>JAKTSD010000001.1:895805-1511674 GCA_030580055.1 Starmera stellimalicola | reverse complement strand
TGTGTATGAACCAGTCCAAGTGGAGGTTGTTGTAACAGTAACAGGACCAGATGGAGTTGGCACTTCAACAATAACACTCTCAGTCAAGTCGCCGGATTGAGTTGGGACAGTTGAGGTGGTTGTGAATGAACCTGTCCAGGTTGAAGTGGTAGTGACAGTCACAGGACCAGATGGGGTTGGAACCTCGACAATAACACTCTCAGTCAAGTCGCCGGATTGAGTTGGGACAGTTGAGGTGGTTGTGAATGAACCTGTCCAGGTTGAAGTGGTAGTGACAGTCACAGGACCAGATGGGGTTGGAACCTCGACAATAACACTCTCAGTCAAGTCGCCGGATTGAGTTGGGACAGTTGAGGTGGTTGTGAATGAACCTGTCCAGGTTGAAGTGGTAGTGACAGTCACAGGACCAGATGGGGTTGGAACCTCGACAATAACACTCTCAGTCAAGTCGCCGGATTGAGTTGGGACAGTTGAGGTGGTTGTGAATGAACCTGTCCAGGTTGAAGTGGTAGTGACAGTCACAGGACCAGATGGGGTTGGAACCTCGACAATAACACTCTCAGTCAAGTCGCCGGATTGAGTTGGGACAGTTGAGGTGGTTGTGAATGAACCTGTCCAGGTTGAAGTGGTAGTGACAGTCACAGGACCAGATGGGGTTGGAACCTCGACAATAACACTCTCAGTCAAGTCGCCGGATTGAGTTGGGACAGTTGAGGTGGTTGTGAATGAACCAGTCCAAGTGGAGGTTGTTGTAACAGTAACAGGAGAAGATGGAGTTGGAACCTCGACAATAACACTCTCAGTCAAGTCGCCGGATTGAGTTGGGACAGTTGAGGTGGTTGTGAATGAACCAGTCCAAGTGGAGGTTGTTGTAACAGTAACAGGAGAAGATGGAGTTGGAACCTCGACAATAACACTCTCAGTCAAGTCGCCGGATTGAGTTGGGACAGTTGAGGTGGTTGTGAATGAACCAGTCCAAGTGGAGGTTGTTGTAACAGTAACAGGAGAAGATGGAGTTGGCACTTCAACAATAACACTTTCAGTCAAGTCGCCGGACTTGGTTGGGACAGTGGAGGTAGTTGTGTATGAACCAGTCCAAGTGGAGGTTGTTGTAACAGTAACAGGACCAGATGGAGTTGGCACTTCAACAATAACACTTTCAGTCAAGTCACCAGATTGAGTTGGGACAGTTGAGGTAGTTGTGTATGAACCAGTCCAAGTGGAGGTTGTTGTAACAGTAACATGACTGGATTGTGTTGGTGTCAGAGTTGCGGGACTAGAAGTTGGAGTTTCAACAATGACAGTTTTAGTTAGTTGCCCTGCAGTAGTGGTTTGAGTTATGGTGGTAGTGAATTTACCAGTCCATGGTTTGGTTACGGTAACAGTGGTTGGTTCAGGAACATTCACATCAACAGTGATGGTATATGCACCACTTTTGTGAGGTGCAGTAGTTGTGGTGGTGTACTTGTTTGACCAAGTAGAGGTTTTTGTAACGTATTCTGTTTTACAAACCGATACTGGAGTGTAAATAAACTCAGTAACTGTATTAGACGTACCAGTTACAAAACGAGTAGAGAGAGAACAAACACCGTTTGTAGTTATGGTTTTAGTCACAGTAACTGGCGCGACTATTGAAATTGGTTAGTATGAATATGCTAAAAACAGTATTGAATAAATAAGCTCACCTTCTCCGCTACCGTCACTGTCCCCTTCAACATCAACTGGACTATAAAACTTGGAGGTATCCCTTTTGTATGTTGTACCATCTTGACAAGTTGCACTAAGTGTGGTGTCAATGGTATATCCTTTAGTAACAAGATTATTTGCAATGCTGTAAAAAGTAGAAAACCAGAATCTTCTATTTGCTGCCATTGACGTCCATGTTACAGTGTAAGTTCTTCCATTATTTGAGTATCCTTGAGAAGCAACGTTCAATGTACTATAAGCAGTTGGAAAATAAAATGGACTTATAGCGTCCTGAGCACTTGAATGTCTCTCTGTTCTTGCTTGGGCAATAATACCAGCCCCACTAATTGAAGTCACAACAGTAAAGGTAAAAGTAGCCTTTTTAACACCTTGCCCAGAACACATCTTTTTTGGAGATAAATAATAAAACATGATATCACCATATCTGTTCTGTGAAGTTTCCTCAAATGGATCATCAGCGTCAACTGTGTTTTTAACAAAGGTGACAGTGCTTTTTAAGTTTCCGTTGAAAGTAACAGCATTAGAACCAACTTTCCACTTAGAAGCTATGCTAGTCAGGTATTCTCTACCGCCACCTAAAAAGACGATAGGCAAAGTAAGAGTTCCGCTCAAAGTGACATAATTTGTCATGTCAAGGGTGATCTCACACTTAACCACAGTAGTAGTTCCAGAGTAAAGATAAGTATTTGTAGTGGAGCAACTTGCAAATGTCTTTCCACTGCTTAATTTGATATCAAAATATGTACCAATATCGTGAGCAACATAAGGCATTGATAGCTGGAATGTATCACCTGTATTTGCATTCATAGATTCTGTGATCTCCCATGATAGCTTTGCTTTCCAATAACTATATGGTTCTTTGATATGAGGTGAACTAGAAGGCGAAGTGGATGTAATGGAACCTAGTTTAGTAAAGACATTTGACAACAATTTGGCTGAAGCAAATTGTGCCAAAACACACAGTATGAAAATTGAATTCCAAATATTCATTTCCCAGTTTTGTCTTGTTTTGATTTGTTATTTGGAGACTGTTGAGAGATCTTCAGCTCTTTTATACTTCATTAAAGATCGTAGTTGAGGATGTATGTGAAGGCAAGTCATTTAAGAGCTGAAGTACGAGGTGCAATTAATTAAAGCTGGTTGAGTTTAATAGTTCAAGCGTGAAATGCTGGATGCAAAGGAAATTCAATAAAATTCCACAATAATTTAGCCCTTCAAGCTTTTGGCAAGAAAGAGAGAATGCAAAGAATGTTAACTCTAATCGGGTTGTTAATTACTCAGCTGGTTTTTTTTCCTGTTTTGTATTTGAATTGAATAGCTTTTTGCAGGTTTAGTGCAATTTTTCAAATTCCGTTTAGAGCTGTCTATAATTAAGTTTTTCAGAATTTTTTCACGCAGGTTGAGTAAAATGGCAACTAGCACACAACAATTTTACATGGGACTTGTTCGTAATTATAGCAAGCAGTGAAGCCGACCACTAAATTGTCCAGATGAAACACCGAGAAGATCAGCAGCTCTAACTTCTAGTATCTCGTTACTCAAACGCGTCTGAGTTTTTCAGTTTAACATGGTGCCAGAGCTATAGAAACAGTAAACGATACAAGCCTTGAAACCCCATAAGATGTTAGATTTTAGTTTATTCTTTTGTTATGCCATTATTCTCCGCCGGTTTTTACACATTATGCCATGCAGTGTCTTACCAAAAGAGTGCCATAAACAAGTTACAGCTTTAGAGAGCTCATGTGAGGCTCAGGAGGATTAGAGTTGCAATTTAACAGCCAAGTATTTTAGCCTTTAGCTACATGCAGCCAGCGTTGTAGGAGTATGCATATTTCAGTACCATCACTGGAAGTTATTCCTGATTAAATAATCAATGCTATTGAAAAACTGTAGGAAAACACTACGTTAAGCGGTCCAGAAAGTAAATCTAATGCAAGTACGCGCCTATTTCACATATTTCCGCAAAAGATCATAACCCAACAACACACAAATGATCATAGCAACAAACTCAGTCACTCGTGGTTTAATTGGAATCACCGTCACAATTAATGACTAATCAATTTATGGATATTACAGTCTATTAAGATGTTATATCTAAAACCTAAAACAGTTAATTTCTTTATAGGCATCTAAACTGAATCATTTAGCACTCAATCCCAGCTTGAACACTTTTTGATCATCGAAGTGGCCGATCATATTTTTTAATTTAAGGGTTTGAAAAAGAGAAAAAAGGATCGAATATGTCGCAACCTTTTGCTGAAATTCTGTTTGAAATCTGAACACAGCAGGGATTGCAGAGCTAGCAGCCCATAGAGTTTTAAAGCACTAGGATATTTAAGGATTAACGATAAGCCATAGACAGAGGACATTTTTGTGAGCTTAGAAAGCTAGGGGTTTCTTCAGAAGTACACAAGAAGTGATGAATAAAAGAAATTTTCTAGGAATTAACACGGATACCAACAAGGAGAACGTTCAATTATATTAGGCGCTCCAAGAAATTATGGTGAAACAGAGCTGTGATATAATTTGGAAAGCGAGCATAAATTGATTTTTTAGGTGGATGAAGTAATGACAGCAAATGTCTGTATCCAGAATATTTTTGGAGTTGTGTTCTTGAACAATGTAGAAACGACAATTATATTGCCCTCATCACTGAGCTAGATGGTCTATGATGTGTCACAAAGATAAAGAACAGAATTTCCTCCTGAAGAGTGAGTGGATCCTCCAAAAGTGATTGGCAATCTCCAGGTTACACAATAGCTCGATTTTTCTAGTTTACTACGCTCCGCATACCTGCATGCATAACCTAGTGCAATAAACTAGCCAAGAACCGAAGTTTTAGTTAAAAAAACTCTTGAGCATAGCATGAGAGAACAGGAAGTGTATATGTGGTATATGTGATTGAAATTGTTAACGATCAATGTAAAAGCTGTGTAAATGCTACTTGAATCATATTGTGAATGACAAGTTATAATACTAATTGTAGTGTTTATAAGAATACGAGAAGAGTGCACACAATCTTTCTAATGCAGAGAATTATGCAGCTGAAAGGAGGCTATGTACATGAGCTGCAAAAATCTCTTTTCAAGAGTCCTTTTATTTTGGATTAAGTAAGAATGAGGTACAAAAAGTTTTCATCAATCACAAATGTCGTTCTATCTTTGTTAGATATCTTGTTCACCGTTGAAAGTAACCTTAACTTCTGCAATGTATACTATAAAATGGGATGGCTATTCCAGCATTTCAAGCCCTTAATTAAATTCGAGCCTCTAAATAAAAAAATCAGTTGAGGGCCTACTATATCCCTTTTTTTTTTGAAATCAATGTGCTTTTTTTGATACAATGTATCTTATAGTGTGTTTAACACTGCATACAGTTAACTATGCTACTTTTATGCGGGGCTCTAAGAGTTTAAGAATTTTTTAGCAGGCACACTTGAATTATTCAGTACTATTTGACCATTTTACAGTTTTGTTTCGCTACAAAACCGTCCAATCAATGTAATTTATGGCTGTTTTGTTAGCTGAGAGGCTATATCAATTTACTAGTATCCAAAAAAAAAGTAAGTTGTTTGATTTTATCGCTGTAACTTAGTAGTGGCTTATAGCGCCAGCTAAAAATCGTACTAAACCTAAATTTATATCAGGCAATTGAATATTCTGCATTAATTTGAAAGCTGCTTGAAATGCAACTCATTCAAATTGATAATTATCGATTTTCCAGATTCTAGATTATAGCTTAAATACACAATAAATTGAGAAAAATAAAGCCTGTAACTGAGAGCTAAGCAGTGTGAGTGTTCAAACTATTAAAGATCAGAAAAAACCACACATGGACTAGACACTGCAATCCAAAGTTTAACAGGCTTGAATTTCCTTGCGGCTCTCTAAAACTCTTTCAGTTTTTGTGACTCAGCTAACATTGAATTACCAAATACGTTGATGAGCGGCAATTATACAAGCAGGTGCTCCTTTGAAAAGCAGCACGGGTTATTATGTTCAAAATAATATTTGTAGCTCAAACAGGGAAGTAAAGATGTTTATAGTGAGCAGATGGTGTTAAGTTGTTAACAAATACCGGCTAAACAGCCCAGCCACCTGCAAAAGAAGACCTTCCACGAAAATAATTTTTTCAATCGAGGGGTTCTTTAATTTTTATATTTTTTCATCTGTGGGATTCTTTTTTTGTTATGTTTTTCTATCAAAAAAGTTTATTTTACTCCTTTAAAATGAGTTGAAATTTAAAAAACAATAAAAATTTTAAAGATGGCACCAGCAATCTCACCACAGGCAAGTATGATATGATACCGTCTTAATTGGTGTTTTATAACTAACCGAGGTTTTTTTTTAGACTCGTCTAAAGGTATCAATAAAGATGGCAATTAGTAAGTTGAGATTTACTCAAACTAAGAAAACAGCCCTCGCTAAACAGCAAAGAAGAGAAGTGAGTTACCAGATGAATCTCTGAGTATAATGAAATGTATCTAACAGTGCTAATTAGATGGCTGAGCTACTGAATTTAGGCAAGGAAGAAAGTGCTAGAATAAGAGTTGAAAATATCATTCGTGAAGATATTTACATCGAGTTACTGGAGATGCTAGAACTTTACTGCGAATTGTTATTAGCAAGAATAGGACTATTAGATAAGCAACGCGAATGCGATCCTGGACTAGAAGAAGCTGTGAAAACCATTATATTTGCAGCTCCTCATACTGATATCAAAGAACTGGTAACAATAAGAGATTTGTTATCGCATAAGTTCGGTCCAGAGTTCACCCAAGATGCCATGACTAATGAAGATGGAATTGTCCAGGAAAAGATTACAAAAAGAACGAGCATTGAAGCTCCTTCACCTGAACTGGTTTCCTTATATTTAAAAGAAATAGCAAAAGCCTATGAAGTTCCATTCAGTGAGCTTGACAATGAAGAAGAAGAAGATTATGATGATGAGGAAGACGGCGATGGAGGTAAACCTATATTGCTGGAAGATTCTGCATTAGAGGCAGAAGAGGAAGACGAGGAAACTATGAATTCCACTCCACGCAAACTTTCAACTTCGTCATTCCCCAACCCTTCAAAGACAGAAACAAAATCTCCAATTTTAATAAGACCACCAACAAAATCCAGTGATAATCCAAACCCAAAAGTGAAGATTCCTTCAGAATTACGTCCACAAATCGCTAAAAAGAAGAGAAATAGCGATCTTAGTACGAGTGAAAAGCCTAAAGATGACTTTGATGAACTCAGAAAACGTTTTGAAGCTCTAAAGCGTTGAATTAATTGTGTTTATACCAATATGTATACAAATACTTACCTGTGAACGGCGAGAACACAAATTTAGGTAATCAACCCGCTATCTCATTGTATCCAAATTCCGCTTATTTCCCTTTAGAGTTTTGTAAAAAAAACA
The DNA here is from genome assembly GCA_030580055.1 of Starmera stellimalicola. Taxonomy (NCBI): domain Eukaryota; kingdom Fungi; phylum Ascomycota; class Saccharomycetes; order Phaffomycetales; family Phaffomycetaceae; genus Starmera; species Starmera stellimalicola. The sequence goes on along the minus strand of JAKTSD010000001.1, from coordinate 1,504,558 downwards.
ATGTTTATTTTTCATTTTTTCTAATCAACCAAAATAAAACATTAAAGTATAATGAAGCTATCCCGAATCTTTACATCATTTTGGCTTTTTGGATTACTGAACAATGTTCTCTATGTTGTGATATTATCAGCAGCTGTTGATTTGGTGGGTCCTTTGGTGCCTAAAGCTGTTGTGTTATTGGCAAACATACTTCCTGCATTCACAATCAAGATAACTGCACCATTCTTTATTCATTTGATTGACTATAAATATAGGATATGGATACTTATAGTACTAAGTACACTGGGGATGATCTTAGTAAGCTCTGCAACTTTGGCATTGACAATATTTGGGATTATATTAGCATCAATAAGTTCCGGACTGGGTGAGATAACTTTCTTACAGTTAACACATTTTTATGAGGACTCAGCACTGAAAGGTTGGAGTAGCGGCACTGGTGGCGCAGGCCTAATTGGAAGTGGATTGTTCCTATTATTGACAACTATTTTACAGATCAATGTAAGATTAGTTTTATTAAGTTTTACAATTTATCCACTGGGATTCTTGTATTATTTTAAGTTACCAAAATTACAACAATATGAAAGAATAGATGTTGTTGATAATATTGGCGACAGTGCTAAACACACACACATACTTCGTACAATTAATAAACTAAAAACACTGATTATACCATATATGATACCATTGACAACGGTTTATTTTGCAGAGTATTTGATTAACCAATCAATTGCACCAACATTACTATTTCCCATTGAAAAATTACCATTCAAACAGTATAGAGACGTATATGTAACATATGGAACATTATATCAACTTGGAGTTTTCATTTCAAGATCATCCAGTTCAATAATAAGAATCAGAAAACTGTACCTACCATCTATGCTACAAGGTTTGAATGTTTTGATATTATTACTACAGTCAATTTACTTTTTTATACCATCAGTATATATAATTATGATTATAATATTTTATGAAGGGTTATTGGGAGGAGTTTCATACGTGAACACTTTTCATTTGATCATTGATGAAATTGATAATGATAACAGGGAGTTTGCACTTGGAGCCGTTTCAATGAGCGATTCAGGGGGTATTGTAATGAGTGCAATCGTTGGAATGTTTTTGGAAAAATCATTGTGTCAATATCAGGTTCACCATGGCAGAGATTGGTGTGAATTAAACTAACAACAGCGTAAATCGCTAAATCTTGAACCAATCTTTATATCACGATTCCACCATTTTTTAACTAGTTTAATCAAAAATTCATGATCTTGTTGACAATAAGGATCCAACTCCATTTCTTCCATATCATTTGGTTCTATCACTAGTCCACCATCTTCATCTTGTTCATTTTCAATAATGTCATTAATCGTTACGAATATTTTTTTTGTATAATTTTGAAATATTCCAACAATACTTAAACATTTTTCAATTTCATTGCTTTCTTCCTCATTGATAATCTCTTCATCATTATAAATTTTCTCTGCATCACCCGCAGATGCCCACCAAAAGAACCCAGTAACAGCCATTTCAGTCCAACTTAATGGTTCACAAACCAGTTTCCACCAGAATACTTCATCTTCTTCACTCTTTAGTAGATTTAACTCCTTTAAAAGCTTAATGAAATGCTTATAGTCACGTTGGGTTGCCTTCAAGTGTACCCTTGGGTCTTCTGAGTTGATTATTTCAGGTATATTATCAGGTGTTGAGTGAATTGATTTATTAAACTTGATACCCAAGTCATAAATCTTGGATTTAAATAATAGAATTTCATCAGTTGTGTTCCCGATAAATGAACAGTCCTTCAAGCTACCTACCCAGTCAATATCATTTATGCCAATCGTATAAATTGGCTGGATGTAATTTAATTTTTTAGCCATTTCGTTATGTTGACAAATTTTAAGAATAACTTCTTGTGGTATTGTTGACAAAATTGACAGACAGTAGTTGTAAGCACATATATTCTCAATACTTTCGCCATCAAACAAGATCAATCTGTCCCTTAGTAATGCAGATTTCCACGCCTTGAAGATTAGTGGGCCCAAACTGCTGATCAGCAAGGGTAATTTCAGTAAATAGTGATGATTTTTAGTATCCTTTGACTGTTTTAGCAGTTCCTTTTTATTGTTATGGGTGCTGTATTTAATTGACTCTAGTAGGTTCATTTCATCACTGAAATTATCATAAAAATCTTGTAATTTACTATAATCTTTGTCCTTTAACCAATCATTTAATAGATCCTTCAATTGCTCAACATATTCCAGTCCTGCTGTAAAGCTTTTCGGTTTCCATACCAGCTCTGTTTGAAACGTCACACTCGTTGGTGATCCAAGGCTGCTTGATGGGTCAATCAGGATCCCCAACGAAAACATCTCAACGTCATCTCTGGTTCCATTTCTCATTGATTCTGATAAGTTCTGATGATACACCGATACTCCGTAGTAAAAATCCGCAGCGTTGCCCCGCTCTTCTTTAGGCTGAACAAAGGATATTACATCTTGCTCAACTTCATGTAATCCGGAAGGCAGCGACTTAAACTCAACGCCTTTGAGTGAAATAGAATCGTGCTGCTTAGTGCTCCATCTTATCACATAACCAGTTTTAACATCAAATTGAACTAAAAACAGAGCTTTAATCTTTGAAGCATATTGTAATGTTTGTAGGTTCTGGAAAATTGTCAGTCCTGCTGAACTTTTGCGACTATGTGGACTCTTTGGTGACATTATTTCAATTTTAGATAGCAGGAAATTTCTACAAAAGGAGACAAATTTTATGATTTTTTTTTTTCCATTATGGGTTTTATTATTAATGAAATTTACTGAATTTTTGATTATTTACTTTATAATTCGTCATGGTCAATTGCGGTTGTTGCAGTTGTTGCAGTTGGTTCAACTGTTTCAACTGTTTCTGTGACTGAGCTTGCACTTGCTTCTTCTTGCTCACTTGTAGACTTTTTACCCTTTTTAGATTTCGATTTTGAACTGGCCTTTGCCTGTTCCTTCTTCAAAGCTCTTTGTTTAGCTCTTTGGTATCTATTCAACACCTTGGACAATTCTCTCATTCTATAAATCAAATTCTCAGCCAGCTTATCGGTGATTATTTTGATCGATTCTGTGTCCTGAGCTAATAAGTTCTTCAATTTGAATAATTCTTCTCTTGATAACAATTCAAACTCATCGGTATCCTCGTCATTTATGAGTTTATTGACTGTTTCAATATCAGCCATTGCCTTTTTGATTGAAGTTTCAATTTCTTCTTGTTTGAAATTTGGAGCTTTCAGTGCCAATTTCTTACTTTCAACTTCGAAATCAAGTCCTGCTGCTGTAAAATTATACTGAATCTCTTCTAGTTTTTCTTTCATAACTAACATCAATTCTTGCAGCTGTTGAACAGAGATCATGGTTTCGTTTACTGAAGTTCTGAAGGATTCTTCATCTAACGGAGTTGATAATTCTTTTAAGTAAGTTTCAATCTTAGATTGATAATCTTTGATTGTTTCAATTTTGAGTTTAATTTCTTTTGAAGTTGCGTTATCACCATTGTCTTCTAACCAAGTCAAATAATCTGAAACACAAGCTGTAGCATTCTTCATAATTTCTCGTGGTCCTTTTTCAACAACTTCGTCTTCTTCGAGATAATAACGTAACTTGTATAAGATGGCTTCTAACTCATTCAAGCGCTCAAATTTCAATCTTCTTTGTTTATCCTTTTGATTTAATGTTGATAGATGGGATTTTAGTCTTTGTTTCAATGCCAACGATAATGGTGAAATTTTCGAGTAGCTAACTTTTGAATGAAGAGGGTAGGTTGTAAATCTTGAAACCTTTGTTGAATTTTCAGCTTTATATCCATCACACTTGACCATTGTTCTATCTAAACTGAAAATATTACTTTCAGATAATTTGAACAAACCTACAATTTTGTAGCCATATGCACATTCAGTCGAGTTGAAGTCAAGAAATGAAACTGATGAATTGACGTTAGTGAATTCATAAGTCAAATATAGTTTGGAATTTTGGAAAATATCAATGGTGAAATTATTAGTTTTATTTGCTAGTTCAGTGAATTCAATTTCTTTCACTTGATCATATTTGGAATTTTTTGGAAAAACTATTTCTATCGATTCATCATCTTCTTCCCCTTCAACACCAAGTTTATATTCATAGTTACTCAAAGACATTTCAGTGATATTCATCTCTTTTGCTTTGAACATCTTGGAAATTTGAACTCCTCTGAGAGTTGCACCCATCAGAGCAGATTCATCTGCATTGATAGTTTTTGAAATTTGATCTTCATGCAATATAGTTGCCAAATGACGTTTAACAAATGGGACACGGGTTGATCCACCTGCATAAATAACCGAATTGATATCATTTTTTTCAAAGTTCTCCAAAACTGATAAAATAGGTTTTGTTATTTTGTTCGCAGACTCTGAAACGTACTCCTCAAATTCTTCTCTGGAGACAGTTGTCTTGAAATCAATATCTTCATAAAGAGATTCGATTGAAACAGGTGAGTCAGTGTTTGCACTTAAAATTAGTTTAGCCTTTTCAGCAGTTTGGAAAAGTTTTGCAATCGATCTTGGGTTTTTCTCAAGAGTTGTTGATTTGATTTTAGGATACTGTGATAAGAATTTTTGTTTGATGATCTCTGCAATTGCTTTTGTAAAATATGATCCACTTAATGTTTCGTCATAAGCGTAGTCTTCGACTTTAATTATCAAAGAATCATTTTTAGACAACTGTTCAAATGACACTAAAGTTGCCTTTGTTGATCCTGCTCCCATATCATAGATGATGTGGTATTCTTTGGTGTTCTCCTCAAATTGACGGGTTGTCGCATAGTTAACTGCAATAGCTAAACCGTCGTCAACCAGTGCTATTGTGTTCAAGCCCGCTAATTCAACAGCATCTTTGATAGCCATTCTCTGTTCTTGTGAGAAGAACTGAGGCACTGTAACCACTACATCATCAATTTTTGAGTACCCGCCTGGAGCTTTTTCCTTCAACAACTCCACGGCTCTTGACACAATATTTTGAATATTCATAGCCAAAGCTTCCTCAATAGGGTATTTATGGCCCAAAACGCTAAACTCGATTCTCCCACCTTTAGCAGACTCCACCACCTCAAGGCCCGGGTGCGATTCTAGATAGATCTGGAGGTCTTGGCTGTCAACAGACTTGCCAAACAAAGGTTTCAGATTGCTTAGACAAGTATGTGGGAATCTTGTGCAGTGAGAGGCCGTAGCGGACCCATATATTCTCTCCACCTCTCCAGCAGTGCCAGCTTTCTTGAAAGCAAGTCCCGAAGGCTCTTTTCTTTTGGAATCACTGCTCAGAACGATCTCGAATGGAACTCCAGGTGCCACTAAAGCTGCTTTTGTGTAGTCCGTTCCAAAGTCAATTCCCAAGATCGCAGCATTGCTGGCAACCAGCGACACCGCAAACACCCAGAAAATGGCTAATTGCGTCTTCCAGCTGAAATTCATCCTCAAAAACGTCCTCTTTTCAGCCAATATTCTGATTTATCAATGAATTATTTGTTCTCAGCTTAGCTTTTTTTGATTTTGATTTGTTGTCAATAAAAAAATATTTCTTTGAATTTCTGAAAATCAAAAATAAAAAAAAAAAAAAAAAAAATTGCCAAAATTTCAGCTTTATTAGAAGGAACAGAAATGAGCTCTTTAAGTGTTCTGGATATCCTGAAGAAGAGGATTCTGGAGGAGAAGAAGCATGAGAATGAGGGAAGAGAGCGCTCGATGTATTCCGGGGAGCAGAGCCGGGACGAGAACCAGCCGCAGCCGCAGCACAGAGACCAGCCAGTGAACCACAGAGACAGGCAGAGTTACGCGCAGAGCCAGGACAGACAGAGCTACGCGCAGAGCCAGGACAGACAGAGTCACGACAGAAGGGACCAGTACAGGGAGAGAGACAGCGGCAGAAGAGAGTATCCGGACAGGAACCATGGAAGAAGAGAGTACAGAGAGTACAACGACAACAGATACGAGCGTAATAACAACGGTGGTAGACGTGGGTACCAGCGGGACGACAGAAGAAACGACTACAGAAGAAACGACAGAAGGGACAGGGACGACTACCACAGAAATGACTACAGAAGAGACGACAGAAGAGACTTCAGAAGAGAAGAGAGGAAACCAGCCAGTCGAAACCAGCACTTCACCGAGGAGGAAATCGCAAATGCTGTGCCAATAAACATGCTGAAAAGAGAGAAAACACTGTTTGATGTCAAGCCAAAAGGGTTTGAGAAAATCTCTAGTGAGCGTGCGAAAATCTCAGGACTGTTTCCGTTGCCTGGTGAAGAGAAACACATCGACATCTCAAAGCTGCAAGGGCTTGTCAGCAAGGGTGATATCAACTCACAAACTGCGATATTATTTGAACAGGTAAACATCTCGAATTCTGTTAACTCCAAGATCTCAAAACAACTAATCATCAGTGGAATTGAGTTCACTCTATTCCCGGTCGAACGTTTGATTGAGTACTTGAATAAATTCATTGACAATCTCGAGCTCCCAGAATGTTCAACTTCAACCATATTGTCATATGAATTAATTGGCAAAAAACTTGTCTTGAGACTGTCTGATCCAACAATCACCACACTTGTCTTTTGTGCCTATAAATTCTTCAGATCTGATCTAAATCTGAACATAATAGTTGAAAGACCTGAGAATTATATCACTCCAAACCCATTATATGATGACAAAGAAGAAGAAAATGAAGCCACCAAGGGCAAAAGTATCACCCCAAAAATTAAAGATTCAAAGGACAAAATATGTATTTTCATACCACAAGAACTGAACAAGTCAGATGTTGAAACCTTCTTTGCCAATAGAGAAATCCAATTTATTAATGACAATAGTGGCAATTTTAAAAACTTTATCTTTCTCAATAAACTAGAAAATGAAACCGAGTTCAAGATTAATGACATTAACTTAGAATGGATATTTGCCTCAAAGGGGTTGGATTATTTACCACAGGAAATCTCTTACAGAAATATCAAAGAACTCGTTAAACTTGATGATATCAAAATCAACAATAGCAACTCAATCATTTTATTAAACTTAATTAATCCAGAAGAACTGAAAAATGAACTAGTCTTTAACCAATTCAAACAAGAAGTATTGAATGAATGTAACAAATTTGGCAAAGTTGTTGAAATCAAAATTCCAAAACCAACCAAAGAATATAGACGCAATTTAAAGTTTTTGAATTCAAGCATTGGTAAAGTGTTCGTTAAATTTGGCAATGAAAATGAAGCCCTATCAGCAGTTGAAAATTTAAGTGGAAAGAAATTTAATGAACGTACAATTCTATCAAGCTTTATTCCAGAAAAAGACTTTGATTTAAATATTTACTAAAATATATAGGTATTTATTATGAGGAGGTGGCAGCTGATGATGATGATGAATTGGTTGCAATAGCTTGTGATCTGCATAATGGGCAGTTGTTCTTTTGATTTAACAACCAACTATCAATACATTGCTGATGAAAGTAGTGATTACAAGATTTCAAATTTCTCACAATTTCATAATCTTGATAATCAGAAAGACATATTTGGCATCTTTCAAAACTGATTGTTTTGTTCTTATTCAAGTCTAAAATTTTATAGTCTTTGTTTGAGTTATAGTCATTGAAATTCTTTGTAACTTTCAGTTGAAATAATTGATCTTTATCATTATCTAACTCTTCTTTTGTAACAACTTGCGGTTTAACTTGTCCGATCAACTCTTGTAAGTTCAATAAATCTTGATATGATGGGTTTTCTGTTAATATAGATGGTGCTGATAGTATTGGATGATTTTGCGTGAATGTATTCCCCATTACGAATATAACCCAGCTGCGAACTGCAGATTGATCCTGTGAGGGTGGATGCGAATGCAAATGTGAATGCCGATGTTGCTGACGCTCTTGGTGTATCTCATTAAGTGAAGACGTCGCAGATATCACATTTAACTCGTCGCCGTCTTCGTCATATTCTCCATCAACTTGTATAGTTGGTATGTAATCTTCATTTAAAAGTTCATTATTTTCATTATTTCTGTTGCTATTTTCGTTACTATCATTGATATCATTGCTGCTCTCGGTCTGCTGCATTGAACGCACACCAAATATTATTACAGGTACCTCATTTGAGTTAGAATCGAATCTAAAGGCTCTGAAAAAAGTTGGATTGCTGGATAACTCGTTAAATAGTAAACCATTTCTTAGTCCCGTAATAAACTCTTGGAAAGTTGTATCTTCAGAGGATGAATTGTCAAACCTCTCGCCATTGGCTAATGAAGTGCCTAGAAGTGCCATCACTGTTGATGTTGCAGCCACTTCTAGTAGTCTTGCTAGCATGGTTGTTTGATGCTGAAAGGAGTTCTGATTATTGGAATTAAGTGAACTTCCATTTATTATGTTATCTAATTGCTGCTGATCGATTATATGGTTTCCAGGCTCTGCTGTTGATGAGTTGGAGTTTGATCGTGAGGAATTTTCAGATGCTGACGATAAGTTGGTGGTTGAGGCTGCGGTTACTGGATCCAATGCTGACGGAGCAGGAGACGGAACCGCAGGAAGTGCCGGCTGTGGTTGCAAAGACTGGCTTGGGCTTTGGTCAGTGGCATTCCTTCTAAACAAGGATGAAATGGGATTGAACTGCCTTCTGGTAGCGGGATGTTCCTGCTGATTATTGTTGTTTGAAGAAGATCTTCTTCTTCTTCTACTCATTGTGGAAGTGTGTTGGCCCATTATTAACTAGTTTCAATAAATTAAATCCTCAAACAGCAAACAAGTCGCACTTATATAAATACGTGAAACCAAATTGCTGCCAAAGTTTACTTTATAGTGGTAATTATCTATCTGGCTATTTTTAATTACTAAATTTCGATAAAGAAAGTTGTCACTTTTTATCATTTACTTTTTCAAGTTTTTAAAACCGGCCAGGATCGAACGGCCGTCACTTGGCAGTCACCTGTCGCCTCCCGCTACAACCCGCGAGTCTTGCCGAGCTGGCCACATAAGCCGTTACTAAGCTTTGTTGTAAACGCCTTTTTTGCCACATAGAACTTGCCGATTGTTCTAAAAACCTGGGGAAATTGCATGAATTTGGCTTCGAGATGAGTTCACTGGGGGTGTAGTTTGTGCTGAGTAGCTGGAACCGGGCTGTTAAAATCAGTTGTAGTACCAGCTTTTGTTATGTGTATAATTTGACTTCTCTGACCACTTCCAATCACCCTAAACTTACCGGTTTATGACTATGACTCTCTTTAAGGCGCAATGGAACTTGCCAAAATTAACTTTGGGGGAAAAATGTTGAAAAAAAAAAGTATATAAAAGCGCAATATACCTACTTGTGATTGTCAGTTAGTGCTCACATTAAACTACCAATTATTTAAGTGAAGACAACATGGTTAACTACAATATCCCATTTCCTGAATCAGTTGATATTCTTGAAGGTGTCACTGTGAATGCAAGAATTCCTGAAAATGCCAAACACATTCTGAACACCGAATCATTGGCCTTTATTGCAATCCTACATAGAACTTTCAACAAGACTCGTTTACAGTTGCTGGAAAACAGAAGAATTGAGCAAAAGAGAAGAGATGATGGCATTTTACCAAACTTTTTACCAGAAACTTCATACATTCGTGAGGATAACAACTGGGTTGGTGCACCTTTAGGTCCTAAGTTACAAGACCGTCGTACCGAAATCACTGGTCCATCCACTCGTTCAATGATGGTTAACGCTTTGAATGCCAACGTTGCCACTTATATGTGTGATTTGGAAGACTCTGCCACCCCAACCTGGTTTAATATCATTGATGGTCAAGTCAACTTGTTTGATGCTGTGCGTCAACAGCTGGATTTCTCAAAAGGAAGCAAACAGTATAAATTAAACACCAACAAGCACATTCCAACCTTAATTGTTCGTCCAAGAGGCTGGCATTTAAACGAGGCTCATATCAGTGTCGATAATGAGCCAGTTTCAGGTTCAATTGTTGATTTTGCTCTCTACTTCTTCAACAATGCAAAAGAAACAATTAAAAGAGGATTTGGTCCATACTTCTATCTACCAAAAATGGAACATCATCTAGAAGCTAAACTATGGAACGATATTTTCAACGTTGCACAAGATTATATTGGAATCCCAAGAGGTACAATTAGAGCAACTGTTTTAATTGAAACTTTACCAGCTGCTTTCCAAATGGATGAAATCATCTATCAATTGCGTCAACACTCTTCAGGTTTGAATTGTGGCCGTTGGGATTATATTTTCAGTTATATCAAATGTCTACGTAACCATCCAGAATTCATTTTACCAGATCGTTCTCAAGTTACAATGAATGTTGGATTTATGTCTTCATATGTGAAACTACTAATTCACACATGTCATAAAAGACAAGTTCATGCAATGGGTGGTATGGCTGCACAAATTCCAATTAAGAATGACGCAAAGGCAAACGCAATTGCAATGGAAAATGTTAAGAAAGATAAATTACGTGAGTTCAATGCTGGTCATGATGGTACTTGGATTGCACACCCTGCTTTAGCTTCTGTTGCAAACGAAATCTTCAAGCAAATGTTGACTCCAAATCAAATCAATACACCAAATCCAAACTATAAACCAATTACCCAAAGAGATTTATTATCTCCTTATGTTGCTGGTGGCTCAATTACTGAAAATGGTATCAAAGCAAACTTGATTATTGGTTTAAGTTACATTGAAGCATGGTTAAGAGGTATCGGTTGTGTTCCTATCAACTACCTGATGGAAGATGCTGCAACTGCAGAAGTTTCAAGATCTCAATTGTATCAATGGGTTCATCATGGTGCAAAATTATCTGATGGTAGAACAATCACACCAAGTTTAGTTGAGAATATTTTGAATCAAGTTACCAGAGATTTAGAGTCAAAAGCAGGTCCAGGCAACAAATTCAGAAAAGCTGCAAGTTACTTTAAACAAGATGTTACGGGTGAAGAATATCACGACTTCTTAACCACTTTGATTTACAATGAAGTTGTAACCTTACAAAAACCTCAATCTTTAACAAAATTATAATTGATTTTAAATATTCAACTCTAGGTTAATCTATCTTTTTATTTTAGTACTAAATTAAATCCAATTTGGGTGTCCCTCTAAATTGTAGATTATTTTGTTTTCTGTTAGAGATTTACCTTCAAACGATGATGATGGAATCTTCCCTGATGTTGCAATATCTAAAATTTTTGAAACTGCCGAGGCACCTGTATCTCCCATACTCATAAAATAAGCAACTAAGCCACCAACAATACCAGTAGATAATGATGTACCACTTTTGAGAACAACTTTATCACCTTTATTATCTGTTGTTTGAACTGACGTTCCTGGTGCAAAAATATCAACACAGGGGCCCCAATTGCTGAATGTGGCAATCTGATCCGTATCTGTATCAATTGAACCTACTGTTAATGCACCTTTTGCGCTCGCAGGTGAATATTCACATGCATCTTTACCATCATTACCTGCAGGAACAATAACTGGAATTCCTTCTTTAACAATAGCTTCAATTGCTCCATTTAAAATTGCGTTTTTCTTCATAATTAATGGCATAACAATAACAGTTGGTCTATTTGTGATTTTTGAATCTTTTAAAATCAAATTCAATGCGTTAATGACACTCGACAATTTAGTTCTACCGTCTTTTTTGGTAACTTTAACATCAAATAAGTTTGCCTTTTTGGCAACACCATACGTTTCAGATCCAACAACTCCTGCAATGTAGGTACCATGACCAATTGAATCTTCTAATCTATTGACTGGCTCTTCAGTAAAATCAAATATTTTGGTAACTCTTTTAGAAAAGTCTGGGTGCGATGAAAAGATTCCTGAGTCTAAAATATAAACGTCAACACCAATACCACCAGTTGCATCGTAAACGTAATCCAATTTCTGATCTTTATTCAAAGTCTGCTTCTGTGAAATTCTTGCTAAATGTTTTGGTGCAAACTCTTGAACATCTGCTAAAACCAAATCTCTATCGATGGAGATTGCATTGATTTTTGAGTCATAATATAAATTCTTAATAATGTCAATATTAAACTCACCTAATACACCCTTGAAAGTAGAACCAATTTCAAATGACTGTAGTCCAAATGATGAGGCAGCAAATGAAACATCTAAGGTGTCATTTGACAAATTATAATAGTTTGCAAAAAATGTGTCAAAATCATAGTTATTGTTTTTAAATTGAATAATAAAATTTGAGTTTGCTGCTGCAATTGTAGAAAACACAGTTAACGGTAATAGAGATAAAACCTTCATACTGGAAGCTTATGGTTGTAAACTCTGAGGAACTAAGTGTATGTTTGGTGAAATAACTATTTGCAGCTTTGTACTCTTTTTTTAAAATAAAGAAAAAACACAGTTTTGTGTAATATTTGCTGTATTAAGCGTTATGACTATCTGCTTAGTTGTTGAACCAAGTGAATGCTTAAATTAGTAAAGAACTAACTTTTCACTGCTGTCTTTTTCATTATCAGTTTCAGCATCACTAAAGTCATTATTTGAATCACACTGCAAACTGTAATCGTTAATTGCCATTAGATTTACTATTGAGTTACTTCTAGACTCCTCATACTCCTGATCGTTCTCTTCATTATCAAAACTTTCCTTTTGCTCTTCTTCTAAAACTTCAGAACTTATATAGTTCCCCATATCCTCCAAAAGCTTTTGTTTCTTTTGACTTCGCTTTTTGCGTCTTTCCTTTTCTTTAATTCTCCTCTCTTCAGCATCAAGACTTTCATTCTCTCTGTACTTTGCTAAATAAATCTTTAATGTTGCCGCATAATTTTCAAATCCTAAAGTATGCATTGCCCAAAGAATATCTTCACCATTTAAAACTTTTCTTTTTTCAACCTGCGCTCTATCAACTGCGCCCGAGGTTATAAATGATATAAATTCAGAAACGCATTCTTGAATACAGATTTTAGATTCTCTTGATATTTTTGCATGAGATGGTAAGACTTCTTTCATTATTCTTGCAACGTTAGCCATAGGTAACCAACGATCTTGTTCTCTAATAAAAAATTCTGAAGAAGCTGTTTGATCGCTAGTCTGATTCTCCTCCTTTTGGTTTGGTTCTAGTTGATCATTGAACGATGGTTCATTTTCTAGCGTAACAGGATTAAAGGTGTTTCCTGTGAAATCAATAAATCCTTCTTTGGGAAGAATTCCTTGTAGTTCCCTTATATTGGGGAGTCGTTGAAATCCTGACATTGTCGATCTTTTGCTTCAACCTCGATATACACGATTCCTATTGCTCTATGATATCAAATGATTGTTATTAAATTTATTATTTGGGTGTTTCATTAAACGGTGTTTGGATGTACGTTTTTAGATGAAATAGATAAAATTGATAATAAACTGATCAAAGTGTAATTTGAAAGTGCTTAAGAAGACACAGACTTTCCTCTTGCTTGTTAGCTTGGTCTTGAGTTGTTGGTTGTCTTTGATAACATGGCTAGTTTTAAATTTTATATATGCAACAATTTTTTTGTTTATATGTATATTTTATAAAAAAGTACAATCTTTGAAACATTCACTTATAGACAACAAAAGGTATATAAAACAGCTTTTAATAAGCAACAACCACAAACTATATGAACATTTCAGAGAATTCGTTAAAGTCAGTATCTCCCCACTGAAATTGAGGTTCAGGTTCTTCATTGAAAACTTGATTACTTTGAGTAAACTCGTTTGAGTCATTTGATTCAAACATCAGCTTAAACTCATCATCAATAAAGTTCCAAAGCTCAGAATTTGAGATTGGAATATCTGAACTTTTGTCTTGTTCTAAATGAATCAAATTCTGATTTTGATTTGCATTTAGTGAATGTAAAATTGGATCAATTAGTTTATGAAAAACAATTGTACAGCTACCAGCTTTAATCCAAACCTCTGATAGGATATTGAAACTCTTTGAGATTTGCTCAACATCTTTTTCAACTTCATTTAAATCTAATTTGAAATTCTCCATAATTAATCTTTTTATACTATAAACATAACATAATGCAGCCACATACAAATGGTGTACTGACAACCAGGAATATTTGACGGAACCATAGTTCAAACTTTGCTGGATTTCAATAGACTGGGCTAACTCGTATGCATTCTTGAACAATCTGATAACACTTGATATTGAAGGTTTTTTGTTCTTTTGAGAAGGTTTATGTAAATAGATCATTAAGATATGAATACCAATTTTTGACCAATGTTTGATATCCATATCAAGGTTAAATTCTTTGTTGTTTAGATTTAAAACCTCACTGTACCATTTATGAATTTTCAAATCTAGACTTATAATAAGATCCTCTATATTTAGCTTATTATTTTCATTATTAAAATGAAGATTATAAACTTCTTCTTCCAAGCTTCGAAATTGCCATATTATGAAAGAGTTCATCATTTTTAATTTGAAATTCACATCATCAATTGGGAAATCTGAAATTTTAAACTCAACATTTTTAAGAGGCAGAAAATTTGATTTCCACTGACAAACGTTTGTCCCTATATCAGAGTCCAAAAAGGTGTATAATAAGCAAGCTCTTGAGATTTGTTTTTCATTTGAAATCAAATTGTTTGGAATTAATTTATGCAATCCTAAATTTATGATCATTCTATAGCAAATTCCCAACAAAAACTCCAAATTTGTTAAGCCTGGGTTCATTTGAGTATAAACCATCATTAACAACAGTATTTTCAGTGTATTCAAGTCGTTTGGTGAGTTTAGTGAATTGAACTCTTTTAAAACTCTTTGATATAAATTCATATGAAATTCCAGTGACTTCTTTTTAAACTCCCTTGTTGCCGTTGTAGCAGTTAAACAATAAACCAAGGCAATCACAATAGTGTCATATTTGGTACCATTACCCTTAACAATCGAATTCAAAGAGTCATTGGCCTCATTTTCTGATAAGATTGGAAAGAATTTATTAATCCTTTTTTCAAATATCTCTAATAAATCCTTTGATACATTGAGTGGTATGTGACTTATGGTTGTTATGAGACTCATATTTTCATTTGTTTTAAAGCTCAAGTGGTTATCTTGATTCACCTGCTTCAAACCATCTAACCCCAAGGGTAGTTTTGAACCTTCAAATACAAAACCTGGAAGTATTATATTGTTGTTTATAGCGATGGATTCTTTTCTTGTTTTCTCGCTATCAAGAAAACTGAAGTCTGCATAGCTGAAATTGTGATCAATTTTGGTACTCAGGATTGTTGATATATCAATATTTTGCTCTTCTTCAGCCTTGAGGCATAGTTTTAAAAGTTTGTCTTCTAAGTAGGTTTTTATACTTCTGGGAAGCGTTGTTCCATCATCCTTAACTTTATAGCTGACACACTCAGTTCCTGCTTTCAAACAGTTGGTACACGAGGGAAGCTTCTTATCACACTAGTTGTAAATGATGTTGTTAGTTCAGGCACATTAGCGTTTGAGCAGTATGCATACTTTTCTCTTACTTATCCTGCAGCGAGCACAGCTGAGAATCGGACGTTTCATGCTCTTTTGTTCAGCAATGTACAGCAGAACAGGGCAGTCGTTCTGTACTTCATTTTTATTCACTTTCGGGTTGCTGATAACAACTGCTTACCCGGCTAATTCACTAAGAGCAACGGAGAAAACTATAACGTGGGTACACCCATTGGTGTGCTGGAAGAGTTTATGTGGCTACAATGGTACTTCTATTGGTGTGCCAGAACAGGTTTATGTGGCATAGTGAGCTGGAATGGGGTTTAGTGAATGCACAAAAGCTGCAGCGCAGCAGCACCCTTTCGCAAAACCAAACCCTCCTTCCCCTAAACTCGCACTAAATTCCAGTGGAAGTGGTGAAGGGACCGGAAAAACCACCTCTTGCCCTCTCTCAACACAAATCGCCAATTTGGGAATTTAGTGCTGTTGCTCCGGTTGATTTTCTCACATTTCTGAACTTTTTTGAATTCCTCGAAAAAATTTCGTGTCAAATTTTCTTTGACGCGTCAAAAATGGTCTTGATGCGTCAAAAAAAATCGGAAATTGCTTATTTGGGCGAACCGTTTACGTGAAGAATGAAAAATCTCTTGTTCGTTATACATCAAAAGCATGTTTTTTGCAGTAATGAAAACGCGATCGCATCAAGATTTGAAGGTTTTTCAGCGTAAAAATTGTTAGTGAGCACACATCACACATAAATTGAATGAAATTTATACTACATTGGGCTTTTGGCTCAAGTGAGGATACAATTTTCGATTTCATTTATATTTATTGAATCTTGCACCTTTTCATATACCTTTATACTTTCGCTAATACTCTGTTTATTCGTTTATTCACTCTTTTATAAACCCCAGATAATATGTCAAGCAACACCAGATGGGAACCACCAGCAAACCAGACCCTGGGTCCTCCTAAACCAACAAAACAGCGCTTTTATTCCCCATACTTGCAGGACTTGGAGACAAAAGCCAATATAAACTGCACAAGAGACTACGAACAGGAAATCCTCAACCACCTTTCCTCAATAGAATCAAACTCAAGAATCAATTACGCAATGTTTGATCTGCAACCAGAAGTCAAGTGGTTTATGAGAAGTTATGTTTTAGATTATCTGCTTGAAGTCCATGAATCATTCAGACTCAACTCCCAGACTTTGTTTCTGGCATTCAATATAATTGACAAATATGGCTCAAAGAGAGTTATATTTAAGAGACATTACCAGTTAGTTGGATGCACGGCTCTATGGCTCGCTGCTAAGTACGAGGATAAAAAATCAAGAGTACCAACTCTAAAAGAGCTAACTTTAATGTGCAAAAATGCGTACGATCCTGAAATGTTTGTACAGATGGAGAGACATATCCTGGAATCACTAAACTGGTCATTATCTTTCACTTCATTGGAAGATTGCCTACAGATATCTTTGAAAAACTCCTTCAATTTATTAAGACCAAATGATTTTAACAATAATAACAATGATATAAGCGATTTCAAAACTCAGTTATCTGAGTTATCAAGATTCTTTTGTGAATTGTCAATTTATGATAGACTTATTGTTCAATTCCCATCATCTTTAATTTCCATCGCATCTCATTTACTAGCATCCAACATTTTAAACAGTACATTAGCATTAAACTCTTTACAATTATCAATTGAGAAAATTCAATTCAACAACAACTACAACTACAACTACAATTTTAACAATGGTTATGATGAGGATATTGAAAACATATTACCGGATGTCACACAACCATTTTTATCAGGTTTTTCAAATGACACTATTGATAACATAAGAATAATAACAATCTTGTTGATAAACTCAGTTAATGATTGTTCAAAAAGCTTAGAGAACAAATACAGAAAGCCATTTAAAAATGTCAACTTCAGCAATATTGAAACTGATTATATTGAACTGGTTTCAAGATTCATGGTTAAAAATCAATATTTAATCAATCAATTGCCATCAAATGATTCATTCAGCCCTGATGATATTGAGAAAATAGAAATTGATAGCTTAATGTATTCAATAACCGATATTTTGCTAGGCTTCAACAAAGTACAGCAAGCAGCAGTGCCTCCATCAACTCCAACGAACTCAATTGTTTCGTCTATTTTTTCAAACGAATTCCAACTGCCACCACCACCAGCTCCTTTCACATCCTCATCTGTTTATTCT
The DNA here is from genome assembly GCA_030580055.1 of Starmera stellimalicola. Classification (NCBI taxonomy): domain Eukaryota; kingdom Fungi; phylum Ascomycota; class Saccharomycetes; order Phaffomycetales; family Phaffomycetaceae; genus Starmera; species Starmera stellimalicola. Next base: position 1,486,871 of record JAKTSD010000001.1, on the reverse strand, counting down.
TCATCTCCAGTAAATTCAATGACTCCAAGTACTTCACCAATTGATAATGAATCAGTCAATTCACTCAACAAAAACAAAAGAAATCGTGATTATTACGATGAGACTAACAACTCATCTCCATTAGCCCAAAGATCACAAAATAGACTGAACATAGTATAGTTGGTAATACAACTACTAATACAACACAACATAGCATCGTATAACTACAACATAGGTTATATTCCAAAATAATACCTAATAAGTCATAGAATAGTTTTAAATCTATTTAAATCTTATTCAATTCATTCATATTAAATTTGAAAATGTAGTTACTCCTCTCTTTCGTCATCACTATGCTCCGGTGTTATTGGGTTCTTCTTATCATTATCTTGATCTTTGTCATTCAGAAGAACGGCAGGTTTCAAAACTGGGATTTGTGATGTTTCAAACTCATCCGAACTATATCCCTTTGAATCAAATTTCTTTCCATCGTTTCTTTTTGGTGATCTTAAAATGGTTCTACCAAGCCAATTCTTTTCTTTAGTTGGTGAAATCAGTCCACTTGAAATGAAACTTTCATCATCAATCACTGTGTCCCTTGTTAATATAACATACACTAATATAATCAGCAAAATAACCAAATTGATATAGGTCAAAATTTTCTGAAATTTCAACTCATTTGTCAATATCTCTATTTTGTTATATGAATCATTTAATAATTCTAGATGTTTTTCCCTTTGTGACACTAATAAACTCTCTGTTTGTTGATGCATTATATTGTATAAGTTGGTCATTTCATCAAGTTTCAAATTAATGGAGTCATTCAATAAGTTGATCAAGTTATTGAATTTTGATTCTTGGTTCTTTTCTAAGCTTGAAAACGAATTTGATAGCAATTTACTTTGCTCTTCAATATATAAGATCGAAAGCGTGGCATTCGATTCTAGTAATGACAATCTTTTCATTATATTTTTGTAGATTGATTCTTGGGTTTCTATTTTTTCTGTAACTTTTTTATTAATTATGCTGTTAATGCTGATGCTATGATTTATATTATTATTATTATTATTATTAGTCTTGTCATTAGGATTCACAATCGCTTCACACTGAATATCTGATTTGTTTTTAAAATTTTCAAAGAAGTCTTCAAAGTTTAAGTTTTGAAGTGCAATTGAACATTCATTTTTTTCAAACTGGCTATTATTCTCTTTATTCAGCTCGTTGACATTCAAGTGAATATCATTCATTAACAATTTATTATTATTGTCATTGTTATTGGCTGATGACAAGTTTTCAATATTTTCACAAATTATTTGATTGTTTGATTCATTTTTTGTGCAGTTAAGTTGTTCAATTATTGATAATGTTTCATTATTATTATTGCTACTACTGCCATCATTATTGTTATTATTGACAATTTGTGTATCAATCTCAATCACAATAACTTCTTCATCTTTGTTTGGTGCTTCAATTTTATTCGACAACGACTCTTCTTTATATTCTTGCATCATGGTTCTACCATGTACTCTCACCACTGACAAAGGACAATAAAATTCATCACCATAATGCTCTAAAATTTCAATTCTTAGATATTTTGCCCAGATCTTTGGATTTGTTATATTAAAACTTTGTAGATCTCTTACATCCTTTGCATTAAATTTCCCCAAGACACTCCACCCATTTCGGGACACTGGGAATACATCACTAACAGATATCTGAATCAGTTTAAAGTTTGATGAGAAAAACTCAAAATTCCCTATGACAACGTTATCAACTAAGATATCTTCACATAGTTCAATAACAATGTATTTATTTGGGGCAGAGCATGGATTCAGCAGATAAGAGTCCTTATTTTCAAATAAAATGGAATTGGCACTTTTAGCTTCAGAATTCGCTTTGACAATTGTTGCCGCACAATCAAAGGACGCATAGTTGAATTTGTCTTTATAAATTTTACCTTTATCGTCATCAAAGTCATCAATCTCTTCTTGGCTGTCTTGCTGAGCCTGCTGATCATCTTGTAAGAAAAACAAATCAATTTCCATTTCTTCACCAATCGAGTCTTGATTATTGCTTCCTCCAACAACCTTCTTTTGTTCCCCATTATTTTGTGGTGGTAGTGAGTCAACACCTTTCAGTTTCTTCCATTCTTCAAAAGATAGAAACTGGGATTCTGTGGATTTATTGTCCTCTAAGGAAACTGTGGCATTGTTGTCTATCACATTTTCAGAATCTGTAGAGTTGAATATCAGTGAGTCGTTCACAATACTGATATTGTCAGTAGTGCTATCATTGGATAGTTCTAGCAAGGTTTCACTAATTTCTAATGCTGGGGTATTTGTACTGTTTTCGCTAGTTGGAGTGCTACTCGTGCTAGTTATGCTGGTGTCACTCGTATAATCCGAGCTTTGATCTGGCAATGTCTCAGTTGGGGCTGCAAATTGTCCAGGAGTTTCTATGTCAGGGCTGCCGCCTTTATCTGTAAATTCGGACAAGATTGTGGGCACTATTGCCAGCAATAATACACCAAGTGATATCTTCATATTAACCTAATCAATTCTTAAATCTGAGTCAATAAAAGACTTCTCATCAATTCAAGCGGTAGAAAAGAAGACAAAAAACCAATATCCAAACGACAACCAATGAAATTTCTAGCCAGCAAGTCCAGTTTCTTTCTATAACAAGGCGAACAAAAACAACCGCTGCAAGACCGCTAAATTACTATTTTGTGATTTTTTATTGATGTTTTGATTATTTTTTAAATTTCTTTGATAATCAAAAAAAAAGTATTAATCAATTATCCCAAACAGGCAGCTGCCTAATAAAGCAAGTCTCGTACCAGACCCTTCCGAGACCCTTTTTACAAAAGACTAGTCCAAAAACGTCCCCGTACCATTTTGAGGCACCAAAATTGCAGTTCTAGACTTAAAAAATGTCATTTCAGGTCATTTTCGTTGGCTGTAAATTAAACAGGTTTAAAATAAATTATTTAATTTAATTCTATTCACATTTATTTTTAAACAATTTAATTCTTTAACTTATTTTTAAAACGGATTGGCTTCGCTATCTTGTTTAACTTGAGCAGACCCAATTTTTTTTTACAAATTTTGAGAAGAGTTATTTCAAAGCTGTTAAAGCCAAAAAAAAAAAGTATCAAAAAATATTAAATATACGCGAAATGAACAAGTCACAGGTAATAAAAGTTGGCAAGAGATTGGTCTCAACATCAACTGCATCAACCAGCGAGAATCACGGCATAAGAAATGCAGTTAATCCGTCAGTTGATTTAATCAATAATAAAATTGTTGATAAGAATGATAGCAAAAAAGCTTTGAAAAAAGAAGATAAATACGAAGAACTGAGATTGCTAGACCAGTCAATCAGAAATGTCGAGTATTTGTCAAAGAACTTTAAAGATTTGAGTAAATTTGATAAATTGCCAAAGAACTACGCTTTAAACCAAAATATATCAGTTAACAACGAATTGACTAAAATATTGTGGAAATTCGATGCACCAATTAGATATGCATTTGCGTACGGATCAGGAGTGTTCACACAAGGATATTTGAATCCAGATACCCAAACGGATTTGATATTTGGTGTCACATATCCTGACCACTGGCACTCCATTAACATGAAATACAATCCTGACCATTATTCAACGCTTAGATATTTCGGTTCAGACGTTGTGTCCAAAGTCCAGGAAATTGGCGCAGGAGTTTATTTCAACCCATTTGTCGAGATAGAAGGAAAGCTAGTCAAGTACGGTGTTGTTTCTGTTGACACATTGATTAAAGATTTAGCTCAGTGGAATTCATTCTACTTAGCAGGAAGACTACAAAAGCCTGTCTCCATTCTCAGAGACGACCCAATCATCAAGTTCTGGAACCAGCAAAATCTAAGAGCTGCAGCAACTCTGGCATACCTCGATATGAACCTGAAACCAAATGAAGCGTTTGATGAGTTCAAATTCTATGAGAATATCACAGCATTAAGCTATAAAGGTGATATTAGATACAAATTGGGCGCAGAAAACCCAAACAAGATAAACAAAATAGTTTCAAACAACTTTGAGTACTTCCAACAGTATTACTCACCAATCCTGAATGAAATAATCAAGGAAAACCACTTTGTGTTCCCACCAGGCTTCACAAAGGATAACTACAATGAGAAATTGAAAGACACTATTTTCAGATCCTCAGCTTTACAAACGCTGAAGGGGATTTTCACTGCCGGAGTGTCGAAATCTGTTAAGTACGCTTTGGCAAAGAAGAGCAAAGCAACTTCAAGCTGAATCAAATCCGTAACAAACCAACCAACCAACTAAACTATGAAATAAATATACATATTTTTTTTTTCTTTTTAATATTTTGTAGGCAAAAAAAAGTTACATTGAAATTACAATAAATTATGGTATGAGTTTAGTGGAAAAAGTCAAGACGAACCTATCGTTTTACAACTTGTGGACCGAGATAAGTGAAGTTCCAACAGACAGCGAGACTTTAGTCAGGGGAAGACCACACGAGAAGATCAGTGAAGATGACTTTGAAATAGTTTTACCTATTCACTTGAATGAGAAGTTAACTATGGAGAGAATAGATAACGTGTTCAAATCTGTCAGTCCAAGACCGAAGAAGATCTTGTTAGGGGTTGTCAACACAGACTCGACAATTGTTTATTACTTTATACATGATGGGATATCTAAACCTAAGAAATAGGGCTTTTTTTGTGAGCCTAAAAAATGGAGTATCTTAGCTTATTGAATAGGTTTGGCGAGTCGCTAAAAGTTGCTGGTTGGATGGAGACCCCTTCACATGCCTTGTCAATTACTTTCAGGTTCTTTGCAAGGTAGTTCTCGGCCAAGCTTGGGTAGAATTTAGTCAGGAACGATGATATAAACTGATCAGGCAGCACTTTATTGGTAATGACGAACAGGTTTGCAATCAGCAGCAGATCTGAAGTTGTCAGCTTATTGCTCAGCAAGTTGTACTCATCAATAATACCAATTTCCTTTTTTAAATTCAGAATTATATCAATATATTTTTTCAGTTTATTCAAACACTTCATATTGGTCAGTGAGTTTTTGATTAACAGCTTCTCTTCAATCATTGATTCGTTTTGTAGCTGCTGAATCTTGCTTACAGTTGGCACGTTCTTCAGCATTTCCTCCTCAATCTCGGTTTTATCTTCAACCGTTAGATCAATTCTTGCGCAGTTGGTTTTAGCTAGGTTTCTGTAGTGAATTGGCGTGTTGTACTGCAATGGGAAACCCAAGTATTTCCCGTATATTGACCTGGTGTACTTCTCATAGTTATCTTTATTCAAATAAAGGGTATAGTCTGTTATGATATGTAATTTGTCTTGAATGAACAGTATCAGTCCATGGTTTATAGCCTGATGCTCCATATCCAAAAACCCATCCAAGCTGTAGCCCTTCTCGCTCAGGTACCTCACAATATTAATGAACCCTTCCACTTGAACACCACCCTCATCTCTCAGTAGCGGCAGTTTCCCATTGTCACTCAGGTCAACATTACTAGATGTCACCACCTTAAACTTGTCTTTTGGCACAGTCAGAGCCAGTAGCCACACTATCGCCAGGCACTCCACATCCACAATCGCCAGCTTCGCTCCAGCTCCCCATACGTGAACCTCCATCATTGCTTGCTGGTTGAACTTTTCTCTTAAAATTGTTGAGTTAGCTGAATCCCACTGGTGCAAGCTGCTTAGGTAAGCACTTTTTTTCTATTTCCAAAAAAATCTTTAAATTGAATTTGTTTACAACTTCAGTTTTAAAACAACAAATAAAGCAGCCCAATGTCAGCAGTTGGTACGCCAGACATCGAGCCAACCCCAGAGGTTAGTGCCATTGTCAATGGGGCTAACAATAAAGCGCAGCCGCTGGCTAAGAAGAAGAAGAGACTGGCTTCAGATGTGATTGGGCAACTAGAAGATAAACTAGAAGAAGATGACTTAGATATTGAAACATGGATTGAGCTGATCAAGAAAATCGAGTCCAAGGATAAAATAGAGCAGGTGCGTGAGACTTATGACGCATTTCTAAAGAAATTCCCATTTCTAGCAAACCAGTGGATCAACTATATCAACTATGAGCTGAACCGTGGAGAATTCGACAAAGTTGAGAACTTGTTCAGACGTTGTCTGTACAATTTGAGTAATATTGAGCTTTGGAACCTGTATGTTGGGTATATCAGACGTAAGAACAACTTGATTACAGGAGGAGAAGAAGCAAGAAGAATTATTTTCCAAGCTTACGATCTAGCAATCAGCAAAGTCGGCATTGACCCAAGTTCAGGCCCACTATGGGAAGAGTATTTGGGCTTTATTGAAGATTGGAAGCCAATTTCCAAATGGGACGAGCAGCAAAAAATGGATATAAAGAGAAAAATATTCAAAAAGGCTTTAGTTCTACCATTGAATAACATTGAGAAGTTATGGACTAGTTATACAACATTTGAGAATGAACTTAACACCACCACAGCCAGAAAGTTTATTGGTGAGATTAGTGGTGCGTATATGACGTCCAGATCCTGTTATAAAGAATGGTTTAACCTCACAAAAGATTTAATTAGAAACGATAATTCAATAATTCCAAAATCTAACGAATATGATTCCAAACAGTTGAAAATTTGGTTCAATTGGATTAAATGGGAGTCCTTAAATAAGCTAGAATTAAACAAAGAACAACTGATTGAAAGAATCGATTACGTTTATAAACAGGCAATTCAGCAAATGATCTTTTACCCAGAGCTTTGGTTCAATTTTGTCAAGTTTTATAAAGAAAATGAAGACTTCTTCTCAATTCTAAAGATTGAAGAATTGTTAAATGAAAGTTTGTTGGTTAATCCAACCTCATTTTTATTAAATTTCAAATTAGTTGAAGTTTATGAGATCCAAAATAATATCGCATTAATTGAAAAGACTTTCAATAAACTGATTGAAATTTTAACTTTGCGTCACAACAAGAAATCCTTGGTTATTGAAGAGATCAAGTCTGAAGTTTTGGAGAAGGCTTTGATTGAAAGAAAAAAGAAAAATAATGAAAAAGCTGAAGATGATTTAAATGATGAAAATGGTAATCGTAAAGAAAGAACATTGACAGATGAAGAAAAAGAGCATGTTATCAAATCGAATGACTTGTTACAAGAAAAACTGAAAGATCTAGCACAATTGTCTAAGATCATTACAATTACATATGTTCATTATATGAAATGTATCAAAAGACTAAAAGGATTGAAAGATAGTAGATTAATTTTCAGTTTATGTCGTAAATCCAAGGCAACTTTAACACATCATATATTTGTTGAAAGTGCATATTTAGAGTATTTTAATGGAGAAAAATCTACAGCTTTGAAAGTTTTCAATTTAGGATTAAAACCTAACTTTTTTAATAATGATGGTGAATATATTTTCAAATACCTTAGATTTTTAATCAAAATTAATGATGATACAAATTTAAGATCTTTATTTGAAACAACAATTACAAATAAAAAGGATATAATTGAACCAAAGTGGTTGAAAAAAATATATTTGGTCTTTTTACATTATGAATCAAATTTTGGTCAGTTGACTAATGTTATCAAATTGGAGAATAAGTTTTTAGAAAACTTTCCAAACGAGGATCCAATCAAAGTATTCTCATACAGATATAATAACAACATCAATAGTGAATTTGGCGAAGAATTATTTGAAGAAGACACAGAGGATTTAATCAAATTAGTTGACTTGAGTAAAGCAATCAAAGCTAAAAGCAAATCAAAATCTAATAAAAGACAAAAATTGGAGTCTCAAAGTGGAGCGGAGTCGGATGCTGATGAAGATGATGAATTCAAGAAAATACTACAAGAGAGTAAAAGTAACGATGATGGACCAGACAACAAAGCTGAAGAAACAGGGTTCAAGAAACAGTTTGTCAGTGATGAAATTTATAATTTACTAAGGGTGCTGCCAACTAACAGTTACTTCCCTTCACCAATATTCAACAATGCTAAACTGATTGAATTGTTAAAGAGTATTGGTTAAAAAGCTTATTTTTTTTCCTAAGGCGGATAAACTGAAAAAATGAGAATAAATTGATCTTTTTGGGTTGCTGTATCAAATAAAAGCAAAAACGAGTGATAAAGATCCCACACCTATTTCCTAATGGAGAAAATATGAGAATTTTAATGTGGGTAATGTATTTATCCTAGCAAAATCTCACCAGAAAAATTCTCTTTAGAGGGAAATGTGTCTGACTATATATACTTTTGTATATTACTGAAAAAAGAATGATGCAACAAATTTGTAGTTTAATTTAATTTGATTAATACATGCCGGTTGATCTACTATTTGACCTGTTCTTGTTTGGTATAATATAATTTGATATTATTTAAAATAATATGAAAGGTAAATTATCAAAGAAATCAAGAACAGGATGTTCGACATGTAAACAAAAGCGTCTGAAATGTGATGAAAACAAGCCAGAATGCCTAAATTGTCGAAAAAGGGGAGTCAAATGCGGTGGATATATGATCAAATTTAAATGGAAATCATTCAATGACACAATGGCTAATACAAATATTGAAACTAATAATGAGGATATAGCGAAAGCATTTAAAATGGCCACCAAGTCTTTGACCACACCTAAGAAGGAGCAGATGGGCGGTGAGGAAATTGTTAAAACAGAGCCAATAGTGAAGGATGAGAAAGAAAGTGAGCAGCTAAAAGTGCCAGATGTAATAAAGGTTGAAGAGAGTGGAGTTTACAGGGCCATGCAAATACCCAATGCAACACCAAGCCAGCAGCTTGTAGTTCAAGATTCAAACCAGACTCCATACTACCATCTACCTAGTCAGAGTGGCTATAATTCTGGCAGTAATAACAATGTTAACAGGAACCACACTGGCAATCAAGAATATGATATAACCAACCCAGCATACTTTTTTGACTTGGAGGATACACTGACAATACTCAGCAACTCGATACTATTCAGCTCACCCGTTGCTGATCCATTGGCAGCCTCAATTCCTGCTGATGTGGTCCCACGTCAGCTAAGCCAGCATACTTCTGAAAATACCGCAAGTAATAGCAATCAAAACAGCAGCAGCACAGTCAACCCAATCATTAACGGGACCAGCAGCCCTCAACAGGTGAACGAAGCTCAGAATCCACTGGTTTGAGAAGGTTGGTCACGATTACATAATACATGAACATATGTTACATAATACATTACAAACAACAGCTGCGGATTGTTTTTGTTTGTAGTTTTATTTTATTTGCAGTGAAAGATGAGAAAAGCATGAAAAATGGGACCAAAAAGCTGAAGTTCAAAGTACATAAAGCCGGTGGAACACCCCCAGGAGACGGCAAGCAAACCAGACAGGCTGAAAAGGCGGGAGAAGAGGAGGAAGAGGTTTTCAGGAGAGCTAAAAGAAATATCAATCATGTCAAACGACACACTAAGAGTAACGATAAGAAAATAGACGAGAAGATCGTGGAATGGGGTCCCTTTATCAATGGGTACCAGTTTGTGGGACATGAAAACAGCGAAAAGTACTTTGTAAAGCGACACAAACTGATAAATGAGGATGAATTCACCAACAGTTTTGACTGGTCCTACCTAAAGCAGCCTGAATTTGTCAGTAGTGTGGAGGATGAGATTGAAAAGAGATACCTGAATGACGACAATGATAGCAGCATGAAGTACTGGGAGAACTGGAGGATCATCAAGGAGCAGGGACTGAAAGATGTCATTTTTTTTCCCATACTGAACAAGAATAGTGAAATCAGCTTGGAGAATATCGAGAACTTTTATAAACAGAGCGAGATCGATACGAAAACCAGCATCAAGCAGCTGCTGAAGGTTGAAAGAATTAAGTGGCATCCCGACAAGATGGCGCAAACTCTCAAGTTGAGCGAGCTGGACGACGAAGAAATCTTGGTTAAGATCACCAAGGTGTTCCAAATAGTTAATGAATTGTACGAAAAGTATTAACACAGCGGGCTGTAGAGAACGTTTAGTGGCAGCATTGACCACTGCGCAGTGTAGAGATAGTATAGCGTTTAGATAGCTGGGATGTTGTGAATAGACCACGCACTATATACGTTAAGATGGCTGTTCTAGACAGCATTACCACACCACGCACTGTAAATATAGGTCTAGATGACCAAGGGGTTTTGAGTGATCAGTGACTTGTACAACAGTATCACCACCGAGCAATGTAGATGGTTGTATAATGTTGGATGACCAAGGACACCCTAACACAACACACCAGGCTGTAGATTGTATACAATTACATAGCTATGTAAGGTATTACACCCACAATAGATACACAGGCTGTAAACAGTATGAAGTTGTCACAGGATGTAAACAGTATGAAGTTGTCACAGGATGTAGATAAAGCAATCTTTTTTAAATAACCAAGGCGTTCCAATATTCGTGTAGATAGTATACGTTTATTAAATCAGGCTTGCACTTCGTCTTTTGGGGTAGAACTTTCATCAATGTTTTCTGTTGCAGCAGCAGCAGCAGTTTCCTTTGGTTTATCCTCTACAGCAGGCTGTGAGGCCTCCTCTTCCTCGTCCTCCTCCGCTTCCTCTCCTTCATCATCATCCTCGTCCTCCTCCTCGATATCCTCCTCGATATCTTCCTCTGCGTCGTCGTCGTCGTCTCCTTCAATCTCAATCTCCTCATCTTCGGCATTCTCTTCGTTGTTGGCATTTTCTTCCTGCTCCTCGTCCTGCTCCTCGCCTTCTTCCTGGCCATACTGCTCCTCATCGTCGTCCTCCACATCAACGTCCTGCTGTTCAGGCGGGAACTCTTCCTCGTTATTATCGTTGTCCCACACAATATTGAACCTCGTGACTCTTGGTTTCTCAGCAAGTATATTTCTAACAACGTGCTCAACCTGGACCTTGTTTGGTGGGTTCTCCCTCAGCTCTTCACTGTCGTACTCATTATTGACGTAGTATCCCACTCGGACAAACTCTCTGCCGGCATAGGCACAGCTCAGCAGTATAACAGTGACGGAAACCAGCTCGTTCGATGGGATTAATTCTGGAGAAGGTGGGTCTGCCGTGAACAGAAACTTGTTGATGCCCACCGGCACCGGGCCCACCAATATCGAGTCCAGTTCCTGGTCGTGCTCGAGCGATCTGGACGACCCAACATACGTCAGCTTCCACTCCAGGTCTTCCTTTAGCGGCTCTAAGCACTCAAATGTGATTTCAAACTCATACGGGTCGTTGAACTTGGCTGGGTTGTTCAGCACATTGATTCCTAGCAGCGACACAATCGACATCCTGGCCTTCTCTACCGTCTAGCACCGTTTGCGCAGAAAACAACCTTCTGCTGAAATTTTATTATTTTACGCGTCGCTGCTTACGCGTCGCTGAGGTCAGCACGATTATGTAATATTACATTGCTAAGTCCTGACGTAATCAACTTTTTTGGGCCATTACGTCAGCGTTTTTAGGCGGCTTACATAACCGGACACAAAAGCAAACACAGCAACGTAAACAAACAACCAGCGCAATGTACCGCAGGGTGGTTTCGATTGACGCATTCAACACGCTGTTCACGCCCAAGAAGCCGATCATTGAGCTGTACACCGAGGTGTCCAGAAAGTACGGGATCAACACCAACAAGCATGAGCTGTCGAGACGGTTCATACCGGTTTTCCATAAGTTTGAGCAGCAGTACCCAAACTACGGTAAACTACAGGGCTTAACCCACCTGGAGTGGTGGTCCATGCTGATCAGAGAGCTGTATGCGCCTGTGTGCGTGTCAGAAGAGTTTTCCCAGGAGCTGATCGACCTGTTCAAAGGCGAAGGCTACTCGTCATTCAGCGATATCCAGGCCTACCTGGCCAAGCACCAGCACGACACGGTGTTTGTGGTGTCCAGCAACGGAGACCCCAGAATCAGGGACGCCCTGGCACACCTGAACCTGGCTCAGTACTTCAAGCAGGTGTACCTCTCATACGATATGGAGGTAGTCAAGCCTGATGTCAGGTTCTTCAACCACATCTACAACGACATATCGTCAAAGTACGGCATTAGTGGCCGGGCCAACTACTGGCATGTGGGTGACGAAATCAAAAACGACCTGAACGGCAGCTATGACGCTGGCTGGAACGGTGTTCTGATCGATAGGTCCGGCGAATCACAAATCAACAACTTGAACGCAACGAGCCTGACTAACATGAAGCTGAATGCGTCTAAAGAAACGGCTTCCAACAACAACAATAGAAAAAGAAATTATAAGCTACAGGATCGGAAATTTATAATTAGCTCTTTTGAGCACCTAGACAGGTTGATGAGTGAGGAATAAAGTTTGTCGTGAGGCAGCACCCACACGCTGATTCCAGAACCTACCAAGCTGTCATATCATACCCAGGCAAAACTTGAAATACCAAATTCAGAAAACCATAAACACCAGTCCCTTCCAGATGATTCTAATTATACTCGTTAGCTGTTACTCGTTTAACACACTCTTGACACGATGCTTGATTTCAGTATATTATCAGCATGAAAAATTTATTATTAACTGCATGAAAAAAACGGTTAAAGGTACAAATTTCCATTAACTTTGCAAGCTACGCGCGTCGTTGCTTTTGATTTGCTGTGCTGAGATGCGTGCGGACGCATATGGCTGCACCACAAACGCCATAATTTGATCTGGTGATGCACAGAGCTGCACCCACACGCACCTCTAGGTACACCTAGTAGTCTCAGACACAGTGCTAATCAACGGTGCGCTAACAAAATTGTACCTGTTTCACATTAACTAAATAGGTGATCTGACAGGAGCACTAATTATTCCCAAAGCTTAATATGCAAGAACCATGTAACAGCGTGCTGAGCCTTTAAAATGGGCAGAAAAGTATTTAAACACGCTAAATCCCGTTGGATCAAGCTGGGATCATTTCAGATCAGTTTAATCAATTTAGCCAACTGTTTAGCACCCACTTGCCTAGATCAAGCACCACATCCCACAAATACCCATACATTCCTTTGATACCGCTTCATTTTGGGTTCCACACACACTCACCATGCTCTTCTTACTCACTCTTTTAACAACTGTCTTTTCACTATCAGTTGACATTACTGATAAATCCTCCATCTGCTCAGCCTCCCAAACCATCGCCGAGGGGGTGCTCCAGTACTACAAAGGGGACGGTGTCTTTGACTCCCCTTACTACTGGTGGCAGTACGGCGAGGCTTTCCATTCTTTACTGAGATACCAAGCCGTGTGTGGCGACAACCAATACGAGGACCTGGTGTACAACGGTATTATTGCGCAAGTTGGCGACGACTGGAACTTCCAGCCTGCAGCCCAGGCTGCCACTGAGGGCAACGACGACCAGGGAACCTGGGGTCTAGTCGTGGTTGAGGCTGCAGAGATGGGATTCAAGTCTCCTCAGCAGCAGTACGACGTTACCTGGACACAGCTGGCTGAAAAAGTGTTTTCCACCCTGTACGCAAGATGGGACATGGACACCTGCAACGGTGGGCTGAGATGGCAGTACGATTCCTCCCACTCCGGCTATGATTACAAAGCCACCATCGCAAACGCCAACCTTTTCCAGATAGCTGCAAGACTGGCCAAGTTGACTAATAACAAAATGTATGCTGTTGCAGCCGAGGAGATCTACAACTGGTTGCTCGGTGTCAACGTGATCCAGGAAGGTGAATGGGGAAGTGCCGTTGTCGATGGGGTCACTGCCAGCGAAAACTGCTCCACCCCAAACGGCGTGGAGTGGACCTACAACTACGGAATTATGATTGGTGGTGGTTCCTATTTATACGACTTCACCAAGGACCAGGACTGGTACGAAAGAACCGAGGATATCATTCTCGGCTCGCAGATTTTATACAACGATACAATTCTTTACGAGAGAGCTTGTGAGCTCTTCAACTCCTGCAATGTCGACCAAAAGACGTTCAAGGGTATCTACATCAGATCACTGGCCAAAACTGCGGTTTTGGTTCCAGATCTAAAGTCCAAAGTGCAGGATTTGCTGGATTCCACCGCCAAGGCTGCGGCTGAATCCTGCTCAGGTTCCGATAACGCCTGTGGGCTCAGCTGGTGTAAAAACGGGTACGATGGCGACGCAGGCTTGCCACAGCAGCTCAACGCACTCGAGGCCATCCAAAACATGATTCTGGTCAACGGGTTATGAGCTTTTGTATGGGTTTATTGTTTTTGTTTTCATTTGGTTTTAAAAGGTTACATTCGTTTGGATAGAGGTTTGTATATGGCACTCATTTATATACAATTGCATTTAGTTGGGTAGTTTTTTAATGATTACCAGAGTAGTCATTTAGTTGATATCAGCGTTAACGGGTAACTCAGTTAGCCAGGAACTCATTTAGTTGAGTACTCATTTAGTTGATATTCAGCGAGTAACTCAGTTAGTTGGGTAGTCATTTAGTTGAGTAACTCATTAAGTTGAGTAACAGTTAGTTGAATGTTCCATTTAGTTGAGTAGCTCAGTTGGTTGAGTAATCCATTAGCTGAATAGTTCATTTAGTTGAATGACTCATTTAGTTGACTAATCCATCAAGTTAAGTAACTCAGTTAGTTGAGTAAACTATCAAGTTTAGTAACTCATATTTGAAAACTCCATTAAGTTGAGTAATCATCTAATTGAATAACTCAGATAGTTGAATAATCCATTCAATTGAATAATCCATCAAGTTGAATAACCGAGTTAGTTGTGTAACTCAATTAGTTGAACATGACACCAGCCAAGCAACATCAGTTAAACAACATCTGGATTTCCTCGATTCTTCTGTTTCTTCTTTCTTCTTCCTCCGCCTCAACCACTTCTCCAATGGTTCGCTTGCGTTCCTGGATCTTGAGCATCTTCTCCTCTATGGTTCCTTCCATGATGAATCTGATCACTTTGACATTGCTCTCTTGTCCTATTCTGTGGATTCTGTCGATTGCCTGGTCTTCCACACTTGGTGACCACCACGGATCACACATGAACGCTATGGATGCCTCAGTCAAGTTCAGTCCTACACCACCAGCTTTCAACGATAGCAGTAGCACGGTGACCCCGTCGTTGCTTTCTTTGAAGCTTTTCAATACCACACTTCTCGCATTCAAGCTCATTCGGCCATCAAATTTGAACACGTTTAGCCCAGGTTCTTTGCTCAGCTCCCTCTCCAGAATATCCAGGTACATCGAGAACTGGCTAAACACAACAACCTTTTCGTTTGGTGAGGTATCTTTTATTCTTCTCAAATGTGAGAGCAGTGCGTTTAGTTTTGATGATCTTAGATTGTTGTTAAACCTCACCAGTGTGTAGTCTTTACTGGATAGATAGTCAGGCTCGTTCTTCACCTTTAGCAACCGATCAGAGCTGATCACAAACCGACAGTTGGGACAGTTAAGCTCTTGGTTGGGCTGTTGGATATGTTTGTAGTCGATGTATTCCAGCAAACATGACGAGCAAAATCCATGCCCACATTCAGTAAAAATAATGTCCTGAATCTCGTTCTCAGTACAAATAGAGCACTCAATCTCTTTGATGGAGTTCATATCTGGGAAAGTGTTGGTTATATGACTTTTGACTTGATTGAATTCGTTAATTTCCCAATCACTCTCGGTGATGAGCAGCTCCTTTGGAACATCATCTAGTATATTCAAGCTACTGGCATCTTCCTCCATTTCATCTCCATTAACACCACCTGAAATCAAATCCATGTGGTCACAAATTTGTCGCAGTCTAAGAATCATTGTAAGAATTGTACTATACTTCTTCAAAACATCACCTTTTGCAATACTCTGATTAACAGAGTTAGCAGCTCTTGACAGGAACCAGTTATACAATGCTTGCTCCTTTGGTGAGAATTTGATTCGCTCAATAATAACTTCCTTTGCAGGTAACTCAACCAGTGGCTTACCATTCGATTGTTTCATTTGTTTGGTTCTTCTCAGGATAATCGGCTCCAAAATAGACTGAATAACATCCAATGCCTGACTATACTTTTTGTTTTCAAATGGCTTGGATACAAACGTGTTCCAGTACTGGATATTACTCCATGGTTCTAATTTCAAGAATTTGACCAGTGAAAACAAATCATCTAATCTGTTGATGATTGGTGTTCCTGTGAGCAGCCATCTTCTTGAGCATTGTAGGTCATAGCAGGCCTTTGTAGTTTTATTTGTACGCGTTCTTATATTATGAGCTTCATCCAACACGACTCTAAACCACTTAACTGAAAATAGTCCTTCTTTTGGAAGTTCTTGTGTGTGATCGTTACCGACTTTCGCAACCAATCGATTCCACTCGCTTTGTAATGTTCCATAGGTGGTTATCACAACCATTGGACTGTCATCACTGCCGCATAGCTTTTCATTCAGTTTAAAATTAGTTTCAGTGCCATAATAAACCAGTGAAGTGCTACCATCATTATTAGCTTTGTTAAACTCCTCGTCCCACTGAGTCAATAAGGAGGTTGGTACAACTATTAGTGTTGTCCTATATGCATAATCATTCTCTTCCAGTTCTTCCTTTGAATCATGGTATTCTTTATCAAATGGGACTGAATGAATTAATGCAAGCGTTGAGATGGTTTTACCCAGCCCCATTTCATCAGCCAGTATTCCTCCTCGGCACACATTACTCAACAAGGGCTTCTCACTAGAAAACTCGCTCGAGTATAAATTTGCATAGAATTTCGTGTCCTCAAACGGTTGCCTTAAATCTTCATTTCGGGATACATCCCAAGATCTATCTTTAGGCCAGTAAAACTCTTTCCACAAAGGATTCATCATTTCAGAATGGTCTTTATCGACGAGCTCTCTTTCGGCTCTGAGCATCCACGTTAATCCTTGCTTTTGGTAAGATCGTAAGTCGAGTTTGAAATTCTCGTTTGGTGGTGAAGTTTCAGGCAAGGAAGCCAAAGAACTTGTTATCTGAGTTCTTCTGTAAAATTCTTTGAGCTGATTAACGTTCAAATCCTCAACTTTGTCATTGTCTTCACTGTTGCTATTATCGTTATCGGTACCCCCATCACACTCTTCATCATCCAAGTCAATGACAACGTCTTCTTTCGACTGCTCGCTCTGTAAGTGTAGCTGGTGATCCAGCCGCTGGAAAAGCTTGAACAAAGTCATTTGCTTTTTCCGTTTGATCATCTCAGCTTCAGTTTCAATGGTCGTTGAGTTGTTGAACCCTTTCATTTGTCTCAAGGCCTTGACATCAGTCTCCACAGAGTTCTGCTGCTGACCTGCTCGGCATGCATCAAATAGCAGGTTGGTTAGAAAACAGTCTAGCTGCAGTATAAACGAATCACCAATGCTCAATCTTGATTCACATAGGACAACAGTCACGTCGAAGTCACACTCCAAGTTGCCTTCTCCTATCAAAGGATACAGGATGTTGGCGATGTCTTCTGGGATTCTGCCGATTTCCTTCATTTTCATTGGATCATCAGCGTGCTGCACCAGCTTGACGTTTGACACATTATTGGAGGCGATGGATTTCCTCTTTGAAGTCGAGTTATTGACGGATCTGACAATTGAAAGCTTGGTGCCATACGGGATGGGGGACATTGTGGGTCTGGTGGCCCACCCAGTGACCTGGAAGGAGCCGATAAACCTTCTCCATTTCACTTTCAAATCCAGCGGTTTTGGTTTCACTGGCACCACTGTTTTGATTCTTTTTGCAGGCTTGTGGTCCACAGCGGGCTGGGACAGCTTCCTTACGCCGCTGAGACCGGCTGGCGGTTTCCTGCTCTGCGACAGCGACTGCAGAATAGTCGGCTGCTTGCGCTGGGGGGTCTGGTAGTTGTAGTATGGAGAGGCCCTGTGCGTGCTTGTTGGCGGGTAAAACTGACCCGTGCGGACAGGCGCAGACTGCACCTGCGCGCCTGTAGCGTCCCTCTCACTGAAATTGGTGGTATTGAAGTAGCTGTTCACAGCTGACATAACTGGCTGTGGGTCGTCCTTAAACCTGCCAAACAGCTCGTTCACCCGCGACAGGCAAATGTCTGGAATAATAGCCGTGATCTCTGACTCAAACAGCGTGTACCGCTCATCCTCCTGGCTCACTGGGATGATCTGGATGTCCTCGTCGTCCTCATCAGCTTCCTCTTTCACAAAAAGCGACTGTTTCTCTGGTTTTTCCTCTTTTTCGTCGCTGAAAAATCGACTGCCGTCTCCCATCGCACAACCGCTGAACTCCCACGCGCTCAAACAGACCCAAACGGCACCACAACACGCTCTAAATCGCGGTTTTCCAGTAAACAAAAGTTTAATACACAAAACAAAAAAAATATTTTATTTTACTTTTTTGCTTTGTTTACTGCTGTGCTGTGCCATAGGAGGTCCAAGATGGTTTATTCGTGGATCCAGCGAGCCACAGACAACCGTGCGCTGCAGCGGTGGTTCTACCGAAGCACACTGGTGTTTTTCGTGGTGTTTTTTGTTGGGTTTTGTGCGGTTATTCCCATCGACTCGATTTCACAGGCTTCGCAGTCGTCCAACTACGCGCTGAACACGTTCGTTGTGGTGGGTGCGCTGGTCGCGTTTGGCATCACTGGGATCGTCATAAGCGTCACCAGGATTTACATGAGAAGAAGTGCGCTGCAGGACATCCCAAAGTACTATATTCCACTAGACGAGGGCGATGTGCCGCTGAGTTGCCACAGGATGCTGGTGGACAACTTCAAGAAGTGCGAGGCGATCCGGGACCTGGGAAGCAAGACGCCCGCGAGCCTGAAACACCCGGGGCTCTCCAGCCCGCTGAGCGAGTTCCTGCCTCCTCTGCTGCCATT
This sequence comes from Starmera stellimalicola, assembly GCA_030580055.1. Classification (NCBI taxonomy): domain Eukaryota; kingdom Fungi; phylum Ascomycota; class Saccharomycetes; order Phaffomycetales; family Phaffomycetaceae; genus Starmera; species Starmera stellimalicola. The sequence continues at coordinate 1,468,100 of JAKTSD010000001.1, read as the reverse complement.
TGACGATGTTATTCGAGGAATGGGCGACAAGCTCAAGTACACGCACACCACCTTCACCATCGATGTCAAGATACCCAGCAACTACAATTTCCGGGAGTCCATTGCGTTCTTGGAAAGTGAGGGAATTGCCTCGAACAGCAAACTGAATAAAGAATACGTCGAGCTGTATGAGTTTATGAGGTTCTCCAACACGCTCATCAACGAGGACCACTTCATCAAGTTCATGGAGCTGTCGATCGAGTTTGCAAAGATATCCCGACACAACATCGACCAGCTGAACCCAGCTTTGAAGCGAAACAACCTGACCAACTCACAGTCCAGTTTGAATGGCGAGTCCATTGCCTCGTCCAACGAGGACCCGGGCTTTGAGGACGACATCCAGCCGTTTGACGAGACCATCGAGCCCAAGCAGACCCAGCTGGAGTACGATCTCTACCACAACCTGCTGAAAACAAACTCCACGTCTCACTCGGTGTATAGAAACGGCTAACGCTCTGCTGGCAGACATTACCACAGCCACTGTGAGCACTACATTGACACTACATGACGCACACCAACTACACTACATTGACACTTCATTAACGACACTACATTGACACTTCATTAACGACACTACATTGACACTACATCAATGACCATCAATGACTGCTGTGTAGCCACACAACTCATGAACTCGATACCATACAATACACACTTCTGCAGATACAGATGCCCACTACATCGATACACACACTGTCACACACAATACACTCACTACATCGATACATACACTGCCACACACAATACACTCACTACATCGATACACACTGTATACGAACTCACTACACAATATCATACACTTCTGTATTGTATCCGAGCTCACTACACAACTCAAACTTGTGTATATATAACCAACTCACGAGCTCTTGTTGCCGCTCTTGTTGAACTTAGGCAGCTCGCTGTACCCTCTATTCTTTTTACTTTTGAATTTACCCAGCACCTTGTGCTGAGACTTCCACACCTTGTATCTGATGTCGGTGATGTCCCTGCTGTTTCTGGTGAGGTACAGGAAGAAGTACATGCCCAGTATGGACACTGCAACCACCGCAGGAATGGACACAATCGCATAGTAGACCCCGTCGTGGTCGATTCCCTGGTCGAGTTTTTCACGGTGCTCTTTGGTGTTTTTAAACACCTTGGACCCCTTAGCAAACTGCACAATAGTGGCGTGCTCCAGCAGGTCGAACTCCTCGTCCGGCACGTTGTCTGGCTGGATGGATATCGCCACGTTCTGCTCGTACTGGTCTCTCAGCCACTCTTCTTTGATGCTCAGGGGATAGAACCCGTCCACGTTGTCGAGCCACTCGGTGCTGTAGAAGGCATGCACCACCTCTCTCTTGCTCATTCCTTTGTCCTTGAGCTTCTGCTTGACGTACGAGAAGTGCAGCCTGACCTTCTTGGCCTCATCGCCAAAGTATCTCGTGTACCACGTGACAAAGTAGGTGTTGTCCAGCTTGATCTTGGAGTTCTCGTGTGGCGTGCAAAACGGCTCGCTCGACACGTCTCTGGCCAGCCCCTTCATGTAGTATCTGTCTGGGGTGCATCTGATGAGCGGGTTCAACGAGACATACGTCTTGTCCTCGTCGATGTACTCCACCTCCTCGTGCACCGAGTCCGGGTCCATGTTGTGGGCCTTGAGCTGCTCGTAGTCGTAGGTCACGGTGGTGGCAGTCTGGAAGTACGTGGAGTACGTAGGCGAGGCCTTCTCGGTGATCCCATTCTTCAGTTTTGGCATAATAGTCTGCGGCGAGCCGTCCTTCTTCAGCGACACCCATGGCACCACGCCCTTGGTAGGCTCAGCCGGTTTGGCCCTGAATGTCACGCCCGCAATCACAGTCGGGGTCACAATCTCAACCTGGGTCGAGTAGATGGTTCTGATCCATGGCTTTGGGGTTTCTGATGATGTTGATGTAGTTGGTCTAGCGTTGAATACCTTTTTAGCACGCTTTTCCAGCGTGCGTGGTGATTCCTGCTGTCCTGAAGCTGAAACAGCAGCAAAAATAGCGAAAATGGCGGCCCAAAACCACAATTTCATCATTCTAAGTCTGTTACTCCAAGATCAAAAAGTGCTTTCTGTTCCATTTTTCAAAAATATCGCGAATTTTCGCATTATTTTTTTTTCGTGATTTTTGCGGTTTTTAATTGCCTAAGCGGTTGCGTAGTGCCTGCTGCTGGCTGTTAGGGCCCAGCAGACCCAGTGGGGACTGTGCTGGGCCATGGCCAGGCCAGGAGCGGATGGGCTGGTTTGTTTTATTCTCGAGGACAGGGTAGTTGATGTCTCAGTCTGTAGAACCTGCAGTAGGAAGCCCGCGAGGCCCCAGAGGTTCTGTCGGGGACCTGTAATAAGACCAGGCACCTGATTGGGTCAGACTGGGCGCATAAACAGCCAGGATTGTCTGGCCCTCACACACTCACGCGGTAAATTGCCTGCTTAAACAGTTCTTCACGACTGTACCACCCACATCACTCTCTAACATTTGGAGCAATCTGAACTCCCAGCCTTCTGTTAACTCCCAGCCTTCTGTTAACTCCCAGCCTTCTCTTACTCCCAGCCTTCTGTTAACTCCCAGCGTTGCAAAGTGGATCAGCAGCAAACCACACTCTCTTAAGCCCTTTATAAGGCTGACAGTCGCCCAAGCTGGAACAGACATCTTCACCACCGCCATTCACAAACTTGGACATTCCTATGAGAAGTTGATAACCGTTAAAGTTTAGCCTCCACTTGTATAGGCCTGTGATCCATCTAAAATCACTGCGGCACCAATTGGCCAACTCAGTGCTTTTCTCAGCAATTTGGTGCTTCCATGCCATGCCCTGGTAAACGACGAGACGCCCGCTGGTAATGACTAAATCACCAGACACTCTTTTCTGAGTAGCGGCTCAGCAGTAACTCCATTCGTTTCACCCCACTTGAGCAGCGCAGCTTCGCGCAAACACAGAGAGCCATCCGGCTCCATTGCCAGCACCCTCATATGCTTCAGTGCCGTAAACACATCGTCCTCCCGTATTCCCAAAACCACTGAGATCCTGGAAATGCTCAGATTCCGGTCCTTTCTCAGGTCTCCAAACATCAGTTCCCGACAGATCGCTCGGCTCCAGTACTTCAGGTACCCAGCAAGCCCAAATGGCGACAGTGGGGTCTCTGGGCCCGACACCAACCGCTCGCTCTTGCTCAGCTCGTACGAAAACGATATTAGAAGCGTCCCTAATTGTCTCCTCTGGTAAGGTGGAAACACCAGGACACACGCCAGGTTGTTCTTTTCCCACGACAGCAGCTCCCTGGAAAAGAACCCCAGTGGCTTATTGGTGCCGTTGTCGAAAACAACGTAGTAGTCGAAGAATTCAACTGCAAAAAAGACTGATTTATTATCCAGGAATAGCTTGGTGAAAAGGCACAGACACTGGCAGTACAGCTTGTGCTTGGCTCCGTGGACCTTCCTTATGGTGTACTTCTCGTCTTTGTACATGATCTTGCCGATCTGTCCCACTGAGCAGCTCAAGTAGTGCTGTTTGAATTCATCTTTCACCTCGGTGTACTTGAAGCATTTGTCACAAACGTACAGCCGATCCAGCCATATTTGCCCGGGCGGCACCCCACTATGGCTCCGTCCAGCCTTCTCATGCACACTTCGCACCCCAAGTCTCTTTTTGTCTTTGCCAAAGTAAACCGCACTTCCGTACCAGGTGGTTATTTCGTTGGTCCCAAACACAACTTTCTCAATATTCGGAAGCTCCACCAGCCCGTAAACCCCTTCCTCGACATCCAGCTTGTTGCTCATCGCGTCCAGCTGATCTTGTACCGCGTGGAATGACGTTTCACCTGCTTCTAAGGCTGAAACTAAAACTCACGTAAATTACGTAAGATCTGAAAAATATTTTTTTCTGTATAAAAAAAATAAAAATAAAAAAATTTAATGCGATGAGCTTTAGTTTAGATCATTTTACTTGGTTTAGACAGCGATGGGAACGTACAGAAAGCGTCACAATGAGAAGGCGAGAAGTGGAATGCTGGCCAAGAATGCTGCGCTAAAGAAAGCCAGGCAGAAGCAGTTCCACCGGCAGCCAGAAGAGCAGCCAGCCAAAGAGGAAGAAATCAAGCCAGCTAAAGAGAGAGATCCAAATGCCGAAATGCTGCACCCGCTGACCGAGGAAGAGAAGCTCGAGCGTAAGAGAAAAATACAGGAGCTGGTGCAGCCGCAGAAGGAGACCAAGATGTCCCGGGCCAAGAAGAAGAGACTGGATAAGTACATTGAGCATCAGCTAAAGAGAGAAGAGAAGCAGGTGTTGATCAGTAAACTGCAAGACTCTAAGTTTGATACCTCGCTGCTGAAGCCTTCCAAGCTGCTAGGGAGAGGAAAACAGACCCAGAAGGAAGAGTTTGAGGAGGCTTTGTCGCTAGAGAAACAAGGCCGTGCAGATGAGCGCACAAAAGAGATATTGTATGAAGAGAGAACAGTCAAAGACTGGGATGAGAATGAAAACCAATATTCTGATGGGTTTGATGACGACAGTGGTAGTGATGGTGGCGAGGAAGAGGAGAAAAAGTCGTCTTTTGTTGATTTTAGACCTACTAAACTTGGTGGAATGGGCTCAGGGTTTGCGTTTAGTAACATTAAGAAGGTTAAAAGAAGCAAACCAAAAGCGTACAACTGGAAGGAGAAGCTGCTTGCTGAAGAGAGGCGCAAGAACAAGATAGAGGATGAGCAGGATTTTGTTTCCAGTGAGAGTGAGGAGGAGGATGAAGAGGAGGATGAAGGGGATGAAGATGGGCAAGACGAAGTTGAGGAAGAAGACGAAGACGAAGACGAGGACGAGGACGACTCTGAGATGGAATTTGAAGAGCAAATCCACGAAGAAAGACCAAAGTTCACACTCTCGTCTAAAGCTGAAGCGTTTAAAGAGTGGGCAGACGAACAACTCAAGAAACTGGAAGGACGCGAAGCTGAAACTCTACCAACTTTGCTACCTCAGCGTGAATACCAACGTATTGAACGTCCTGAAGATAAGGAAGACGACCTACATGAGGACTACGTCCCAATCAATGAATCGTTGAACAGAAAGGCAACTTATGTCACTGTCAATAGACCCCAGGAAATCCAAGACATCAGACTACAATTGCCAGTGGTTGCCGAAGAACATAGAATAATGGAAGCCATCCACCATAACGATGTTGTTATCATTTGTGGTGAAACTGGTTCAGGTAAAACCACTCAGGTCCCTCAGTTCTTATATGAGTCTGGATACGGTAGTTCTGAGGATACACCAGGACTAATTGGTATTACCCAGCCAAGAAGAGTTGCAGCTGTGTCAATGAGCGAGCGTGTGTCAAATGAGTTGGGAAACCATGGTGACCGTGTGGCATATCAAATTAGATTCGACTCAACCACTAAACCAACTACAAAACTGAAATTCATGACTGATGGTGTTCTACTAAGAGAAATGATGACTGATTTTCTACTAGAAAAATATAGTGCAATTGTCATTGATGAAGCACATGAAAGAAACATCAATACTGATATCTTGATTGGAATGCTGAGTAGAGTTGTCAGATTACGTTCACAGCTCAATAAATCAGATCCAAAAAAATACAAAGTCCTGAAGCTAATTATAATGTCTGCAACTCTACGAGTTTCTGATTTTAGTGAGAATCCAACTTTATTCTCAACTCCGCCACCAATCTTGAAGGTTGAGGCCAGACAGTATCCTGTTTCAGTTCATTTTAACAAGAAAACACCATTTAATTATATGGATGAAGCATTCAGAAAAACATGCAAAATTCACAAGAAGCTACCACCAGGTGGTATTCTAATCTTTTTAACGGGTCAAAATGAAATTCAGACTTTAGTGAAGAAGCTAAAAAATGAGTTTCCCTTTCCACAGAAGAAGAAAAGACAAACTGTCTCGTATAAAAGAGATGACAAAGAGGAAGATAATTCTGATGAACTTACAATCAAAGTCGATTCTAAAAAGACAGATGTTGAAGCTGAAGATATCGACTTTACTATAGGAAACAACGAGAACACAGATGATTACGATGAAGGCGAAGAAGATGAGGAAAACGAGGAAGGTTTTGATGAGGTTTTAGAAGAAGGTCAAACTGATAAAGATCCATTATTTGTCCTGCCACTGTATTCTTTATTACCAACCAAAGAGCAGATGAAAGTGTTTCAGGATCCACCACCAGGAAGCAGAATCTGTATCGTTGCTACAAATGTTGCAGAAACTTCGTTAACAATTCCTGGAATCAGATATGTTGTTGACTGTGGTAGATCCAAAGAACGTAAATATGACTCAAAGACTGGAGTCCAGAGTTTTGAGATTGATTGGATCAGTAAGGCAAGTGCAGACCAAAGAAGTGGTAGAGCTGGTAGAACTGGGCCTGGTCATTGTTACAGAATTTATTCCTCCGCGATTTATGAAAGAGCTTTCCCACAGTTCTCAGTTCCTGAAATCCTGAGAATGCCAATTGAAAGTATCGTGCTGCAAATGAAAAGTATGGGCATTGATAACGTTATAAACTTCCCGTTCCCAACTCCACCTGAGAGAATTGCACTGAAGAATGCAGAAACATTACTGAAAAATCTAGGTGCGCTATCAATTAGCAATGGTACTATAACTGAACTGGGTAGAACTATAAGTTTCTTCCCATTAAGTCCAAGATTCGCTAAAATGTTGATAGTTGGTAACCAACATGATTGTTTGCCATACATTGTTGCCATTGTTTCAGCATTATCGGTTGGCGATCCGTTTATTACAGAAAGTGAGTTAGGCTTGGTTCAGCAGAAACAGAAGCAGCCAGCTAATGGAAACGCTGAAGATGATGATGACAGTGATGTGGAAAAGAAAGTTGATGAGGAAGAATTTGATGACCCAGCAGAAACTGAAAGAAAGCGTAAGCTTTTGACCAAATTCAACAATTCAAAATCTATCTTTAACAAGTTAGATAAATACAGTGATGTGTTGAGGCTTTTGAGTGCAGTTTGTGCTTACGATCATGTCCCACAAGATAAAAAATCCACATTTCTAAAAAATCAATTCCTAAGAGGTAAAGTGATGGAGGAAACTTTTAAACTGAGAAAACAATTAATGTATATTGTAAAGTCAATTACAACCAAAGAAAACATTTCAAATGAAGTTACTGCCAAAGAGATGAAATTGGGAGTTCCATCCAAATTACAAGTCAAACTGATAAAACAAATGGTATCCACTGGATTCGTGGATCAAATTGCAATCAGAGCTGATTTGATTGATCCTGATATTAAAATCACAGACCATACTAACATCATCAACATCCCATACAAGACACTACTACCAATATCAGACGATGGGTCAACCGAGTTTGTCTATATTCATCCATCGTCTATTCTCTGTAATATTGGTGAAATCCCACCAAACTACTTGGTTTACCAATCCATCTTTACGAGCTCGAATAAGAACAACATTGCATCAACAACAGCACCAAAGGCGAGAATGAGATCTCTGGTTGATATCACTCCAAAGGCATTAGGAAATGTGGCCAAAACCAGTGAGCTGATCACCTATTCTAAACCACTAGGGTACCCATATGCACCTAAACTCATAAACTCCAGTAAGAGAACATGCTATGTTGTTCCAAGAATTGGAGCAGCAGTTGGCTCAGGGGGTGTTGGCTGGGACCTTCCACCAATTCAAGTCACCCAAAATAGAATTAATGGCCAATGGGAAAATGAGCTGTAAATAGAACTCCATTAAATGAGAAATCCTATATTGCTAGCTGCTGTAGTCAATGGAACCATCCACCACTTGAATCCTTGGACCTACTGTCTCAACCTGTTTATAAAAAAACGTCAGTCGACCATTAAGCCGTGCAGGTTATTTCCGTTTTAGGAAGTCTTTTTTTTTCCTATGTAAATTTTCAAATATTTTGAATTTTGAATAAAATTTATTGATTTTCAAAACAAAGCGTAAACAACAACAAAAGAAATATCTAAAGCAGACAGTATGGGACCTCCTAAAAGTGAGAAATTTGATTTAGAGGAAGAAGTGTATTGGAACTTAGAACTAACAAGATCTAGTGAGCCCAGTGTTGCAGGAATTGATTCAAAGTCTCAGCGTTATATTGAAAAAGTGAGTATCCACAGATCTGTGATTATGAGAATAGAAGACTAACAGTACATTAGGGCTGATGAGAAGACACAGGTTTTGGAAGTGGGGATTCCACTGGACTTTGAAGAACCAATACCAGCCTCTATTGCCAATTCATATAACTTACTAGATGAAAAACAGAGATCTAAGACCACGACAGTGATTGAAAGATTGGATTCTGGATACTATAAGTCCATTTACACGCTTTTCCACGATATCAAACTGAGCTCTTACATTAAGCTTCAGGAAAACGAGATTGGATCAACAACTTATGTTGATATTGATAATTTCTATAAATTTGCAACAGAACTAATATTAAGAGAGACCTATAGACTACACATTGATTTTGATCCGCCAACTCAGATACAGCAGCAAAAGAAACAGCAGCAGCCAACTACAAGATACTCTACAAGGCAATCAGCACAGAAAGAGGCTTCAGAAATAGATACAACAAGTTTTGGTGGAATGATTGCCCAGGATTTCATAAAAATCTCAACAAGTTACATTTCAGCCAACGCAGAAGCTTATTATATAATGACGCAAAACAATATGCCTTTATTCTCATCATTGAATCTCAAATCAGCAATTGACGATCGTGAAATTTCCCTACCTGAACCTTTCCAGTCTACAAAAATTGTACCACAGAATGGTTCCGTTCTTTCAAACGATTTAGGCTTTATTTCTACACCATCAAACCGTATTCCACAACCAAGCTTACAACCGTTCGAAATAATGAGTAACTTTTTACACCCAAATTGGTATTCACTACCAACTGTCCAGTGGTTGAAATATAGCGATCTACAGTCGTTTGCACCAGCAGTGGATCAGCATACTTTGGTTGTTAACTTGATAGATAAGGGACGTCTTTGGTTGCAGCATATTGGATATACAAAGTTTTTCAAAGAGTTTGGAAATGCCACCACCACCAGTAATAATAATGATATTGAAATGGATACTGCTAATAAAAACAATACTAATAATACTAATGAAGATGAGGATGAGGATGAGGACGAGGACGATGAAGAGGACGATGATGAAGATGAAGACAAAGAGAAGAAGAAAAAGGCCAAACTCGTTCCAGAAGAGCCTGTCATCTCTGTAAATTCCAAGAATCCTATAAATTTAGACAACCTATATGAATGGCACCCATCACACATAATTGACGATGATGAAATTGAGGCTTTTGAGAACGGAACTGAATCTGAACTGGTTAATAAGTTGATTCTTGAGTTGAGTGAATTAAAGACACAAAGAGAAGTCAAATCATTTGGAGGATCAGCAGAACCTTCCGAAGAGGAAAGAGGACTTTACTTTAAAATTCAGAGACTACTTAGAGAGATGATGCTTGCCTCAAATACAAAACCAACATATGAACCTTCAAATAACTTGCCGATTTTACAAACCAACTATTCAGGTACATTACCAATTCCTGCTGCAACAACCAACATTCCAAAGAGAAAAGTTTACCAAAAGAGAAGATAATCAAACAACGGATAAATCACTATTAATCATTATATTATAATAAATAACTTAAAAATGTACATCTTTCCCTAAAAAAAATGAAACAACTAAAAATGTGTTCAAAGTCCCAATTGTAAACCAAGTGAATACAGCTAAAACAGCTGTTAATCTGTTATTACTAAAATCAACGTATTTCTTGCCATCAACAACGACATATTTTTGTTCAACTAGTTTTCTTAGATGATCATCATCACCAACACTGCCATAACTGTTCAAACTTGTGTTTGGTGAAACTGAGTCAGTATCATTGTCACTATGTAACAGTCTAGTTTCAGCATCATCTTCATTGACTTCAACCATCATGTGTTTTCTTGAACATGTAAAGTAAATCAACGGAGCTGAAACCAGAGGTAAGATCAATGATAGTATAACTTGTGAAAAATTCAATATATCAGCAATACCCTTACGACCCATTAGAAATGTAACTGCAATACAAGGTACAATTGCAATGGATCTGGTGATGACTCTTCTTAACCATGGATTAACTGACCAGTTAAGGAACCCTTCTGAGACAATCTGTCCAGCCATTGTACAAACAATACCAGCGCTTTGACCAGAAAACAACATTGCACAGGCAAATATCATTCCAGCAGCTGGCGAGATATATCTTGACAACATCTCGTAGATTGATAGCAAGTCAGCATCATCAGCATCACTTCTACCAAACAAGGTTGAGCCTGCCACTATCAAGATTGATGAATTCAAGAAAGTTGCAATCAAAACTAATGAAATTATTAATTCTGCATAAGAGTAATTGAGGCAATATTTAATTGATGCTAATGAGTGTTTGTCAGGGTTGTTCAGATTACGTTTCTTGCCATTTTTTATGTCGTAATCAATCAATCTTGACTGAACTAATGATGAACCCAAATATAGTGAGTGTGGCATAACAGTGGCACCTAAAATTCCTAGTGACAAATATAGACCTTTTTCCTCGGTCAATGCTTTTGAGGGCAAGAACCCTTCAAACACTAGCCACTTATTTGGTATTGAGACTTTGAAGAGCTCTAGGACAAAGCAACACAAAGTGGAAAAGACAAAAATCCCAACAAAAAGTTCGAATGCACGAACATTTCTCATTGATTTGGATTCAGGTTTATATGCAAGTAATACTATCAACACGTCCAGCACGGTCAACAGAACCCCAATATGTAGGGGGATTTTAAATAAGATTTCTAATGCAATTGCAGTACCAACAACTTCTGCTAAGTCGGTAGCTATTATAGCAAGCTCTGCAAAGAAGTATACTATAATATTCAACCATTTTGGTAAGCTTTTCCTGCACATCTGTGCTAGATCCATTCCTGTGACTGACCCAAGCTTGATACACAAGCTCTGTAGCAAAATGGCAAATAGATTCGCCGTAAAGACTGAAAACAGCAGTTTATACTGGTAATTTGCTCCGCCTGCAACTGCAGTAGAATAGTTACCTGGATCCATATACCCAACCGACACCATTATACCGGGGCCTATAAAGCTCATGTACTTTCTAAGCACCGATTTCAACTGGGCAACACTCATCATCGTGTGCAGATGTTTCTCTATTATCTCTCGTATTCGTATTCTCTCTCTATCGTGTGATAACGCAACTTCCAAGCTGCTCCACTAAACGATAAAACAATGAAACCAAATCCAAACCCAAATCGAACTTCTGTTTGACACAAAGATGAAAAAAGACTTAAATGCGACGATTCCAAAATAGAAGTGCTAAAATTTGACAATTCTCTGCTTGAAATACAAAATTGATTTAGAATAAAATGGACTGTAGAGGTTTTTGGGGTTTTCGTTACCTTTTTGCGTGTAAAATTATAGTAATTTGTTTGGTAAGCTGCAGAAACAGTGATTTTCGGTCCCCAGCAAGGAGCTGCTGCTGCCAGTTGTTGCCCCCATGGCCCAGCACCACTGCATGAGGACAATATAGCAAAGATCACCAAAATCACAGGCTTAAACCTCTGAAATTTAGTAATTTTGATCTCTGTGCGGCGCGTACCATTTTTATTGCGGCGCGTACCACTTATGCGCCCCGTACCGTTTGTGCGCCCCTACCGTAAATCAAAAATGTAAACAAATAAATATTACGTAATGCTAAAATTATTTTTTTAGAAAAAATCAACAAAGCGCAAAAGAGTACCAGTTTCACCAACTGCTTTAGCCCATAAGAACCAGTATAGCGCTTGCACTGAACAATGGAGCGTTCGAGACGCAAGAGACTCAGCGAGCTGTATGGCGAGCCGGTATCGCAGCTGCGGACGCCTGATACACTCCGCAGAAGGATCATGGAGAACAATATCAAGCTAAACAAACTCACTGGCAGCGGCGACCTAGGCAACAGGTTAGACGACCTGGCGGACCATGCCCCAGCATACCCACACACACATACACACGGCAAGCGCAAAAGCCAGCAGAAACAGCCATTGATCCCAGACTCCGTGCTGGATCTAAGCTTTCAGAGGGCTGTGGCTGTCACTCTGTTTGCTATCATACAAGGCTACAAACTATATGACCTCATCATTCTAAAGACGAACGCGCCAATCTCAATCTCAATTGGCTTGTTTTCAAACAAGTTCAACTTTCTAGTGAAATACGTGTTTTTTGATACTGCATTCCTATACTTTTTACCATCATTCAAAATACCTTCATTATCATTTAAGCAGCCAATTGTCTATTTACAGATCATTTTGCTCATAGTATTCAACGTGTTCTTAGCTACCGAAAGAACAGTCCCATTTGTCTCCATATTACTGTCAATTTGGAAAACTTTCAACGCAAAAGATGTAACAATTCTGGGAACTTCAACCAAACTAGAAAAATACAACCCAAAAAAACATTTTAAAGGATCACATACAATCAAAATCTTGCCTGAAAACACAGCTTACTTAAACCCATTTGGGGACAGCTTCTGTCTAATTGAAGGCGTAACAAAATACCAGGTCGATGTTCCCATCAGATTCAATTCAACTTCTGATATCGATTTTATTCAACTCAGATATACAGATCTAGAAACAAATACACCAACATTATTGAACTTCACCAAAAAATCAATCAAAAAATTTAGTCATAAAAATATAAATAACTATTACTCAAGAGACTCGATTAATGGTCCAAATATCAATTACCTGAACATACCAATTACAAAACCGGGTTTTTATGAAATTACACAAGTATTGGACTCAAAACATTTGGGTTTAAGAAACTACAGATCTCAATTATTTGTTCCATATTGTCCAACCGCTTATATTAATGATGTTGAGAATTTAAAAAATGAAAAATGTTTGAATGATTTTGATAAGATTAAGTTCACCATTAGCGGTGTTCCTCCATTAACTTTGAAGTACAAAAAGTTAATCAATAACAACATCCAAACTTTCCATGATCAATCTTTGCAACCTGAATTTTTTGAAAGTCCATTATTAGGAAACTCAAATTTCCTAACAAAAGATCAAATTGGTGACTTGAATTGGTTATCAAAAAAATCGGTTGAAGTAGAATTGTCAAATCCTATTAAACAAATTGGTGATCATAGTTATAAGATTGAAGAAATTATTGATGGTTTAGGTAATCTGGTTAATTTCACTTCAACTTTAAAGGATGATGATTCTCTATTCAAGAAATATAATTTGATGCATACTTTCAAATCATATGATTTACCAAAAGTTGAATTGAAGGAGAAAGTTGATACAAATGCCAAAACTAAAAAGGCAATTGTTTTCAATGTCGAAAAACTAGATTCGAATTACGGTCCATTTGAAGCAACTTTCAAATTTACTGGTGAAAATGAAGGAGTTTCTAAAACTTTCAAATACACTTTCCAGAATTCTGGTGATTATTTCCCTATTGAAACCCCAGGTACCTATACTTTGGAATCCGTTAAATCAAGACACTGTCCTGGTATTATCAATGGTCGTTCAGTAATTTCTGCATCAATGCCAGTTGTTCCACAGTTGAATATTAGTTCTTCATCCATCACAGATCCTTGTGTTGGTCAAGTTGGGTCTGACTTTGATTTAACTTTTATTGGTACTCCACCATTCACATTCCAGGCACTCATCTATTATACTGACAAGACTGGTGAAAAAGTTATTAGAGAAAATAAGCATATAGTCTCTCAAGGTACCAGATATAATTTTAAGTACGATCCAAAAGTGGAAGGTGATTATGAAATCGTGTTCACTAGTTTGAAAGATAGTTTGTATCAAGAGCCAATTGAGCTATCACCAAAATCTAAATTTTCATTCAAAACAACAATGAGAGTCAAACCAAATGCAGAGATATCTCAAGTATCAACTAGAAAGTCATTATGTTTGGGTTCTGAAGGTGTTGTGCCAGTCCATTTCAAAGGTGAGCCACCATATACTTTACAGTATGAAATTATTGAAACTTTAACAAGTAAAAGAACACCATATAAAGTCGACGGAATAGATAGCGACAAATATAAACTAATCACACCAACTTTTAACATTGGAGGTGACTATATTGTGTCGTTAACCAGCGTCCAAGATAAATCTGGTTGCTTGGTCAAACTTAGTGGATCAGATGCAAAATTAACAGTTAGAAGAGAAGTTCCATCAATTGCATTTACACCATTGGACGAAATTAATGAAGTCAGAATTAAAGATGGTGAAATAGCAAGATTACCTGTTAGACTAATAGGTGAAGGTAGTTTTGTTGTTGAGTATGATTACTACGATCAACAGGGAGTTTTAATGCAATCATTCAAGAAGACATTAATGAACAATCATAAGGCAGAATTGGATGTTGATAAAGCAGGCACATATGTGCTTAAATCGGGCAAAGATTCATATTGTGAAGGTAAAGTTGATCCAAGCGCTAATGTTTTCAAAGTTTCGTATTTTGATAAGCCATATTTGAGAATCAACCAACATTCTAAAGTTAGCGCGATTGATGAATTTACTTTCAAGAAAAACAATATTTGTCAGCATCACAAAGACTCAATTGATTTAACTTTATATGGATCTCCGCCATTCATTGTTGAATATACTTCAGTTGATCCAAATGGTCATAGAAGTACAGAATCATTGTCAACATCATCAAAATATGCATCAATTTTATTTAAAAATGATAAAAGTGGTCAATATAAATACTTTGTTAATGGAATCTATGATTCAATTTATTCTAAAGAAGACTTGAATAAAATTCAATACTCACCAAAGCAAGTCAAAATTGAACAATTTGTTGACTCATCACCAAACGGTATATTTAAACACAAGAGAAAGTCTTATAGAACTTGCTCGTTGAATTTACATGATGAAAGTTTACTGGAGTCAATAATACTAAACCTTGAAGGAAATTCACCATATTCAATTACATTTGAAATATTCCATGAAAGTAGCTCAAAATCAGATTTTGTAACACTGAATAAAGTGGAGTCTAAGGGTGATTTGAAAGCACTGTACAAGGGACTGAAACTTGGTAACCATATAATTACAATTGTCAAGATAACTGATTCCAACGGATGTATTCAAGAAAATTTCCCAGAAGATAACTATATTTCAATTTCAATAACAGATTTCCCTAAAATAACGCAATTGGAATCCAATGTAAACTATTGTGAAGGTGATCATGTTGGATATCAACTAATTGGTACGCCACCATTCTCACTTGTTTATGAATTTAATGGAATGAAATTAAAAACCGTTCAACACTCGTCACAGTTTGTTAGACTGGCTTCAGATGCAGGTGTCATCTCAATCGATTCATTGAAGGACTCGTCATCAAATTGTGTTGTTGACTTTAACAAACCAGAGAACGCAGAAGAGGGTAAGAAGTTGGCAATTACAGTTCATCCAATTCCATCTGTTGAGGTCAGTCAAGGAGACTCATTGGTACAGGATATTCATGAAGGAGACCAGGCCGAGGTTATTTTCTCCTTTGAAGGTACTCCACCTTTCCAGTTGACTTACATCAGAATTGAAGACGTTGAAGTCAAGGGTAAAACAAGATCTCATATAGTTGAGACCCACACAGTTAAGGATATCTACGCTTACGAGTACCGCGTGGTGACCAGTCTACAGGGTACTTACGAGGCCATCGAGGTGTCTGACGCCTACTGTGTGGCAAGAAATGAATAGAATGATGATGTACACTAGTTAGCTTAACTATATAAATAGTATAATAATAAAGTAAAAATATAAAAAGTCTTTGATTTAATGCGGGCAGTTTCCTATTGGGGTAATAACTGTCAGGCAATTGCCGAAAATGTGCGCCAACAGCAAAATAAAGTGCGTCCTTTGGGACCTTGGAAAATTTTGGAAGTTAATTATTTTGAGTAGTGTGGATTACCAAGCCGGTTTTGCAGCTAGTAGGAAGTTGTTTTCAGATATAGTTTGGTGCCTACAGTTGTGGCCATTTGTTATTCATTGTTCGGTTACTGAGCAGTGAAATTATTGTTACCATGGTTAAGTCATCCGTTTTAGGAAACCTCGTAACTGGCAGCTTGGTCGGAATTCGTTTTTGGTGAAAAAGTTGTTTTTTTGAGGTTCAAGACCAATAATTGAGCTGGCTGAAGCCGTGATTATGGGTCTACAGCTGAGACTTTGGACTAGGCTCTTTTGTTTGAGATAAATTAGCAATGTAGATAAATTTGATCAAATGAATGGCTTTGAGCTTGGTTAATCATTTACGTATTCTGCTGCAGACATTGCGGTCTTTGCTGGTAGCTGCTATTATGCTGTGTATTAAAGAGTAACCAAAAAAAAATTAGAATTGCCATTAACTCAGTTCCACATGAGCTGTTCATTCGTTGCTTATGATTATGAGTTGGGGCTAGTAGGAAAATTGGTGAATTTGATTCTTTTTTAGCGATGTTTGTATCATGGTAGTTACTGTCTAAGAGTGGCTGCCAACTCTCTGGTAAAACTGCACTGTGCTTTATTCTTTGAAATTCTTGACTACAGT
This sequence comes from Starmera stellimalicola, assembly GCA_030580055.1. Taxonomy (NCBI): domain Eukaryota; kingdom Fungi; phylum Ascomycota; class Saccharomycetes; order Phaffomycetales; family Phaffomycetaceae; genus Starmera; species Starmera stellimalicola. The sequence goes on along the minus strand of JAKTSD010000001.1, from coordinate 1,451,501 downwards.
CGATGGTTTGTAGTCACCTGCTGTGGTACAGTGTAGACGTCTTTAACTGGTAAATCATCTCATGATAGTCAGTTCATCTCCAGTCTTTTGAGCTTCGTTAAGATGGGTGTTTGGCACTTTTCAACTAGAATCTTTAAACTGAGACACCGGTCACGCTACTTGATCAAGCCAACACAAAACAGTTCTGGATCATTGAGTACTTTTCTGGCTTCATCATAAGAGTTGGCAGCTTTCTAATATTTAGCACCATAACACCATAATATTTAGTGTCAAGCCATACTAAATGAAGGTGATCAATACTCATCATAGTGCATTGATTGGTTACCTAGCTAAACAGTGAACAGCAACTTGTCAACTACCATTGAGTAACCAGTTTTTATTGTGCATCAGAACCATCACAGAGTCAGTATCATTTACTGAAACAATAAAGCTACACTTGTTAGTTTTAATCTTAACTTCAACGTACAGTCGTTTAAGTATCTAAAGTTTATGTTCAACTAGTTAAACAATGTGAAAAGGCTGACCGGGCTTTAGAAAACAAAGCACTGGAAGAGTTCTTGCACATTGTATGTCACTTTCCTAGTGTGTATTTTTTTTCTCACAATGAGATCTCTAAGATAAGAGGTGAGCAAAAACATCTCAAGATGAGACAAATCCCACCTTAAACGCATAAACATAAAGACCCAGACTGCTTGTTGTTTCTTTTTTCTTTTTCTCAAGCGCAAAATGGTCTCAGTCAGTAAAATATCCACTGTTTTAATAGCAATTGAAGCATCAGCAGCTGAATATTTCAGTGACGATGTGTATGAAGAGTTCAGGGACATTGTCAACTATGCAAAGGTAAGTTATTGCTCAGGGGATCGCAAGTTTGGAACAGGAAAACTAGGAAAGTCCTGCCCTAAGATGAAATTCTGTGATGAAAATGCTGATGATATCGAAATCATCAACACAGTGAAACCATCACTGATTGATAAAGAGATTTCGGGTGATGCCTTTGTTGCTCTGAAAAAGGAGAGTAAGCGAGTTTATGTTGCTTTCAGAGGAACAAATTCAGCTGGGGACTGCATAACCGATGTTAATTCATTTTACTGCTCATACAGTTCAATATTGAACAACGATATTGATGTTGACTTCCATGCTTCTACCAAATATGATAAGAACGCCAAGTTCATGGGTAAGCTGGAGCAGTACGACCAAGTTTGTGAGAATTGCAGGGTTCATTGTGGGGTGTATTTGGCAATGAATAAGTTCCTACATGAAATTGATGACACTATTAGACCATTCATTCAAGAAGGGTACCAATTGTACGTCACCGGGCACTCTCTGGGCGGTGGTTATGCCACACTGGCGGGTCTTGAGTTCTTGGAACAAGGCTATAATCCAATAGTTGTCACTTTTGGGTCAATGAAGATTAGTAATTTGGAACTGAGTCAGTACATTGATAAAATGTTTGAAACAGTGGCAAACAGCAATCTGATTTCCCAAGGAGCACCCTTACCGGTTCCTTCATTGAGCAGAGTCTATCAAAAAGATGACCTCATCCCATTACAACCGGTTATCCCGAAATACTATCATAGTGGGTTAGTCTTTCAAATCAATAAATTAGCATTACCACACGATAAAGTCGATATTGAGTTCAAGCCTCACTCAAGCAGCCTAGAACATGTGGCTGCAGCGGCTAATTATACTGCCAATACCGTGTGGCTGTATGCACATACGCATTTGTTCGTGAGGTTGAGTTGGCCATGTAATGACTGGACCTTCTAATTTTATCTGATTAAGAATTTATCGGTTGTCGTAATATATTTGACCCCTTTAAACGGTGTTATATTTTGTAAACCCTTATTGACCTTGATTGTGGCTACTCTGATTCCACTAGGTAAACTACCTCTATTCGAATAAGAGATTGAAATATGTTCTGGAAAATCAATGTTCAACGCTTTGTCTTGTGTTTCTTCTTCTGGTAGCTCCATTGCTCCTCTGAAAACCGCAGTAATACCTAAAGGAGTTTCAGCATCAAAGTTCCAAATGTTTTTACCGTTCGACTTGACTTGAAAATCCCCGTGACTTAGTCTCAAAATTTTGAATTTCAAATCTTTGAAATCGATTTCAACCTGTAAGTTATCGATTTTCGTTGTGTATGATGATAGGTTGATCTGCAGTGAGATTTCAAACTCGTTTTTTTTTAAACCTAATTTTCTCTTATAAAATGGTTGGATCAATCCACAGTTCTTGATGATTAGATTGTTTTTATACAGATCCAAATCAACATAATACTCCATTATTTTGGTTCTTCCATCTGGTGGAACAAAAACTAATATTTTATCTTTCTCCCAGCGTGCTTTATTGATACATCTATGAAACCCTGGCACACCTAAATTATGATTGTTCAAGTTCAGATCTAAGTAAATCTCTGGGACACCAGATAAATGTGATGTGAAGTCAACTGTACCAACTATACATGCCGATATTGGTATCAGCCTGTCGTTGTCGATAAAAATGTTCTTCTGGTCCTTCTTGCTTTTACTTTTCTTGGTCTTCTCAAAGGACATTATTAAGCTGATCTTTTCCACGATATCAACAAACAGTTCATTCTTAGTGTACCTGAGATTGCTGGATCTCCAGGGATACTCAGAGTTCAGGGATGTGCTGCTTCCATTGCCGTTGAAGCTGTTACGGCTCGATAGGCTGTCCGATCTGAAGTCTGCGGAATTGGAGCTCGAGTTCAGACTCAAATTCGAGGCTTGAAAGGACTTGGTCAGCTCATTGGTGGTTGAGATCAGTTTCGAGCCCAACGAGGTCTTCATCGGTATCAGCTTCTTCAGCAGGTTGTTATCGGTGATATAAGGATGGCCAGCTTCCAAGAACTCTTGCAGGATATTGGACAGAGTGTCGATGTTGTTCTTGATCTTGAACATGGTCAATGGGTACTCAAAGTACGAGTTTAGAAAGTCATACAAGCTATTTATGACGTTGAATATTATGACTGGGTTTTCGATGAATTCCGAGTTCTTGAACGTGTTCTTAGAGGCCTTGTCATCACTCTTCTCGCTCTCCTGAATAGACTCGTAGTCGTCGTCAATTGACTTCAGTTTAAACTCTTTTTCGCTAGGCTCGCCTTTGTTGACAACTTCAACCAATGTGTAAAATATCAGGTTGCTGAAATCAGACTTCAGCACCTTGTGGTTCTTAGATATCTCAATAACGTACTCGTTCTCTAGTGGCTTCAGGCCCTGGATGGAGGCAATGACTATCTTAAAAGTAGGCACTGAGGACGACGTTGAGTATTCAAATATCAAATTGCTGTGGGCGGATCGGGTTAGCGCTTCTGAATCCTCCTGAAACCAGCTGTAACAAACCAAATATACTCACTTCTTGTCGTCCGTGATGTACAGCCCAACAATGGACAGCATTTTCCGCTTCTTTACCTTGTCGTGTTGTTTATTTTGGGTTTAAAAAGTGTCCAAAAATGTAAAATAAAAAAAACACAAAAACATCTACAAACTGAGCTTTAAACTATTAATTTTCTTTCATTTATCAAAAACAACTTCTATACAAAAAGACTCATTCAAGGCAACAATTATTTATCGGATTCCAGTGACTTGTTCTCGTTTAAATGGACTGGGACTTTGTCGGCGAAGGAGGAAGAAGATGCCATTTCGTTTTCTCTCTCTTTATCTTCTTCAATCTCTTCGTCAATCAGCTCTCCCAAGTCAATGTCCAGCTCTCTGGCAACCTTCTCCTCGACGTTCTTGATGTCCATCAGTCCGTAGACAGAGATGGTGGCAAGACCAAGAACACCGGCAACACATGAGAAGACGAACGCAACGTAACCTTTGGTGGTGAACCCAGATGGCAGGTTCTTCACCTGGACGTTTTGACCAGTCAAGTCCAGGAAGTCTGAGTTACCGGCAGCGTTGGCAGAGGTTGGGATACCGACGTTCTCACAGATGGAAGCGTGGTTCTCACTCAAGGTTTGGAATTTCTGAATTTCAAGTGGAGCCTCCACCAGAACAATAGCCAAACCTTGCTCCAAATGCCAGTCAATGTGACAATGGAAGAACCACACACCCGGGTTGTCCGCTTTGAATCTCAGCACCATGTTGGACTGCTCACGAACATAAGCTGTGTCTCTCATAGCTGGGTATTCTGGGAAGTCGCTCATCTCTTCGGCATCGAATGGCAATGGGTCTGAGTCGTCAGATTGCGCTTCAGATCTGTGGATCAGCTGGAACACGTGTCCGTGTAAATGGAAAGGATGCTTACCGGTATCGTTGTTGTTGATAACAAGCTCGATAATGTCGTCTTTTTGCAAAACAATCGAGTGGGTGTTGGTACCGTAGACTAGCTCGTTTGTGGCCAACTCACCGGCTGACATTGCAGTCAGCAGTGCTGGGACTCTTGGTTGTGTATAGGTGATGTTGTTGAAGAATGCGTAGTTGATACCATTGTTCAAGTTGTCCATAACCACATCAAGAGTGATAACTAAATCTGGGTCTTCATACAGCTCCACCTTGTTAACAGGAGTCAAATAGATATCATCCAGGTAAGCATCATCATCCAGTGAGTCAACGTAGTACTGGTCTGGTAGGTCTGCATCTTTGTCATAGACCAAGTACGAGGTTGCATTTTCAACTAAAGGACCACACTTTGGTGCACAATCTAACATACCACTGTCAACGATCTGCATAATAGCAAAGTTTTTGGATGTGTCTGATTTGGTCTTCAACAAGAAAGTGTAACGTTGGGCAACTGTAATGTAAATCATGTCGGTTGTGTTCTTCTCAACTGCAACACCATCAATTTCAATAACTTCCATTTCGTGATCTTCGATAAAGAAATAGTATGACGTGAACCCACCAATGTTGATAAGTCTCACCATATAAGTAGTGTCAGGCTGGACCTCCCATGTAAGATTTCTTGTGTTGTTCAGTAAGAAATTATCAGGAATTGGTTCGGCACCTGTTGGATTGTATAAACTTAAAAATGATGGCAATAGGTCATAGGAAGTATCGTGGTACCATTCAGTTAAACTTATAGAAAGTGCCTCGTCGTAGTCAACACCTTGCTTGTATGGATAATCCTTGTCATTAATGATGAACAAACCTCTCATACCATCAAGATATTGAGATTGTGAATGCGAGTGGTACCAGTATGAACCGTGTTGATCAGGAACAGTGAAGTTGTACACCATGGTTTGGTTGACACCAATTGGGCACTGTGTGACTAACTCTGGGCCATCATACTGCGAGGTGTTGTGCTGGAAAATACCGTGGAAATGCAGTGAGGTATTGTGGTCTGGAAATCCATTGGTCAAGTACACGACAACTCGGTCACCTTTGTTGACAGTCACATCTGGCCATGGGAATTCTCCATTACAGGTGATAACCTGTCTTTCCTTGTTGCCATCAGGATTGGCTGTACCGTATCCAGTAGTCCAGTGGAATGTATGAGTTTCTGCCTTAACTAAAGATAATAAACTGACTGCGGCAGTTATTGCTAAAGATTTAAAGCCAACCATTTTTGCCTTTTTTTTGTTTAATCAATTGATTTGCTCTGTCGTGATCAACAAACTATGGCAATTAATCAAATTAACCTTTAAATGGGTTTTTTTGCTCAAATATCAGCAGCTGGTTTAACTTAAATATTAATTCATTATTGGGTGTATTTTTCACTTATTTTTTTCATCTAGTCTCAGCTGCATGTTGCTGCAAGCCATGAGACCCGGTTAAGGTTTCATGTGCGTTGATTGGCTGCTTAAAATGGGTGAAATGGGTTCAGGTGGGCGTGAAATGGTTTGTCTCCATGGTTGTGGGGTGTGCTTTTGAGCCTATGCTCCGCTTACAGCTCTGCAACCAGCTGGCCACAGAGTGCCCGCACTCACACCAAAATTACGGCTTTTTGTAAATCACAGATTAATCTGATAATTTTTTCAGAGACTACAAACCCGCATAACGGGACTAGCGCGAGACCTTTTTTGCCCAGACTGCCAGGTGCCAAGGTCACTTTTTTTAAGCTTATTTTCCATCGGTTGAACAACTGCTGTAGATCATTCGTTGCTGGTACCGGAGCACCACAAGACTGTCTGGGCATGGACCTTGTGCACACGGCACCCTCGCTCGCTACAAATTCGCGCTGTAAACGCCCCACTACAACACCTGGAGACCAGCACAAATGGCCCCGTCCAGAACTTAATCTTTTCAATCAAGTCTGATCAATCAGATAACTTTAATTAATTAATTAAAAAATGGGTCTGGCGGTCGCCCTCCTGCATCACTAGCTGATTCTTTAGACAACCAAGCTCAAACCCATCGCTGTTACTGGCTGGAATTTAGTGCGTCTAGTTCAAATGGTGTGTTAAGCCCCCAGTGCCGTTTGGCTTCGAGTCTGCTGCTCTGCTCTAAACCCATTGTACCTGCTGCTCACTGACTATTTCACTTCCCTAAATAGCAAGTTGCCCTTTTGGGCCGCAAAATTCTTCTCATACAAAGAAAGCTCATTTGAGATTCGTCTCCGTGTTACGCCGCTGCGGTGCCTACCAGACTATTGTATCATGATGTAGCTGCGGTGCCTACCGGATTACTTGCGTATTATATAATATGACCTCCAGCAAGAAATATTTTGGGTTTTTTTTCTTTTTTGTTGTAGTTGTTGGATTTTGACTTATAAAAATGTCGAATATCAGGAATATCAAGCTGAACAATGTGCTCAAGTCCTTGCAGACGTCTGTGCAGGGTGTGCTGAGCAAGCAGGGTGTTGTTGACACCTCTTCAGCTGGTTCTAACGCTTTTAACAGCGGCAGCAGCTCTACAAATGGCAGCAATGACACTTGTGACAGCGCTTCACCGGTGTCAAACTACAAGAGATCCACTGCCCCAACGGCCCTGCCTATAATGGAAATCATCAAGCAGTGCACATCGCTATTCCCACTATCTGTGAAACAGTCCTTTAGGGATTTCAACACAAGAGACGACCTGGAAACGTCACAGATCAAACTGCTAGAAACACTGCCGTTCTTCAACAAGTACCACCACAACAAAAAGGGAGAAGTCATAAAAACACAGCTGAATGACGGCACTATCATAAACGAATTTTGCATTAAGCATAAAGACGTTTCAGTTGACGACAAAAACCTAAACCATCTGATTTTCATCCATGGTTACGGGGCGAGGCCTAGGCTTCATGATTAAAAATTTCGATGCTATAAGCAACAATCCAAACTGGTGTGTCCATGCTATAGACTTGAAGGGTTATGGACTGTCCTCAAGACCTAAATTTGACAAAAAAGTTTCAATTAATGAATTCTTTATCGACTCCATTGAAGAGTGGAGAATCAAACGAGGACTAACCAACAACAGAAACTTGGTCTGCTCTCACTCACTGGGCTCATACATCAGCTTGCTGTACAACTTCAAGTACCCAGACACAATCAAGAAACTGTTGTTGGTTTCTCCTGCAGGAATTTATTCACCACCAAACTTGCAACTGAATATTCCAAAGTGGTTCTGTTACCTATGGGAAAATCTCAACATTTCCCCATTCATACCAATCAGACTATCGGGGCCTTTTGGCTCACTAATTGCCTCTGGCTGGACCTTCAGAAGATTCGCAAATTTATCCAAGCTTGAGCAATCTCTGCTTCATGACTATGCATACAAAATATTCAATAAAAGAGGCTCAGGTGAATACTACATGTATGAAATATTATCGCCGGGAGCAATAGCTAAAAAGCCTTTATTGAATGAGATCCATAAAGTTAACTGCGATACCCACTGGAGTTTTGGTGATGAAGATTGGATGCCTAAAGAGTCTGGTTTGAAAAGCTGTGAAATCATAAAAGACAAGACCAAATTTAATTCAGAGTTCAAAATTTTCAAAAATGCTGGTCACCATATTTATTTGGATAATATAAATGATTTCAACAACTTTTTAATCACTGAAATGGAGAACTTTGAAAAGAAGTATTAATAAGTAATAAAGTAAATAGTATAATTAATGATAGATGAATATAATATTGTAGTGGTTGTCATCAGCTCATTTAATTGATGAATAAAAAAATTTATATTAGGTTAAGTTTATAAAATTTGAAATTGTACTGACCGAAAAAAACCCATATCCAAACTAGCAACCAAAAAAGTATTAAACTACAACTGATGAACATAATAAAATCGTAAATAGATGCAAAAATTATATAAAACCTAAAAGAAATAGCTATATAGTATATATTATTATAAAAACTTAAACTTAAACTGATGGTAAAAAATAATACAAAAAGAACAAAAACGTCAACACACAACATACAAAATCAACATCAACATCAACATCATTAATTGATTTACACTTAATTATTAGCTTCTTGGTAAGCTTTTTCAACTTGCTCTTTATTTTCGTTCAAAATCTTCTTTCTTTGTAATTTTTGAGCAGAAGTGACAAATCCATTTTGTGGGGTCCATTCTTCTTCAACTAGAACAATGTTTGCTAGCAATTCAATACCAGCCAAACTTTGTGATTTACCGGTTTCCAAAACAGATTTCAGGATTCTTGAAGTTAATTTTTTATTGGTCAAAATGGTGGATAAATCTTCCACATCACCTGAAATTAATTTGAGTTCTTTGGCTAATTCCAAAACGTTCTTTTCGTTTGGTACAATAATACCAATTGGCTTAGCTTTGTTTTCATCAGCATAACAACAGATGTTCAACACGTAGGAGTTTGATCTGTAAATTGATTCCAATTTCTCCAAAGCAATATATTCACCATTGAGAGTCTTCACCAAGTTTTTCTTACGGTCAATGATTTTCAATTGACCAGTTGAGGTCCACTCACCAATATCACCAGTCTTAAACCAGCCATCAACAATAGTTTCTTTGGTCAAATCATCCATTTTGAAGTAATGAGATGTGACTGGAGCACCTTTGATTAAGATTTCACCTTGGTTATCTTTTGCAAAGTATCCTGCATCTGGAACATCAATCAATTTGACTTGGATTGATCCTGTAAGTTCTCCTTGAACGTTATATTCAAAGTGGTCTGGTGAAAGAACTGTAGTGTTTGCAACAGTTTCAGTTAACCCATAACCGATTAACATTGGACACAATAAGTTTGAAACAAATTGTTGAGTGTCCTTTGAGATTGGCGAGCCACCGTTCAAGGTGTAACGTAGTCTACCACCGGTTGCAGCTTTAACTTTCTTGAAAATGATATGATCGATTAAAAAGGTGGAGCCAGGAATTTTGAAGCTTGATAGTTTGTAGTTGTAAGCAGTCCAGAATAGTTTTTGAGTAAAAGAAGGATGTTTTGCAATTTGACCCAAAATTCCCTTTTTCAATTGCTCCCAAACAGCTGCAACACCAACCATAATAGTTGGTTCAAATGCTTTGATATCACCCACACAGTTTCTGGTTGAGATATCAGATAAGGTTTTAACGTTGGCATAACCAACAACACCACCCCAGTAAAATGCAATCAATTCAAACACCAACTCGAAAATATGAGCCAATGGTAAAAATGCAATAATACGATCTTTATCATTGACAATACCACGATGGACGACAAATGAAACACCAGCAATACCGGAAACAATATTGGCATGAGTCAAGACAACCCCCTTTGGATCACCTGTTGATCCGGAAGTGTACATGATACAAGAAACATCCTTTGGGTTAGGAGGATGTGTAGTGATTGATTCATCATTTTTACCTAATTCAACAACTTTGTTAATTGAGACAATTTTAATGTCAGGTCTGATTTTCAAAATCTCATCAACAGCCTTCTTGGCATTTGAGTACAGTTCCCCCTTTTGTCTTTTGTCTGATTCATCGATATCTTCGGAGTGGATAATGAATTTGACATCGGTTGCTGTTTTTAAAGGATTGATCAAGTTTTGTAAGAGGGCATTGTCGGTAAACACAGCTTTTGAGCTGGTTTGGGTCAATGAGACAGTTAGCCCACGTTCACCCAAGGTGTCGTAAGCAGTAACAACTGGAATTGCTTGGGTTTGTGCGGCTAAGAAGGTTTTCATCCATTTGTGAGAGGTGGATGCAAAAATATGTAAATTGTCAACACCGGAATGGTTCAAGCCTAGGGACACCAAACCTCTACCATATTCGTGCACAAACTTGAGCACCTGGTTGTAAGTCTCATATTTGTAATCCGACAACTCGTAATACAACCAGTTCTTATCAACCATCTGCTCCTCTCCGTCAACAATTTTTTTAACCTGTTTAGTCTCTTGGTGGATCTCAATGATGTCTCTGTGAGCCATACCAGGTTTGTTACCACCTTTCTCGAAGGCCTCAAGCATAAACTCGTAAACGGTGTTGGCTTTGTAGCCAACCGGTCTACTGATAGGATCTTGCGAGCCTAATCTTGCGTTCTTTCTTGGTGCTGTTTCGCCTGGTTTGGCTTCTCCACATGGAATATTAACTAAACCCATATTGTCTTGCTTTCCTAAATTTCCCTTTCACTATAGTTACAGCTGTATTATAGTCAAGCGCTATAGCTATTATATAATTTGTATAAAGTGGCAAATATATTTGAAAAGGTGAAAAGAAATGTATTGTTATTTTTATTTATTTTTTTTTTCCTACGTTAAAAGAAATTTGACTAATGCATGTCGAGGAGAAGCTGTTTTTTGCTGCATTCTACAAAATTCCAGTGACTTTCTTTCTAAGCAACAAAACGAGAAAATTAACGTAGCCAAAATAAATTAGGAAACTAAAACCGTGACAAAGTCAAGCAGAAATTAGCCATTTACCAGCAATTTTGTGTCTGGCAAAATACAAGCGGTGATAAAAAATTGCAACTGGCGTAAAATTTGACACAAAAGTTAATTTGTTTCTTTTGATGCGCTGCTGCTCGTCATTGTAGAGCCAACTGAGAAAGGTGTCGAAACACAACGGGAATTTGTGTCTTGAACGAGAAATCGATCATCTTTTTAGATGATTTTGGTAAGGATTATTTTTTTTTCTCAGAGCTAAAAAGCGTTCAAGCCTGCATAGAAGACTGTTTTTTTTCCTGCAGGTTTTAAATCGATGAGTTTGGGTGTCAACTGGGCACTACTGCTACCAGTCAAACTTCACTAAATGTGTACTGCTCTATCACTTATCTTCTACAACTGATCGGCCTTCGACTCACCACCAACCTCATTAGCGAATTTGAGCATGCATAATGTGACCAACGGTGCGTACAGCAGAAATTGTTGGGTAAAACTAAAACCAACAAATTCTTACATCATTCTCCTTATCGTTGTCCGTAAACGGCAGCTGCCTAATTCGGCAGAAAACCGCGCGATGAGTTCACGTGACACCCGGCGTGACCGGGCACGTGACAACATTTACCATTTTTTTTCTTTTCCTAAATTTTTTATTTTTTATTAATAAAAAGCACAAAATTTACTTTGCCTATTGAAAACTTCATTTCAAGTCCAGCGGCCAGGTGAAAACAGATGCTCACGAACAGAAAGAGGCTCAGTGACGGCCTGACAGTCACGTCTAAGGTGTTTGTCAGATCCAGAGATGGAAATGCCACTAAAGTAGTCAGAGAACACTACCTAAGAAACGATATTCCATGCCTTTCGCTAGCGTGTGAGAAGTGCAAAGCTTTGCTGACCCCAAACATCAAGGGTGAGCTACAGAGATTTGTGCTATCAAGAGACCCACTGAAACTACCGCAGATCGGTGCTCACTATGTGGTTCTGGACACAAACATCATTCTCCAGGCCATTGACCTGTTGGAAAATCCTTCAATTTTTTTCGATATAATTATCCCACAAACCGTGCTGGATGAAGTCAGAAACCAGAGCTTCCCTATATACACGAGACTGAGAACGCTGTGCAAAGACGATTTAAAGAGATTTATTGTGTTTCACAACGAGTTTAATGAGGCAACCTATACTCCAAAACTAAACAAAAATGAATTAATTAACGATAGAAATGACAGAGCTATTAGAAATGTCGTCAGTTGGTACTCATCTCATCTGCCTAATATCTCAACCATCCTACTAACAAATGATGTGGAGAATTATTCAAAGGCGAAATTGGAAAACCTGAAAGTTTTCAACCTATCAGAATACATCGATTTGTTTCCAAACTCAAATGAGTTCAAAGACCTGCTACCAAATAACGAGCCATTCGTTAAAAAGAGCAGCGATGAGATTTTCTTTAGAGATTATTATTCAACTGCAAGATTAATGGGTGGACTGAAAAATGGTGTTCTGTACCAAGGAATTTTAAATATTTCCTCCTACAACTTCCTTGAAGGTGAAGTTTCAATTCCTTCTTTACCAAAACCTTTACTGATTCTTGGGTCTAATAACCTCAACAGATCGTTTAATGGTGATTTGGTTGTGGTGGAAATTTTACCTAAAAAGTTTTGGAAAAACCATTCAAACTTAATTTTAGATGAAGAAATTGTTAATGCAAATGACGATTTCAATCTGAATGAATCTATCAACTTAACTGATAAGGAGAAACAGTTGTTATTTAAGGATTCTTTAACCCATCAAAATGACTCAACTTCTAAACTACAACCTACTGCTAAAGTTGTTGGAATTATCAAAAGATCATGGAGATTTTATGTTGGACAAATCATTGAAAATTCAACTTCCACTTCAAAGACCAACTCATCAAAATTCTGTTTTGTCAAACTAATGGATAGAAGTTTACCAAGAGTCAAAATCTTGACTAAACGTTCTAATGAATTGTTAGGTAAAAAGATTGTTATTTCAATCGATTCATGGCCAAAGAACTCGAAATTCCCACTGGGACATTTCGTCAAGAATCTAGGAGAAAATGAATCGATTCAAGCAGAAACTGAAGCTTTGTTACTGGAGCATGATGTCGAGTATGGCCCTTTTTCAAAATCAGTACTTAACTGTTTACCACCTGAAGGTGATAATTGGAAAGTCCCAGAAAACTTGAATGACCCAGAAGTCTTAATCAAAGACCCATTACTGCCAAAGAGAAAAGATTTTAGAGATAAGCTAGTTTGTTCAATTGATCCACCAAACTGTGTTGATATTGATGATGCTTTACATGCCAAACAGCTGCCAAATGGGAACTTCGAAGTCGGTGTTCACATTGCAGATGTCACACATTTTGTCAAAGCTGGTACTCCATTAGATGCAGAAGGTGCCTCGAGAGGTACTTCTGTTTACCTGGTTGATAAGAGAATTGATATGTTACCAATGTTATTGGGTACAAATCTATGTTCTTTAAAGCCTTATGTCGAAAGATTTGCATTCAGTGTGATTTGGGAATTAGATGCAGATGCTAATATCATTAATGTTGAATTCAACAAATCCATTATCAAATCAAGAGAAGCGTTCTCTTATGAACAAGCCCAACTTAGAATTGACGATAAATCTCAACAAGATGAACTAACAAAAGGTATGAGAATGTTGTTGAGTTTATCCAAGAAACTGAAACAGAAAAGATTAGATGCTGGTGCACTGAACTTGGCAAGTCCGGAAGTTAAAGTTCACATGGACAGTGAAACTTCTGATCCAAATGAAGTTGAAATCAAGAAATTATTGGATACAAACTCACTGGTTGAAGAGTTTATGTTGCTAGCGAATATTTCTGTTGCAAGAAAGATCTATGCGGAATTTCCACAAACAGCAATGTTACGTCGTCACGCTGCACCACCATCAACTAACTTTGAAATTTTGAACGATCAGTTAAGAGTTCGTAAGAATTTATCGATTTCACTAGAATCATCCAAATCATTAGCAAGCTCTCTTGACGCTTGTATTGACCCACAAGATGAGTACTTCAACACATTGGTGAGAATTCTATCTACAAGATGTATGATGAGTGCCGAGTATTTCAGTTCAGGCTCATTCAGTTATCCAGAATTCACCCATTATGGGTTAGCAGTGGATATCTACACGCATTTCACATCACCAATTCGTCGTTACTGTGACATTGTTGCACATAGACAGCTGGCAGCAGCAATAGGCTATGAGCCACTGAACTTATCGCACAGAGATAAGACCAAGATGGAGCTGATTTGCAAGAATATCAATAAGAGACACAAGAACGCGCAGTTTGCCGGTAGAGCGTCAATCGAGTACTATGTGGGACAGATCATGAAGAACAACGAAAGTATCGAAGAAGGGTACATTATCAAGATCTTCAGTAATGGAATTGTCGTGTTGGTGCCAAAGTTTGGTATTGAGAGTTTGATCAAACTGCAGGACCTGACTATGTTCAGTAACGACGTCAAGTTCAACGAGGAAGAGTACTCACTGGAATTCAAGCAGAACGACGGCTCATTCAGAAAAGTGTATGTGTTTGATAAGGTGCAGGTTGAGGTTAAGTCGATTTTAGATAAAAGCTTGGGAAAACGTAAAGCTCAGCTGCTGCTTAAGTAGTTTGTTATATAGTATTTAATACAACTTTACTCATTCAGAAAGTGTATGCGTTTGAAGTCAATTGTAGATAAAGCTTGAGAAATGTAGCTGTTATGTGTTATTTAATACAACTGCAGTGTAATTCGAGCAGAGAAGTGTACAGGTGAGTTGAGTTGATTTGAGATAACTGAAATGGCCTTCAACAAGGATTGGGGTACTAGGGAGACCTCTGGAATTAGACACTGATGGTGTGTGTTTTCAGAACAGCTCAGATTCAAGGTGAACGGTAAAAAGTGTTTTCCCCTACCTCTACAACACCTGTACTGGGCCCTAACACGTACCCTAAAACTAACACTTCTACTAGGCCCTAACAAGTACCCTAAAACTAACACTTCTACTAGGCCCTAACACGTACCCTAAAACTAACACTTCTACTAGGCCCTAACAACACCCTAAAACTAACACTTCTACTAGGCCCTAACAACACCCTAAAACTAACACTTCTACTAGGCCCTAACAACACCCTAAAACTAACACTTCTACTAGGCCCTAACAACACCCTAAAACTAACACTTCTACTAGGCCCTAACAACACCCTAAAACTAACACTTCTACTAGGCCCTAACAACACCCTAAAACTAACACTTCTACTAGGCCCTAACAACACCCTAAAACTAACCCTTCTACTAGGCCCTAACACTGCTTATAAAAGTACACTAACGTTTCTACAACTGACATCTCCAGGCCCTAACGTTACCTAATAAAGTCTCTAACATCAACCAACACCTTTGGGCCATGGCATCCTAACAATAGGGCTTGGGAAAAGTCTAGCTGCTCAGTCCTTGTATAGTTATTTCATACAACAGCCGCTTGTGGTCCCTACATAGCTATTTAATACAACTGCTGCGCTGGTAGTCCTTATTATTTATTCAATACATCTACTGTCTGCTGGTAGTCCTTATATATTAATTGATATAACTGCAGTGCAAAGCCAGCAGAGTGGATTGAGGTATTGGGCTAATGCTTCTTGACGACACCCGAAGAGTCGGATTTGGACAAAATGTACTTCTTATAGTCGTAGATGTCGCCACCAAACTTGTCAACATGGCCGTTCTCACTGACCCAGATCTCGTTACAGACCTGGTGGATGACATTCACGTCGTGACTGACCATGAGCACACCACCTTTAAAGTTCTTGAGGGCATCACTCAGCGCGTCCAGACCTGAGGTATCCAGGTGATTCGAAGGTTCATCCAGGATCAGGATGTGTGGTGTGTTCAGACACAGGGCTGCAAACGCCACTCTGGACTTCTGCCCACCGGATAGCAGCTGCATCTTGGTCAGACCCAGACTGCCGGTGATACCAAACGAGCCTAAATGGCGTCTGTACTCCTCGTCGTTCTTGCCCGGGTACTTGAAGCTGAGCCAGTCCACAGCGTTCATGTTCAGGTCCATGGAGTCGATGTGGTGCTGCGCGAAGTAGCCGATTCTCAGCCGTGGGTTCTTGGAGACATAACCTTTTAGTGGCTGGAGGGTTTCCATGAGCAGTTTCAGCAGGGTGGTTTTACCACACCCGTTGGCACCCACAATTGCGATTCGCGAGTCCATCTGGATGTTGAGGTCGACGTTGTCCAGCAGCAGCTCGTCCGGGTTGTACCCAAAGCTCACTTCCTTGAGCTGCAGCACAGGAGGACTGAGCTGGTCTGGGTCCGGGAACTTGAACGTGATGGTCTTGTCCTCTTCTGGGGGCTCCAGCTTAGGCAGCTTCTCCAGCTTCTTGATTCTGGACTGGGCCTCGGACGACTTGGCGGCATTGTACCTGAACTTGTCAATGAACTGCTGCAGGTGCTGTCTGTACGCCATCTGGTTCTCGTACTCCTTCACCTGGATCTTGCGTCTCTCCTCCTTGGTGGCGTAGAACGAGTCGAAGTTCGCCCCACGGTAGTAGTCCAGGCGCTCGTTGTGCTGGTAGATGATGTCCGTCGCCACCTCGTTCAAAAAGGCCCGGTCATGTGACACCACAATCACCGTGGCAGGGTATGTCTGCAGGTAGTTGGCCAGGTACGTGATGGAGGGCACATCCAACATATTGGAAGGCTCGTCCAGCAGCAGCAGGTCCGGGCACGTGAACAGGGCCCTGGCCAGCGACAGTCTCATTCTCCAACCACCGGAAAACGAGTTGGTTGGCTTGGACTGCGACTCCTTCGAGAACCCCAGCCCGAACAGGATCGAAGCTGCCCGCGACTCGGCCTTGTCGGACTCGATCTCGTACAGCTTCTCGGAAATCTCCTGCAGATGCATGTCCAGGTCGTCTCGCTCGTTGTCCAGCTTCTTGGTTTCCAGCGAGTCCTCGTCAAACTCCTTCTTGAGCGCGTCAATCTCCACCAGCCGCCTGTTGATCGTGTCCTCCTCCTTCAGCAGCGTCTTTCTCCACACGTCTGCGTCCAGCACACTCTGCAGCGCACTCACTTCAGACCCTCTGAGCTCCTGCTCAACATGCAAAATAGTGATGTGGCTTGGGATGTTCAGCTCCCTTCTGGCCAGGGCCCTCAGCAGGGTCGACTTACCGATACCGTTCTGCCCAACAACACCGTACCTGTGCCCGTAGCTCAGCGACAGCTGCGCGTCCGACAGGATTCTCTGCCCGTCGCCCACGTACAGGTCAAACGAGTTGATCTTAATGTCCTTGGACTTGCCGGCACCCGACCCAAACTCAATTGGGTTGATTTTTAGGTAGAACTCGTCGTAGTTCTCCTCGCTTTCCTCGTTGATCAGCTTCGACGCCTCGTACTTGACGAATTTGTTGTTTCTCTTTGCAACCTTTGCCGCAATCTTCTTCTCAGCCTTCTCCAGCTTCTTTTTGTCCACTTTGGACTCCACGTGTCTTCCAGAATGCTCGATGTCTCTCGTCACCCCGAGCAAGGCCAGGCTCGAGTTCAGGTTTCTCTTTTCTGTGTGACTTTTCAGCAAATTTATATCCAGCAGTCTTTTCGATGTGTCACCCGTCAGCTCTAGTTTTGCCTGGTTTGCCGATAGCTGCTCGTTCAAGCTGGAAATCAAGTTGCTGGTTATCTCATTCACCTTGTCCTTATTGCAGGTGGTGAAGTTCTTTAGCAGGTCTGAAATAAATGAGATTTCGCTCTCAATGTTCAACTGTTGGCTCAGAACCGAGTCATTTATAGAGTTCTCAATATGGTTGATATACCCGACAGCATAGTCTGCCACAACCGGGTCAATGTTAGGCACAGCCTGTCTGATTTGGAGACTCAGCGACATTATTTCAGTTTATACTGTTCAATAGGAAAATTTTTTGAAATTTCCAAATCACAAAAATAAAAAAAAACAAATTTTGCGAACTTGCGAAGAATATAGAACTGTGAAATAACAATGGGATTTTTCAGCAAGGCACCAGAGGCCACAGAAGCACCAAACAGAACCAAAAGAGAGCAGTGCTGGGATAGCCGAGACATTTTTTTCAGCTGTTTAGATAAAATTGGCGTTGAAAACGCTCTGGACAAAGATAAAGCTGTTCAAGAGAATATCAAGAAACAATGCGGCAAAGAGGATATCCAGTTCCAAAAGGACTGTGCCAAGAGCTGGGTCATGTATTTCAAGGAGAAGAGAAATACCGATATAAAGAAGGAGAGATTTTACAAGGAAATGGAGGAGCAGGGGGCACAACCTTTGCCATTTCCAATTTCACGTAGAAGCTAGTTTTCCCAGCACCCGCATTGACACGCAAGTCGGGATTGATGATCAGAGTCAGGATCACACCCCGTCAAATCTATGCCTTTGTACATATTATCGTTTTTATTATATATAAGTTGAGTTATTTCAGCAGGATGTAGGTTACGTAATGCCGTGGTACTGGCTTAGGTCAGCTGAGGCATTCGAAATTGTAAGTTGTAAATTTGTATTTTTGTAAATTTCAACTTCGCAAAATTCAGAGTTTTGCAGAATTTAGAGTTTCGCAAATTTTGAATTTTGTGAATTTCAGAGTTTCGCAATTTTGAATTTGGTAAATATCAGAGTTTTGCAAATTTCAGAATTTCGCAATTTCAATTTCTGATTTCCAATTTCTGATTTCCAATTTCTGACTTCAATTTTTGATTATTTCTGATTTTCAATTTAAATCGGAATAGCCAAGTCGGAATTAATGAACAAATCGGAAATGAAAACCGTGAATCTCTTGACAAAACTTTATCGAGACTAAGCTCAGTTCTGACAAGTGCTAAGCAACACCCAAGCCTGCCTACAAATACGAATTTTACTCCTGCATAAATATAATATTGATCCTTAGAAATCTCACACAGTAAACTGTTCAATGTAAAATGATAACATGCCGATTGTAACATGCTACTTTCGCTGCTTCATGACCAATTTTCATGTAATAATTAAAATGTAAAATTGACTGTTTGTTTTAATTAGGGTTTGCTGAAGAGAGTCCTCGCAAAACCTCATTTACACACTCGCAATCGCAATTAAGCTCCATACTAGCGTGAAATCTCGCAATGACTCCAGAAGTTTCAAAAGAAAATTCTTAAACCTGCAACAACGTGCTTTTACACCTCGTTGCCACAACAAATTAGTGTCGTGATTGTTTGTCACGCTTGGTAAGTAGCAATGCGGGCTAAAATTGTATATCCTGATCTTAGTGATTACGGTCTAATATTAGCTTTCTGCGGCGACTGACCACCCGCAAAGCCTAAACCCGCAAATCTGTGGGCAGGTGCTTCCTCTATTAACTTTCAACCCTAATCCCTGCTTCTACACAGAATATCTATTTTTACATCTCACATCGAGCAAAGCATCAACAATATTCCATCATAGCTTTCCAATACGGGCGAGTTTGCGCCAGAAAAGGCTGGTTTGGTGTGCTGCCATGCATTGCTGTGCAAGCCACGGCATGGCAACTGTTGCAGAGGGGTCCAAACTAGCAACAACCGAAATCATACTACTGCAGGGTTCTTTACTCCAACGTACGTTGACGCAGTATGAGGTATAATGTCGTAGCCAGCAAAGTTCTAAAATTACCCACAACAATCAAAAGGTAAACAAACCGTTCTGCAGCCACTTTGGACAATAAAATTTTACTTCAACTATATAAAGAGGGTTTTTCACCATTTGTCATTTCCCATTTTCTCTTTTCTTCTGTATCTAAACATAAACAGTTCAAAATGCAATCATCTTTATTATCACTCGCTACCTTAGCTTCATTAGCATCATTTGCCTTAGCAGACTCTGAATCTTTCGGCTTAATCACCATCAGATCAGGTTCCCAATTCCAATACCAATCAGTCTCTGACTCTGGTAAAGACTTCACCATTGGTGGATCCGGTGACTCCATCGGAGGTGTCATCACTGACGATGGTTTATTCAAGTTAGGTGACGGTTCATACGTTGTTGTCAACGAAGACGGTACCTTATCTAAAGGCTCCAAAGGTTCTTCACCATTCTC
Organism: Starmera stellimalicola; assembly: GCA_030580055.1. Taxonomy (NCBI): domain Eukaryota; kingdom Fungi; phylum Ascomycota; class Saccharomycetes; order Phaffomycetales; family Phaffomycetaceae; genus Starmera; species Starmera stellimalicola. The sequence continues at coordinate 1,431,690 of JAKTSD010000001.1, read as the reverse complement.
CATCTCAGACGGCTACTTAGCTTACCAAGGTTCAAGTGGTTTCTCTGTTGACCCATCATCATACACCTTATACTTTGGTTCAAAAGGTACCGGTATTGGTTTAAGAGCAACCTTATCTTCAGGTTCTGAAGCTGCTGACTTTACTCCATCTGGTTCATCCAATGACTCTTCATCCAACGACACCACCACCTCAACCACCGCTTCCATCTCTTCTTACGAAGCTTCTGGTAACAAAATCCAAGCTGCTGCTGGTTTAGCTGCTATTGCTGCTTTATTAATCTAAGCTGAACAACAATTTGCTTAATATAATAACTAATTTAATGATCTAAAACAAAGTATATAATTTTTTAATGAAATTGACTTCAATTCTACACTGCTGTCCATTCCGGATGAGACTTCATTCTATCATTGCTGTAATGTACTGATTACATTGCTATAATGGACTTCAATTGTATACTGCGAGGCAGCAGTAGGCAGATAGACTCCTTCTATTCTATACACTGCTGTAGGCAGACTTCTTCTATTCTATACACTGCTGTAGGCAGACTCCTTCTATTCTATACACTGCTGTAGGCAGACTCCTTCTATTCTATACACTGCTGTAGACAGACTCTTCCAAGTAGGAGCTTCTCTTCTGGCCCTTGAAGAACTTATAGTAAACCAGGGTGGAAATTAGTATCCCAATAGTTGACCCAAAAGTAATATCGAATAAACTGTGCTTATTATCCTGGTATCTCGAGATTGCAATGTACGTTGCCAGTAGATCAGGACACAGTCCAATTATCAGCTTCCACATTTCAACACCATCGTTAAACAGTCCATACTGACCCCAGATCCACAACATCAAAAAATTAAGCCCATTAAAGCTCAGCGAACTGTGCCCAGAAGGTGTTGATCTTAAGCCTTCATATAAAAAGTTCAGGTTCTTTTGTTTGCAAACCTCAATTCCCCCCATTCCATTGACACCCAGCAATGTATAGTCAGGCAGGCATCTCGAGATAAAATCAGGTCTTGGTGATCCAAATAATGTTTTAAGCACACCAGTTACAATCCCCGTAATCCCAACTGCATAACAAAAAGCCAGTAGATTTATTTGTAATTGGTTAAAGTCGTTTTTTCTTAGTGAGAGTGCAAATATTGCAATAAATGGCATAACAATGGCTAGTATCAAACATAGCTCGTTTGGTATGTGGTCGAATTCGTTATATTTGTACTGAATTCTCACATCATTGAAGTTAATCTCTCTTAAATTTGGTATTGCTGGGAATATTTCATTGATTGCACACACAAACATCATAAACCCAACAATCAACCAATCCACAAATAGCTTCTCGTTCAGCTTCGCCATCTTAAACATTGCTATAACTCTCCCCTAATTTTCTTTATTTGATTTTATTTCATTAATTTTTTTTCTTTTTTTTTTTTATCTTGATTTTGCGAAATTTTTTGCGAAACAATTTGCGATTTTTTTTTTACATTTATTTTGCGAAAAACAAAACACTAAAAAAGCAGCCATGACTAATTAACTCGTTAGTTAATTCTATATTCTATACACACTCATTTAAGATATTCAGGAATGTGGTTTTCAAATTTAACACATGGAAATCGTTGTTAAACTTGTCAAAGCTTTCACATTCTTTATCTTTAAGTTCATCATTCGTAATTGTTGGCACTGCACAGAGCCAGATTCTTGTCTTGTAAATCTTGAATAATTCTTTGATTAAATTTCTGAAATCTAATCTTTTGTTTGAATTATAGTAGTAAATCAGCTTCTTTTGATCAAACTGATACTCGCAGTTCAAAATAACAAGATCTTTACTTAAACTATCAATATTTGAAATTTTCAATACACCAGTTTTGAATGCTTTGATTTCTTCGTAGAATTTGAATTTAAGTATCTCAATTTCCTGCTTTGTAACAAATCTAAGAATCTGCTTGCTTGGAATTTGAAATTGAGTCTCTTCATCTAGAATTCCGTTCCCATTAATTAAGTCCTTAACTGTATTTGAAATTGATAATTTTTCCGTTTTTTCATTACTGTAATTGATACATTTTAAATGTTGTCTTTTCTTCAAATAGTTGATTAGTATTGCCAGCTCTATTGATAAGTTTGGATCCAAAACAAAAGCAATGTCTTTCCCTCTGTCTCCATCAATTATCACCAAGTCACCTTTCTTCAATCTCAAGTTAGAGTTTATTGAGATGGTCAGAATCTCAAATCTTCCAGATTTATTCAAAACCAACACTAATTTTGTGAATAAATTGAAAATGTTGTTGAGCTTTTGCAAGTTCAGTATGATCTTCTTTATGACTTCATCCTTCAAGAACTCCTTCAGCTCGTTATAGAACTCTTCGCTCGATTTAAAACAGAAATAGTTCCCACACTTGAAGTAAGCTTCTTGTAATTCTTTGCTACTGACAATGCAGCCACCTTCCAGTACCAAGTCGTTATCTAAGGCAACCACAGCAGGGTCATTATTGTTCGTGGACTGCTGAAGCGAAGCTCTTCTGGACTTGAACTCACTGATGGAATTCCATCCAACACCAATTCCCATTGCTGCACCTCCACTTACACCTCCTCCACTTACAACTCCACTTATAACTGGGGCTCCACTATTGACATAGTTCTCGTTAGCCGTGTAAACATTCTCTGCTGCATAGCTAGGTCTTCTGCTGGAGATGTTGGAGACACCGCCCTGCAATTCAGCTGGCAGACTAAATTCTGTATTAATAACTGGCACAGTTCCAAATTCCTGCTGCTCGTAAAGTTGATTTAGCTTCTTCATCAAGAAATCATCTTGAGCTGGCTGGTTCCATATATTCCTCGAGTACATCTTGTCGTGCTGCTGGCTGTTCCACATCATCAACTGGCTTCTCGTTTCCTGTTTGCTGTTCTTTCCCAGTTGTCTGATTTTATATAAAACTGGAGAAGTAAACAAAATTTTCAGCTGCTGTTGGATCTTACAGAAAATCCGGGGTCAGTCAGTTTCTGTGAAAAAATCACCACTTTTGTTTAAAATCAGGCAAAACGGAAGCAAGGCATCACTTAGTGGGGTGAAAATAAAGTGGTCGTATTGCTGTGGTTGCCTAATGGTTATGTGGCACATTTAGCGGGCTTTTACACCTAAATCATCAGCAGTATGATGAAATTCAAGGGAAACGGAGTTTCGCAGAAATCCCGAACAAGAAATGAGGTGACAATGTATTTCCGCATTGGGATATACTTGCAGGGCGCACCGCTTGTTACCGAAATGGGACATACTTGCAGGGCGCACCGCTTGTTACCGAAATGGGATATACTTGCAGGGCGCACCGCTTATTACCAAAAACGGGACATTTGGCAGGCTTTTGGCGTTGTTTTCAATTCAAAATAAATTTATTTTGATACTCACATAGTAGCGAGTTGTGGGCGATAAAATGGCTGATTTGAACGGGCTGAGTGACTTTAGTGACTTCAGTGATGATGATGATGACCAGTTTATTGCACTAACGATGAAACCGGCCACACAAGCCGAACAGTCATCAGCTGAAAAGGAATTACTAACTGCCAAAGGCGAAATATCAATTCTCAGATCGAGATTGAATCAAATAATCGAATCAAAGAATGCTTTGCAAGCTGAATTGACTGAAAAAATTAACAAACAGACTGATGAATACCAAACAAACTTGAAATTACTGCAAGACTCAATAACAAACTTGGAACAAGAACGTAAATTCTTGACTGTTGAAATCAGAAACTTGTCATCTAAAAAGAGAAAGCGAGTCAGCGAAGAGGTGTCGCAACCCTCAGCCCCACCACAGAATACCCAAGCACAACCACTGCCTTCAGTACGACAAAACCAAGGAATCAAATTACTGCAGCTAAAATCAAACAGCGAAACAGATCAACTGATAAATCATATTTTGAACACCACAATTCCAGGATCAGGTAAATCAACTCAGTTCTTATCAAAGATATATACAACCAAGTCCAAAATAATAGCTAACAACAAACCGATTAATGAGATTTTGATTGATTTCCTGTTCCAAACTAAAATATTCAAACTGGACTTGATGATTAGTAAAACAATCAACTATCTGATGTCAATAATTGAGGAACTACTCAACAATGAAGAAATCATCTCAATTCCATTTTTACTATCAATAATTCACTCCATAATTTGCTTTAGACCAGTGGCAATTAACAGTAAAATATCAGAGTTCTTGATATTGCAAATACTAAAACTGATTAAAAACTTTTTAAATCTCATTAAACCAGTTGAAGAGGATGAAGTTAGAATAGAATTCCTCAAATACAATTTCCAGAATAAATTTATTAAGAAGATAACCCTGAACTACTCGTTTGACGTATTGGAAAAAGTGCAGCAGTTTAACAAACTTCCAATTGATTTGAATCTACTGAAAATATCAACAACTAAAAACTCAAATTTAAATATCATTTTCAACTCAGTTAAAATTCTAAACTACCTGAATATTAACGATGATCAGATCAACTTCAATTTGATTAATTTGGTCTTTGATGACTCTTTCAATATGTCATCGCATTTGAACATTTACAGTTTGAACAGATGTATTGGTAATAATAACGATATTTTGCTAATCAGTCAACTGTTCAAACAAGATGAATTGACATCACAGCCATTAACAATTGAACCATTAAGAAATGACAATGATTTCAAGTTCCAAAACAATTTTGAGACCCAGCTAATTAACTTGAAACTGAATATAATTTATCTTTTCACCAAGATAATAAATAAGAGAAATGATTCTAATTTAATTAAAGATGAATCGTTTTTCAAGAAGCTGATTCTTACCGTTAGTAAACAGCAAGAAATCATAATCAATTCAGCAAGAAACAACTTGACTCATTTAAGGATTAAATTGATTTCATCAATCATCAAGTTAATTTACTTAATTTGGGAAACCACAATTAGCTTAACCAAGAAATCACCAGTATTTTCAAAAGATTTGTTGCATTACTTGTTTGTTATTTTTGCAAGGATTGGCTTTAGCATAAATGTAACTAAGAACGAAGCTATCAGCTTCTTCAATAGTTTCAAAAACTCAAACCCACTGTCATTTAATTACCTTTTCAATAAATGGTCAGAAGAACGATCATTTGAGATTTTTCACTTGAATAAGTTTGATTCATCACTGATCAACATAAGCAACGGGATTGAGTTTCAGTACGACGAAGAGATTATTTTACTAGCAAGAGATCTATTAGAAAAGACCACCACAATGGATGAAGCTGATAGATTGTATGCAGCAATGAACCAAATCTGATATAACTACTATGTAATATAATGAAAACCTATATTACATTAAACCCAATCATTAATTTTAATAAACGTAGCACCTCAGTTCTTCTTCCATATCTTTGTGATGATATAGCGAATAGCTTTCTTACAATCATTTTTATATTATAATGTGCAAAATTTATTAAAAAATACTAATTTGTTTAAGCAGAACGTGGTTTTGCACTACCTGATTGGAAACCATTTTTAGCTCTTCTTGGAACGGTTTTCAAGTATTGTTGACGACCAGTACCGGTAGTTGTTCTTCTTTTAGATTTTAAAGCCCAGTTATGAGATCTCATTTTTGCTGCTGGGTATCCACATGCTGCACAGGTTTTCTTTTGAATATGGAATGAACGACGTCCACATCTGTTACATAAAGTGTGTGATTTGTTGTGACGTTTACCTAAGGAAGGAGTACCTTCTGTTGAAAGTTGTTAGTTATCTGGTTTTATAATGCTGGAATTGTCAAATGGAAAAAATGAGAAAGGTGCTTCCTTCTTTTGACTCTATATCAATTCTGATTCATGCTGCAGTCTATTCCATTAAGCTCACACAAACTCATCTTCCCATCCCCTTCTTATACCATCTAATACTTACTACCCATCTTGATTTATTTATTGTTGGTTTTACTTAACTGTATGAAATTACAATTTTTGTTTTTTTTCATATTGAAAAATTCAACCTGTTGCTCTACCCAAAAAACTCCTGTGCGTTGTTTCTCTTTTCGGAGCAAAAATGCGGCGCAACCCAAATTGTGACTGTTTTGTGAAAATTATTGAAAAGATGCACGGATGTGTACTATGTCATTAGGGCACCACAAGCCCTAAGGCGCAAAAATTCTCCCGCCACAAGCTGACATAAAAAAGTCACTCGCCACAGACACGCTAAATTGATTTTTTGAAGCGCGTTTGTTTACAGTAAAATTGAATCTCAGTTTCCTTTGCTTAGTGGGATAAAAAACTGCTTGTATCGTGTTTTTTGCGAGTTTACATAAATCCAACAACAAGTTTTAGCATTCAACGAGTTTCCAAGATGTCCACAGACGAACAGTTTCCGCCATCTTCGCCTTTTTTAGATCATCATGAACACCACGAAGACCCATTCAACTCGGTCCATTCCAAAGGTTCTGGAGCTGGCAACGGCTTAGACACAAAGAGAACACTGGTCATGGAGTCTCCGTTCAAGAAAGAACTCAACAAGGAGTTATACCCAACGCCTTTTCCTAGTTCTTCTACTGGAGTTAGCTCATCGTCACCTTCCAGATCAAACTTGAATTACATGCGCGAAGCTTCCAGGGAGTCACACAAAGACGAACCAGCTCAGCCAGCTGCGCCTACCAAGAGAAGCTTACAGGTTAGACTGCTGCCAAACACTTCAGTCTCATTAGGCAGATCTAGTCGCTGTGATTATTTCATTAAATCCAAATTTGCTTCCAGGGAACACTTGAACTTGAATTACAACTCGGAGAATGAAGAAATCTCAATCAAATGCCTGGGCCACAATGGTGTTTTGGTCAAGTTGCCGCAGCCAATTTTTGGTTTCATCAATCAAATCAACAAAACTTCATTCTCGTTCCAAAAGCTGATTAAACCAAAGTCAAATGATGAAATCTTTAACGAGATTTCCGTGTTTAAAGGTGAGATTCTGATGTTGCCATTCATTGAAGGCATCAAGTTTGATATCCGCGGATTTGAGATTGAAATTGACGTAGTCAATAATGACGAAAGTGAAACTGAAGATGAATTACCTTTGGTTTCCACTAACGAGAGACTAAGTTCCATTGAGCCAATGAAAAACGATGAGTTGGCTGAGAACAAAAAGCAGATTAAGGATCTGGAGGTTGTCCAGACACCAAAGAAGGAGAGCAAGAAGCACACCAAAAAGAATAACTCAAATGGAAGTGATGAGTCAATTAATGTTGCAGTTGAAGTTCCAATAAAAGTTTCACCAAGCTCCCCAATTCAAATTAAATCACCAAAGTTTGAGTCAAATTCTGTATTTAAAGCAGAAAGCTCATCTGATGCAGCACCACTAAAGGAAAAATCTGACAGCCACATGAACCAGCGTCGTCGTAAAGCTGAACCTGGAATCTCACCAATTAAGAGAAAGATCAACACAACAAACGTTAACGGCAAAGAAGGTGCTACTAGTACCAAAGCTAATAACAACTTAACTAATAAGTTGATGGAAGCTGCACAACCAGCCAAAAAACACCTAGAGCCAAAACAAAAGATCGAAAACTTGAACATCAAGCAAATCACATCAGAAATCCAGAACTTGGATGACATCAAGAATGTTCTAACCAACCACTTAGCATTCTCCAGATTATCACAAACCCCATTAAAGCAGTTGAACGATGTTAGTAAGCTAACAGCAGAGTTATCAAGAAGCCAATTAAGAGCAGTTTTGAACGATATTCCATGCATTGGAATCATTTACAGAGAGGGTAAAGACGCTGCAGGAAAACCACTGGACGAGGAGTACTACTATGATGTTGATCTAGACCAAGACAAACAAAGAGTTCAGCTGGTTAGCTCCATTAAAGGTTCAAGTGGACTGAGAAATTGCAGAAAGACCCATAAACAATATTTCTGGAAAAAACCAACTGCACCAAACCACAAGAAATGAAGTGTTCATTTTGCTGCTAGCTTTTTGCCGCTTGCTATCTTTGTATACTAGAAAATATATTAATGATTGAAACATTTGTAGACACCAAAACGAGTTTACGTATCATATTATATCATACTGTATTAAAAAAAACTAAGTGTCTATATAAAACTATTAAAAACATCATTAAACTATTAAATCATCATAACTATTATAACAAAACAGAACCAAACCCACTCATTAAACCAACACCAAAATATTCTCTCTCAGTAAAATTCTCTCAATTTCGTTCATCAAGGTATTGAAACTCTTAGTTGAACCTTTGATTTTACTAAAGTTTATTGAACAACCATTCTTACCGTACTTGTCGAAATTGATCTGGAATTTCGTACTGTTGTAATTCAGGAAGTTGTTTTTGGAAATCTCCCCTAATATCATCAATTTCGCATCATTTGTCTGGATATTTTTCAATCCGTAATCTTTCCAGCCTTGTAACAATCTTGTAAGTGTTTGGTACATTTCCACAGGCTCAAAAGTTGTGTTTAGGCTTTTACTTTGGACTGGTTGTTGTTGTTGCTGTTGATGGTGAGATTTAGATGAAGAAGAGGAGGAAAACATTCTTTTGAAGAAACTCGAACCACTAGTGGATCTCTTTTTGTTAGTTATATCAACCAAAGGTGGCTGCTGTTCTTCGTTTGTTTTCTCATCAGAATTTCCCGTGAATTTTGTAGTTGACATCGACTGGTTGGATGGTTTGATTTTTGGTTGTGGAATAACTTCCTCTTCCTGTTCTTTTCCAGCACTGGATTTAGGTCTGGATTTAGATTTGGATTTGGATTTGTTATCTTTTGGCAATGGCAGTGGAAGTGGGTCCATTGACTCGTCCTTGTGGATTTGGAACGAGTTGGTTGAGATTTCAGGCAATATGAGCGATTGTTTCTTATCGCTTGACTTTGCATTTAATCTATCAGCATAACTTAGTCTCAAACCAGGAGTTTGCTGTGAAGCAGGATCCATCTCAATTGGATTCTTGTTCTCCTTCTCTTGCTCGGCAGCTGCCTCAGCAGCTTCCTCTTCCTCCTCTTGAATCTCAATATCCAGCATGGACTTCTTTGGTGTTTCAATTTCTTTCAACTTCTTGGATAAGTCAGTGTACGAACCCTTTGTAGAGTAAATTGATAACACAGACAAACGTTTGTTTGAGTTGGAGAAGTGTCTTGATTTTCTGGTGACTTGTGGGATCTTGACATCAGCCAGAGTCTTTGGAAAGTTATCCTCATTCAGATCAATTTCCTTCTCAATTGGTTTTGAGTTTGGTTTAATTTCCAGCTTTTTAATTTCAATATCATCAGGATTCAAAGGCTTTTCTGTCTTGGTGGCAGCAGTAGAGTTTCTCTTGTAGTTCTTGATATTGAGATCAAACTTGGAACCTAAGAATTTAGATCTTCTAATTGCCTGAACAACTGAGTCATTTTCATCATAGTAAAATTTAGATGTTCTCCAGTTCAGTTTATCAAAGTTCAAGCCAGGATCTAACTTGGATTTTGGTCTTGTTAGCGAAGAGTCAATTGGGTTGGTTAGAATTCTCTTTTGGATTTGAGAAATCTCCTGTTTATTTAACAACTTGGAATTTGACTTGGTATTATCTGAAACAGATCTTTTGGCTAGATTGGTTATAGCATCATCCAGATCATTTCCCTCACCAGCTTCATCTCCATTTTCATTTTCATGTTCTCTGGACTCCAAAGCCGATTGGGCATCTAGTTCTGCGGCAATCTTGGCCAGTCTTTCATCTTCTTTCAGTTTCTCTTTTTCAGCAAGTTCAGCCAGTTCAGCTTCTTTTGCCAGTCTTTCTTTTTCCAATTTTTCTTCTTCGAGTCTCAGCAGTTCGAGTCTTTCCTGCTCCAGCTTCTCCAGTCTCTGCTTCTCTTGTAATCTGATTTTTTCATATTTCTCATACTCGAAGATCTCATCACATAAAGTTGCAAAATCAGAACTGGTTCTCTTAGTTTCCTTATCGATATAAACCCAGTCGGTGTCGTTAGCAAGCTTGGCGTATACTTGAATCAACTTGGATGTCATTGAAGATCTCTTTGATGGCAATAATGAACGTCTCTTGTTGGAAGTGTTTGAGTTTGACGAGCTGATCTTTTGGAACTCATTGATTAAGTTCTTTGGCACTGGAGGCTGGTCAGTTCCGTTGTTATTAATGAATGATCTTCTTTGTTTGTTGTTGAAAGAAACGGATTTCTTATGAGAAGAAGAGGCACTGATGTTAACAGATCTTCTGTTGGACTTCTTTGGAGTTCTATTACTGTTGTTGTTGATGGACTTAGCAATTGATAACGATCTCACTAGATCTGAGTTGTTCTCATGCTGGTGATTCTGATAGCTTTGGAGCAGAAAGTAGAATGTCTTTTCAGTCGAAGTTGTGGTCTTCAATAGATTGTTGATTATATCCTCTTTAGAACGCCCATGCCATAATATGACCAGGTTGTTCAGGATCTTGTCATCAATATCCTCTCTCTTTAGGACTTTATTCAGGTCGTTTCTTTGTGGCAAGTTCTCCTTTTCAGCTTCAAACTGGTCATTGTTGTTGTTATAGGAGTATTTATTTAGCAAAGGATGGTTCAAAATATCCATAGTTTTGATTCTTTTAACTGGATCAACAGTCAGCATCTTAGCAATCAGATCCTTTGCCAAGTCACTCAATTCTGATGGCATTTCAAATGAACCATTCTGCACTTTTAACAACAAATTTCTGATATTCTCGTCATCAAATGGTAATCTGCCAGTCAACAACGCGAATAGAATTATACCACAGGACCACACATCGCTTTCAAACCCGTTGTATAGTTTACCTGAAACAATTTCCGGTGCAGCATAGTGTGGGGACCCACAACTTGTTTCCAGCAGCTTGTCATTGTTCTCTAAAGCTGCCATACCGAAATCTGCTAACTTAATGTTAGAGTTCCCATCCAGCAAGATATTTTCTGGTTTCAGGTCTCTGTGGCAAATACCCAGGTTATGGCAGTAGCAGATTCCCATGATGATTTGTCTGAAGTAGTTGATAGCATCGTACTCATTCAATGGGCCGCATTCAACTAGTAAGTCGAATAATTCACCACCTTCAACATATTCCAAAATCATATATAAGTACTTGGAAGTTTCCCAAACATCGTACAGTCTGAGCACGTTCTTGTGGTTCAGCAGCTTCATTGTGATGATTTCTCTCTCAATACCGTAGGACAAACCTGAGTTGTCATTAGAATTGTCGTTTGAGTGGTTGCTATTGAGAACCGATTTAGAGACAACTTTAACGGCAGCTTTCTTTCCCGAAGTGACGTGCTCCGCCAGCACCACTTTCCCAGTGGAGCCTTTTCCCAGAGTTCTGCCCAGCTTCCATGGACCGATTTTGTTGTTGATGTTGTTGAACGTGGTTGAAGACAGGAGTGATGAGGCAACCGATGGCTGTCTTGAATGGTAGGACATTTTTTTTAGATTTCTACTATTTCTATGGCTGAGTGCGTGTTTGACACTGGTAAATGAATGAATAAAGGAATGAATGGAGCAATTGAGGAGTTAATTGTTGGATTAAGTTGGGATTAATTTGTCGAGGCGAAATTCGTTTTAATTAAATGGGAAAACAAATTAATTTTTTTTCTTTCACAAGACGCGTAAATTTTGAAGGGATGAAAAAATTAAGTCAGATTTACGCGTCGTGTCGGTGTGCTTATGAAATGGCTTTGATTTGTACCAGCCTTAGTGGTTAGTGCTGTCGTGGCTGGTGTGGTGTGGTGCGCTACACATGGCTAACACAAATTAGCTCTGGTTATTTGTAATTTTTATTATTTTGACATTATTAAGTATTAATAATTAGTGTGAGGTTAACTAAAATCCTCCAACCTGTTGATAAGCAGTTAGTAAATATCCCACAGTAGTGAGCAGTGCAAAAATTGCACAGCTAATCTCAACTTACTTGTTCCTGGTGTGCCTCGATAACATCACCGTCCTCTAAGTCCAATTCATCAGGCGTAGAGTCTGGGTTGATTCTGGTACCGTCAGCAATGAATCTCAAACTTTCCAGCGACTTTCCTTGTCTCTTTGCAAACGCATCCATCAATCTTCTTAATGGGGTGGCACGCTTGATCTTGAAGAAAATCTCATTGGAACCGTCGCTCACCTTCAAGTTGATGTGGGTCTCGTTCTTGACGTCTGGTTTTTCTTCGTCAACTTGTGGCTTTTGCTCTCCGTCTGACATTGTTCGGCTACTGTTTGTTGCTCTTGTTGTTGTTTTCCAAAGAAAAGTAATTAATTTATGTAATAGCCAAAAATCTATGGCTGGAGGCCCGGTAGACACACGCCAGCATTTAGTGGAAAAAAAATTTACACAGAAAATTTATTACTAACAGTGATAGAACGTTAACGAAATGAGCAAGAGGGACGAAAAGGTTGAGAAGAAGGGAGACGCAGCTGAGAAGAAGACAGATAAGACTGTTTTGCCAGCAAGTCTGGTGCCAAAGGTGCCCAAACCAGTGAACTCTCGTGACAAAGACTCGCAGAGGCTGATTGTTGTGCTTAGTGCAGCATGTCTTGAGACTCAGCTAGTTGGTCATGGTGCAGGACAGAACAAATATGCACTACTGAACTGTGATGACCACCAGGGCCTGTTGAGAAAAATGGGCAGGGACATCTCTGAAGCCAGACCAGATATCACACATCAGTGCTTGCTAACACTGCTAGACTCTCCAATCAACAAAGCAGGTAAATTGCAAGTGTATATCCACACCGCCAAGGGTGTGCTTATTGAAGTGAATCCATCTGTGAGGATTCCAAGAACTTTCAAGAGATTTTCAGGTTTGATGGTGCAGCTTTTACATAATTTATCCATCAGATCTGTTAATTCTGAAGAAAAATTGTTAAAAGTTATCAAGAATCCTGTCACGGATCACCTACCACCAAACTGTAAGAAAGTCACCCTGTCGTTTGATGCGCCACTGGTCAGAGTTCAAGACTATGTGAAAAAACTAGACGACAATGAGAGTATCTGTGTCTTTGTTGGTTCGATGGCCAGAGGTCAAGATAACTTCGCAGACGAGTTTGTCGATGAGAAGATCGGCTTGAGTGACTATCCTCTCAGCGCATCTGTTGCCTGCTCTAAATTCTGTCATGGTTGTGAAGATGCTTGGGGAATTTATTAACTTTACTCATTCCCTCATATCACACCAAACACTTTGATTTGTATATTGTAATTGAGCTTGATATAGAGTGCTGTAGCGTGTGGTGATTGAGTCTGGTATAGGTGTGGTAGCCGGTGCAGTCAAAACTGAAATACCAAGCTAGCCTAAGTCACATGACTGGTCACATGACACCACGCGCATGCCATGTAAAAGTAAAAAACGTGAACAGCATCGATACCAGCAAGCAAACCGGGTGACCAGCTCTCTTTTAACACACCTGAGCACGCCAAGACGAGACCACATCACACGTTATAATCACCCAATTCACAACAGAAATAAAGTCACTACAAAACGACGTAAAATACCAGCAGTTCCTAACATTTCCTAAAACTTGCGCCGTTTGGCTTGGTGCTGCTCCCAACAGCACTAAAATGCCTTTCGTGCTTCCGTTCACAGCGAGAAAATCACAAGATTTTGACCCCACGAATTGGCAAATCAGAGTTTTTTTTTTTTTTTTTTTTTTACCCCGGATTTTGGCTGATTTGCGACTATTTAAGCAGTTTAAATTTAACTCCTTTTCTTTCTTTTTTACCATCACAACAAGCTTGATTAATAAACTATAAACATATAAGGATGGGTGACACAACTGCTGCTATTTGCGGACTTTGCAGTGAGTAAAAACCGGATTTGCCTCTCTTGTGGTTTAATAAAATCGTGGTAGTGTGGTAATGTCAGCAAGAACTAACGTCAACAGACAAAAAGAGCTGGACCGGGAAAGAAGATGCAGCTGAAATAGGCAAGGTTATGGATTCTACTCCGGTTCAATTTTGGTGAGTACAGTGTGTGACAATTTTGTGTACGTTGGTACTAACTAAAAATTACAGGTGTTCATGTAGACACAACCATGAAGGTGTGTCAAAATACCCACCAAAGGCTGGAACCGGTCGTACAAGTGTTTGATATATATCAGCTCTCATTTAATACAGGGAAATACCAAGGTGGTTCATTAATACCTTTTTTCTGTAGTAGAAATACTGTGTTACAATCATGAAACAATTTTGGACAAATGTATTTAAAGCCCAAATATCTTCTTGAAAAGAGAAGTACAAGCTTCTTACAACCCACTAACACTTAGAGCTGGAAGCAATGCAAAAACCTTACCTGGGGCTTCATAGTCGATTGAGTCAAACCTGGATTAATAAATACACTATTTTACTGATTCTAATTTCAATAAAAATCTTCTTATTTAGGCTTCAGCTTGCTAACTCCATTGATCTTCTAAAGAATCTTACTTTGCAGTCATGCCCCAATATTGACTCCTATAGTTCAGAACTAATCTCATTGCCTCACTACCTGACAAAATCTGCAAACTACTTTATAAAGAAGTCAGTTAGTGAGATTAACGAAAAATCAATCGAGTCAATTGAATTACTCCTATCAGTAACCCAAAGTTTAATACTGTTCACACTAGAAATGGTGATTGGAACTTATACATGTGTACTGGTTTCGGCAATTGATGGGTCTGTCGATGTTGCAGTTAACTCCACTGAAAAAATCATTGGGTGGGTTAATAATTCGTTAGATGGCTTAACCAATGATATTGAAGATGGCTTAACAGACTTGTCCAAGCTACTAAATAAGGCTGTTAGTGCTTATGAAGATGTCAAAGATTTTTTTGACGGCGATGATAATCAAAACAACCGTACAATATCTAACATCAATCTTACAGTTTCATCAATAAAGAATTTGAAGATTCCAAGTTCAATCAACACAAACTTGGAAAAACTAAGAGATAACACACCTGATTTTCAAGCAGTTAAGAATGATACAGAAAAGTTGATCAACTATCCGTTTGATTTGATCAAAAATAAAATTCAAAATAAATCTCTGTTAAGCCTGGATAATGATAACAGTTCTGTTTTACTGTATGAATCGCCAATACAAAACTCGTATATTTGCTCAGATAACTCAGACAAAATTTTCAAGTTCTACAAAGACCTATCAAATGACATTAGTCTGGTTGCAAGAATATTGATTATTATTCTAGTTTTGCTGAGCATTGTGTTGATTTTACCTGTTATATTTCAACAGTGTCTGTACTACAAAAGGCTGGTACTGCTAAAGTCATCACTGGATAGTAATATTGACAGTTCCATAAATAAGCCAGACCCAATTGAGGCTTTTGAATCAACATTTCACAAGACTCAGCACAAGGTTGGAGTTAAGGTTTCCAAGCTGTTCAAACATGAAAATCAAACCAACGTGAGATGGCTGGTCTCATATATTCTATCCTCAAGGGCCTTGATTGTTTTGATGCTGAGTATCTGCGGGTTTTTATCTGTCTTGTTGCAGTATCTGATTTTAGTGATACTGAAAAGATCAATGAGCAAGAACTCATTCTTTTTCAAAGACATAAAGTCTGAGTTTCAATCCAAGCTTAGTGACTCCATTACCAGCTGGACAGACTCAACCAATGACTATTTATCGTATCATGAGAATTCGATTAATGACGATTTATTCACATCGATCAAATACACCACCTCAGAACTCAATTCGACCGTTGCAGAGTTTGTCACCAAGATGGACTCTGCTATAGCACGGACATTCAATAACACCATTTTATACAACCCGGTTAAGTCAATCGTTGGTTGTGTCATTGAGAATAAGCTCATAAAGATAGAGAAAGGGTTGACATGGATTAACGAAAAAGCACATATCAGCTTTCCACGCGTAAATGATACTTACCTTTACACTGCTTTTGACACCAATGGCAACTCAACAGCCAACACAACTACAAACGCAACTAATAAGATTCAAAATCTCACCAGAAACCTGGAGAGCTCAGTACAAAGTTCTTTAAACCTGATTATCAGTCAGTACGAGCATAGTCTGATGATTGAGGTCTATATCTCAATTGGGTTGTTTGTAATCTGGTTTTCCCAGCTGATTATCGGCCTGGTTATCATCTTAATTACCAACTACAGAGATTCAAACCTGTCATCACCAGCTTTAGCAGAAAAAAATATCAGTTATCCCATCAGGATAAGAAAAGATATTAACCCATTTAGTGACAAGAATATGCTTTAATTACATCATTTTACCGCTTTTAATAGTTTTCTAGTTATAGGATCTGTAACGGAAGAAAGAAATTTACATTTTTCCTAAGGAAATTTTTTATAAATTTTATGTTCTTTTGATTTGTAAACCAAATACAAATACAATGACGAATTCAATTGATCTGGAGGTCTACCAAATACTTTCGAAACAGGAACAGGTCAAAGAGCAGAGCTCCTATTTGCAAAGAATTATAAATAATTTCTCAATACTGCTAAACTATCTACAAAATGATGAAACCTTACTAGAGCATGAGATTAAAAATGATAATGATTTGTTCATGTCCCCAATCGTCAAGTCGTGCTGCTCATATAGATCATTTGAATTTGATGGGACAGTTTTCAAAGATATTTTCACATTCTACTCAAAGAACCCATTGAGATCCTTGCTAGATAACTCAGCAATCTCAAACAAACTTATCAAAGAACTGGAAGTGGAGATTGAAGAAATTCCATTGATCATTTTCATCCATGGACTAGGTGGGAATCTGCAGCAGTTTGATCAGCAGTTTGAATATTTTAAGGAATTCACTGATATACTGTCATTTGATTTACCAGGGTTTGGGAACTCATTGAATTTCAAAACAAATTTATCATCATTTAAATTAGATGTTGAGGATTATATCAATTTTATTAAGGTTGTATTGAACTCAATGGGGTTTCTCAATAGAAAAATCATTGTGATTGGTCATTCTTTTGGTACACAGCTATCAATCAAACTTATCGAGAGTTTACCAAACTTAAAGGGTTTAGTATTCCTAAACCCACCAAAGAAATCTGTTTCAAACAAGTCGCTGTTTAAATTCTTCTACAGCTTTCCGTTTGTTTTTAATTTGTTCAGAAAGTTTGATAGACTTAATAATATAAACTCAGTTTCTGTCAAGCGAGTTTTTGGTGATGATTTCAGTGATTTAAATGAATTTATAAAATTCAAACAGTTCAAGTTCAATCTATTAACAAATACAAATTCATTTTTAAACTTACTAATCAACTGGGACTACTTACCTACTGTGGATATAATAAATCTAATTAAATCGTTTAATCTGAAATTCAATAACAAAGTTTTAATTATTGATTCAGAATGTGATAAAATTACCCCTAAAGGGGGTGAATTTTTACATGATTTGGTTGGGAACTCTAATTCAGACTATGTCGTTTTACCAAACTTGGGTCATAACTCAATGCTAGAAAATCCTGATGCAGTTAATCAGTTGCTTTATGATTACTTTATTAAAACTGATTTTAGACTTAATAAAGACTATATTCAAAACCTGAGAAGAAATATTAGTCAAAAGGTGTGATTTGGGTTGTTTGGTTAGTTTCTTTATGGATGGAATTTAATGTATATTAGTCGTGGTGGTTTTAAAAAATTTAGTGTAAAAATTTAAGTATTGTTGTAGATTTTTTCCTACAGAAAGTTGAGACATCAATGAGCGCTGTTAATTGACAAGTAAATCAGAACAAAAAAGTCAATTGACACACAACTAAACATTGCTATGTTGTAGTAATTTGCTTTATCTCAAACTGGAAACTTATATTACAATATTCTACACGATGTAAACATTTTTGCCTAGTTTGTTGATATATTCTCAAACTTTTTGAGCAAGTTATGTTGGACTATAATGGTATATAAATGGGCTGTATAGACTCTTGCCCTTTTTTTTTGAACCCCAACTTATACCAAAAAACACATGAACGTTATAAACCTCACTGGAAACATTCCAGTTTTCAAAAAAAAAAATCAGCCTTCTACTCCAACTTACGACAACAAATACGTTATATGGGACAACGATGAGAAAACGCTGTTTAAGCTTGACCTTGAAACTAATGTTTGGGAGTCATATAGAGATGATTCCGTAAGTGATCAAAAAAAAATCTATACGCTGTTCTGTTTCAAAAAAGGAGTACCGAGTGCTCATTGCTCTGAGCTGGTTAGCACTATCAATGAAGATTGGAAAATATCTTTTACCTCACTTTCAGGTATAGAATGCACTTCAGAGGATAACCTTACAATATTTACATTGATATTCTCTCGGAGTTCAAATTATGAGTGTTTCATTCGGATGTCAGGCTATAATCGAAGTAGCACAATAAGATCACAACTTAATTTTGACTTTAAACCGTTTTTTATACACCATTACAATGACAAGATATGGCTTTTCGAGTATGAAAAACTCAAAAACAGCAAAGTGATGTCTGTCAATGGGCAACAGCATTGGCAAAATATAACTTCTCTCCCTGCGATTTCTGGAACAGTCAAGTTGTTCAGAACCCAATGGCCTCGTTCAGTTTTACTGGTGGTCAATACATGCGGCGTCTATTCAGTTGGTTATATTGATTTAAAATACTTCACATATATTCCAGTGCTGGAACATAACACTTCAGCAGAAAATTTAAGAATTCTGTTTTTTGGGATCTCAAAGCTTTATTTCATTGAGGATTTGAACGAGGAGGGGAATCAGCTGTCTAAATTGTGGGTTTTAGAGTTACCAGACTTTAGCAGATGTTTTGTGCCTGTCAAAACAGTGCAAACCACCAGAAACATGAATTTTGTAAAAGATTTCAAGCATTTATCTTGCATGGACGAGTTTAAGGATTTTGAGATAGTTGGTATCAATAAAAGCTCAGTACTTCCTGAAGTACCTCAGAAGAAAGAATCTATTTCAGAAGATCAATATGACAAGTCAAATGCAATAAAAGTCCACAAAGCAGTTCTGATTGCAAGATGGCCATACTTTAGAACATTAATTGCCAGTGGTATGAAAGAGAGTCAAAAAAACCAATTACTGATTCCCGAACCAACTTCTTGGCTGAAAGCGTTGGTGGAATATTTCTATTCAGACTCTATTCCTGAAGGTGATACTGATCTATGTGGAGGACTGCTCATTTTAGCAAGATTATACGATTTACAGCAATTGAAAGAGGTTTGTCTTGATTATCTTTTTTCAATGTCTACCTTTCAAAAAGCCATAAAAGTTTGGGAGTTTGCAAACATTCAAGGTGAAGTCTCTTTAGCTTATGAAGCCTCTAGAATCTGCTATGAAAAATGGCAAGACGCACGGCCTGACGATTTGGAAAACTTGGACCACTCATTACTGGCTTCGTTATGTTTGAATAATCCGTATGCCAAAAAACAAAAGTGACGGATTCATCAACTCTACTCATTACAGCCGGTTTTTATATTTTTAAAAAAATATGACACATTTCTTCAATGCAACGATATGTAGACCTGCATATCTCTTACAGCAACGAAAGCTGCCATTCAAATGGAGTTTTTTAGATCTACGTAGTTGAGAAAGCCGAGAGCTTGATGGTCATGGATGTGCTTTTTCATCTATACAGGACACTACTTGAACAACTCTTAAATATAAGAGCACAGAGTCTGAGCCCAGCTGACTTCTGAGCCTTTACAAGTTCTCGTCAATTGATGATGAGGTTACTGCATGTGAACATGTTTTTCAAATGAGCACTGCTTCCATCAAAATGAGTGGTAGTACAAATCTCTCAAACATAGTAAATAACCAAATTAAATTACAACTTTTTATTAAATTTTTTTCAACTTGTCTTTATATATAGTTCACCTCTGACACTAATGAGTCTATCAGCCTTAACTCACGCCATTCAACATGATGTAACAAAAAGTATTCTGGTACGCAACATGTAAAAGTCTAAAGAGTAGCCTGTCACATATAATGAAACATAAACTGCAGAAGGTTTTAATGTTGGTATTTGTACAGCCAGCCTGCTGAAGTTTTGCAACTAAGCAACTTAACATTACACCTTGCATAGAACCACAAGATATAACTTGAGCTGGTCTCCCTGTTGAGCTGAAGCTATTGTACCATTTTTATTACTGCCAATTTATTAAGTTGGTACATCAATCAGTGCATTTTAACTCAGCGTAAAATTGGTTTCGTGGTCTAGTTGGTTATGGCATCTGCTTAACACGCAGAACGTCCCCAGTTCGATCCTGGGCGAAATCATTCTTACGTTTTTGCATTTTTTAACTGCATCTTTACAATTTTAGCCGCCAATACCCCTGTTAGATCATTTTAAACCCTACAATTTAACTGTAGCTGTTGTTAACAATTCCACAATGAAACGTTCACTATGCTGTCCAGTTTCGGACTTCTAAAAGAGAAAAACGTTTTGGAAATTGACTCTTTTTCAGTAAGTAAAAAAATTTCACCAAATTGTGAAAAATGTAAACAAAAAAATAAACAAACAAAAAGATTAATTTCTGTTGTTAAATCCAGTGAATTGGGTGCTAAGATGGAGCCACCAATGATGCTGAAGACCAACGAGATTATTAAGAAGAAAAGTCTGGTCAGCTTGAAGATCCAGGAGAACAAGGAGCTGACTTCTAAACTGAACAAGCAAAAGGATAACCACAGTGAGGATAGAAAAGAAAAGTTGAAATCATTACAGCTCCGAACCCAGTACTATGAAGCCCAGCTTAATATACTAGAGGCACACCATCAGCTGAATGTGATACGGTCTTCTCAGACAAGTTCTGCTAACTGGAAGGAAGATCTCCTTAACTTGAAAACAACTGAAGCTACTTTAGAGAACTTGTACCTGGAGTATCAGTACCTAATGAAAAAAGTTGATAACAATGAAGGGGATATTTCCATTGAGGATGAAGACTTTATTTCAGAACCAACTATACAGAAGAAAAAGAGCGACGAAGAGATTTTTATAAATTTAAAGCCTTTGAAGTGTATTTCCAGATCCAAGTACAGAAACTCCTCTTCTAAAAAGACAGACAGCGGCAATTCTAACTCCCAAGTGGCAGAGAAAGTGAGGATACCCACAAAGGAAGATATTAAAAATAACAAACAGAAGTGGGAAAGTGCTAAAAAGTCTTTGAATATTGACATAAAGATAAAACACAACAGATGCAATTCCCTGCCGGAATCAATTGATTCTGAATTTCTTACAAGCTTCAAGCAGCTGGAACTTGAGAACCAGAACGTACCAGAGAACTTCAATACCAATCACAACTGTACTACCAGAAATAACTATAGTAATGGTAAAATTACTAGTAATAACACTAGTACGAGCACCAGTACTAACAACCACAACTACAACAACAACAGTAATGGCAGAAAATTCAACCTAAGGCACTTCATGTCGCATGATACCGGACTGAAAGTCAAGATTAAGGACTATGATGAGGAGTCTGTTTATGTTAAAGATGGCGAAATACTAAACTCGCCAACATCAAACTTCTTACTAAACAGCAGTAAACCTAACACTAAAGCTCAAACAACAACAATCATGGAAGAGGATATTTATGAAGAGTCAACCAAAGTTGACTCAACTTTTATCGACGAATCCACAAACCCATTTGATGCAAATGAAACTATTCTTGAAGATGACTCAGTTGAAAATTTGAACTTCAAGCCATTACTGAAAAGAGCGAATTCATGTGATTCAATTTTTTCAGTCAAGTCAAAGAAGCCAATTCAACCTGTAATGAGAGACAACAGACAGCAAACTCTAAACTGGCTCAACCAGTTTAGCAAAAACACCAAATTTCAGTCTACAGTCTCAACTGAGAATGCAACAGTTTCCATCAATTCTTTATCAAACTCTTCTAGAAGCTTGCTGTCGAACTTAAGTTCAACTTCAGCTTCTACTGCAACTGCGAGCCCACAAATTGCTGCTGTAACGATACCCAGAAACACACAGACGTCTACAACAACACAAACTTCATACCATTCTTTTGAGCAGACATATACTTCACAGAACACAAACAACTGGTCGAACTTTATGAGCAGATTCAAATCCAACTCCTTGCTACCAGCACACACACAGGTAACGTCGGAAGTTGGGAGACAAATCTCTGTACCGAAGGCCATTAAAATCCCAGCATCGTCAGCAACGACAGCTCCAAAGGCTAAAGGAAGCGTCTCGACGTTGACCATTGGGCCAAACAGATCCAAAGTCATTCACTATGCTGGTGGTATTGGTGGTGCACTGAGCGAGGAGACAGGCCAAAGCTTTGTCCATAGCACAGAAATCAGCCAAGATGCTTTAAGAGACGCTTTGACTAATCCATTCGAATTTGAGAGCTGATACGGTACTAATAACAGTTTATTCAAATCTATTAACATTGCTCAAATTCTTCAGCTTGTTGCTCTTTGAGTTTCTGACCTTAAGCACTCTTGGTGCAATCTTGGAGCTTATCAAGTTCTTCATGCTTTTAACCTTGGTAGACGAGCTGCTAGCAGTCTTGCCCATATAAGTAATAGATGCTTTAGAACTTGAAGCCACTTTGTAGGCTGTTGAGTACGTAACTTCATTATTATTCTTGAAAGAATCATTCTGGAGACTTTGAAACGACTTAACACTGGACGAGTGTCTATAGAACTTTGGTGAAGTGTCGTCGGCTGTCAAGTCAATAGTTGCTGATTTGTGTTTCTTTCTTTCTGGCGTACGTTCAACAATGTTAATGATGGATTTTTGCTTTAATGCAAACAAATCATCCTCACCTTCGTCATCATCATCATCATTGAATCCATGCTGGAACATTGAAATTCTTGTATTTGCTTCCTTCAATGCATATTCCTTATTGGTATCTTCCTGTAGAAACGATAATGCACTGTGAACTGAGGTCTCAGTCATTATATATCTTCTTTTCTTCTTAGAAGAGTTGGATTCTTCTTTGGCTTTATCTGCCGAGTCGTCATCTTCATTATTATCCTCGTCATTTTCTTCTTCATCAGTATGCTCTTCTAGCAATCCCTCTTCCTGAACTTTAAAAACGTCCAGTGAAGAGTTCTGGGAATCTTCCGCAATGGACTGAAAAAATGCCTTGGACTTCTGGTTCTTTGCAATCTTTGCTAGCTTCTCATCTTGTTCGAGTTTTTCCCGTAGTCTCTGATTCTTGATGATATTGTATTGTCTGATAACATCGTCTTCTTCGTCTGAAATATCAAGATCTAGCTCATTTCTTGCACCCCTTTTTCTGAAACCTCCATTGTGTATATCATGCAGCACTTTATGGACCATTCTCTCATCATTCAGCAGGTCTTCTTTCATGATTAATTTATTAATTTCTGCTTGATTGAACTTCTGTTTGTTCAAATCGTCCAGCATTTTCTCATCTTCCGAGTTCTCTTCGTCTGACAAATCCCCATCAGCACCACCAATACCCTGCCACTCATCTTCGGATTCCTCAGCCTCATTCTCAAAGATTTTGTCAACACCTTTTCTCTTCATTTCCAGTTTTTGACGCTTCAGCTGCTTTTCTTTGGCCTTTTGTTTCTCACGCAGCAGCAACAGTTGCTTCTTGCGTTCTTCCAGCTGCTCTGCAGTTTCTTCCTCTTCATCAGATCCCTCAGAGCCTTCAGACACATTCTCTAGCATCACTGATTTCTTAATAAGTCTTCTTTGTTTTGGTTTCTTAGGAAGATCATCTTCTGGGTCCTCTATGTCCTCTGCAGTAGCATCAGAATATGCACCCACAGAGTCCCTCTGAGTACTAAAGTTCTGGCTTGGAGGCTGGACTTCTGACTGCTGAGTGAAATTGTCAATGAATTCCGGCTTATTTTGAGAGACTGAAAATTTAAACGAGTCTTCTAAGTCATTGTTAGTGAGCTGGGTGCTATCTGGTTGTGAATCAACTTGCAGGGGACTTTGGTTCTGATTTTTGGTCCTCAAATGTTGGAAAATATCTCCGCTAATGTTAAGCTTTGGTGATTCTTTCATTACAATGGACGTCTGTGAATCTTGAAACTGCGAGAAATTACCACCAAAGGACCCAATATCAACTTCATCGTTTTGGTTGTTAAAACTAGCAGCCTTTGTACTATCATCATCATCATCGTCATCATCAATTGCAGCTTTCTTATTCTTCTTACGTATATGAATCTTCTCTTCGTCTTCAGTGTTCTGAGTAGGAAGATCCATTATTTGGTCTTGACCTTCATCCTGGTCCTCACTCTGGTTTTCATCCTCACCCTCTTCCTCACTGATAACATCCTCATCAGCACTTTCAGGTACCTCCTCATCACTATCTTCAACCTCGTCAACTTCGTCTTCAGAGTCGTACTTCCCTTCCTCTTTCAGTTGCTGGATTCTCAGTTCCTTTTCCTTGGTTTTTCTATTGTTTTCTAGTTCTCTTTCTAGCCAATTCTCAACTTGGTCCTGATCTCTCTGCAATTCCAATATCTTCAAATCATGTTCTTTGTCTTTCTCACCAAACTGCTTTTTCAGCTGCTTTCTATTTTTAATCGACAGGTTAGACAATAGCTGTTTCGTTGATGCCAGTTTCTTAAAAGATACTTTATTTTGCAGCTGCTTCTTACTGAATTTGCTTTTAACTTCTAGTTTAGTAGTTTTAGAAACTTTGAAACTTTCATCCTCACTGCTATTCTCATCATTATCGCTATCTGAATCCAGTACAATGATTTTTTTGGACCCTCCTTCAGATAGAGCTTCCTGTAGTTTCTGCTTATAGTTTATGATTGACTTTGGTAAGGGCTTCTGCTTTTGCTGGTGTTCCTTTTGCATCGATTCGTCTTTTAACTTGAGCTCTTCAAGCTTATCTTGACTGTATTTAGTCAAAACATCGTCATCGTCTTTGCTTTCTTCTGTGTTTTTGTCAGATGTCACCGCATCCTGCTTTGGATTAGCAGCAGTGCCCTTATTCTTTTTCATTAGTTGAAGCAACACTGTCTTGTCAAATGTCTTCTTTTTATGAACTTCATGTCTGATTTCCTTACTTTCATCATAATCATCTTCATCTTCTGAGTCTGCTAAGTCATTTATTCTACCTTTCTGCTGGTCTTTTTGCAGATCATTGAACAATTCATCCTCTAAATCTTTGGTTTGCTTTTCGTTAGCTTCTTGCATCAGTCTTTCATTTCGTTTCTTTGCTGCCAGTTCTTTAATTTTGATTTCTCTTAGCTCGGCTTTGGATAGGTTTGGCACATCAGCATTATCTTCATTTGTGTTTTCCTGCTCGTCGTCAGAGTCTTCAACAAACAGCTTGGAAAAGGCAGGCTTGGGAGATTCACTCTCAATCTTCTCATTTTGAGTCCCTGAAGCAGTCTTTTGACTATCTGGAGCAATCTTTTGAGTAACATCCACCTTTCCAGTCTCATCTTCGCCCTCTGAGTCCGTGAAAACAACATCTTTTCTCTTTATTCTGGCAACCGGCACAGCTTCATCATCATCATCTGCCTCCTCCTTACTGATTACCAGCGTGGAATCAATCTGATGGGTCTTTTCGGAGCCAATCTGTTGTGTAACACTCAGCTCAGACACAACGTGCACCTTCTGAGTCTCTTTTATACCTTCTTGAGTGCCAATTTGCAGCGTTGCAGTCTCAATTTCTTGAGTCTCTTGGATTATCTGAGTCTCAGGTTCCTCAGTTGGCTCTCCATTCAGTCTTCTTCTCACCCTATCAAGCACTGCATTACCAGCAAACATCCCTGGATCAATACTGACAGTTCCTTTAGTGCTAGCATTATGTTTATAATCACCTTCATCTTCTTCGCTTGCACTGCTTGATTCCTCATTCAAATCGCGCACAGACACGTCCACAACCTTCTTGAAAGTCCGTGCACGCAATGGCGCCACTTCCAGTTCGTCTAGAAGCTCCATTTCCTCTCAAAAGCTTCAGGTAAACAACGGAATTATCAAATAAATGAAATATTTTAGATTTTTACGCGTCTTGCAAACCCCCGGAATTCACAGCACCCCGGAATTCAGAGTTACAAAAATTCACAAAAATAAAAACAAAATAACCAAAATAAGAAGTGAAATATTTCGGTTTGTAAATTAACTGACATTTGCTAGTTTTTGTTAGCGCCAACAGCTGCGAGATGCCCTCTTTTGATTACCAGGGCGCTACTGCGCTGACGCCGGGGGCCCTAGCGAAGAAAGGGGCTGCTGTGGCGGGATTGTTGAGGAATTACAAAGTTGCACACCAGAAAGTGTCGATGGATATCGACCTCGAAAACCACACTGTACTGGGGACCACGGAGATCATGGTGATTCCTAGCGAGTCCACGCTGCGCAAGGTGTCGTTTGACTGCAGACAGATGGAGATTGTGGATGTGTGGGTGAATAATAGAAAGGCCAAGTTCATTTATAATGATCCTCTAAGGAAACAGTTTGATGAGTTTACTTCTGGCAAGCCAAACAAACATTATAACGATATACACCAGCACCATTTTTACAAGGGGAAGCTGAGCAAGATCTTCAGTGGCGAGAATACTGAAGAGTTGACAGTGTTGATGCCCGAGAAGCTGAAATTAACCTTGCAAGATGCTTCAGCCATTCATACTTTCTCAACACCCTCGTTCAGAGACTCACCAGGAAGTTACAAGGCATCCACAGCTAATGAGGCTATTTATACCCCAGTCTCAATCAAAATCGAGTATAGATTGCAGAACCCACAAAATGGTATCCACTTTATTGGAGGAAAAGATTCCAACATAAGCAAGACTGAATGGCATGCGTACACCTCCAACTCCAATTATAATGTTAGTACGTCCTCTTGGGTTCCATGTATTGACAGTCTGTGGGAGAAGTCAACTTGGGAGTTTGAACTGAGTGTACCACAGACACTTAAAGATATTGGTAATTCTAAGATTGCCGAATCTAATGATAGTAATGATAATGATAAGAAAAATAACGATGATGAGGAAGAAGATGTTGATGTTAATATAGATGAGACCACTGATATAGTTGTTGTTGGAGGTGATTTTAGTAACCAAAAGGAAACTGCGCATTTTTTTGACTCTTCAAAGAAAATTGTTTCATTTTCCTTATTCAACCCAACTTCTGCTCACCATGTGGGTTGGGCTGTAGGACCTTTTATCCAATTACCATTGATAAACTTACAGGAAGAGGAAGAAGCTGAGTTGAATGAAGAAAAAGACACCACAGCAGTTCCATCAAGTATTTATTGTATGCCATCAGAAAAAGATGATGCACTGAACTCAACCATCTTTCTATATAAAGCAATTGATTTCTATTCAAGAGAATTTGGCTCATTTCCTTTTACGAGTTATGGCTTGGTGTTTGTTAGCCACTTGGAGTCTGATATCAATGGATTTGCTGGATTGTCTTTAATCAGCAAGAAATTGCTGTACTCTCCAAATGTTATTGAACCGATTTATTCAACGACATATAAGCTGAGTGTGGCACTATCTGAACAGTGGTCAGGGATTAATGTTGTACCATTTAGCTTTAATGACATTTGGTGTACAATTGGTATTGCCCATTTTATGGCTTTACAGTTTATTAGGAAATTAATGGGTGTGAATGAATATAAATACAGAATTAAAAAGCAATCACAAAGGATATGTGATGAGGATATTGGCAAGAGACCACTGGCAGACCCATTTTTTAAATATCCAATCTCAATCAATGATCTGGAGTTTATAGAACTGAAATCTCCAATTGTCTTATTCATTTTGGATAGAAGAATGACAAAAACTGATAAATCCTTTGGGCTGTCAAGAGCAATACCCAAGATTTTCTTGCAAGCAATGTCTGGGGACCTCAGCAACAGTTCACTGAGTACTCAACATTTCCAATATACTTGTGAAAAAGTGAATCATAATAGATTAGACTCTTTTTTCAAAGAATGGGTGTTTGGATCAGGAGTTCCAATTCTCCATGTGACCCAGAGATTCAATAAAAAGAGAATGTTTGTTGAAGTCAGTATAAAACAAGTTCAAAATCAGGAAACTAAACCTTATCATCCAACCACAAAATCATTTATTGATGATGCAAGAAGTGAGCTGGAAACTGTGGAAGTCAAGTCCACAAATCCAACTGTTTTTACCGGGCCAATGACCATTCGTATTCATGAAGCAGATGGAACCCCATATGAGCATATAGTTGAGTTGAAAGAATCGTCAGTCAAACTAGATGTCCAGTACAATACTAAATATAAAAGACTGAAAAAGAGTCAAAAGGACATCAAGAATGAGAAAGAGAGAGCTGAGAGGCAACAGCAAGAAGAGGAGGTTGTTCTGCTACATTGTTTGGGAGATATTTTGCAATCTGAACAAGAGAAGAAAGACTGGGGGCTTGTTGATTGGAGCAAAGAACAGAATAATGCCATGGTTTCCGAGGCGTTTGAATGGATTAGAATCGATTCAGATTTTGAATGGATTGCTAAGATCCATATTAAGCAGCCGGAATACATGTATGCCTCACAGCTACAGCAAGATCGTGATATTGAAGCCCAAATCGAGTCAATTAACTATTTTGCAGACTTAAAACCAGGTGAACTGTATTCTTCTATACTGACCAGAATTTTGATGGACGAGCGTTATTACGTGGGTGTGAGAATTGAGGCAGCAATGGCAATGGCTAAATTAGCCACACAGGAAAGTAAATTCCTGGGTATGAAGCAGTTATTAAAGGCGTTTAGAACACTTTACTGTTTCCAAAATTCTGATATTCCACTTCCAAACGATTTTCAAAACTTCTCAAACTACTTTGTCAAGAAGGCCATTTATGAAGCACTATCAACAGTGAAAAACCAGGATAATGACGTTCCTTTAGAGGTTAGAAACTTCTTATTAACGATTTTGAAATATAACGAGAACTCAAAAAATCCTTACTCTGATGCGTTCTATATTGGTCATTTGATTTCATGTTTGACCAACTCGATGATAACGAATCCGTTCATTAAGAAGATTGAACAATTGAACGACACAGACCAAAGCTTTGTACAGAATGCGATAGCTGAGATATCCAGACATCAAAAGTTGGACGAATGGATTCCTTCATATAACTCTATAGTTGGTGTTGTCGCATTGCAGGAGAAGCTGAAGCTTCAGAGACGTGGTCTTCTTCAGTTGGACCCTGAAAATTTGCTGCTGCATACCAAAACCAACTTTCCCGACGATATCAGAGTCAATTCGTTCAAGGGACTATTCCAAATTGGTGGACTTAAGAATAAAGAAATTTTAGAATACTTCTTCTTGATGGCACAATTTGAAAAAAACGAGTATTTGAAGTACCAGTTTATTGAGAGTTTCGTGACCGCATTTGGCAGCGCAATTATTGATGGTTATTCAACCGATTTGGACGAGGAAGAGTTAAGCAAGGATATAGAGATCTCAGCAGAAGAAATGCTGAAACAAGATGACTTGGATAATGATGGAGGAATGATTGTTGTTGAGGAGAAGGCCACCGATCAGTTCAACACCAGAAAAGATGAAGCTGCTAAGGCATCGTTGGTAGGAACAATCAACTTGTTGAGACGAGACTTTGGTTCTTTTGAACCACTTAAAACGCTTATCTGGGATGCTTTGAGAAACCCATTATTCAGTTTGTCCCAGAAGCGTAACTTGTTTGATCTTGTTTCAATTCTATACCCTGCTTACGACAGTTTGTTGGTGAAATTCCCAACCCCAAGAGAGAAAAAACTGGTTGCATCAAGAAATGGATTGACTACAATTGTGCTAAAAAGAGAAGGTCAGTTCAAAATCAGTCTGCCGAAGAAACTAATACTTCCTGGAGCATCTGGAGCCTCTCATTCCAGATCGAAATCAAACTCGAAACCAGCTAAACTTGCAACGAAACCATTAGTCAAGAATCCATTGGGTTACACTCCTAATCTCATCAGAAATAAAAACCAACCTTTACGTTATGTGAACATCTCTACGAGACACAAAACTATCACGGTGTCATCAGATCCAATAAAATCTGGTGCAGATGCAAAAACTAAGTCAGCCCCAAAACCAAATGCAAATGCAAATGCAAATGCACCTGCAAAACCAAAGCCTAAGTTGAAGCTGGTTTTGAAGGTTTCTAAGTAGCAGAATACATAATCAACTACAAAGCGAAATAATAATGTACTAGTATGAATTCTTTTGTATGCGTAATGGAATTGTTATGAGTCGTCAACTATATATACCCTGTGTCAGTAGCTGGAACTGGTCATACAATCTTGTGTAGACACTTCCAAGAGATTTTGCAATAAGATAATTCTCAACAAATGCATCACAGTCAGACTCTGATAAATGTAATTGGAATCTTTGCTTGAACTGAACACTTGTTTGTTCGCCTATTTTGAAACATGGTAAAGTGCTATCTTTTTGCATCAATTCAACCATTGTAACTAGTAAGTCAGCGTTCTTACGTAGTGATTTGAATGCTTCCTTGGTGTACTCTTTATATTTCTGGAATGGCTCTCCATCAACTCCGCCTAGAAGCTCAGCGTATTCAAAGGTTAGTTTGAATGGAGCAGCTTCAAACCCAACAGAACCTGGAGAATTTGACAGCAAGAACCCAAAATCAATGTGGATGATATGACCTTCATTATCCAGCATTATATTACCGTTATGTCTATCTTTGATCTGTAGCAAGTAACAAATAATCGAATAGCCTGCTAAACTTCTCGCAAATGCATCTTGGGCCCTTTTATATTTAGAAGAATTTGGATCTCCAAAGACCCTTTCAAAATGTTCAGTCAAAGAACTGATTGTCCCCTTTGGATTTTCACCACTTTCTAAAGAAAGCTTGGTTAATGATTTTTTAATCGAATGGATCGATAGTGCATTGGTAATGGTCTCAACTAAACCGGTATTAGCACTTGTAATCAGAATTCTCATTCTTTTGACCCAAACCGGAACATTATTTGTCTTCCAAATAGTAGACATTGCTTGAATCAACTGTGATGCAAATGCTTCTTGTCTTAGATCATCTCCAGTCTTCGCAATAACCGAGCATAAATCCCAATTATCAAGATGTCCAAATTCACTGGTTCTACGAATTCTCTCCTTCTTAGTCTCCCAATCTTCTCCTAAATAAGCAGTTGAGTTTTGACTAGAAACACCTCCTAATTTCAAATCATTTTCCAACTTTCTTTCTCCAGCAGCTCCATGGATTGCCTCTAAATCTTTATAACCAAAATGATCTTGTAAAGATTGCATAGACGAGATGATTCTTGCCTTGATTGCAGTAGTTTGATCCACCGGCAATGTATTTGTTGTTGAATCCAATTGTGACAACATAACTGCTGCAATTCTCATTTGTGTGGCTAAATCTGATGGATCTGAAGTTTCTGAAAGATTGAAATTATAGTGAGAGCTAAAATTTAAATCAGGTGTTCTTTCTTCATTAATTATTGGAACGTTGATTGATGATGCAACCAAGACTTCGTTTTTGAAGGCTTCAATTTCTGATCTGTTTGATAACTTGACTACTGATAAATCACCTAAATCAGTTTCTGCTAGTTTACTATAACTGTTTGGGGATAAAGCTTGGTCATTAAGATCAACACCATTGTTACCGTTATTATTAACACTGGATGATGGCTGAATACCCAAGTCAAAAATATAAGAGTTGTTTGGCTTTTCATGTAGTAATCTATCATTTTCTTCACTTGATGGATCAAAGTCTAATCCATCATTCAAATATTCAATCAACAATAAAAATGGAACCCTTTCAGCAGAGTTTAAGACTGCAGCCTCATTTGCGGCGATCTGAAGAACTTTGTGTAGTTTTCCTCTTCTATTAGGTGGTAGTAAAGTTGGTATATCAACTTCTGCAGGTAAATCTCTATTCAGTAAAGATAATTCTGCTCTCAATGCAGATAGTCTTGCTTCTTGTGGAACAGCACTCAATCTTATTGAGATCGTTTGTAAAGCAAATGCAAATTGGGTTTCACATCTGAAATAATTTGATTTCAACAGTTTTATCTTTGCAGTAGTTGACATTAGTGATGGAGATATATTTCTTAAATTAGCACCATGTGAGCTTGAAGCCTTTCTACCCCTAACCAAAGTTGATGGAAAAGAAGGGTTTGAATGGATCGACACAGTAGGAGAGCTTGGTCCTGTTGAACTTGCTCTCTGTAAATCAGGCATTGAGATTGAATTCGAGTCATTTTCAAAAGCATGGGAAAAAGTTGGTGAAGATGCAGTGGATAAATCACCTTGCTCATAGAACAAATTCTTCTGATGATGCAGCATCTCATTTGCAAATTTATTTCTTCTTGTTTTGATCAAATTGTTTTCTGGGAAACTATCAATTCTTTTAAAATCTAAATTGTCATCAAATGAATCATTTGACTTTCTTGGTACCTCTTTTTTGTAAGATTCATCAACAGAGTTTTTACGTTCAATTGTATCGTAATTAGGTAGTTTTCCTGAGTTTCTTAAAGTGTTTTTCAATGTTAAGTTATCAGTTAGCTTAGTTTTGAAGTTTTTCATCAGCTCAAACACAAAACTTTTCTGCTTTTTACCTTGGGATTTGGCAATAGGTGCTATGTATTCACTCAGCTGAGGAAGCCCAAATGCACCCATCATAGCCGAGCTCAAAATAATACATGGAGCAATATTTTCCCTAAATTTATTCGATGGTGAATGTCCAATATTGAATAAAATGTATTGTAAATTGTTAAGCAATCTTCTTGCACTTTGAAAGCTGTAGCTATTTGGATCATCAGCCAAGTCCGTCAAATGAGCCTGCAAATACCAGAAAGTCAACAGAGTGAAATGAGGATGCTGTGTGCATAAATCCAATAACAAATCTTCTAAAGCCATGGATTCCGTTTCCACTGTAACAAGGATTTGACACAGCTGTGGTATGAAAAAGGATAAATCATCTATTTTGAATGTTCTTAGTTTGGAACATAAGTGATGGTGAATACCGATATTGGAGGCATATCGTTTAAGGTACGCAACACACATAAACAATGAAAACTGTGGTGATTCAATGAATCTTAGCAACAATGCGTTCCCACTTTGGTCCATCTTTGGTCTTCTGTATGTACTTGTTGTTAATTCAATTGAGTGTAACCGATGAATTCAAACTGATTTTCCATCAAACTGACAACAACCTGATAAAACAGCACACAATAATGGTTTAACTAACTTGATTAATCGATTATTCCAGTTTTTGCTTCGAACCAGCCGGAAAAACAGGCACCAAACTCCTTAAAGATACTAATCCTCGAGCTGCTAACAGGGAAAAACTCGTTCAAACCGAACAAAATCTCGCTAGAAAATCTTTGCCTTTGAAAGTTGTTTGATTTCAATTTTTTTTTGTTTTTGTTTTCGTTGTTCAAAAGAAAGTTTCGCAAAAATTCTGTTTTGGGTTATTTGGCATAATCCGATCCAGAAATTGGCGCAAAAATAGACATGAAAGCATAAGATATTGAATCTACCAGCCTCGGAAAGAGTCTGTTTGGATATTTGAGAAGAACGCACCAGATAGTGCTACAAAGAAAGGTTTAAGGTTTTAGGCAACAGAGAAAACTGCAAAAAGTGAAAATTCTAAGCATTTAAGCCTACAGCTAAAAAAAGCCCAATTGTGTTGAAGATGTCCATTGTGTCAACTAACGCTTGGAGAGCAAGTGAAAAGTTGGCTATTTAAATTAAATCTACAAAACCTGATTACTCAACTATCATTTATTTCTGTTTTTTGTGTTCACTTTCTTCTTCGTCATCTTCATGTTTTCTCTTCTTTTCTTTCTTTTCTTTCTTTTCTTTCTTCTCTTTCTTTTCCTTCTTTTCCTTCTTCTCTTTCTTCTCTTTCTTCTCTTCCTTATCTTCCTTCTCTTTCTTCTCTTTCTTTTCCTTCTTTTCCTTCTTCTCCTTCTTTTCCTTCAACAGTGGATTTTCATATGTCTCTTCCTCTGGGGCAACATACTGACTCTTCTTCTCTTCATCCTTGATGGCTTTGTTTTCAGCTTGTTTAGCCTTCTTTTCATCCAGTTCAATCTTCTTCTTCTCAGACTTCTTCAGGAAATATTCACCACTTTCAATCTCCAAATCAATCTTTCTAGGTAATTGAGCAGGTGGGAAAGGTGTGTAAACTTTCTTCTCTTTCTTTTTGCCTTGCTCATCTCTAACTTGTTTGGATTTCTTACGTTGGACGTTCTTCTTCTTGAACATTGGTAAAAATCTTGACCAGTCCTCGTTGGCTAATTCTGGTTTCTTTTGTAATTCTCTTTTAATCATGAGTTCTTTAATGTGGTAAATAGGATGAATGTTCTTCATACAGTCTTCAACAACTCTTCTGACCTCCTTCAACCCCTTCCAAGGACCCATGCAGCTCACCGTGTTACCTTGGACTAATATATAACATTTTGTCAATAGTTCTAAAGCTTTCAACGTGTTACCATTTGGACCAACTAATCTTTGTCTTCTCTTAACAAATCTATCTTTATTCGTGACAAAGTTTCCAATTTTTATGATATCACTGGCAATATCATCTTGCAAAATCTTAACAGCTTGTGGAAATGGCACTGATCTAGCTAGTAATTTGATCAAGTCTCTTGCTTTCAAAATCATGGCTGGATCAAATGTCTTTCTTGTGGTTTTAACTGTCATCGACCCTTCAACCAAATCCAGCGTACATGCTATATGGTGCGACTGTAATGCAGTGGTCACCTCTCCCCAAATTTGTTTCAAGTAAACCTCACGATACTTTGGAAATAAAGTCATAAATGTTGATTCTTCTGCAAATGGTTGGCCTGATGCGTTGTCTTCCTCCTTGAACTCATCAAATCTCCACTTGTCAATGTCATCAGTGTCCCAAGGTTTGTCCTTGTTGTGTGTTGAAACCATTTTCTTCTTTTTTAGTCCTTTATAGCTTCAATTATAACTTCAAGCTCAAGCTCATCGCATAAAAAGAATTTTTTTTCTATAGAAAATAATTTTTTGTTGGACGGGGCTCATAACGTTGCCGTTTTTAGATTTTTTTTTTTGCTTAATATAAATTTTTTCTTATTTAATAACATAATACTTCAAAGGCTGCTTAAGATGAACAAAGCGAGAAGTAAAGTTGGCAAGAAGAAGTCTGCCAAGAAGAGCAAATCAGCAGCGAAGTCGGCAGTTTCAAAGATCCAGAAATTAGAGTCCAAGATTGATTTGAACGAGATCACAGAAAGTTTGAATATAAAGAAAGCTGATCAAGTTAAAGAAAGAAAAGGACTAGACGCTAAAAACCTGAAAGAGGACCACGAGATTGATATTAAGGTGAAGGAAGATTTGAAGCAAGCGGGTGCTAAGGTTGAAAATGATATAATGAAACAGCTGGAATTAATCGGTGGGTTTAACTTATAACTTGAGACCAAGCAGCAATGGAAAGCCAGCCCTGTTTGGGAGGTTAGGGATGATAAAGTTTGACAGACTTGAGCAGGTCCTGGAAATACAAATAGCTAAGATAAAGCAGTACAGGTTTATACTTGGTTTTGAACTCCATGCAAAAAGGACGTGAAAGTGTGCCGCAAGCTGGATTGAAAATTGATAGCGAGGTGCGCGGCCATAATGGGGGCTGTACTTAAAGGCGGCTGCACTTAAAGGGAAATGCACTTGAAGGTGATTGCACTTTTAGCAAATATGTGACAGATACGGGAGTTACTGTGCCATAAAGGAAACGCGTGTGGGTTCTGTCACCGCCTACATAGCATTACGAAGTATCAAGCTGAGATAACAACGAATAATACACTGTTCCACGCTCTGTCTATATCAAAATAAAATGATGTAAAGATGACTAAATTGTACGTAGAACTATGGAAGCTTTAAAAACTAAACATGTCTGAGCACCAAGCTATTCAACGATAGTGCTCTTAGCAGCATTCATCAACCAACTGCAAACTACCATATCCAAATTTTATTTAAGAGGTTAAGATGCTTAATGTGCCAAAATCCCAAAACGGCAAATAAAGCCTATATTTGTGCCAAAACTGCTCGAAATGGTAGCACTGATAACAACTTGCGCCATGTTCCTATTTTAGGAAATCCAATTTAACGGTAGCTCTCTTCAACGAGATGCACCACCACTAGCAACCGCAAACCAGCACAGTCATGCTTTCGTCAGGCAATCAGGACCCAGTTCAAAGCTCCACAACCCTCATCCGTACAACGCAAATTTCTATAAAGATTTTCATTCACAATTTTCACATGTCAGAAAAATATAAAAAACTGCTGAAAATTTAAGAATTATCACTCACATGAATTTTTTTTTATCTTTTCCTCTTATTCCAACG
Source organism: Starmera stellimalicola (assembly GCA_030580055.1). NCBI lineage: Eukaryota > Fungi > Ascomycota > Saccharomycetes > Phaffomycetales > Phaffomycetaceae > Starmera > Starmera stellimalicola. The sequence goes on along the minus strand of JAKTSD010000001.1, from coordinate 1,395,509 downwards.
TTGATTTGAAAACGAGAAGGGATTTCGCTGTCTGTTTCATACAAGTTTAGTGTCATTTTCAACTAGCCGTGCATTTAATATCTTAGCTAGTGGTGTTGCAGATTCACTAGTTATTGGTATTATTTTTCCTGACACATTTTCCCTATAATATAAGTCTTGTGATATATTGAGGAAAGTATAATAAAGCACAAGATGTCTGAAAAAGGGGTGCTGTACAAAACAGAGTCAACCAACGTCATGGTGAGCAATAACGATTCTCAGTCGTTGAGCTCAGTCAATAGAAAAGACGAAGAGTCAAACGAATCCATGAACATTGATGACTTGAAATTGAAGCAGGATGGGTACACGCCAGAACTGCGTCGTAACTTTGGGATATGGTCTCTGCTAGGTGTGGGTTTTGGTCTTACCAACTCGTGGTTTGGTATTTCTGCTTCACTGGTTGCAGGTATCAGCTCCGGTGGGCCACTGCTGATCGTTTACGGTATCATTATTGTTGCCTGCGTTTCTCTTTGTGTTGGTATTTCGTTATCAGAATTAGTATCTGCATTTCCGGAAAACTCTGGTGGCCAATACTACTGGACTTTTAAGTTGGCTCCAAAGAAATATAAAAGATTTCTAGCTTACTTAGATGGAAGTTTTGCATATTTTGGTGCTGTTTTCACTTGTGCATCCACCACACTTGCCGTGGCGCAGGCACTGGTTGGAATGTACGTTTTAGGAACTGGTGATCCAAATAAGGCTGCCAAACAATGGCAAGTTTTTGTCTGTTTTGAAGTTTTGAATATCTTCATTGCCCTTTTTAACATTTGGGATAAGCCTTTGCCATATATTGCCCAATGGGCGTTATTCACTTCATTGGGTTCTTTTGTTGTCATTACTATCGCTGTGCTTATCTGCTCAAGAGGCCATTACCAGAGTGCTTCATTTGTTTTTTCTGAATTTACAAACGCAACTGGTTGGTCATCTTCAGGAATCGCATTCATTGTCGGGTTAATCAACCCAGCATGGTCATTCTCTTGTTTGGACTGTGCCACCCATATGGCTGAGGAAATCTATGAACCTGAAAGAAAGATCCCAATCTCAATTATCTCCACTGTCGCTATTGGATTTGGTACTTCCTTCTGTTACTCAATTGCCATGTTCTTCTCAATCAGAAACTTGGATGATATTTTAAGCTCACAAACAGGTGTTCCAATCCTAGATATCTTTTACCAGTCGCTGAACAATAGACACGGTGCATTATTCCTGGAATCGTTGATTGTTTTAACTTCATTTGGTTGTACGATTGCATGTCAAACATGGCAAGCGAGATTATGCTGGTCATTCTCAAGAGACCAAGGTTTGCTAGGATCCCGTTATTGGTCAAGAGTCAATAAATCTGCGGGATTACCAATTAATGCTCATTTGATGTCTGTCTTCTGGGACGCTGTTATTGGATGTATTTACATGGGATCAACCACTGCATATAACGCATTAGTCACAGCATGTATCACCTTCTTATTGTTTTCATATGCCATTCCAATCATTTGTTTACTAGTTAGAGGTAGAAACAATATTAAACATGGACCATTTTGGTTAGGTCCAGTTGGATTATTTGCTAATGTTATTACATTATCATGGACTGTCTTTGCAGCAGTATTCTTCTGCTTCCCATTCACAATGCCAGTGGAGTCTGGCTCCATGAATTATGCTTCTGCTGTCTTAGGAGGGTTCACCATCTATGCAATTATTTACTGGTTTGTTAGAGCAAGAAAGACATTTGCTAAAAACCACGACCTTGATAAAGAATTCCCAGATGATTTTATTGTTAAAAAGGATTAGTTTCCTTAGATTTTACTTCTGTTTGTTTTGCATAAAGTTTTCAATAGATAATATTTAATTCCTAATATTTGTTAAATAATAGATAAGTTTAATATGTAGCTAAGCAAATAGACGGCACAATACCTCTTGAATCATTTATATAATTGATGTTGCTGTTATATGAAGAGTCGATAACAGGATTTCCAGCCGTATCACATTTTTCAACAAGGCACCAACCATCGGTGTGTTTTGCTAAGATTTTATAAAATTCACCAATTCTAATTGTTAGTTCATCAGTAAGATTTCTGTTGTAGTTTTTAACAACTTTGTAGACTTTTTCGTCAATATCAAATGAGTTTTCAGAAATTGATTGGTTATTGACGGTATTATTATGTGTTACTTTACTGAATGGTCTATGTGGTAGTGGTTTTTCCATTGAAGTTTCAGTTTCAAATTTTAAAATTGGTTGCAACTTAGGAACAACATAGTCTTTATTTGTTACGTTGATAACCTGCTGTGAAATCTTTTCATTGCTTTTTGAAACAGTATTTTTGGTGGATGCATTGGATGAAAAACCGGAATCAACACTGCAGTCAAACGTTTCAGGTTTTTGATAAACTGCCTCAGGTTGCCTAGGGAAAAATGGTGACTTTGCACTGTTTAAAGTCTTTTTGACTTTTAGTTTGAATTCTTTCAATGTGGTTGCTATTGGAGTCTTTGGAGTTTTTGGTACTGGGTTATTACAATTGAATTCTCCTGTGCTCAAACTTCCTGTTGTTGAGATTTCTCGTTTTTCTGAATTGCAAAGATTATTGGTGGTGCTGCCATACACAGCAGAATCGATAGCTTGTGCTTTATCCAAAAACCATTTACTTAGTGGAGATTCATACCCCCAATTTGGATCAGCATGCTGCTGACTTAAACTTATAGCTGATTCATTTGGTGCCCGGGAAATATGCATTTCGTTTTGATTTTGATTGGGAGGTCGGCTTAATTTGACCTGGTACATAGCTCTAACGTTGTGGTAAGGAGAGATTGGTTGCTTATAGTTGAAATTTGTGTCATAGTTTGCAGCAAATGCATCTGTTGCATTTTTGTCATGTGTGTACTTTTTTGTTTTAATGAAATACCATACAACGATTGCCAGGACAATTCCACCAAGTATACCTAGCGGAATACCAACAGCCAGTGCCACTGCTGGGCTGCTTTTAGGTGATGAACTCGAAGTTCCTGAAAGTAAATTTGAAAAAACTGAATTTGAGGCCGTTGAAGTTGCAGAGTTAGTTACCAAGGCAACCGTGCTGCTACCGGCATTTGCAGCAGAAGCTGAGAACGTTGAAGTTGTGGTTGAAATAGTGGAAAATTGGCCCTCTTTCACCAAGTACCCCTGCAGTATATTGGTCTGAGTTGCTTTCAAAGTGGATGTTACTTTACTTGTTATTAAAACCGTCGAAACGGTGGTAGTCATGGCTCTGGAAATAATTTGCAAAATGTGACAAATGCTATTACTGGAGTGGTTTAGGGATAGGGACAAGAAAGAGGGTGCAAAGTACCCTTTGGATCTGGCATACAGTACGTTATATACCGATGTCTCTGTTTGTGATGTGTTTTATGTGTCAAAATTCAAACCAGTTTTAAAAATGTTTCAGATTTTTTGAAACGCTATGATAACTACCAGCCACAGAAAGTGATTAAGAACAAAACAATATTAATAACTAAATAGAAAGCGACGCACAGCATACCGCAACACAAGGACGGTATGAGGGTCAGTTTAAGGGTCTCTCTATAGGACGCAGCTTAAACGGAGCTTTCTTAAAAAATGAAGTAAAGGGCTTCAGATGATCTCAACATCTTTCATGATGTTTTCATCATCATTTGAAGATTCGGAGCTTGACGTATCAACAATCTCACCAACGTATCTTTCGTAATCAAAGACATCTTCAAACCATCTGAAAGGGTAAGAGTTAGTTGGAATTGGTGGAGGCCCTCTTGCGCTATCGGTACCACGTGGACTACCCGCAGAGTTGGATTGCGGAGGAGGAGGTGGTGGAACTGGAGCATGGCGATGAGGGCGTGCATTGTGCTGAGGCATGTGCGGGTAGTGTTGTTGATAAACATGATCATATTGTTCGGGACCATACTGAGTATAGTTTTCAAACGCAGGGTCATAGTCATCATAGCCAAAAGGTGGTGGGGGACCTGGTGGAGGCCCTGGAGGAGGATGGCAGCCACGGAAGAAGTGTGGAGGAGGTGGAGGAGGTGGATGATGGTGGTGATGACGGAACCAAGATGGATGATGGCCATGGCGACGACGCCACGGAGCAGGAGGGCGATGCTCATGACCCTGAAAGTGTTCCGGATGCTGTTGCTCGTATGGGACACCAAAGGATCTGAACCCAAATGGGCCAAAAGGGCCCCATTTTCCAAACGGATCGTTCATATCAGCCGTCATTCCGGAGCCAGAACCTGAGGCAGCAGCAGCAGCCGCAGCCGCAGCAGCACCACCAGGAGAGTCTGCTTCAGACTCAGCTTTAGCAGCTCCCTTGCCCCTATGGGTTCTTCTTCTTCTTTTCTTCTCACCGCAAGGTGAAGAACCTTCAGCTCCTTCTTCTAAATACTTCTTATGGAGAGTTCTCGTAACGCTCATTGCTATGTTTTTCAGCTGGTCCACAGTGAGTGTATTCAGAACATCCATGTTGGTCGCCTGACCAACAAGCTCTGCTATTTCACTCATTTTATAACTGCTTGCCAACTATATTGGTGATTGAAAAAGTGGCCACATCCCAGTTCTTATTGTATTTTTATATTTAAAAAATTTGAGGCTTAGCTGGAAAGATAATTTAAATGCCGGTGTCGGCCGATAAGCGATGCAGTTTCAAAAACCGAAATCCCAGAAATAGCGTTCCTTTTTTATTTAACCCGCAGCAATGATGTTAAAGTTTAATCAAAAGTGCAGTTTAAGCAGCCATAACTATGACTTTGATCTTAAGTAAATGCTACGGCCAAATTAACAAACAAATTATGACATTAAACCATTACGTAAAAACAAATTATTAGAAATCAAGCTAAAATAGCCCAAAATTTCTCCCACAGATTAGCAGGTGCTTCTTCCTCCCAAACGATCGCATCGATCTCTCTTCTATCAGTATCTATGTCAACTTGGTCAATTGGCAAGAATAGTGGACCCCTGAACCATATCTGAAATCCAATCCACAGGGCAAAGAATATGATGACGGAAATGTATGCAGTAAAGAAATCACTTGTGTGGAATCCTCCAATAAATGAAGAAAATCCGTTAATCAAGATGATAACAATGATGAAAAATGCTGCGTAGTACGCACTGTATGGCATGAATGCAGCTTTGAATGGTAATTCATCTCTGGTCATACCTCTGTGGCGGATGGCTTGCATGAATCTAATATGTGATATCAAGATGAATAACCATGCAAACAACCCTGCAACTGCAGTAATATTCAATAACCAGTTGAAAACTGTATTACCACCATTGGAGACAACTAAGAATCCCAGTAAACCAAATAGTGAAGTAAACATAACACTGACATAAGGAACCCCAGCTTTAGTGGTCCATGCAAAACATTTTGGTGATAAGTTGCTTAATGCTAAACCGTATAAAACTCTTGAACCAATATAAACATTTGAATTACCAGCAGAGATAATTGTAATCAAAATCACTGCATTAAAAATATGAGGTAAAACCGGTGTGCCCGAGTTTTGAATGGCAATGATAAATGGTGATGCTGAAACATATGAATCATCTGATGTTAGTTTTGGGTCATTGAATGGAACTAACAAACCAACAAAGAACAATGATAAAATATAAAAGAATAAAATTCTGAAAAAAACTTTATTGATGGCACTTGGAACTGACTTTCTAGGGTTTTTACTTTCACCTGCAGTAACACCTGCTAACTCGGTACCTTGATAGGTAAAGGCTGCATTGATTAATGAAGAAACCCAACCAAGAAATCTACCTTCTGCTTTATTTGAAACCAAGATTCCTGGACCCCAAGGACCTGGATTTCTCCAGTATCTGAAACCAATTGGTCCTTGTTTACCACCACCACACACCATGACTAATGCATAAATTAAAAATCCCAGGATTGCAATAACTTTGATTGAAGCAACCCAGAATTCAATCTCACCATAAAATTTAACTGGAATTAAATTACCAAATGACAATATAACCCAGAATATACCAATCCAAGCCGCTAATGGAACAGCATGGGTCCAATATTGAATGATTTGACCAACAACTGATAACTCTAATGCATAGGTGATACACCATGAAAACCAATACATATAACCATTTGCAGCACCTAAAGCTGGTGACAAAAATCTTTTACTGAAAACAGTAAAAGATGAAGTGACTGGAATGAAAGTGGCCATTTCACCTAAAGATTGAGTCACGGAGTAACAAAATGAAGCCATAAATAAATATGCAATAAGTGCATTGACTGGACCAGCGTCACTTAGTGGGGTTGAAGTACCAATCCACAAACCAGTACCAATTGTACCACCAAGAGCAATCATGGTGATATGTCTTTGCTTTAAAGCTCTTTTAACTTCAGTATCTCTGACATTGCCTTGGATATCGAAACTTGATTCATCACCAAGCTCCTGAAATTTGCCAGAGTTGATTTCCTCATCTCTCTCACCTATTTCAACTGACTTTTCAGTGGTGATATTACCCAATTCAATATCTTTTGTGTAATAATCGTTCGACGAACTTGCTGACGGCATCCTGTGGTAGCTTATATGTTTATTACTATTATTGCTATTATTATTGATGCCTTTAAATGTCTCAACTATCTGGGAAAATATCTCTGTATGCTAAACTCTTGGATTCGTTCTGATGACTGCAAAAAATTAAATAGTCAAGAAAAAATTTTGATGAGATAATTAAAGCAAAATGAGATGACTGGATTTACTTTGGTTTGTGTTAATCTGATTTGATCTATATATCCCTTCTACCAATTTTGAGCTCCTGGCTGAATACTTGATAATTGTGATTTATATCTATATGTATAAATCTATAAATCAAGTGAGTAAACACAATAAACAGCACAATCAAATTCTTATATACAAGAGGAGTTGAGAAAAATTTCATCAACTATTTCGCTACATCTAAACAAATGAGCAACTTGAAATCGTTATCAGTTCGCTCTTACATGTTGCGTTTCTTTTGCGGATTATTTAATTTTAACCTGTCATTTTTTGTGCCTAAAATGTAGCTTGTAGCTCCAGCTTCGTTTAATATAGCAGTTGTAACACCTTTAGTTATAGCTTGCTGTTAGCTGTTTAACAACCACTCCTCGCTGTTACTGGTGCTTAACTGCTGTAAAAACTTTGGGATTGAAACTTCAGTAATGTTTGAGGGTAGTTGCTGCACCAAGTTTGATGCGGCACCTTTTATTCTTAGTAAGGGCTGACAAGTCGCTTAGGATTTGACCGTTGTAAAACGTTTCCCTTCCCGATTAGGTAACAGCTTTGCAGTAACGCAAATACTGTTTTATTTACTGGGAGCGTACTGTATGTGGTAGTAGTTGTTGTTGTTAACTCATGGTTACCGCTTGGGAATTGAGGCCTGTAGTAGTAATTTGTTTCATTGCAACACTACAGCACCTGACGAAAATGCCAATGACGTTGACCGCTGCCGAGTTAACAATAGGAAAATTTTTCCTCCTCAACTGTAGGGCACTAAGGCTCTTATGTGCATTTTAACAACTTTTAACTAAAAGTCAGGTAACGGCGTCGAAAAGTAACAGTTTTTACAGATAATGACTTCAGTTTTTATCTCTAATTTGATGCTTGAGTGATCGTCGTTAACCAAGTATTACTGGATGAAAGTACTGCCACTGTTGGTAAGTCCTCATTCGATTTAGTGAAAATCTTAGTCATACAGCGAAATTTATATGCAGCTGTCTTTTCTTTTTTTTGTGCCATTCAAAAATAAAAAAAGCCGTATAGCGGGTTCATGCATATACTTTTCGTCAAAAGTAACACTTTTTTTTTTAAGGTGACTTAAGTTTTTTAAAAGGTCTCATCATAATTGAGGTGAATAACAGTAATAATAATGGCAAAAAAACCTGAAAAAAAGAAAAAAAATACAATGATTCTTATTATACAAGAATTTTTTTTCAAACTGTCTTATAACACTACAATAAGATAATAATTAATTATGGATTCACGAGATCTTGAGAAAAATCTGTCTCCTCCAGAAACAGACTCAATAATCGAATCTGTCAAAGATTCAGTCAAGGATCAGATTTATAACTTAACACCAACAACTACACCAATTAACGACAATTCAAAAGAAGAAGAAAAAAATGAGCGGGCCATTCACGGTGAAGTAAAAGATACCCATGTCAAAAGAGACTTGAAACCAAGACACATATCGATGATTGCACTTGGTGGTACCATTGGAACAGGTCTTTTTGTTGGTATTAGTACTCCGCTAAGTGATGCTGGCCCAGTGAATTCATTGATCTCATATCTTTTCATGGGTTCAGTTGTTTATTGTGTTACTCAGTCTCTAGGTGAAATGGCCACCTTCATCCCAGTCACATCCGCTTTCACTGTGTTTAATGCAAGATTTTTATCACCAGCTTTGGGTGTTGCAAATGGTTACATGTATTGGTTCAACTGGGCAACAACTTTTGCCGTTGAAATCTCGGTTGTTGGACAAGTGATACAGTATTGGACTGATGCTGTGCCATTAGCTGCTTGGATATCAATCTTTTGGGTTATTATACTCTCTGCAAATTTTTTCCCAGTCAAATATTATGGTGAAATTGAATTTTGGGTTGCCTTTGTTAAAGTGATTGCGATTGTTGGTTTCCTGATTTACTCGTTAGTCATGGTGTGTGGTGGAGGTAAACAAGGTCCAGTTGGTTTCAGATATTGGAGAAACCCAGGTCCATGGGGTCCAGGACTTTTTGTTGCTGACAAAGCTAAAGGTAGATTTTTAGGTTGGGTTTCTTCATTAATCAATGCAGCCTTTACCTATCAAGGTACTGAATTGGTTTGTATTTCTGCAGGTGAAGCTAGAAACCCAAGAAAAGCGGTCCCAAGTGCAATTAACAAGGTTTTTTTCAGAATCTTATTATTCTACATTTTGTCATTATTCTTTTTAGGGTTATTGGTTCCATATAATGACCCTAATTTGAGTTCAACAACTTCAGTCATTGCATCGTCACCATTTGTTATTGCCATCAAAAACTCTGGAACTCCAGTTTTGCCTCATATCTTTAATGCAGTTGTTACAATCACAATTATCTCAGCTGCAAATTCAAATGTTTATGTTGGTTCCAGAATCTTGTATGGATTAGCATTAAGCGGCCATGCACCAAAACAGTTCAAATATGTCACCAGATACGGTGTTCCTTATCTTGGAGTTATTGTTACCGGATTACTTGGTGGGTTAGCTTACATGGTTACTTCTGACAATGCAAACCAAGCATTTAACTGGTTAGTTAATATCACCACAGTTGCAGGGTTATTTGCATGGTTCTTTATTTCAGTTTGCCACATTAGATTCATGCAAGCTTTGAAACATTTTAATATCTCAAGAGACGAGTTACCATTCAAGGCAAAGTTCATGCCATATGGTGCGTACTATTCAGCATTTTTTGTTTTCGTTATTATTCTCATTCAAGGTTACAATGCATTTATTTTAAAATTTGATGTCACTGCATTTTTCACTGCATACGTTTCAGTTATCATTATGTTTGGTTTATGGGCGGTTTGCCAGTTATATTTCCGTTGCCCATTGTTACTACCTGTTGATAAAATCGATATCGATACCGACAGAAGGGAAATTGACGCAATTGTCTGGGAAGACGATGCTCCAAGAACTCTATGGGAAAAATTCTGGAATGTTGTTGCATGATTTATTTATTTTTATTCAATTTGCATGTATTTAATGATTATTATGAATGTATTTTAAATGTACTTATTGTACTGTGAAGAATAACCACCTGGTTTCAAGTTTATTAATTCTTTCATTTCCAAATCTTTATAATAAGCACTTTGTGCGTCTAACGTAAGTCCGTATAGATACTCTTCAAACTTGTCTAAAAACATACCATCAAATAAATCATGGCAATATTGTCTGTATGATTCAACGAATTGGTCCCATATACTGTATTTATTGAATAGCTTGAATCCAGAAACGCAACAAATGGCACAATAGTAATACATTATTTTCATTGCAAATGGATCCTTGTTCCTTACTAGTTGAACAAAAGGCTGACAATCTTTAGCAAAGAACAGTATAACCTTGAACAAATGTAACTGATAATCAAATTTGAATGATCTATAAACCCCCACTTCTAGGGTATATATTGCTTGAACGTAATTGTTGTGAGTTTCTTCATCCATTCCAAATTTTACAATCTCAGTCAGGTGATTCTTCAAGTCTTCAACTACTGGAAACAACAGCCTTGGGTTTTCATCATCAGGAAATGTGAAGGCATCTGGGGAAAAAATTAAACATGAATATTTGGTGTTCAACAATATAGGGTATGATTGAATTGCCGCTTGTGTCATTGACCTCGAAACGTCTAAAGCGTCAACAAAAAATTCTTCTGAATCGTTAAACCGTATTAATGGAGTTGGTGACACTGGGTGAATTGAAACAAAAGCATAAATAATTATGTGTCCTATCAATGAAACAACTGCTGTTCTTTGATCAACGATCTCACCTGGTTCCAGTGTAGCCTGCGATAAATTCAATGTCTCATTGAAAAAGTAATTGGCCTTGTTGTACAGGTTAACCATTGTTGTCTCATTTTCCTCATTAGTATCCGGCAATAACACATCAATCATGTTATTAGAAGCAAATTTTGTCCAAAGAAAAACACTGCTAATGGTTAGGACAGAATTCTTAACCAACTCAGAAGATAAACATAATTTCGGTGCCTCATTCGTCCAGAAATAAGTAACTTCATTATTCTTTTCAAACGTGAAAAAAGAGCCTCCAAATTCAACAAAAAATTTCAACAACCTGTGCTCAAAATTTGATATTTGTAATTGTGAGGATAATGAGTTCATCATCCCAGCTAGTGAGCTAATCAATCCATCTAAACTGCCTTTTTCTGTAAGAATACCTTTACAGTTTGAGGATATTTCAGAAACAGATTTAGTGTTTAAATAGACACATTCTCTTTTAGTATGACGGCAATACTCGCATGATGGTTTAGCCTCATCACACTTGATTTTCAGTTTTTTACAGCTGACACAACCGTTTCTAGATCTCTTGGCTCTCATTTGCTTCGAAATAGGTCAAATTGTCTGTTCTGTCCAGTTTTGTCTGATATTTTTAGTCCTAATTTTAATTTTGGTTTTTATTTCTCGCTTTTTTATTTTTTTACACCATTCAAGTATTTCCTTATCGTACGAAGGGCTTCCTTAAATATCCCGATAATTGATTTGTACAAACTATCTGTACTGGGTTTACATATTGAGATAAAAAACTTTCAAAAACAGGCAGTGTAGTCATCTGCACAGCTTGCAGTAGAACCTGGACACCTATAGCAGTTCATTTAATGGTCAATTTTGATCATTTTCATCTACTTAACGACAAACTTAATGTCTTGGCACAATGTGTATCAAACTAAAAAACTAACAGAAAACAACACAGTGAGCACCGGAGCAAAAGCCACGAGTACCACATACTTTCAGCTACAAACAGATACTTGTGTCCCAGCACTACTACTTTCTTTTAGGTCTTCCGGACGTCAATATATTTTAACGGCTTTCAAACGGTCAAAACAGTTTTTTATAAACGGTTTTCTTTGACACGGAATTTTCCTGCATTTGGAAACTGCTCAGCCTCACACGTCAACATTACCGGTTTCTGGAAGTAGATGATTATTATTTATTGCTTACTATTATTTGCTGATCGTAAAAAGTGTACAACGATGTGTATGAAATGACCATATGAGGATCAATTAACAGCATAACGGTTGTTTGGTACACGAAATAAGCAAGCTCACGGTAAGGTCAACAAGCATGTGTTAGGTAGTGTTAATTAAATACAGTTAAGGAATGAAGGTCGATGAGGCTCAATGGGTTTATGTCGAAGGGTTTCAGACCCAGACGAAAGCTTAAATGTGGGCTTCTCAAGGACAAAAAGATGTAAAAATCAGGTTACAAAGGCCCGATGTATATAACTTGATCGTTTATTTAAGAACTCAACCCTGTTGAGTTTTCTTTGTACTTTGCAGTATAACCACCTGGTTGTAAATTAATCAAATCCTTCATCTCCATATCTTTATAAAAGGCGCCTTGCGAGTCCAAAGTCAACCCATATAGATAATCTTCAAACTTGTCCAGTAGCGTTCCATCAAATAAATCACAACAGTACTTTTTATACAATTCAACGTACTGGTCCCAGATACTATATTTGTTGAACAGTTTAAACCCACAAATGGAACAAATGGAACAATAATAGTACATGATTTTCATGGCAAATGGGTCTTTATTCCTTACCAACTCAATGAAAGGCTGGCAATCCTTAGCAAAATAAAGAACCACAATAAACAAATGCGGTTGATAGTCAAATTTGAATGCTCTGTAAACTCCCACTTCTAAAGCATTTATTGCTTGATTATAAATGCTGACTGTGTCCTGATTCATGCCATATTTTGAGATTTGTGTCAAATAGCTCTTTAAATCTTCAACTATAGGGAACTTCAGTTTTTCATTGTCATCATCAGGAAATGTAAAAGCATCTGGGTGAAATATTAGACATTTGTATTTGGTATTTATTAACAATGGATATGATTGGATTGCACAATCTGTCAGTGATTTTGAAACATCTAAAGCATCAACGAAATACTCTTGTGAATCATTAAACCGTATTAGTGGAGTTGGTGATATTGGATGTACGGTGACAAATGTATAGATAATAATATGTCCAATCAGCGAAATGACTGCTGTTTTCTGATTGCGGATATTTCCAGGCTCCAATGTTTCTCTTGAGAGCTTCAATGTCTCATTAAAGAACTCGCTAGACTTATTATAGAGGTTAACCAATGTCGTTTCATTTTCCTCGTCAGTATTTGGTAATAATACATCCATCATATTACTGGCTGCAAATTTCTTCCATAAGAAAACACTGCTGATAGTGAAGACAGAACTTTTCACCAGTTTAGAAGATAAGCATAGTTTTGGTGCCTCATTTGTCCAGAAATGATTAACAGCGTTATTCTTTTCAAATGCAAAAAATGATCCACCAAATTCAATAAAAAACTTGAGGAGCCTGTGCTCAAAGTTCGATATTTGTAATTGTGAGGATAGTGAGTTCATCATTCCAGCCAATGAACTGGTTAACACATCTAAACTGTCTTTTCGTGTAGCAACAACTTTGGAAACTGAAGCTACATCAGAAGTCGTTTTTGCGCCCAAATATACACACTCTCTTCTCGTATGTCGACAGTATTCACATGACGGCTTGCCCTCGTCGCATTTGATCTTGAGTTTCTTACAGCTGATACAGCCCGCTCTGGATCGTTTGGCTTTCATTATAGCATTTGACCTGTTTATTTTATTTTTATTTTAATTTTGGTTTCAGTTAGTGTAATTTTAAATCGTACTAAAAAGTAATTCAATTATTTTTGTTTGTAAGTCTACTAATAATGAGAGCTACAAGCATATTAACCGGCTGTGATTCATTTTGAAGCTGATCCATTGCGGCATTTTGCTTAAATGATTATGATTTGATACCATGCAGCTGCTTTGTCACAAAATTGGTTTGTAAGCAGACACTGCCTTCTTGGCAGTAGTTACAGTGTAATTGTCCACCGGCGCAGAAACTATAAGTGACATATACTTTTACTAAAAGATTTTGTATCTTTCTGGGGCGCTTCTAATGCATGTGGCTCTTCCGTACGTTAAACAATTCAAACATAATGTGAACATTTTGCATTGACAAGACTTTTGTGCAGATCTTAGAATAGACTCAGCATACGTATTGTGTCTTGGAGAGTGCTGGGGATGGTACTATTGAGCGTGTGTAGTTTGTTACTGCAATCGTTATGCCCAAATTAAGATAAAGAGATCTAAAAATGTGTGTACCATACCATTCTAGTAGCATCAGATTATTGATCTACATTCTGTGGGCATAGCTAAATGCTGAAAGATGTTCATCCCAAGGTAGTTATATCAACCAAGAGATAATTAGAAAAAGGTCTTAAGAAGGCCCAAAACAGTGGTCTTTTTAAAAGCTGAGGTCGCTTTCTATAGGACAGATTTAATGCAAGTGTCAGGAAAGGTTGTTTCTGATACATTAAAAGTAAAGCTCATAGACTGTATAAAAAACCTAGCTTTCAGTCATGGGAACTTTCAGTTTTGTACTGCAAGCAATAGCTGCCTGCTACGGCCGACAAATTTCATTAGTTCTATTTTTTTTGCAGGCCGTGGTGGTCAAAGCTGTCTAAAACCTGCTATCAAATGAAATTGACATGATGAGTTTCATTTCCAGCTTCTTGCTACTGACACAATCATTCTGGAACTTCTAGCCATCACTGTAATGTTAAAGCTGGCCACTTTCAATTGCGTTTTTTAGGTTTACAGATAGTGGTTATTATTACATTGAAAATTAGTTTGATACAACAGTGAGTCTTTATCGCTTGCCTGTAGTCATTAAAACAGCCGATGTTACTTCTAGAAAAGGGCAGTGTACTCACTCTTCAACACTCTGCAAAACCCTAAAACACGTTAATGAGTTGACTCAGCGATTTACTATGTTACAAACTGCTTAATAAGCGCTAATGCACCGCAGGCACCAATCCAATGAACTTCAGTGGCAGTTACAAGTCAGCTTCTTACGCAGCTATCGATCTGGAGCTTTGGATTTCAGAATTACGATATCAATCAGAGCTCTGGGTCTCAAGGCTCTCACACAGCTACTCCTGCTGGTTCTTTGGCCCCTCAACGGCTGCTTGACAAGCACTTTAAACGTTCTTTCCCATTACGGAAAGATTCCCTGCAGCACATTTCTTGGAAAATGCTCAGCCACACGAAATAAAAATTAGCGCTTATATAAGCGGCTATTTATTTTTTTGCAAGTATTACAGGTTTGCAGTAATGGAGTCCATGTTTGAAGTGGCGATGAGGGTTTGCCAATCGATGGGTATATAAAGAAAAGGAATACCCATTTGCTGAATGAAGTAGTGAATTAATTATAACTCATTGGTTTGTTATAATTTTCAAGAATTAATTTTGTCACAATGTCGCTACATCCTTGGAAGGTTATTGCAATCATTGAGATTGCTTACTATGCAATTATATTCCTGATATCACTATATCCAACATTTGTAACAGTGATGAGAAAGACAAAATTCAGAATGTTCTATATCAGATACTACTTGCTTGTGCTTTCAAAATTGGCCTCAGGTGCACTGGTTTATGTATTTATCCATCAAGTTGACTCATCATATGATAATACTAATGAGGAAACCAATCTTCTAGTTGCTGCAGCTGTTTTGAACTCAGTTGCTTTAGGTTTTATTATGTTCTTAGCGATATTTACTCTGAAATACATCCATGACCTTCTGAGAATTGAGGACGATGATGATGACTACGATTCAGTGAACCAAAGTAAAGTCACTAAGTTGATCAATGTCATCAATTCCATTAGATCAGGAAACTTTAAAAGCTTCAAGGGTTTAACTGAAATAGGCGGAAAACTGATTTTAATCGCCATTATTTTAAATATCGTTGCATATTCATTCATTCAATCAGATAGATCAACTTCAAGATCTTTACAAGAAGCTGGGTCAATTATTTATTTGGCGTGCTTGATGTTCATTGTTTTTGTTGCTTACCGTACAGTCAGAGATCAACACAAATCTTACACCAGAAATCAGATAGTTATTTTTATGCTGTATGGTATACTAGCAATGACACCTTTCGTTCTAGTTAGAATAATTGACTCAATAGCTGCTGCATTCAACTTCACAGTGAGTGGTGATTCTTTTACTGGAAACTCCAAGTTCTCCTTTTTGTTTGGTGATTGGAAGATTTATGCATTTATGGCTTTCCTTGAAGAATGTATTGCCGTTGGAATTTACACATTAATGACTTGGATCAATCTGTCATTGAATGATTTAGCTACGGTTGATGTGGGTCATAAACTGGAAGTATAATTTAATATATAATTTTTAATTCTTTTTCTATTCTTCTTCAATCGTAGCATCAGGCTTATTCAAGTCCTGATTTTGTGTTTGTATGTTCGTATCAGACTGGGACTGTCTTCTTTTTAATCTGTGCTGCTGTCGCAATAATTGTGCTCTGGCTGATTTGGGTTCCTCTTCAACACCCGGTGTTCCTCCTCTAAGTTCTTGCAATAAATTTCTGGCTCTTGATCCTACATCATCTTCTGAGTTAGTTTCACCGTCATGCAAATCGTTCGCTGAATCGGGTGATTTTGAGCCTGAAGTAGCTTTGGTTGGCGACGCAGACGATATATCAGATATCATAGAGTTATTATCATCATCTTCACCATCATGTAGTTCAGTAGAACCTTCTTCGGGTTCTCCAGCAACTTTATCTTGGTTTTGTTGCTGATGATGTTGTCTAGCCAGCGCTCTTTTCCTTGCTGAAGATGGATTGCCTTTAGATGGCCCTGCAGCTTTCAATTTTTCCAATAAAGCATCCATAACGTTCTCACTAGTTTCGTCTCCATCTTTAGATTCGGATTTTTTAGCCTCCTTTCTATTCATTTCTTCTAATTGTTGTTTTCTTTGTAGATATATTCTCTCCTCTTCCTCCCGTGCTAAATTCTCCTTTTGTGCCTTCTTATAATCATTACTGAAATCAACAAATTTCTTGAAAAATGAATTCTTTGCAAATACATCTTGATAATCTTCACCAAAGAAGTTCATCAAGTTTTCAAATTCAGTCAATGTTAATTTAGACTGATCTTGTAAGAGCTCAGATTTTCTTTTAGCTTCTGGTAAAACAGGCAAAGTTTTACTCAAAACTTTATCATTTGGATGAAACTTTCTTGAGTCACTTAAATTACCAATGTCAATTGAGGATTGAACATTTTTGATACTTTGACTAAACTCCCTTGAGTCATTTGTCAGTTGTTCAATTGATATTTTAGCAACATCAAAACATTTGGAAATTTCCTCTAAAAAGTGCTCAACTTCTGGATATGCAGTTCTAACAATCTTTTCAACGTAATGTAAAAATGTCATATTGTTTTTATCGTTCTTCATAAAAGTTAATCTCTGTAGAGTATTCAATTTAAAACCCTGGGCTTGTTTATTTGTGTCATTCATGTAGTTACCAACAGCTAAAATGATATCAAATAGCTTTCTTAGGTTTTCAGAATTTTGAATACTTTCTGTGGCTTCATCAATTAACCTATGTTTTCTAACTAGATCCTGATATTCTTTTTCGTATGTTGTAATAACTCTAATTGCTCTCATTCTCGATTGCCAGTAATCTTGTAGATTGAAAAATAATTCTAAAAACAAACGATCGGATCTTTGTAATTCGTTAGGATCTTTTTCAGGAAATTTCTCAGAGCCTTTTGTCCAATCTGTTCTATATGGTTCCAAATTTCTTGCAACACCATTTGGAATTTCTGATAATTCTGGTTTACTCAAAAATTCAATGACTGCAGAATTCTCTAAAATTACTCTTTCACATCTTAATATCTTATTAACCAGTTGGTCTTCACTTAATGTTGAAAACATGTGTAAATTAATTTGAAATTGTTGAGAAATATCTCTTGACAAAAATGTCAATTTTTCAACCTCACCTGCTTTCTTGCCAGTAATCTTCTTGATCTCCTTTGCTGCAAAAATATTTTCAAGTTCATCAAATATACCTTTATTCAGTAAATCAGTTGCAACTTTTTCTGGCGCACTGAATTCCCAAACAGAGTTTTCAGTATTCTCAATTTTTTCCCAATGTAGTTGTTTTAGTTTAGTTTTTGGTCTTGGATATTTATCAAATAAGCTTGGTGATTGTGGCAGTAAAGGACTTGCAAAACCTGTTTGAGCCTTTGGGGTAGGAAATGGTGGAGGTGGAGGAGGTAGACCTGGGCTTGATGAAGGAAAAGGTGGTGGAGGTGGTGGAGGCGGAGGTGGCCCAGATGATAACAATGGTGGCATTGGAGGGGGTGGAGGTGGTGGTGCAGCAACTGCAGTGGATGAATCTGTTTTACCTTGTAATAATGAAGGTAATGGAGGTGGAGGTGGAGGAGGAGGAGGTGGTGGTGTTGGAGAAGAGCATAAATCTGAGGACTCTGAAACAACACCTGGGGTTGCCTTTATTGCTGATGGAGGCATTAATGCCGTTTGTTTTCCATTATCATCAACATATTCATCTCCATCTTCATCATCATCTTCACCAGACAGTGCTGATACCGATTTAACCTTTTTCTTATTCTTTCTAACCTTTGAAGATGGTTCATCAGAGGTATCCTCATCGTCAGAGGATTCATCAGTAATTTTTGAGGATTTTATAGGCTCAGTTCTACCAACAGTGGATTTTAATTCATTCAAAAATGATGGGTTGAATCCGTTCGTTTTACGTATTCTGTCAACAACAACTGATTTCCTGTAAGAGTGATCCGGTTGTTCTAAAGGCTCCTTCTTACCAGTAATATATTTCTTTTCCAAATTTTCTAAAAATGATTTTGAAGAGTTAACTTGTTCATTAATTTCAAGATTGTCCTCTAACGATTTGGTTAGTTTTTCTATTTCATCTAACTGAGTATTCAAGTCGCCAGTACTTAAGCTCTTTGGGTCTAGCGAATGGTATTTATTGCTTTCATCATTTTGATTCAATGAAGTAAAATCAATATTTAATTGAGCAAACCTTTTCTGCGTTTCTCTTAATCTTTCCAAGGCATTTTGTCTTTGTTGCTCCAGTAACTCTCTATTTGCTGAATTGATATCAAATTTCATTATGTCATTAGATTGATTCTGCAAGAAATCTAGTTTCTGTTTAAGGTCATTCAACTTTCTCAAATCTTCTTGTTTTGATTCTGCAGTAGTTGGTTGCTTTGGTAAAGGAGATTCAGGTTTCTTTGAGTTTTTAAAATTGGTCATCTCCAATTCTCTAGCTTGCTGTTCTAAGTCCTCCATTTGATCCCTCAGAGCTCTCAGTCTATTATTTGGTTCAATCGAGCCCCATTTCTTTGTATCAATTCTATTCTGAATTTTCTTTTTTGAGATGTGTGTTTTTAGTTTATTTACAAGTTCAGCATTATTATCAGCGGAAGAAACTGCAGTTTTGGAAGAATCAGATGCTAATGTTGAAGGTGACTGATCTGATTTATTGTTCAACAAAATTAACATTTCTCTCATTTCTAATTCTTGTTCATGTTTCTCTAACAAATGTTTTTTCTTTAAATCCTCCAACTCACTTGATAGTGCGTCATTTAATCTTCTTTGCTTCGATAAAACTATTTCTTGTTCTTTCAGTTCATTTCTTAATTTTTCAAACATTCCATCAGAACCTAAAGAAATTTGTCTGGCTAATTCATCTCTTTCGGCAATAGCTTCCTCTGCTCTTTTATTGGCTTCTCGTGATTCCAATATAGCACGTCTTGCAACATCATCTGTTTGTAAACCATCATATAGTTTATGAATAGCAACATTCAAAGTGACATCATCATCAGAAGTTGGACCCATAGTGATGTTTGAGATAAGTCCATCAATTAATCTATAAGATTGAGTAGTCTGCACAGATTCTGCAGATGCAGATGCATTAACCTGATTCAAAAATAAATGCTGCATAGCAGAAAGGAAATAATGTTCCGAGTCGGTATTTCGTAATTTAGTCCAAATCAACTTAATCAATGATACTGGATCATTCATATCGACATCAGGACCAATTTTTTCTTCTGTAATTAGGGCATCATAATCTTCTGCGTCATAATCCTCATATTCTCTTATTTTGTCATTGATTAGTTCATTATCTAGAGATTTAAACTTTTCTAAAATTTTCTGTAATCCTCCAGACTTGAGCTGGGCTCTAATATGATTTCTTTCTCTAAAATCTGCAGATCCTGCAACAATTGTATTTATCAAGACAATTGTGGATAATGCATAATCAATCAACTGATTTTCAACATTTCCACCGCTAGATTTTAACTCATCGCTGGCACCGACCATTGAACCTAGCTTTCCACGGCCATCTAAAGTATGATCAACAATTTTGAGCCATTGTTCGAATCGTTTCAATTTCAAGCTGTTTTCACTCATTACTGAAGCTCTCTTGACTGGAGATTTGTGCGGTGACTTTTGTGGTGACTTTGGTTCGGTATTTGGGACTTGAAAATGTATGTTTTCTGGAGGGATTGAGTTCATTGCCTTCAAGACTTGATTGTAACCTTCTGGTGGAGAGCAATGGGCTAAAAAACTTAGCATGTCGGTAACCAATCTTCTTGTTGACAACTTGACGGAAACCAAACCGCCTGTAATGGCAGGAACAACAACCTTGCAATCTAGTGCATAATCAGCTCCTTTCTGGTTGTTGATGACACTCCTCAAACACCTTATTAAAGATATTTCCTTTTCGAGTAACTGGCCCTGGGCCAAATCATCAATGGTGGATCGTGTGTGCAGCTGCTGTAGCACGGTTGAAAGTGCAACAGGGCCCTGGGCATCTATGAACTGTTTAACCCAGTCCATTGGCTCGGTTCTCAAGCTGACCCAAAGATTGCCCAACTGTTTGATAGTGATAGTATTGTTCATCAACAGCCGTACAAAGGCTTCAGGAGTTTCTTTGCTTCTTTCCTGCTTCTTGCGCTCGCTGAGCATGTCCTGCTGGATGAGCATCCACTTCTTAGAGAGCGGGTACTGTTTCATTTGTAGTTTTGCCGCTTCAGGCAGAGATTTGAAATCTCTTTTGGTCATCAATTTGTTGAACAGCTCCTCAACCTCCCAGCTCTGCTTTGGTTGCTCCATGAACGGGTTGAGCTGGGCCGCAGAGGCGGTGGAGTTGATGGATGTGTTTGTGGCCATTCTGCTGAGCGGGTTCGTGCTGACTGAAGCCTGGCGGGAGTGCGAGCTGTTCAAGCTGCTTGAGAGCGGGCCCGAGCTGAGCGCGGTGCCTGAGGCTGCACCGGGCACCACCGAGAGCGTGGCAGACGAGGACGCAGACGAGTAGCCACCCATTGAGGGTGACGGGTCGTAGATCGACATGTTTGAGCTATTTAGCGTGGTTGCTCTGCTCAGGGCCTTCATCTTCGGCAACGAGTCTGTGTGGTGCGCATCGAGGTTTCTGCTGGCACTGGTGGCATTGCTGCCGCTGACTGGCTGTGGGCTGGAGATGGAGAGTCCCGCGGACTGGTGCTGGTGCTGGTGCTGGTCAGCACTCGTTCTTGTGCTTCGCGAAAGCTTTCTGAAGTTGCTGAGCAGCGAGGACGTCTGCTTCTGAGGCGTCGACCCGCTGGACGTGCTGCTGACGCTGTTGGCTCGCACTGGGGCCCCCTGCGGCTCCCACCGGTGCTCGGATGCCTTGCCGCTCATCAATTTCCCACTTCCTGTTGCAATTGTTGTTTTTCCACTTTTGTTTTTTTCTTCACTTTTGTTGATTTTTAATTAAGTGAACTTAATATTTGATACATAATTAGATAGCACAAAAGCAGATGGACGAGGAGAGCAAAAGGGTGTCGCAGCAGGTGTCGAGTTTGGCGACGCAGCTTATAGAGAGCGTGGAGAGGCAGTCGAAGCTGGAGGAGCAGCTGGTGCACCTGAAGAGGGATCTGGAAGAGCAAACCAAGCTGAAGGACGAGGCCAACTCAGAGGTGTCCAAGCTGCAGAAGGAGGTGGAGGAGCTGACTGCGTCGCTGTTTGACGAGGCGAATAAGATGGTGGCGGACGCCAGACGCGAGGGAAACGAGTACAAAGTGAAGAACGAGCACCTCATCTCGCAGCTTGAAGAGCGCGACTTGCTGCTCTCCAACCTCACAGAGCAGCTCAGCGAGCTCAAGGACGTGCTGCACGAGCAGGACGTGGCCACTGCGCTCACAGCCACCGCCACCAGGGCAGAAGACACAACCAGCATGGCGCTATATTCCCCAACAGTCAACAGCATAAGGTTTGATCTCAAGTTCTACAAAGAGTACCTCAAGTTCATAGCCAACCTGAGCGAGCAGGAGTCCATCAGGGCCCACGAGTCCAAGTTCCTCAAGAGAATCATCAGCGAGGAGGTGGAGCCTGCACTCCGGATTGATCTAGCTAACGGGATTGGCTGGCTAAGCAAGAGAACACTGATGATGGCCCTGGTGGACGGCAGAGTCATAATCGAGCCCGTTTCTGGCATCAACGAGACCTACAGACTCAACTTCAACAAGCCCACCGACAACGCGGCCAATGTCAAGTCCAGCCTATACAGCTACCCAGAGAACTCGCCCCCAGTCGCAATCGAAACCCCATGCGCCCTCTGTAATGAGGACAGAAACGACATTCTAGAGCATTCAAGACTCTACTTGATGAAAGTGCATGCTGTGAAGAGGGACGACTTTTTCCTAGCCAGTGGTGGCTCCGCATCCACCACCAATGGATCAAACTCAGAGTCTGCAAACGATATTGCCCACCAATATCCTCTTTGTAGCTACTGTTTGTTCAGGGTTAGAAGTGCCTGCGAATTATTTGCATTCCTAAGATCACTAAGGCTGAAAAATCTATGGACACTAACTGACAAAGTGGTTGTCAAGAAGTCATGGCTGGAGCTATCGAGATTGAGAAGCAAGCTGTTCTGGTCCAAAATCGGAATTTGGGACACCGACTCAAATATCATAACAAATCAGATAACACCAAGCGTCACTGATGACTTGTACAAGTATTTGGACGAGCAACCCGCCTCTGCTGAAGTTTCCAAGTCATCCACAAATGTTTCAGACGTTCAACCACCAAAGGAAAAATCCAAAGAATCAGCTCGAGCTGTCCAGCAGGAAGTTTCAAAAGACGACCTAAAACAAGGCGACAACAAAAACAAACCTGTCACAGCAGCAGGAAAAGAAGCAGGAGAAGAAGAAGAAGAAGAAGAAGAAGAAGAAGAAGAAGATAATAATAATCAAACAATCACCGCAGATTTTTTAAGTAATTATTCAGATGATGGTGAAGACGAGGATGACGGGGAGAATGACGATGACCAGGAAAAAGGTGATGGCAGTGAACCTGAAAAAGAACATGTCGAAGGGTTCCAAAATCTGCAAATAGAAACGAATGAAACATTGTCAAAAAATGAGAATACTCCACTGGCTGAAGAATCAACCCCAATTATCAATAAAATTCTACAATTTGATGAACCTGAAACTGAGACCGATGAGGATAATTATGTTGATACTTAATTTAACCTTTCTCAAATGATATGTCAAATATAATATATAATAATTATTCATTTAGTATTGATAAATTGTCATCAATTAGTTCTAGAATGTTCTTGAAATTTGTTAACAACTGTAAGAACTCAGAGTTTATACGATCGCTTGATGTTGTGCTATCAATAAACAGGGTAGTATCTAAAGATGGCAATAGCTTTGGGTCATGAGTTAATGATGCTGATGTTAGGGATGGAGGCTTTCCATTGATAAATGCTGATGATGTAGTTGATAATAGTGGGGCACTGTTTGTTAGTTTTCTTTTTGGTGCAGGCAAAGGAAGTTGTGATGATGAAGTCGTTGATGATGGATTGTTAGTGGTTGGTAACGAAACTGGTTTTTCTGTCAGAGGTGTCATTGCAATTGGTATTGATGACACGTTAACACCAAACTGATTTATATTCTCTGATTCATTATTGTTATTATCCACTGATGCCATTGATTCATCACCTAGATTGGAATTCGAATTTAGTAATCGAGGAAAGTTGAGTAACGTTGGAGTTGGCATTTGAAGTCTCAAATTTTGATGGTTTCTTTTCAAGCTTGGTTGTGAGGATGATGTAGTTGATGCTGCAGTTGACCCCGATGCTGCAGTTGATGCTGATGATAATGATGATTGTTCTGAGGTTATTGGTTTACCATTTAATGGTTGCAACAACGGTGAAGGAACCGATGAGTTTCCATGTAAAGCCTTCATCGTCATTGTTTTACTTGGTGATGCTGTTAGACTCTGTTTTGAAGGAGAACTCAAAATAGAGTTTGATCTCTTTGGTGATGGGGTGTGTCTATGAGGTACTTGGGATGATGTTATTAGTGTTGGGTTTGTAGATGTTGTTGATGTGGAGGAAAATGCAGTTGAGTTGGAAGTCGATGTTGAATTGATTGTGTTTATTGATTGTGTGCTTGATTTTAAATGAGGTACAGCAGGCGCAGATTGTGAAGTTAATAAAGTTGGGGTGGACATGAACGGAGGTTGCAAAGTTTGTTGATGTTGATGCTGATGCTGGTTTTGATGCTGATGTTGATGCTGATGCTGTTGATGCTGTTGCTGTTGTTGCAGTAATGTATTACCTCTTGATCTGGTTTTGGTTTCTTCTTTTGGTATGTTTGTAGTTGACATTGAAGAAAGTTGATCAAAGTTGGGTATCTCGATTTCGACAATTGGTGTCGACACTCTTGTGGTATTGTTAGTGGTGTTATTAGTACTATTACTGTTATTATGGTCATTGTTGTTATTAGTATTATCAGTATTAGTTGCAGTGGTGGTGGTCGTGGCAGTGGTGATGGCGTTGTCATTAGTACCAGTGCTAATAGTCCCATGACCATTGCCCGAATTCTTTGTCATCAAACTTGGAACATTGTTCATATTGTTATTCAACGAGTCAGGTTGACTATTACCATTGGAAACATTCAATGTTGAATTCATTTTTGGTAATATAAACTGAGATTGTTCTTCAACTTCATTAGTTGATATATTGTCATCTTCCATAGTTTCATCAAATAATTGTAATAATGATTTTGGTGCTTCCTTTCTTGAACTTGTATTCATTGTATTTGTAATGTTGGTGTTTGTCTTCGTTATTGAGATTGAGTTCAAGTTATGATTTTCTTTAACTGTTGAGCCAATATGCGGATTATATGTCACAGTATTCGGATTGTATGTTGTCATTGTTTGGTTTTTACTATTGAATTGAGGTAATTTCTGATGATTTAGGCCAGTTTGGAAAAAGTCTTCACCATCATCATAAACGTAGTTTTCATCGTTAGAATCTTCTTCACTGATTTTCAAATTATTCATATCAATATGATTCTCCATGATATATTCATTACTACTCAAAGAATCAAAATCCCATTTGACTTCAATTTCATTTGATTCATCTTCATCTTCTAAATTCATCAGTATGCTCTCCCTAGAAGATTTCTTCTCTCTCCACAATAAATATCTTGAAATTAGCTCTTTCAATAGATATGTTGTTGAATTTTTATGGGTTTTAATAAATTTTGTTTTCAATAACTCATCTGCGCTCAATCTTTCAATTGGATCTTCATCAAGACAAAGTGCAATGATCTCTTTCAAAGCTGGAGAATACTGTTTACCTTCTAGTCTTGGAGGTTTTGATTTGGTAATTAGCTGCATTGCTCTCATTGCTTCTTTATCACAGTAAGGTGGATTTCCAGTTGCAATTTCATAAATCGTTATACCTAAAGACCAGATATCAACTTTAACATCATATGAGGTCCCTTCCATAATGACTTCTGGTGCCATCCAGTATGGGGTACCAACAATGGTATTTCTTCTTACACTTTGAGCAGAAAGTTGGGCGGCAACACCAAAATCACATAATTGGACTTTACCTTCATTTGTTATCAAAATATTGGCTGCTTTTATATCTCTGTGAATGACTTGCTGTTTGTGAATATATGATAAGGCAATTAACAGCTCTCTGACAACAACACCAATGTATTTTTCTTCAATTTTACCAGGTCTCAATAACGTTCTTAGGGAACCACCTGCACAAAAATCCATTATAATCCACAGTTTTGAGCCATTTAAAAAACTCCCATAGTAGTGTGTCACGTTCGGAACATGTTTTAGTGAGGATAGAAACTGGATTTCCTGCTGAACATCTTTGAC
Source organism: Starmera stellimalicola (assembly GCA_030580055.1). NCBI lineage: Eukaryota > Fungi > Ascomycota > Saccharomycetes > Phaffomycetales > Phaffomycetaceae > Starmera > Starmera stellimalicola. Next base: position 1,369,698 of record JAKTSD010000001.1, on the reverse strand, counting down.
TTCATCTTCTGAATTATCAAGATTTAACACTTTAATCGCATATACTTCACCCGTTGCTCTATGGATCCCTTTATAGACAACACCAAACTTTCCACGGCCCACAACCTCGGTTCTCTTATAGAGTTTGGTAACGTTCGACATCTCCTTCAAAGCTGTTAAGATTTAGTGTCTAACTTAGCAGTGGAGTACTAAAAGTTTGTTTTGATTTAGTTATAGATTTAATATATTTTATTTTTAATTATTAAGAAAATTGTAAAATAAAAAGGAAAAAAAAAGACGAGTTCCGGTGGTGGCAAAAAAAGCTGAGTTCCGACCTGTCCAAATCAGGAAGTTTCCAAAAATGGACATTTTAGCTGTTTTGGCTCAAATTTAAACTTTAAAATCACATTTCTGCTCTGCAGAATTTGGGCATCATATCCAGCTAGGTTTTATACCTTTATTGTGAGAATGTGGGTTTGGTGGTTATACGAGGCGGCTTACGCGAAACGGAACTCGCGGTACATTGAGCTGCACAAGACCGAAGTTTTCCGTGGTTTCCGATCCCAAAACGAAATTGTTGAACAGCGTCAAAAATGTTTGGATGGAAATGCTGATCTGTTGGAAGTGATCTTCAGGCAATGAATTTTTTGGTTGTAAATCGCAGCGTATTTAGATGGCACAATTACGTGACACTGATCATGTGAATCGCACAGCCTTTTAACCCAACATGTGATGAAGTTTTAGTACAATTGCGGAACCAAGAAAAAGTTCTAGCCAGACCCAGTAAAGATTTCGTTACTGCTCAAGCTCATAAATCAGCAGGTTCAGCGATGTATCTGTAAGGTACTTGGAACTCTCTCCATTTTCTTTGTGAAAAGTGCTCAACTATTCCCATCAATGCAGAATTAGTGCAAAAATATGTACCTTATTGTTCCAAAATCCCTGCCAAAATCTTAAAGGGCAGATGCCTAAAGGTTGGTACCACTGCCAAATAGAGTACTTAGCAGCGATTGTGATGTTTCCTATGCATTTCATATGCTTGATCGTTTGCTAGGGGTGTATGTTTCTGGTAATAACTGGCTAATGTGGGTCTATTGCACATGATGCACACCAGACAATAGCAATAACAAAATTTATCCGATCTTAGCAATGTCTATCCAGGTAATAAATCACGAACAAAACATGGCAATGACAATTTTTAAGGTGTTGTCACAACAACTATATATGCAGATCAATTAGCTAATACATTTGAATAAAGGATTTTTTGGCAAATTATTTTTTTTTTATAAATAATATTTTTTCAGAATTTTTTTCTTCGTTAATTTAACCATTTAACTTATTGAAAACTGAGGTACTTTTGAAATTGTGCTCACTCCATACACCTTGAGCTTCTATTAGTGTTTCATTCATCTTAGTCAATACTTATATTTATATCTAAACGTTATATTTATAGTATTCGCAACATCTTTTCAACCAAATTCAACGAGTTCAGCTGTTACATGAATTACTCATTTTTTGTCTGAATTGATTCTTTATTTATTTAAATTTAAACATTGAATTATTGTTATCATTTTTCAGTTGTCGCATTCTGTTCTAACTCTGGAATAGTTACAGTGCTTTCATAATTTGTGTGTGTTTTTTGTTCGTTTGTTTGCTTTTTTTTGTTAATCTGTTTTTGTTCATCTGTTTTTTTCATTGCATATAACTATTACTAGTCACTTTTTCACTAATGTCTTTTAACAATAACTCTATATCACAAAATTCATCAATGAATTCAATGAATTCCATTTATAATAATCAACAACAACAACAACAACAACAACAACAATACAACAACTACCAACAACAAAAACAAAACCTTCCTCAGTTATATATGGGAGAATTAGATCCATGGTGGGATGAAATGGCAATCAGATCTGTTTGGTCAGCCTTTGGATTTAATAACATTAATGTCAAGCTAATTAGAGAAAAATTACAACAAAGCGGTGCCAACAACAGTGGTTATTGTTTCATTGAATTCCCAAATTTGGAAATGGCGAATAATGCATTGGCCTTAAATGGTTCTAAAATCCCAAATTCTACCAGGGTATTAAAATTGAATAAAGCCAGTGGTGGCCAGTATCCTGGTAATAATGGTTCTTCTACTGGTGGCCCATCTCAGCAGTCCAATAGAAACGAGTTTTCGATTTTCGTTGGTGACTTAGCCCCAGAAGTTACTGAACAAATGCTGTTTGAGCTATTTGGTACAAAATACGCTTCAGTTACTAGCACAAAGATCATGACTGATCCAATGTCTGGTAACTCAAAGGGGTACGGGTTTGTCAGATTCTCTACGGAACAAGACCAGGAAAGATCAATGACTGAAATGCAAGGCGTGGTATTAGCAGGACGCCCACTCAGAGTTTCCAATGCCGTTCCAAAGCAAAGACAACAGCAGCATGGCCAGTTTCCAAGGGGTCCACAGCATCAGTTCCAGCACCATTCACAGCAAACTCAGCAACCTTTACCTAATGAAACCAATCAACAGATATTATCAAGTTTTGACAACCAGTATCAACCTCCTTTAAACCAGTTTACTGATCCAAACAACACCACTGTTTTTATTGGTGGACTGTCTTCAGTTGTTTCAGAAGATGAACTAAGACTATACTTCCAACCATTCGGCGATATCACCTATGTTAAGATCCCAGTTGGTAAAGGATGCGGATTTGTTCAGTACACCACAAGAGCAAGTGCCGAGTTGGCCATTAGCAAGATGCAAGGATATCCTATTGCTCAGTCAAGAGTTAGACTTTCTTGGGGAAGATCAAGTGCTAACCCAAAACCTCAGCAGTATGTACCACAACAAGATTTGCCTGTTCTATACGGTTATTCCAACCAAATTTCTCAGCCTCCACAATTCACCCAATATGGCGTTATGCCCCAGCAGCAGTTCCAGCATCAACATCCTGCTATTGCTGGTGGCGCGTACGGAAATCAAGACATTCAATCAGGCAACACATTCTCCACAGATTCCTCTGAAACCCCGGACCAATCTAGACTGAATGAGCTGTATTTGGCGGCCAGAGATGGAAGATTGGATACAATTGATTCAGGCTCAAACGGATTTGTCTTCTAATTTGAGTAATTCCATTCAACTAACAAATATTAATAATAATAGCCCACTCAACACATCATTTAAAAATTCATCGACATCCATCAAAAGTTCAAGCTTTTGCTTTTGTTTATTTATATGCATCGTTGTCTATATATTCTATATACATTTTATGTTCAGTTTCGTTGTAAAGTGCTTCCACTCTGGTAAATCGCGTAAATTTTTCAAAATTCAAAAAAATATTTTTCAGTTTTTGTATTTTTATCGATGGCAAAACTTTTTTCTTTTTGTTTTGATTTCTTTGATTTTACTGTACGATAGCTAAACAACATGTCTGAGAAGAGGCGCGTAAGCTCCAGGATTCGCCAGGCTCAAGAAATGAAGGCGGAAGTAGCGCCAATTGAGCACGAAATTGAACAACCAGATACAAAAAGAAGAAAAGCTTCACGCATAAGCACGCCAGTTAAAATAGAAAACCCTTCACACAACCGTAAAAAAGAAGTTCAAAGAGCGTTAACAACGGAGGAAAAGCTTACAAAACTAGCACTGCAGTACTCATTGCTAACGCAGGAGCTGTTTCATTTGCGGGAATTCACCTCTTTGGTGACTTGGGATCCTTCAAAACCACCAACAAATCGCTATGAGAGCTTCGTGGATCAAAATAAGTATAGTCTTTTCACTCAAGAAACAGCAGTAGGGAAGAGAAGCACAAGAATAAAAGCGATAACTGATCCTTTACAGATCAAGATTACAGAATTACAGGACAACTTCAAAGATGAAATATTTCAACCATGGAATGCAACCACACATTCAAATTTGAGGACAGTGCCCGCATCACCGATTAAGACAGCTCCTGCTAAAAAGGCATCTAGTAGCTCAGCTAAGAAAATACGGCAAACGAAGGACAAGAAGCCAGTAGTTGTCAAAGTTGAAGCAAATGAGCATAGTATACACAATGGGGACCACGGAATTTATGGTGGTGTTAGCCCAGACAGCGAAGAAGAAGAAGCAGAAGAGGAAGCAGAAGAGGAAGAAGGAGAGGAAGAAGGAGGGGATCTGAGCAAAAGCAGTAGCCCAGAGCCTGAACCATTCTTCAAAAATGGCAAAGTACCCAAGCTGAAGTTGAAGTTGTCCCTTCCAGGTCCAGTGATCACAAATCCTGATAATTTACCAATTAAACAGTTTAATGGTTCTGTTCAAGAATACTTGAAGTCTTTCAAATTGCTAGAAGAAGATGTCACAATTGATCAATACAATAAGTACATTGATGATACGAAAACCGTATTTTCAAAGCTTAAAACACTGATTGATGAGAATTACCTAACCATAAATGATGATTTTACTATAAATAAAGTTGTTCCAAAATTACCATTCAGAGATCCTTTAAAAAACCAGCATACTTTCAATGATCATCTATTAGCCCAAGGAATGCATTTATCGAAGCTGTTTAAAGATTCAAGAAAGCTCCGAATTTCAAGATGCAGAAAAATTGCACAGATGGTTGAAAATCATTTTAGAAGAGAAGCTGGTGCTGCTGATAGAGCCAGAAAAGAGGAAGAAAGAAGATTGAGAACATTAGCAAGAAATGCGATAACAATGGTGAAAAAAAGATGGTTGCTAGCAGAAAAAGCTTATAAGATCTTGAAAGACCAAGAAAATGAAGAACTGAAAAGAATCAAAGGTAAAGAACATTTGAGTCAAATGTTGGAACATTCCAATCAGTTATTGGAAGCTCAAATGAACAAGCAATCAGATGATGATATGAGCGATTTAAGTGATGAAGATATGGATGATAGTATGAAAAATGATGATGAAGACGACGCCAATTTAACTGTTGATCAGTTAAGAGAGAAATATTCACATTTGAAAGATATGGAGCTGGAGAAGAATGATAGCGATGATGAATCTGATGATGGAGGTGAAGAAACTGCAGAAGTTGAAACCCCAGAAGTTGAAACAACAGAAGTAGCAGAAGATATCGAATTAACAGAACAAGAAAAGTCTGCATTAGAAGCCGAAAAGATTGAAAACACATTACTAGATAGTGAAAGTGATGATTCACTTGATTCAGACGAGGAAAGCTCAGAAGAGGAGAGCTCAGAAGATGAAGAAAGTTTTTCCAATGGAGGAGGATTAGCTTCATTATTTGGTTCCAAAATGTCTGCAGAAGAAGAAAGTGATGATGAATCAGTAAAGTCATTTGTTGATGAAGAGGACATGGAGAAAGCAGATTCTCCAAAGGAAACTTTTACTCCAAGTTCAACGCCTGATGTTGAATCACGTAAATCAAGAGCATCAAGCTTAGCACCTACAGAAGGAACTCCAAACGGAACTGAAGGTGTTGTTGATGTTATTAATCCAACCCAATTATTAAGAGGTCAACTGAGAACCTATCAAAAGCAGGGATTGAACTGGCTAGCAAGCTTATATAACAACAATACCAATGGTATATTGGCGGATGAAATGGGTCTTGGTAAAACCATTCAAACTATTAGTTTAATTTGTTATTTAGCGATTGCAAAGAACAATTGGGGACCACATTTGATTGTTGTGCCAACATCAGTTTTATTAAATTGGGAAATGGAATTTAAAAGATTTGCTCCAGGATTTAAAGTTTTGGTTTACTATGGATCTCCACAACAAAGAAAAGATAAAAGAAAAGGTTGGAATACTCCAAACACTTTTCATGTTTGTATCACATCATATCAACTGGTTTGTCAAGATGAAAAGATCTTCAAGAGAAAAAAATGGAAATATATGATTTTAGATGAAGCCCATAATATCAAGAATTTCAAATCTCATAGATGGAATGCATTACTGAACTTTAATACAGAAAACAGACTATTATTGACTGGTACGCCATTGCAAAACAATATTATGGAATTATGGTCCTTATTATATTTTTTAATGCCGTCATCAAAAGGAAATCAATCGATGCCTTCAGGATTTGCTAATTTGGATGACTTTCAACAATGGTTTGGAAAACCAGTTGATAAAATTGTTGAGAATGGAGAACAAGCCAAAGTGGATGAAGAAACGAGAAAAACAGTTGGAAAATTACACCAAGTTTTGAGACCTTATTTATTAAGAAGATTGAAAGCAGATGTTGAAGCACAAATGCCTGGTAAATATGAGCATATTGTCTATTGTAAGTTATCAAAAAGACAATACAAGCTGTATCATGAATACTTAGCAAGAAGTGATACACAAAATATGTTAAAGAATGCAAATTACATTTCAATCATCAACTGTCTAATGCAACTAAGAAAAGTTTGTAATCATCCAGACTTATTTGAAGAAAGACCAATCACAACTTCATTAGCAATTCAAAATGCAATTCCAACAAATTATGTTGATACAAATAACCTAATTTTGAAACTGTTAAAAATTGGCGATCAAGATCGTAAAGTTAACTTATTTGAATTGAATTTGGTGTTTACTAAATTTTGCAATGTTTTAAATGTGATTGAAAGTCAAGTGATTAATAAGTTGAAATCAAATGACCAGCTGATTAAAGAAGCCAATTCACTAACTCAGCATTTAGAAAACTCTATTGAAAATAATTTCCTCGATATTTTAGACTTTTATAAGTATGATTCATATCAAAAAAAGAAGAAGGAACTGGAGAAATTAAAACATTTATTATATTTAAATACTTTAAGATGTGATAGGGAACCAATATTGAGTAAGAACTTGGTTGATAAACTTTCAATAATTAAACCAATTTCAATTGATATCAATGAAGGCGATAATGATTTCATTAAACCATTGAAGACCAGAATCTTGTATATGAAGGAGGATATAGAGAAATTTGGATTTGTGACACCGGCTGTTGTTAATCTAAACTTACCAAAATTAACAGTATCAAATGAGTTGAATCAAGAATTAACATCAAATGATAGTAAAATAGACAACCCATTTCATCAAGTGCAAACTAAACTATCAATCCAATTTCCTGACAAATCATTGCTGTTATATGATTGTGGTAAATTACAGAAACTAGCAAAATTGTTACAAGAGTTGAAAGATGGTGGTCATAGAGCATTAATTTTCACTCAAATGACTAAAGTTTTGGATATTTTAGAACAGTTTTTAAACATTTTGGGTATTAGATACATGAGATTAGATGGTGCTACTAAAATTGAAGATCGTCAAATCTTAACTGAAAGGTTTAATTCAGATCCGAGAATCACAGTATTCATTTTATCAACTAGATCTGGTGGATTAGGTATCAACTTAACTGGGGCGGACACGGTGATTTTCTATGATTCAGACTGGAATCCCGCAATGGATAAGCAATGTCAGGATCGTTGTCATCGTATTGGTCAAACCAGAGATGTTCACATTTACAGGTTTGTTAGTGAATATACTATTGAATCTAATATTTTGAAAAAAGCCAATCAAAAGAGACATTTAGACAATGTTGTTATTCAAGAAGGTGAGTTCACTACTGATTATTTCAGTAGGTTATCGGTTAATGATCTGCTAGGAGATGAGGCGGAATCAGGCACAGAGGAAGACACCCCTTTGTTTGGAGATACATCCAAATTGAACAACGCCTTGCTGCAGGCTGAAGATGCACAGGATGCACAGGCCGCAAGAGCAGCAATGAGGGAGGTGGCTCTTGATGAAGAGGATTTCAACGAAGACGGCAAAGAAGGCGAGGAAGATAATTCAAATGAACTAAACAATGATGATGATGAGCACGAGGGAACTGGTCATATTGACGAGTACATGATTAGGTACATTGCCAATGGCTACTACTATGATTAGAGTGAATGGATTGTATATAATAGTAATATTGATAGACTTACCATTTTCATGCGGTTGTAGGAACATGCTTGCTTCCCGATTAGGCAGTCAAGCAAAAGTTACCCGCAAATCACGCTTTTGTTTACTTTTTGGATTTTCAGATTTCTAAATTTCTGCAGAACCTTTAAGATTTATTTCTTTGTTTATTGCTTAGAAACAACTAGGAACGCGGTTGGATTCTTGCGGTTTGAGGTTGTTGCGCTGAAAGATTGTTTAGCTGTGCACTCATAGAAGGATAGCTAGTGAGAAAGGCATGGAGAGGCAAGCGCTCAGAGACATAAACACCAATTCGCCAAGTGTGAAGCGGCAGAAGGTGAGCGGTAGCGCTGAGAATGCTGTGAGAAGACAAGAGCAGCAGCAGCAGCAGCAGGCGACTGACTTTGCCGTGTGGCAGCGCAGCTGGAGGCGGATCATGTTGGATTCAGTGATTTATTTTGATTCCAATGATAGTAATATAAACAATGTTGAATATATCAATACTAAAAAGAAAGCTATGAAGATGTTCACTCAAATTGGCGCAAAGGTTCAGCTATTTTTTGACCATACTGTGACTATTGTGGTTAGTAGAAGGGATAAATCAGATCTTCCAAAGAATATTCTACAGTATGATAAAAACCTGAAATTTTGGAAATACGATAAAGTGTTTAGGTTTTTAGCCAATTTAGGAGAGACCACTTCACCAATAGTTTCTGTTCCATCTGTTCAGAAACAACAATTGCATTCATTACTAAACAATGAGAAACTTCATGGGCCAAGTGATAGAGATCCAAGTGCCAAAAGAGATGATTACAACTATTTTAAATATAACTATTTTTTTGTTTATGACTTGAGACAAAAGACCAGGCCAATTGCCATCAGGGAATGGAAGGTGAAGGACAAGTCTGACAAGAAACCATGGCCACATATATATAACTCGACCTATGGCCGATCGTTATTTCAGCCAGATCCTGCAGATTCTAATCTACCTAGAAAATTAGAGAGAAGAAGACTGAGAGATGAGCAGAACAAGAAGCACAGATACAGATTGAGAATGGTTTATGAGCTGCATCTTGTGTCGCCTGATCTGTCTGTTGGGAACATAACGGAGGATTGCGATTCTGAAGAGGATTCGAGTGAAACTAATGACAGTAATGACAATGTGTTAAAGCACAAGAGTGCGCATCAACTGAATATGCCACCACCAGTGGCGCAGTTGTCCAGACAAGGTTCGCTGATTACGAACAAGTTCATGGAGGCGACACAGAGAGACGGGTTTGAAATCCAAGCTTCTGGGTTCAACGGGTCGACGAACGTGTCACAGCAGTCGACTACGGATATCCAGACGAAGAACGGGCTTGCGCCAATGGTTTCGTCAGTGTCGTCGAAGAAAGTGAACTCGTTGGCGAAGAAGGTTGTTTCCAAGCAGCAGAAGAAAGGTTCTGTTACCACAGCAACCGCTAATACCTCGGCCAGCACTAATAACAACAACAACCATACAACACATACAACGACTGCTGCTGCAACCGCAGCCACTGCATCCAAAACCACCAAGGAGAAGGTGTCAGGGTACTGCGAGAACTGCCGTATCCACTTTGAGGACTTTGATGTGCATATTGAAAGCGGTAAGCACAGAAGTTTTGCGCGTAAAGAAGAGAATTTTCAAGATATCGACAATTTGATTGAGAAATTGCATCAACAAATAGCATTGAAGAGGTGAGCGTCCCTCCCTAACTAACCACCTAATTGCATTGAACTTCTGTAGCGCTTACCTAACACTGCTTATGTAATTACAGAGGTGATACTTACCTCAGACCGCTTATGTCATCACAAACGAGATGCTTACCTAAGCCACAGACGAGATATTTTCGCACTGAAATATTTTCTTGACGAGTTGTACTGTGGACAATGCTTGCCTTGAGGTTGTGTGCGAGCGTGAGACGGGTTCCGGGGCCCCTGGTGTGTGCGGGTGCCCGGGTGCTGCACCAGAGCAGCGCAGTGCGGGCGAAACCGCAGCACAAGCGGCACACGAAGCCCAAGCAGAAGGCTAAAACCAAGCAGAAGATCAGCATTCCCGACTTTGCGACAGTGGCGAACCTGTCGAACCTGATGAACGTGCGGTACGAGCGGCTGGTGAGCCGGCTGGGCGAGATGGGGTTTGAGAACATGTCGCACAACTACATCCTGGACAACGAGACGGCCGGGTTAATTGCGGACGAGTTTGGGTTTGAAGTGAACCTGAGCAACGAGGTGGAGGGGGAGGACCTTGTGCCGGCCGCAGATGATGGCGATCCCAAGACGGTGAAGAGCCGGCCGCCCATTGTGACGATCATGGGCCACGTGGACCACGGCAAGACGACGATTCTGGACTATTTGCGGAAGAGCTCGATAGTGAGCCAGGAACATGGGGGCATCACGCAGCACATTGGTGCGTTCAGCGTGACGACGCCCATCACGAAGAAGAAGATCACGTTCCTGGACACGCCGGGCCACGCTGCGTTCCTGAAGATGCGGGAACGGGGCGCCAACGTGACGGACATTGTGGTGCTGGTGGTGGCTGCGGACGACTCTGTGATGCCGCAGACGCTGGAGGCGATCAAGCACATCAAGAAGGCGAAGGTGGCGGTGATCGTGGCGATCAACAAGTGCGACAAGGCCAGCGCGGACCCGCGCAGGGTGCTGAACGACCTGGCTGCGCACGAAATCTACACCGAAGACATTGGCGGCGACGTGCCCGCGGTGCAGGTGAGTGGGCTCACCGGGCTCAACATGGAGAAGCTGGAGGAGACCATTGTGACGCTGAGCGAGGTGCTGGACCTGCGCGCGCAGGAGCAGGGCCCCGTGGAGGGCTGGGTCGTGGAGAGCGAGTTCAGCAAGACAATGGGGCCCCTGGCGACGGTGCTGGTGCGCCGCGGCACGCTCAAGCCGGGCGACTTTCTGGTGAGCGGCACGACGTACGCCAAGGTGCGGTCCATGAAGGACGAGCACGGCAAGACGGTCAAGCTCGCCAAACCGTCCACGCCCGTTGAAATCTGGGGCTGGAAAGACGTTCCTAACGCCGGGGACGATATTTTACAGGCGAAGAACGAGGCGCAGGCCAAGAAGGTGCTGGAGACGCGTGTGGCCAAGCAGACGCGGTCCACGCAGTCCGGCAATATCGAGATCATGAACCGGGCGCGCATCGAGGCCAGACAGAGCGCTGAGCGCCAGGAACAGGTGGACAAGCTGAGAAAGTACGGCCTGAGCGAGGAAGAGCTGGCTGCAGAGCCTGCTGCTGCTGAACCCGCCGCCAGGGACCCCGTCGTGGTGAACTACATCGTCAAGGCGGACGTGTCAGGCTCTTCCGAGGCCATCGTCGAGAGCATCTCGGGCATTGGCAACGACGAGGTCAAGCTGAACATCCTGTACGCCGACGTGGGCGTGCCCACCGAGACAGACCTCGAGCGCGCGGCCCTCGCAGACGCCACCATCATCTGCTTCAACATCAAGCTGCCCAAGGACATCCGCAGCAAGGCTGAGCGCAAGAACGTCCGCCTCAGCGAGGACAACGTGATCTATCACGTGATCGAGCACGTGACCGAGGACCTGTCGAGCAAGCTGGCGGCGCAGGTTGAGATCGTGTCGCTGGCCGAGGCCGAGATCCAGGCCATCTTCAACTTCAAGACCAAGAAGAAGACGGGCACCAAGATCGCAGGGTGCAAGATCACTGCTGGAAAGATCCGGTCGAGCTCGGCCATTCGTGTGCTGCGCGACGGCGAGGAAGTGTACAGAGGCAAGATTGACACCCTCAAGAGGGAGAAGGAGGCTGTGCACGAGGTGCAGAAGGGCCACGAGTGCGGTATCACCATCAAGGACTGGGACAAGTTCGAGCAGGGCGATGTTATCCAGGTGTACGAGGAGAAGGTGATTCCACGGTATCTGTAGCCGGGCTCTGCCTGATGTCCTCTGCCTGATGTCCTCTGTCTGATGTTCTCTGCCTGATGTCCTCTGCCTGATGTCCTCTGCCTGATGTCATCTGTCTGATGTCCTCTGCCCGAAAGGCAAAGGTTATCAATTTATACTTGTAAATAAATATATCGAGCAGTCAATGTATCAAAGTAACAAATAAAGCATTGATATGATGTATTCACTATGATACCTCAGGAATGCGAAAGTAATTTTAAGTCATAATACTAGTCAACTAGTACTAAAGAGTTATAAGGTGAGATACATGTCCCTTCCAGAAAGACTTAATTACGAAACAGGTGCTAGCTTTACAGTTTGTTAGTTTATGGTGAGATGTGTACTAGCAGAGAACTGGTAACCCAAGGCACTCATGCTGGTCTGATAGCAGTACTATTTAATATTTCATTCAAACTTCACGCCTATGTTCCTAGAACCAAGTAGATCAGGCTGTTAGCTATTTCAAGCAGTGCGTGCAGTAAATTTATCAGTAAAGGCATTTTGCATCCCAGCTCCGTTATGGCAATCAGTCTTGTGGCTAAAACTGTGTAATGAGAGAGACTATGAGGTAAGTACTTCCTTGGTTATTCATTGTATTATGAGGTATAACTCTGTATGCACCCTTTTAGCTCTCACTTCTAACTGCCCAGGACTACATTCCAATTCACATAGTAAAAATGCAGGTTTCAGCTGTAATTTAATCCATAGAATTACATCTTATAAGGTCAGTTACGACCCGATGATACTTTTTACCACCCCAAACATTCTAATCTTTTATCCTCTATCTACATTTAGAGATCAATTGAGATTATTAGTTGGGACTGCTGTTAGGATATTATATCATATACATTGAAAAGTATTAAATATAGAAGCAACTGCACATTCATTGAAATAGAAGATAACTTCTGTGATTATACTTCTATGGTTTATACAGATATAATTCGATGTATTTGGGACTTCCTCATCACCTGGTGTAGATTAATAGGTAAAAGTCAACGTTTGATGTTAAGATTGTTATGCTCAAGCCATAAACAATATACCTAATCTAACCTGAGAATTTAGCAGTAGTCAGAGCAATGATCATTACCAGCAAGATGTCCATAACACCATTGACTTTACCTTACTTCAAATAGCAATTCGGGCAGCTTGTACTGGTCCATAGATTAGGAAACACAGACCTAAGTCTTATAGGTAGGATAGATACATGAGAATAGGATATGTTAGGTTATTCAACGAAAGGAATATAGAGGGTAAAAGTGCAGAAGAAGGGTTCTGAGTTGTAGGTTATTCAACGAAAGGAATATAGAGGGTAAAAGTGCAGAAGAAGGGTTCTGAGTTGTATTTATGCGCTGACTTACTCTTACCAGTCATAATCCATGCATTGAAAGATGTGTAATGGGGTTGGCCGGTGAATGCTAACCATGTGTGAAGTAGGGTAATAGGTGACTAAGTAATAGGTGACTATAGGGAAGGCTAAGAGGTATCAATTCACCAGCTCCTCCCACTGCACACCGCACCACTCCTCCACGTACCCAACATGGTCCTCGCTCTCGTCCAGGTTAGGCACAAAGTCCTCAACGTCGGTGTAAACTATTATGGTGACCCACTCCAGCCCTTTAGTCAGGTCGTTCAGGTCCTTCTCAAAGTTCAGAATGATCTTTGGCATTATCTGCAGCTCGAACCGTCTGTGGCTCGATGGGTTGAACCCAGGCTTTGGTATCAGGTCCTTTTGTATCTTGTTGAACACGTCGTCGCTCGAGCTGAACAGTAGCGGCTTGCCACCAATGTCGTACCGCAGCACCTGCAGCGGGTTCTGCTGCAGCACCTGGCTGAAGTGGCTGAAGACCTCGTCCTGCAAGCTGTTCGAAATGCTCTGGAACTCCGGCGTTAGGTTCATGTCGTTGGCGGAGCTGGATGTTTCCGCCTCTGACTCAATGACCGACGGATCAATCTTGATATTGTCTGGCAGCTTGTTCGATGGTTTCGTGAACTTTTCCTTGTCCACGTACGTGAAGAACCCAGGATACTCAGGCAGTTTTTTGGTCTGCTTAGCTTGCTTGATTTGTTTCTTGGTTTCCTGCTTGGTTTCCTGTTTAGCTTCCTGCTTAGTCTGCTTGACTTCCTGTGTTTCTGGCTTAGCCTCAAACGGATTGCTCACAGCAGCTGCAGCAAACGGATTCGTGTCAAACGGGTTGCTGGAACCACCAGAAGAGGCCGAATTTCCAAACGGATTGTCAAACTCAAACTTCTTCGGCTCCTTCAGCTTCAGCTCCACCTCCAGCTCCTTCTTCTTCAACTCCTCGATCTTCACTGCGTCCTTGGAAACTCCACGGATGCATCTGATGGAGCCTGCCTTTCTTTGACACATTGCGTTCTGGCACCCCAAAACGTACAGCACTCGGTCATAGAGCTCGTCCTCCAGCGGACAGTTCGCCTGTAAAATCAATGCCAGGTCCCCTAGACAGTTCTTGCACACCAGTAGGTCGTCCTTAGGCTGCACATCGTTCAACCAGATAGGCTGTCCGCCAAAAAAAGTATCTTCCACAGTTGGCTTTTCCCCTGCCGACTCGAAATCTGTGTCCACAAACCCTAAAAACACGTCTGTCGTCTTGTTGTCAAAGAAGTCCTCCAACTCCTCGTCCTCCTCGGGCTCCGTGGCTGCCAGGTCTCTGGTTTTACTCATTTCTTTGGCCCTTTGTGATTTTTTGCTTTTGCTAAATTTTTTTTTTTTTATTTTTTTTTTCATTTGTCCCTGTCCCGTATGATTTGTCCCACTGGACAAAGGACAAAAAAAAGGGACAAAAAAAGGACAAAATTCCAAAATTCCAAAAATCAAAAAAGCTGAAAAGCCAAACAAAACAGCACAGCAATGTCGTACAACCCATATGCGCAGGCAGGCAACATGCCCGGCAGCGGCTTCCAGCAGCAGCAGCAGCAGCCACACCATCAATTCGGCGCCAGCGTCTCTGGCAACGTAAATAACATGGCCCACAACAACATAAATAACCACAACATAAATAATAACCAGCAGTTCAACCAGTTCTTCAGCGACCCCAAGACCCAGATGGGGTTCCAGGTGGGCCAGAACGCGATGCTCGCGGGCTCGCAGTTTGTTGGGGAGAACTTTGGCAAGTACATCAAGACAAACAGCAACGATATCAAGTACTACTTCAAAGTATCCAATTCGTATGTGCTCAACAAGATGATGCTGATTCTGTTTCCGTTCAAGAACAAGAACTGGAACAGAAGCTATGCCAGTGGCGCTGCGAGCAGCAGCGACAACAGTGCTGAAACATTTGCATTTCCATGCGACGACCCAAACGCTCCAGATCTGTATTTGCCCTTGATGAGTATAGTGACGTACATCTTGACCATTGCCATCATCTCCGGTATAAAGGGCGAGTTCCACCCACAGGTTTTCGGCTTCAAGTCGAGCTCAACTTTGGCCTACCTGCTGCTGGACCTCTTAATCATCAAATTAGGGCTCTATTTTCTTAACGTTTCATCAAAGTTCTGGGACCTCATCAGTTTTATTGGGTACAAATTCCTCCCAATTTTCCTCATCTTGGTCATCAAAAGCGTGCTGTCCTTCTCCAGCATCTTGAACTGGGCCCTCATCATCTATTTGAATTTTGCATTTGGTTATTTCATTCTCAGAAGTTTGAGATTTAACTTATTTGGTGGCCTGAACAACTCGGCCCAAAACCTCAACTCCAAAACACTCAAGAACACAAACTACTTCCTGTTTGTCTATTCATTTGTTTTCCAGTCCTTGTTGATCTGGTTGTTGTCCTGATTATATAGTCAATAAACCAGTCACACCTTTCTCTTTTTCTTGTCCTGACCCTATATATAAATCAGTCCCACCTTTCTCTTTTTGTTGTCCTATATATTCAGTAAACCAGTCCCACCTTTCTCTTTTTGTCCTGATCCTACATAGTCCGTCACACCTTTCTCTTTTTTTTGTTCTCCTTCAGCTTCATCTTCTCAGTGCACTCTTTGCAGTACCATTTCCCCTTTGGCGGTTCTGTGAGACCCACACACCCGTAGTGGAACCACTCGTATTTACAGTCATCGTTATCACACCCAACCATCGCTCCATATGACACTCCACGACAGTAGCAGTAAACTTCATTCTCATCTTCGTTGCCGTCCTCCCTGTTGGACATTGGCGGTCTGTTGGACTTCAGGCTTGGAGGTAGGTGGTTCACTGACGAAATATCGCTCACCTCAGACTCTAAGTGTGATCTCTTTGGTGGTCTAGATGAGCCCGTGGAATTTGTTGAAATGCCTGACGATTTTAGTCCGTTCATACTCTTCCTTAGTTTTTTGTCATCCATTCCATTACCGCTGCTACTGCCGTTGTTGCCAGTGTTGTATCCTGTGCTGAGCGGGCCTGAATTTCCATTGGAGTTCAAGTTCGAGCCTGAACTGAAATTAGTTAACCCAACGGTTCCCCCTCTGGATGTACCTCTGCTCGAAAACAAATCATCATCAAATTCAAACTCGCTCTCATCATGTACTAGCAGTCCTTCGCTCTTTAGCTTCTCCAAGTCTTTCTCCAACTTGAGTAGGTGTCTTGTTGTCACATACAGTGCAGTGTTTGCCAAAATACACTTTTCCTTCTGTAGTTCTTCAGCTTTTTTGAAATCCTCCGAGATCTTGGGATAAAGCTGTCCCTCCTTTGGGTTTTTGGTAAGAGAGCCATGTTGCTTGATGAACTTGTGGATAGCGGAGTCCTTTTGTGAAATCCTCTTTCTAATTTCATACAAATTGGAGTCCTCATACCCTAATTCCTGAAGCAAGTGCTGTAGTTCTATAGGCAAGTTTGTAGTGTCCTGGCTGTACTGCTCGAGTGTAGAGGCTGCGTCCATAGTAGCTGGTTCTGTGTCGCTGTTTGCCGCTGTTTTGTGCTGTTTGTATATAAAATTTATCACAAAGTTGAATTTTGTTGTTTTAATTCACTTTGAGCTTAGTAATTACATTAGTCATACATTATGTAAATTATACACCTGGCTTAATCATCGATAATTACCAGCTGGAATGGTCATTGCCCCAGCTTGGAGCCTCACAGCTTCTTGTGGGGCAGCACTCACAGCTTCTTGCGGGACTCGCCAATCTTCTTCAGTGACTTATTCTCTAAATATTTCTCTAAAATCAAGGCGTTTCTGGAGTTGGCCTTATAGACAACCTCCACAAAGCTTCCAACAATTGGAATTATTCCCAGTAGGAAATCAATTGCAATGTTTAGGATGAACTTTCCTTGGACCTCTAGCGGCAAACCACCATCCACTTTTCTTGCTTCCAGAAATAACAGCACTGAAAAGAATATCCCAAACACATCACCAACCAGAGGTATAAAAGATACTATGCCACTCCAGCCAATTCTGTAGCCAAAGAAGTTGAAGAGCATATCCAGATGGTACGCTCTTCTGATCACTTTCTTCAATATCTGCTCATCATTGGTTGATAAGCCTGTTGGTATTCTTCTTTTTATCTTGACTGTTTTGAATTTGTTCTCAGAGAAGTACGAATTCTGCTCAACCTGAATCTACATCAAACGACAATGTTAGCATTGAACGAACAAACTGTCTAGAAAGAACTCACCTTTTCATAGTATGGATCTTCTACTCCAAACCTATTCAAATTTGTCTCTCTAAAAACCTTATTGAAGTTAGTAGAATACCCTTAAACAACACCAAACTAACAAACTTTTTGTATTATAAACTTGAGTAAGAAGTTGAGGCCAAACATGGTACAATTCCTCAATGCTATCGATAAAGGTTGTTAAAAATATAAAAAAATTAAAAAAAAGCAATCTACGTATAATAATAAGTAAATAGCAATATAAAAAAGTATAATAATAAAAATCCATATGAGTAAAAAATGATATAATGAAAGGGAAAATACCAGTAACTCACATGAAACCTAATAATAATAATAATAAAAAATACAATAAAAATACATTTCAAAGTCTCAGTTAAATTGGTTCAATTGGACTCAATTGGGGTTGAGTTGAACCACCTAATTCTCCTTTTTGGTTGATTGAATTCTGTTTGAGAAGACAACAGGTGGAGCAGGAACATCGTTGTGCTCGATCAATTTAGCTTGCAAAGCTAAACTGTAATCTCTCAATTGAGTATTTTCTTGTCTCAAACTTTCAATAGTTTGCTTCAAAGAGTCAACCTCTTTGACCTGAGCTTCCAACTCTCTAATGTGTTGTTCCTTTCTTTGTCTGAATGCTCTTTGTGCGCTTCTGTTTTGGGCTGCTCTCTTGGTATTGGTCAATGCCCTTCCATTACGACTTAATGGAGTTTCTCCGGCACTGGCAATTGAGCTACCGGTTTCATTGCCGCTCTGTGATGACCCACTGTTGACCTTGTGTCCTGAGGCTGCAACAGCTGCCGCTGCAACTTCGTATGAGCTGTCTGGGTTGGCACCCAGCTGGTTCAAGTGGTGCAAATCATTTTGTTGCAGTTGACTTCTGCTGAACGATGGGTCAATTTGCTCCTCCATAGCTCTCTTCTTGTCTTCCCATAAGCTGTTGCTTGAACTCATCCTAGTGTTATCTTCCTTGGTAATATCCTTGATTTAATGTTAGCACCTAATTATCCTTAGCGGAAAAATTTTTCAGGGGGGGCGCTGAGGTCCCGGCTGTAAACGTTGCGGAATCCTTCTCACCAGCTTGTGTGCTTCTCATCACCGCCATTACTGCCACCGAACACTGCAATAACAACTGCGAACAGCTTAAATCATCACAATATCTGACACATACAACTGACTAATCTTTCTGCTGTATCATGTCTGACAAACCTATTAGGTTTTTGGCCTTGAGGTGGTAACAGCTTAGCTAATGACCTCGCGTCTGGATCAGAAGATCAACCAGAATTGCTCGGTGAATTCCCGCAACTTCGCGCTCAGTACAACAACCGCCCGCTAATGTACACCCTGCACATGCTTAACTCACTTTTATACAAACAATTCGCTGTTTATAAAAGTTAATTAGTTTGTTTACTTTGTTTTGTTTATTTTGTTTATTTTCAAATTTATGAAATTGCCGCTTTTGCTACGGCCACTTCCCCGTTATGTAATCACAATCGGCGAGGCTGACCGGCGGGTTACTTAATCAGCTTGATGGTGCCCGCGCGGTCGCAGGACACAATCAGCTCGTATGGACGGAGCAGCATGCCCACGCAGGTGATTTTGTCGTGGTGTTGCTTGATCAGCGAGTCCTGGGCTGCAGAGATCAGCGTCGTGCGACTTTTAGCTCTTCTCTTATCCTTGACAACTTCAGTGACTTTCTTTTCACTGATAATCCTCAGGCTCGGTGTTATCTGGTTCTGTTGATAGGTGTAGCTTGCTTTCACATCATTACTGTTAACATCATCATGGCTCAGTACAACTTGACTTTTCCCAATATCGTACACATCCCATTTCATGATTTCGTGATTCTTGCACCCACAAATTATCCAAAATTTCTTCACACCATCAACAAATTTCTCTATAACCTCCAACGAAGTGGCTGAGTTATCATCACTGGTCTTCTCGCCGCTCAAATTCATCTCTTGAACATCGCGAATCACCTGCTCAATCACCTCTTCTTCTCCCTCGTTATCCAGGTCAATTAAATGGTAGTCCTCAATATTAACAACATCCTCTTTGCTAAATATCTCACGACAAACTCCTTTGTTTATGTCCCATATAGTCACGTCATTTTTGTTGGTACCGCCAATCAGCACCACAAATCTTCCCTTTTTCCTGTTTAAATGATAATCATTTGACACTGAAACAACTTTGTTGATACACCCACCTTGCTTGAATTTCCATCTTTTCAACAATAACTGAAACCTCAAATCCCATAACATAATGATTCCAACATTAGTCACTGAAACTAGCCAGCTATTCTTGCTATCAATAGTAAAACTCGTAATTATCCCGTTAGATGGTTGGTTGTTCAGCTCAAAAACAATGGTCATCATCCTAATATCAAAGCAGATAATCTTACTTAAAGATGTGCTAACATAAAGATAATGTTTATATCCCAGCTCTCCAAACCTCATACCCAGCCCATACTCGTTGTCTCTTGTAAACTTAAATTCTCTTATTATGCTAACTGATATATCTTTATCATTTTTATTCTTGATTTTAATAATTCGAACACTTCCATCCTTTGTGATTACTCCAAATATATTGAAATTCAATAAAAACTCAACTTTAATTACTGGTGAATCTAACTCAACTGAATAATCTGATGAAGGTGTAACATTTCTTTCAATTTTCTTAGTGTCCCATATTTTAACACTTCCATCGTTATCACCACTTACAAAAAACCCGTAATCTGATGAAATTGATATAGAATTAACTGATGATTTGTGTTCCTTTAGCTGTGAAACCAAATCACCTTTGGGAATCCATTCTTGCTTCATTTGTACATTCTTATCTTTGATACTTTGATCGAATTCTCTAAATTGCTCCAAACTTGGTTCAATTTCAATTGTACTCAAAAATTTCAAAACATACGGATCATTGCCCATATAACTGTTTGTTGTTTCCGATAAAACATTATCACTATTCAGATGCTGGGAAAATTTTCTTGATCTCTCGTGTAAGTGAGATTCATGTTCGATGTCTAGCTCTCCAAATACGTTTTCTTGATTCATTGTTAATGAAGGCGATGCTTTGGATATGTTGCCTAACATCAATGAAGAAATATCTTCGGTTTGCTTATTAGTTATTGTCTCATCCTCGTTATTCATTCTGTCATCTATATCCAAATCATTGTTTATCTCTGTTTGATTGGTTTCTTCATTATCCATAATATTGCTTATAACAGCAGTTGTACTACTGTTATTACCAGTTTTACTATTATTACGAGTATCATTGTTCGTAAAGATTTCCGATTTAAACTTGGAGTCAAAAAACACATTTTTTGGTAGAATATCAAGGTGTTTGATTTCAACAAAGCTTTTCTCTTGATTTCTGTTGTTTATTCTTGAAGACAACTTTGAAACTCTAAAAATATACTCTCTTAAATCTTCAATTTTCCAAAATTCTTTTTGATTCAAACCTGAAGAAATCAACTTATCAACCCAAATTTTATCTTCAGAACTAAGAGGAATTTCAAGACTGTTATTGATTATAATTGAATTTTCCAGCTTATTTTTTTTACCGTTTATAACTCTTGAACTCATAAAATTAACACCTTCATTACCAAATGCATCTAATTTGGAATTTTTAATTGGTTTCCAAAACAATGTTTTTTCACTTCTTAATGACCATGTACAAGATAGATTGTAAATTGTTCTTGAAATAGGTCTTTTACAGACTTTGAACAAAGTATCCCAACTAAAATCTGTTACATCATAGTCAATATAAGGTCTAATTATTGGGTATAACAAGCAATAACAATCTGCCAAAGTCAAAGTTTCAGCAATTGAAACTATTAAAGACAAACTTGATTGCCTTATCCATTCATTTGGGTGCAATAGTAATTTTGATACAATCTTCAACAAATCATATAAGTATTCTTGTCTGATTAATCTTAGTTTTGATAAATTTTGAAATATATGTAATACTCTGATTACAACCAATTCTTCCGGATCAGTCAAGGTTTGGACAAGCAATGGTAAAATATAATGTTCTAAAGATGTAATTCCAACATAAATAGATAACCCCACCACAGATTCAATAAATTCTATTCTCAATAGCGGATTTTTGTCGTTCAAATAAGTTATTAAATGACTTAAGATCAAATCATTTGTCCTTTCTTTACCAAAAAACGAGCAAAGTGGTAAAAGATTTCTCAACAATGAGATCTTCACATTTGGATTTGAATCAGTTAAAATTGAAATTGTGAAAAATTCAAATATCTTGATAAAGTTTTTCTTGTTCAACTTCAAATTGTTCAATGGTGATAGTAGATTCAATTTATTGAAGTTCTCAACTTGTGGATCAAAGTTTGAATTTATAAAATTATCTTGTAAAATAATTGACATTTCATGAAATTTCAAACAAGTTTGTGATAAATAAGGTAAACAATTTGCAAAAATCATTTTATTATATGAATTTGAATGGTTTAAAAATTTATTCAATCTTGGTAATATGAAATCAGTAAATAAATGAATGTTGACTTGATTAATTGAGTCCACTATTAGTAGTAGTTGAGTTAATGATTTCAAGGACATTGCTTGAATATTGATTGATGGATCATTGAATAAGGAAATTATAAAAGGTAATGATCTATCTAGTTTGTCCTCATCACTTATTCTTTCACTGAATGCTAAAATAAGTTCCAATGCCTGAAATTTGGAATTTTCATGTAAAACTGATCTAATGGTTGAGAATATAAAGTTCAAAAATATCAAACATGTATCATTGATTTCATTTGAATTAAAATTTGAAGTTGATTTTAATATGTAATTTTTGGGTATTCCAGGTAATGATAATTTCATTGGTATTAGTATTGTGTCATCACTGTGTTTTTCCTTGTTTGATGCTTCATAATTGAAGTTTAAAAAATAAGATATTTTATCAAAATCATTGTAAATTTTGCTTATTTTGAAATCCTGCTCATCATAATGATTTGATAAATTTGACCCAGTAAGTTTTGTATTCAAATCCATTGATAAACTTTTAAAATACTCATAAATAAAAGTATAAAAGTTATCGTCAAAAATCAAATTCTTATATTTACTCAAATATTCCTTTGCAGATAATCTATCATTTGGGTCCAAACTTATCATATTTTCAACCATTTCTCTTAAATACTTATCTTTAATTCCAGATAAGTCTGGAATAAATTCTGCTTTTTTATATTTGTACAGTTGTGATAGAGTAAAAATTGGTAAACCTTCGAGTAATATTTCAGCAATTGTACAACCCAAACTGAATATATCCATTTTCTCGTTCAATTCTGCATTTTTATTCAATTCTTCATTAAACTCAACTGAATTCAAAAACCTTTCTGGGGCCAAATAACAGCATCTTCTTTGTGATGTGTCAAAATAGAATGAGAAGCTTCCCGGATTGTCTTCTGGAAGGTAAACTGGTTTATAAGATGCAAAATCTGTTAACAATATCCAATTCCAGGAAGTTACTAGAATGTTTTCTGTTTTGATATCACCATGGCAAATATTCAGCTCATGGCAATCATTGACACAGTTAAGCAGCTGAAATACAATCCATTTCTTTTCAATGTCATTCAAAAACGGCCTTATACTCAATCTATCATAAATATTTGTCTTTAGATGCTGTCTTATCAGGTATCCGGCCCTATCAGTTTCAATTATTTTGCTAAAAGAGAGAACATTTGGCAAATCCTCAAGCTGCTTCTTTTGTTTCAACAACTGGCTCTTGTATTTTGATAGCGCAATAGATTCATTTGGCTTGATAAACACTTTGATAACAATAGAACCATTTGGATCAATTGCCTTTACAGTCTTCAAAAACCTGGAGGAGCTCAGCTGGTCCTGGTACTGCACGTTCTCCAGCACATCAACATAAGCACTCACTGCAACTGATGGCGCTGTGGGCGTTAATAAAGAGAAATTAACACCCATCTTTGTTGATTTCTTTATAATAAAATGTTAGAAAGTTAAACAGAAAACAAAAATGAGTAGAAACAGATCACGTTTTGGCATATTTCCTATTTTGGTAATTAAAAAGATTAACAACAGCCATGGCTGAGAGATTAGAAGGCAGGGCTACAACATCAAGAGTAAAAGATGAATTTAAAGACTAAATATTAAGATGGATTAAAAGTGCCCCAGTTTCTCCAACTTTAAGCTCCTAACCTCTTCGTGAAGCAACGACTTGTAATCGTTCAAAGTAAAGTTGACATTCTCAAAGCTAAAATCGAACGGTCTATTGCAAACAGGTTCCTCTTCACCGTTTAGTGACTTGATAGAGCTCAAAAAGTCATGATTTAAAGCCTGCTCAACAGTAAACCTGTGATTAGTGTCCCAGCATAGTAACTTTGATAGTAAATGGTGAGAATTTGAAGAAGCAAACGGCAAAACCTCGCTCCATGGAACTGGTTTGAACTGAGGATTTGGTGGACATAGTAACTGCCATGCGATACTTGAACCGTATTTCAAGATGATCTCGCGTGAAGGCGTACCCAAGATTTTCAAGATCTCTGTAGCTTGGTGGATCTGGTCATCACCAATAAACAAAGGTCTTCTGGCGTACAATTCAGCCAAGATACAGCCCACAGCCCACATATCAACCGACTTGTTGTATGTTTTTTTGCTCAACAACAATTCTGGAGCTCTGTACCATCTTGTTGCGACGTAGTTTGTGATTGAATGCGGTTTGGGCTTTAAGTACTTAGGAGACACGCCTCTTGCAAGACCAAAATCACAGATTTTCAACACTCCCTGGATAGTCACCAAGATGTTTCCGGGTTTCAAATCTCTATGGATAACGTCTGCACTGTGAATATACTTGAGCCCGCATAATATCTGATAGAAGAACGATTTGATATGGAACTCGTAAAACTGGACGCTGGAGTGGATGACTCGTGCTAGGTCGTAGTCAGCCAACTCCTGGAAGCAGTACAACCCGTCATAGGGGGTGACCATCACCATATCTGCGTCGATGAGATTGATGATATTCTTGTGGCCCTTGAAGTACCTCATCAACTTCAACTCCCTGCACGCGCGTTTGAGCAACACCTCCTTATTAAAGATGTTGCACACCTTCTTGATGGCTAGCAACACGGGCCTGTCCTTGACTGCTGTGTCGACAGCAGAGCAAACGGTCCCGTAAGAACCCTTGCCCAACACCTGCTGGATCGAGTACCGGGCTTCAATATAGAAGTTGGCCTCCTCGAACACGGTGTACCCGGTCTTAAACTTGTAGCTGGGCTTGCCCGCACCGTAGTGGTGCTGTGGTTCGCTGGGTGCTCTGTTGGCCAGTCTCGACCCCACACTAAACTGATTCAACTGGCTCAAAATGTTCGTGCTCATGCTGTGAGTCGCTGGTATCTCCGTCCTGGGTGTCGCCCTCAACCACTATGCGCAAACTAGTGGGCTGCAACAGTGACAGTGCTGAGGAACAGGTGTCGGGCTTCATCTCGTTTTGTAAACCACCAAAACTATTCGAGCACTGCGTGCACAAAACCGACTTGACGCAGTCGTTGAGCTTGAGCACAAAGATCAGCGCCCTCACTATCCGCATCTCTTCTCTCCAGCCTGCAAGTGCCCAACTCGCCACCCAGCACGTTCAGCAATTTATACTTCTTTATCGTGCTGACTAATGTGCTTACCTCATTGATGACTAATTTCAAATCCTTGATTTTTTTTTTTTTTTGATTTATCTGCCAAATTAGATTGGAGCAAATAAAATTGGGTTTTGAAGTGAACTTTGCCGGACATTGCACTTACTGGACTGATTTTGATAGGCAGGACGCGCAGTAAACTGGAGTTACATTTTGGGAAAACAGTTGGGTATTGAGAGGAGATAGAAATAGATATAAAATAATGTTGCTGCGTTCCAGGGTGCTGAGAGGCCGAGCAATAGGCGCATCTTCACCGTATGCGGGCCTAGCAGGTGTGGGTACGCGTCTCAGATGTGTGGGACAGCGGCTGGCTACGACGATATCCAGCGGTCACGGCCAGGAGCACGACGATGATGAGCACAGCGAGCAGGAAAAGCCGTTCTACCATAAAGAGTGGCCAACGCACACGAACCCGTCGCCATACGATATCTTTGGGATCGACCAGGCGCAGTTCAACCTCAAGGAGCTGCGGGCAAAGTACTACAGAATAGCAAAGATCTACCACCCGGATATTTCGTGCAATAAGGCACTCATAGGCCACGACGGGGACTTTCTGACAGACGAGCACAAGAGCGAGCGGTTCAAGCTGGTCACCAAGGCATACACGCTGCTGAAGGACTCTAAGGCGAGAGCAGACTACGACCGGTTTCGTCTAGGCTGGCTCAAGAACGACCAGATGGGCCCGCTCAACAGCTATACCAACCAGGACCTGTACACGGGTCCGCCCAGATACAAGTACAACGAGGCGTACTGGACAGCGGGCGGCTGGCAGGACTACCACGATCTACGGGACATGAGCGATCCATCGCTCAGACCGGACAAATTCAAAGTTTTGGGGCTAATAGCGCTGTTTGTGATAACGTCTGCGTCCATCCAGGGCTGGTACGTGCTGGACAAGGTGGAGAGCTCCATTAACGCACGGCAGATTGTCCATGATGCCACCGAGATGGACCTGGCACAGGCGTACATCAACTACGGGCTGGATGACTCCAAGCTAGCGCGGATTAAGAGATTTCTGTGGTTCAGAACGTTTGGGCTGTACATCGACAAGGGCCAGCTGGACGCCAGTGCGAAGCAGAACGAGCAGCTCATGAGCGAGATCTACAATGCGTGATCAGCTCAACGGCTGTTTGCATCTGGCTTTTCAGCTTACTGTTTGAGCAGCTGTTACTCTGCTGTTTACTGCACTTTTATGGTTTATGTTGTCATTACTCATGTTTATGGTTTATGGTTTGTTGTTTGTAGGTTCGTTTGCTTTGGTTTACGGTTTACAGTTCACTCTTTGCAGGTTTACGGTTTACAGTTCACCCTTTGCAGGTTTACGGTTCGCCTTGGCTTACAGTTCACCCTTTGCAGGTTTACGGTTCGCCTTTGTGTGTTTACGGTTTGATTTGTCCTTTGTAGGCTGTTTTGAATTACTAGAGGCTATCATAATAGAAATATTTATACCACTTGGTAATCTAACAACATGGCATATACATTTCTTGTAAGAAAAAGTATTACATGTCGTCACTGTAGGCGTGTGGTGTACCACAGTTTACGGTTGGTCATATCAGTCTACAGTCTACAGTTTACAGTCTTCAGATTTGTTCACGTGCTGTGTTGTCTGTGTGTCTATGCTTGTTGGTTTGCAAACGGTTTGGGTTTTATGTATCGCCGTTTTAGGTCTTTACCGTTTGTCTAACGCTTCTTCAACATTTATCGTTTGTCATCTGTCATTTGTCTAACCGTTTGTCTAACGTTTTTGTCCCCCCCAGTTGATGTCCCCCCAACGACTTTTTTGTCCCTTCATGCAGAACGGTTCGCGCACGCTGCAGCCTGCAACCATGAAAAACCAGGAAAAAGCATCTTCCCCAGCTGCATCACCACCGCCATGGACTTTCTCAAACCAGAAACCGTCCTAGACCTGCAAAACATCCGTGATGCGCTGGTCCGCATGGAGGACACCATCATCTTCAACTTTATCGACAGAGCTCAGTTCTACTCCTCTCCCTCAGTGTACGAGAAGAACAAGTTCAACATCCCAGACTTTGACGGGTCGTTCCTAGACTGGGCCCTGCTCAACCTGGAGAAAGTGCACTCGCAAATCAGACGCTACGAGTCGCCAGACGAGACCCCGTTCTTCCCCGAGCACCTGCTGGCCCCACTGCTACCGCCTATCAACTACCCAAAGATCCTCGCCTCCTACACCGACGAGATCAACGTCAACGACATCATCAAGGAGTCCTACATCAGAGACATTGTCCCACTGATCAGTGCAGGAGAGGGCGACTCCCACGAGGAAAACTTTGGCAGCTGCACTGTCTGCGACATTGACAACCTGCAGGCGCTGTCCAGACGCATCCACTTTGGTAAGTTTGTTGCCGAGGCCAAGTTCCAGAACGAGCGCGAGAGGTTCACCAAGCTGATCCGCGAGCGGGACGTGCCGGGCATCGAGGCTGCCATTACGAACAGTGCTGTGGAGGAGAAGATTCTTCAGCGACTGGTGGAAAAGGGAAAAGCCTACGGGAAGGATCCTACCTTGCAGTGGTCCCAGCACAAGGTGACCCCGGAGTACCTGTCCAAGATCTATAAGGACTTTGTGATTCCGCTAACTAAGAAGGTGGAGGTGGACTACCTGCTGAGACGCCTGGAGGACGATTATTAGGGAGCCGCCTGGAAGGGCCCACCCGCCTGGAAGGTGGCCCCTCGGC
Source organism: Starmera stellimalicola (assembly GCA_030580055.1). Taxonomy (NCBI): domain Eukaryota; kingdom Fungi; phylum Ascomycota; class Saccharomycetes; order Phaffomycetales; family Phaffomycetaceae; genus Starmera; species Starmera stellimalicola. Next base: position 1,341,923 of record JAKTSD010000001.1, on the reverse strand, counting down.
TGACTGCTCCCGGGAAGACCCCCCCGCCCCTCGGCTGAATGCATCCGCCCCCAATCCTACTGCAACCACCTCATTGTCAGCTCAAACGCGTAGAACGTGGCGGCGTTCGCCGGTGCGGCCCGCAGAATCGTAGGCGCAAACCCTTTAAAGAACCCGCGGGCACCCTCTGCCTGGAAAATCTGCTTAGCACAGTCAATCGAGCCCCGGTACTTTGGGCTGCCCAGATCGTCCGTCTGTAGCCTCGACTTCACCACATCAATAGGGTACGCCGTCATCCACATCGAGTACCCGGCAGCTCCCCCATAAAGACACAGTCTCCAGCCTGGGATCTCTTTTCTCTCAATCTGGTTGCGCACAGTGTCTCTCTGCACCAGGGCCTCGAATGTCGCAAAATAGATCCCAATGCCATGGCCCTCTCGCATTGCAGTTGGCACAAACCCTCTCATGAGCCCACTCAGCCCATACTGCCCGTACAGCTGCTTGATAACAGACATGGGGCCCGCATGGCCTGAAGTCTGCGTCTGCAGCCTGATTCTCACGTGCTCGATCGGACTCGCCAGCACAGAGTTTGCCAGCCCGCCCGCCAGCCCACAAATGTAGTACTGCAGCGTGCTCAGCTGAGAGTAGCTGCCGAAAACCTGTCTCTTCATGTACTCGTTGACCCCAAACTGCACAGACACACACGCTCCAATCCCCACCAATGGGGTCAGTGTGCCCTTGTAGAACGCCAGGATCCCCTCGTTCTTCACCAGCTTTTTGATAACATCGACTGGCCCGTGGTACTGCTTCAACACATCCGACTGCAGCCTCACCTTGGTTGTATCGAAGGGCTGACCCACCAGCACCTGCGCGATTCCTCCAACTGTTCCGGCAAATAGGTCTTTTGCAACACGGTACTTGTCTTCCTGGCTGCCTTCCAGCTCTTCCAGGCCCGCAAACACAGTTTCCTCACTCATTGCACCAACACCTACTGATAGAGGAAAAGCTCATCACCGAAAATTTTTCTCTTATCGCATGTGGCGAGTGAAAAGGGAAATTGCATGCGGTGGCGCAGCTGACTTGGTCCCCTGACTTGGTCCGCCAAAGATGACTCGGGCGCAAAGCACTTTGGACTCGGTGCCTCCTTGCCACACACCTGCGCCACACCTGCGCCACAACCACACCACAACCACACCACAACCACACCACAACCACCAACCTAACCACCAACCTAACCACTACAACTCGCTAAACAACACGAAAACACCCATTATACCAAAACTATAAACCAGTAAACACTTAAATTCTCAGCACCTTTCCCTCGTCAGACACCATGAAGTGATCCTCCAGTCTTTCTAGTCCATTGTGGAACTCTCTTCTGCTGAATTTCTCCTCTTCAGGCACTTTACTGTTAACTGCAACAAACAGCTCGTCAATCTCACACGATCCTTCATCCACACTGAACAGGTTATCCTGCAGCGAAATCTCTGACAAAATCTTCTTGAATCTGTTGAATCTGTCTGTTGATAGTACTTGCTCTGCTTCCGGCAGCTGCTCGTTTGTTGTGGTGACGTGTAGTGGGTTTTCCTCTGGCTGTATAGTCAGGTTTTCAATTTCTGGAACCTCTTCTTGCGTCTCTAGTTGTGACTCCAGCTGAGACTCTTCTTCCTCAATTATCGGCTCGAAATCGTCTTCGTTCAAACCAGGCTGACTAGATGGTAGCGCACTGGATGAACTTGCCAGCACCGACGATCTTGTTTGTCTACCAGTTACCTGTGAACTGACAATCTCATGATCATCATGGTACTCTTCTTCACCTTCTTTGTCTCCACCTTTAAACAACTCATCCAGCTCATCATCAGAGCTCTCATCGTCCTCGTCAACCATCTGTTTGCGTTTCTTGGTTGGCGATGAGTTAGACTTCTTGGAAACAACTTCTTTGAATAAAGCGAATTTCAAAATCTCTTCAGCAACTTCACAATCAAGCAGCTCAACAGTCTTACTCAATCTAACTTTGGCGTGTGCAGTTGATAAACGAATCAAAGTTTCCAAAGTTCTAGTGGTGATTGGGGAAGTGTTTTTGAACTCTTCTGGAATATCGTTTCTTAATGTGGAATATGTCTCAACAATGTAATTGGATGCATTTGGTGTTAGCACAGGCTCAACACGGTTCTTTGCATACTGGATATATTTTCTGATGAAGGGAATTGATAAAATTTTAGGCTGTTTTTCTTTACTTTTACCTTCCCTTAGTCTTCTTGCCTGATGTGATGCTTTAGCACCCGCATGTAGCAAAGGATTAAACTTCTCATAGACTGGCTGCTCTTCGTTCTTTTTAGCATCATCGTCTAAGTCCTCGTTACCAACTGCTAGCGATAGATTGGTCTGCTCTCTGATTGGCTCACCTTCTGCATAGCCCTTTGGTAAAAATCTGTGAGTTCTTAAAACGTGTTCTGAAATAGATCTGTCTCTGCTTGTATTAACATCATCAGTAACAATAAACAGCAAATCAAAACGCGATAATAACGAGTCTGGCAATGCAATATTTCTATGTGGTTCTTTGTGAATATCATATTGACCATAAACAGGATTGGCAGCTGCAATCACCGAACATCTTGCATTTAATGAAGTATGAATACCAGCTTTGGCAATTGTAACAGTCTGCTGTTCCATAACTTCATGGATGGCAACTCTATCGATATCACTCATTTTATCAAATTCATCAATACAGACAATACCTCTGTCAGCTAACACCATTGCACCGGCTTCTAGTCTTCTTTCTCCGGTTTCCTTATCATGAGTAACTGCAGCAGTCAAACCAACACCGGACGAACCTCTACCGGTGGTTGCAATAGCCAGCGCTGCAGTGTTCAGCACAAATCTCAGTATTTGAGATTTCGCAGTAGATGGGTCACCAACCATTAAGATATTGATATCACCTCTTAAGTGTGAACCATTTTCCAAGTTTTTCTCCACACCTCCCATAAGCATTAACAACACGGCTTTCTTGATGAAATCGTGTCCGTAAATTGATGGTGCTAAGGATTGTGCCATTAATTCAAAAACTGTCTTCTTCTTCGAGATCTTGTTGATGTTTCTGATATCGGCATCTGTAATGTTTTCTTTTGCAGCAACACCTGTGGATCTGGCGTGTAGTGGGTAGCACGAGTTCGCTATTAGAACTGTCTTGAACGCTGAAAAATTATTTGCTGCTCCTCCTAGAGATCTGTAGACACCAACAATCTGCACACGGTCACCCGGTTTCAGCATATCAACCAAATCGTCGTCCATAACAACATCCAAAGATCTAGGTAGCTGACCTGCTGGTGCCCTTTCTGGCATTTCTTGGATTGTGATCATTTGATGGTCTCTATATGTTGAGTAACCGTATTCAGTGACTAGCTTATTACCCTCAGAGTCCTCAGTAGGGTAGATAGCTGGTGTGGTGATAGGGTTGAAAGACGTGGTGGTGTCTCTGTACTCTCTGGCATGAAATCTGCCCGTGGCATCACAGTAATGAACAGATCTGATAACTTTAGGGTGAACCAATGAAGCCTTAGTGACAATACCTTCAACAGAAATCAGCTTAGATAGAAATGATGATCTGATGGTTCTTGGGGACACGGAATGGTCACCAAAAGCACCTCTGAAACCAATGTAATAGACGGTATTTTCATCAACTTCTTCGTATTCTCTGACTGAAGGATCATAAATAGCAAACACATTGTCCTTCAGAGCCTGTTCAAAAGCTGGCAAAAACTCAGAGGGTTCGTCCAGCAACCCTCTCCATAAATCTGTGTTGAATTCTCTCAACTCATCGATGGAAACAATCAATCTTTTCTCGCCTTTTCTCAAGATTTCACGAATTCCCTCTTTGTAGTCTGTTTGTCCGTCATCAAAGTCCAAAAACTCCTGGAACAGACGCACCCTCTCGCCAAAGATCGCGTCCACAGTTTCGTTCAGTTCCGCCATTCTCTTTATGCGATAATTCTTCTGTTTAAACTGTTAAACAAAACAAACAATTCAACAACAAAACAATTTTCTTAATGCACGTAATTTAAAAATCATTATATTTCCCAATCGGGAAGTACTGCTGTTACCCGGCAAACGCGTCCCTTTAAAAACGACCACAGAGCCCTGCTGCTCGCGTTCTCTGCCTGCCTTGCCTCACGCAGCACACCACTCCTTCTGTACTCTTCAAAACACATTCCCTACCACACTGCGGCTCTGACAACCAACAACTTCCTGCTTGAAGCCCTACACCACGCCCGTACACTGCATCCAATCACCACACCCAGACACATCACTGCTTAGTAATATGTTTATCATCATACCAAACCCACCTAAAACACACAAACTACACTGAAATAAACCAAACGTAGTCAACGTAGAACGCTAACAAAATTAAACATTAAAACTAAGATTCTATATACTCGTGAAATCTACCAAACTAACTAAACTAAACAAACCCAATAAAAATAGAAAAAACCCCAAAAAGTAAATTATTAAAATGTATATGATACAACCCTGTATATTATCGCTGTATGAATAAGCAATGTGAGTCTATCCGACTGTAATGAAAGGTAACCACAAAGTGCATCAAAAAAACCAAAATAAACTGAAATGAAATGAAATAATGTAATGTAATGAACTGTGAAATGTGAAAAAGGTCTCGTGCAGTGACCTGGTAATCTGATATGATGTAAAGTGACGAGGTAATCAGTGAAAAGCGAATGTAGAAGAGCACCCATAATCATTGACAAAGCTGAGTTCTAATTGCTGGAACTTTTCAGAGCTTTTATGGAAGTACAGTCCCATGATATTGCCGTTTCTCTGGTTGAAATTGATGTAGTAAAAACCTGCAAACGAGGCACCCTCGATATTGGACACATTATAATCTGGAACCAGAAACTTCTCTTTCCATCTCATGTACAAATTGTCGAATTTCAAGTGATTGTCGTGTTTATACGATTTATCAATGATCTTCTTGATTGGTAACTGCGAGTTCCATGAGTTGAACCTGGACCAATGCTGGATGTCGATCTTATCATTGGTGCCCCACTCATCACGGTTGGTGTAAAAAGAGTTTTTCTCGTTGACTATGTCGCTTTCAAAGAATGTAATGAGTTCTGGGTACGACTCAGTTAACCCAATGATTTTCAAGTATCCGTTTAAATACGACTGATTCAAATCAACATACTTGAGCTCCACTTCAACATGGTATGTAGTTCTGGCACTCTGCTGGGAGCCAACAAACTTTGCTCCTGGCTTCAAGAAAGCGGTGGTTCTTGGTCTTACTGGGTTTTTGAACAGAAACTCAGTGATTGTGTTTCTTCTCTGTTTTGATGCAATGGTGGTGGCGTGGTTATTATTATTAGTGTCATTATTATTGTTTGGAATAGCGTTTGCGCTATTATTCATGCTATTGTCATTATTATGTGCCATCAGGGTCTCATTCAAATCGCTTGAGCAACCAGACTCCACATCACTCATCACAACCTCCATATCCACACCGCCTGTGCCCGCTTCTTGCATATCAGCTGCCTTCCCGGTGATTCTCACTTCTTGGTCATGGTCAAAAGTCTCAGTAACTGGCATTATACAACAATCTAATGACTCAAATCCTTAAAATCTCAAATATATTCCAAATTTCTGCAGATTTATCAACCAAAACAGCTCCAAACTTGCCCCTTTTTCTGATTAGGTATTGATAAAATAAACAACTCTTCAACAACGCAACCAGAGTTCGCACAACTGCAAAAAAACCGGCTGAAAAGTCTAAAGTTGTCGTTTTATATCAAAAACAAAATATTCCACAAAGTTTAATTGTAAAAATTTCTTTTGCAGGCAGAAAAAGAAAAAAGAAAAAAAAGTGGTTACATGATTGGTAATGGTTTAGTCAGCAGACACATAGATTGGCTATTTAGAGTCTTTCTGCTGGTGGTTGGCCAGGGTAGCTTCGAAAGGGTTGTGCTGCTGGTGATGCTGTGGGAGATGCTGGTTGTGTGGGGCCACTGGTGGCGTCTGCACGGGCAGAAACGGGGTGGTCATCGTGGGAATAGACATAACTGAGGGAATAGAAGGTAGCAGCGGTGGCTGAATAGTTGAGGCAGGTGTAGGCAATGCGGTGTTGTTGTTGACTGTGGCAGTACTCGTGGTGCTCGTGGTGCTCGTGCTCGTGCTGGTACTGGCGCTAGTGATGCTGGCGTTGGCACTACCGGAATTGCCTAGTGCGGTCGGAACTGATGGAGTTAGCGCAGTTGGAATCGCAGACTGTGGAATTGCACTATTCATGTTGAACGAGTCGTTGATCAGCCTGTAAGAACTCACCTCTAGCATGACCGTGACATCTTTAGTGGCTTTGGTTAAGTTGGCTAGTGATGGACGGACCTCATTTAGAGTTGGTAAATCATTGATAATTGATTTTGTCAGCCCCAAAATCATGATGATTGACTTCAGCAGTGCGTTTATCTCATCATAGAATTTCTTCTTGTCCATTATTGTTGAGTTCTTGATATTGTCATTTACCAGTTTATACTTTATTCTCTTGTTCAGATCCATTGATGTCACACACGTATTTGTCAATTCTTTAATTTTGGCTATAGTGGTGCTGTTGATCTCTTCTGGTGTCACACTGCCACTGCCACTGCCGTTTCCATTGCTGTTCCCGCTGATGGCAGTCGCACTGGCTATTGCACTCTTGGAAATCGCCTCGTTTAGCTCAGAATAAACTAAACTCGAAGTTTGAACAACAAAGTTCAATGATGAGTATAAGTTCTCGTCGGCTTCAGCGTACTCGTTCAGTTGCTGCTGGGTAATAGTGGTAGCTGAGGTATTCAATGCCGGCAAACTAGGTGCTCTAGTCGGATGTGGCACAATATTACTGGCATTATAAATATCTTTTGCTGATTTGATATTTGACGTAGACGCCGAAACTGAGTTTAGGTTTGACAAACTTGGTAACGGCTGTGCAGGCGTTTGTAATTGTGGTGTTGGAAGTTCTGAGTGTGTTTGCGGTTGTGCTTGTGAAGGTATTTGTGGTTGTACTTGTTGTGCTTGAGGTTGTGCTTGAGGTTGTGCTTGAACCGGCTGTTGAGTCTCTTCCCTTTCTGGTTCCTGCTGGTGTTGTTTCTTTTGCACGTGCTGCTGCTGTAGATCCTCTGGAGTCAGCTGTTGCTCAGGTATTAACACTTTGTAAGCATTGTAAATCTCAGAATATGAGCCAAATAAAGTCAGTAACAACATTCTAATTGAGCAAATATCAATGTTTTTAACATAAGCTTGGTAATTATTTTGTAAAATATCAATCATTTTCTTGTAAATGGATATAATTTGAAACACACATTTAACTAGTTCATCGTTTGAATTTATCATTACATTTTGCTCATTGGATTCGTCAGTTTTTTCTAAAATTTCCATCAGATGATCAATCACTGTTTTGCTATAGTACAGCTGTGACACCATTTCAATGATAATTGATTTCTCAGTACAAACAGTGTTAAGCTTTTTGATTATTGTCTGGAATTCTGTTATTGAGAATAATATCTTTTTGGATATTTCAACGATTTTGAACTGAGTCAAGTTGAATCTGCGCTCTGGCAGTACTGATAGTCTTTTAAAATAGTCATTGTTGTTGCTGTTCGGTTCCTGTGCTTCTGCTATACCCAAAGTGCTTTGTACTGGTTCCGGTTTTATGGTGCTACTGATGGTGCTTTTATTACCATTAGGAGTGGATGCAGAAGTAGATGTGGCAGTCGAGGTGGAAGTTGAGCTGGAGTCAAAGTTGCTAGTTGATAAAGATCTGTTTCGTACAATCAACGGATCCAAAGTCTTTGGTGCAGGCTCTTCCTCGCTAATGATTTCATTGGATAAATCTGGATTTGGTCTCTTGATTATAAATCCCATTCTCTTTGCAGCTCTGGAGCTGACATAACTTTCGGAGGTACTTCGCGATCTTTCCAGCTGTGGAATATGAATGTCGGAATTGTCAGTTAAAGCTGGGACGGTTGATGCGGTTGCTGGGTACTCGTTATTCGACAAGAATCGAACCAGCTCGCCGAGCCATTCCAGCTTGTCCAGCTCCTTGATGGCGTTCAAGAACGATTCGTTTGGGAACTTGATTGGGTTCCCATTGATCTCAAATCGTTTTAAATTGGTTAAATGCGTTAGGGACTTGGGTATTATTTCAATCTGGTTGTTATTGATGACAAACATCTTCAGGCTGTGGTTCAGGGTGCCAAAATGAGATGGCAGCTTGCCGATTTTGTTGAAACTCAAGTCCAGAAACTCGAGGTTCATTGTTGTTAATATTTCAGGAAACAAACTGAACTGGTTGTTTTGCAGATCCAGCACCCTCAGGCTCCTCAACGCGCCAAAACTTGCTGGCAAACTGACAATCTTGTTGTTCTTCAGCGTCAGTTTCTCGGCAATCTTTTGTATCGTCTCTATAACATCCACGGATAAAGTGCTAATGCCCAAATCACTAAACTTGACTGTATGATCCTGCTCCTTCAGGCACCGCTCCACCTCCTCGTTCAGCGCCATCGGCACCATTTTGCCCCTGCTGCTGTCTACCATGTCTCAAAAACACACTAAACTCGCTCAAAACAAACCGCCCTAACTCGTTCTATAATGGCAAAGTTATTAATCAAATTAAATAATTTGTTTATAATTTTAAATTAAAATTAACGGTTTTCCAGGCCGGGTGAAAAAAGAAACCAAATATTACGTCAGCACTTTAGCTGATTTCAGTTCAAGCTGCTGGATGGGGCTGTTTGACCGGTTTGCGTACAAGGAGGGTGCCAGTGGTGGTGCTGTGGTGCGGGTGGAGGCTGCTGAGCAGAAGGGGCTGAAACCACTGCGGGATTTGCTGCAGAATGACCTGGTTTTGGTGTTTATTGGGTACAATCCCAGCATCAAATCGTCTGCAGTTGGGCACAGGTTTGCCCACCATTCCAACAAGTTTTGGAAGCTGGGCTGTGAGTGTGGGCTGTTCCCGCGTGGAACAAGCTACAAGGACGATCTGTTCTTGCCCGAGAGGAGAAAAATTGGGTTTACTGACTTGGTTGCGCGGCCTACAGCCAGTATCAGGCAGTTGAGTCGGCCTGAGATCGAGGAGACGTGCCAATTTTGATCGATAAGCTGAGCAGGTGCGAGCCCAAGATAGTGTGCTTGGTTGGTAAGGGTATCTGGGATAGCTTTGTTAGGTATTTCAGGTTCAGTACCTCCAAAGAGTTTAAGTACGGGCTACAAGATGAATTAATAAATGGTATTATCAAGATATTCGTTATACCATCAACGTCTGGACTAGTGAGAATATCATACCAGGACATGCTGGGCTACTGGAAGCAATTATTCCGGTTGTACAGTGTCGTCAGCAAGAGCGATATTTGCCCCAGCTCCCCCGCCATCAATGAATAGACTGATTTCCCTTGCAAGATCAGTATCAAGTTCAAACTGATCCTCAACGCCATTAATGATATCACTGCCAATGATCGACCGTTCATCAATAAAGTCCTCCAAAAGTTCACCAGAGGGCTTAACGTCATATTCATAAACATCGTTGTCGTCCCAAATTTCCTTTGGCAGTTTTGCCATCAGCTTGCTCTCTCCTGACAGTATCACAAATCTCACAAGGTTTAATGGGATGATTCCACCTTTAACTGGGTTCAACTTGATACCTTGTGCGATGAATTCCATCAAATTATCATGAAGAAAGTTTCTAAACTCAATCTTCTCCCACATTATTGAGGCTCTGATCACATAACATTGGGTCAGCAGTTCGATTTCTTCTTGCACTTCAAACACACTGTAATCTTTGACCGGAATATCTGATGCTAGTCCAATGGTCTCCAGCAGTTTATAGCCTGTGAACGGATAAAGGATGAACGCTTCTTTCAACGACTGTTTAGCATTTGTGTAATCATTCAAATGTAAGTAACAAAGTGCTTTTGAATATGCTAAACTAGGTGTTAACCACTTTCTATAAGTAATCACCAACGGACTGTCAATGAACTCAATCAAATACTTGAAGTTGCCTGATAAAATGGCATAAAAATCCATAAAATAACGTACTCCATATGGATCTTCTCCTGGTGACAGTGACAATAGTAATTTGGCATACGTGAAGGCAGTCTCAAATGTCCCCTTTTTTGTCAACACATCAATATATCTAAATAATGCTAGGCAAAATTGTCTATTCATATAATAATGGAAAGGCAATCTTGTCAAACCGTTACCCAATTCCAAATTTTGTTTGAATCCACGATCAAACACAAACAGTGCTCTTTCAATTAATCCATTGCTATTACTTTTGTCACCCTGTCTTACTAAGATCAGTGCAACTTGTAAAATGGTTTCAACATGATATGGGTACTCCGCTAACAGATGCATCAAATTCTCGTGATTTGGTTGGATAATAACCGAGATGAAGAACTTGGTGTTGGCTAATTTTGCAGATGCTGATCTTTCAAATTTGTAAAACTTGATTCCATATTTCTTGTACTGTTCAATATCATCTTTAATGACATCTGCCCAATCTTCAGATTCACTTAGTTTCAACTGTAGCATTTCCCGATCATCAATTTCTTCCATGGAAACTTCTTTGGTGGTGGTGGGCACCCAATCGTCTCTTATTTTAGTCATTATCAGTTTCCTTCTGGACCCAGGAACACTTCTCTTGTCTGAGCCTCCCCATCCTCTTACTAACCTGGCTAGTTTTTTTATTTGCTTTAGCTGCTCAGGCGGAATCGAAGTCGAAGTGGTTTCATTGGCATCCCTGATCGCCTCTTTGGACAGTGATCCAAACAGCTTCTGGAACTCATTGTCCGGGTCTAAATTTTTCTCATCAAACGACAGCAAGTGCCTGCATTTGAACTGCTTGAGTGGAGTGAAGTACTTGAATGTGGCATCAAAAACCTCGTGCGTTATGTTCAAGTCCAACTCATTATCTTCTTCTTCCACTTTACCTCCTTTACTGATGTTTTTCGTCTCCTCCTTGATGTTCAGCTCCTGCAAGATTTTATCCAGCTCGTCATCGTCGTCTGGCTGTTCTTCGTCTTCTTCATCATCAAAAGCTTTATTGGCTTTACTCTTTTTTTTATTCTTCTTCTTACTCTTCTTCTTCTGTGACTTTGTAGGTAGTTTAAAATCTTCCTCTTGTTCTACTTTCTCTCCTGGTGTTTCACCATCACTTTCACTGCCATTTTCACTGCCATCTTCGTCGCCATCGCCACCAATCAGGGCAAATAAATTCGTAGCTTTCGGCTTCTCCACTAGAAGTTTTTCTCCATCGTCTTCTGCTGCTTCCTCGTTCTTAAGGCCTTCATCTCTTTGCCTCAACTTCTCAAGCTTCCTTAGCGCCCTCGAACTCATTTGGAATCTTCTAGTAAAATTTAACCAAAAACAAGCAAAGCTAAAATTCTCAGAATTTCAATTTTTCACTAAAAATTCCATCAATTTTCACCAAATTTCATCTAATTCTACTGAAATTCCATCAATTGTCCGCAATTGTGCTCAATCTTGCAGTGCCATTGGTCAATTGCCCATGTAGCTCTAAAAATCAACCAAAACATTCATCAATTTCTCTCTTTTCCATAACAAAACCATTCAAAATGACGTAAATTGCGGGATCACATCATATATTGTAAGGTGTTTTTTTTAGCACCGTAATATAGCAATCTTAAAAAGTATAAATAGTTGACACATTTTCCTTAATTTAAGCAACATCAAATCAATTATATTGAAATAGAATAAAGTAAACTCAAACACAGTTAAACATGCCATCAGATCATTTAGTCACATCATTTTATCAAGGAAAGGACAAAGATTTCATTGTTTTTGCAGAAAGTGAAGAATCAATCAAAAAGTACTTGAAAGACTCCACAGTTCCATTGTCCCAAGTTGTCGGTAACTTCAAAATTTACACAACTGCCAGTGGACGTGGTGCAGATGGTCAATTGGAAGAAGCTTCTAAAATAGATCTTGATAATGAGTTTGGCTCCAAATCAAACGATGAAATCATCAAAGAAATTTTGGAGAAAGGCTCGGTAAAGAATCATCCAAACGTCGCTAAGAATATTTGGCGTTCAACCAATGATTCAATGGGTCCTAGAAACTGAATTGAATTGATATTCACTGCATGATTTTTTATGACTTTTTTTTTTTTTTGAATTGTGTCAATATAATATAAATATATAATAAATGCATTTCTCACAGAGCATAGCCTTCATAGTTATAAGCTCTGTAAATCCAATGATGATGTAGATTTTGATCTAAATCCAAGTACTTTAGAAGTTTTTCTCATTAGTGAAATGTGGTGATGGTGATTTCGATCAGCTGCATCGTGAACAGTATCTCTTTTAAGAATATCAAATGAATTTGTATCATTGTCATTTGACTTTCTTTTGAATGTAAACCTGAAACTTGAGCTTCGTTTCGATTTCGATTTGGAAACTGACTGTTCCCTTCTGACTAGCAAATTCTTTGACAAAAGTTCATCGCTCCATAAACTCTGTAGGAGATATTCAATTCTTGATCTTTCCACTTCATTAATCAAAATCACTCTTTCTCCATCAATATTAAAATCCGCCCCATCTTGTTCAGATCCTTTGAGAGAATTATAACTATCCATACCATCTTTATAATTGATTGCTATTCTAATTGGTATAATCTCGTTGAAATAACAAGCTTTCAAAACCTCTTTACTTAATAAAATTGGATTATTACTCAATTTAATATCAAAGCATTGCATCAAATTTGGTTTGATTATTGAAATATTAAAATTCAAGTTGAAATCTTTGTTTATTTTTGATATTGAATAATCCAATTTGTACGGTCCATTTATGAAGTTAATTAACAAGTTTAATTTCTCAAACCAAATATCGTATTCAAATTTATCAATTGAAATTAATAAAATTTCAAATAATTTGAAATTGTTTTCAAACTTAAGTTTAAAACTGTTTTTGAATCTTGTATATATCCCCCCATCATTTAAATCAACATCCAAATTGCTATCAGTACTGTAAATCTGACAAATTGATAAAGGAATCAAAAATTTAACGTCAAATTTGTTGTATTTGGAAACATTTGTAAGAATTAAATGCGTCTTGAATAAAAAACATCCATAAACTTCATTAACCGCTGTTCTATCTTTGCCATTAATATAAACACCAAATAATGAACCTAACAATATTGGCATGCCTAAATATTCAACTGGGAAATTTAATTTAATTTGTGATTGAAATTTTAAGCTATTAAATAAAACATTTGCTTTAAGTTTTTCCTGTAAACCAAATCTATTAATTTCACTAATTTGGTTATCTATCTTGATTATGGATTTTTGTATTATATCATTAGCAATATTGTCATCAATTTTAGGTGTTGATTTCAATAAAGTTTCTAAAAACAACTTGTATTTTGAAATTCTTGCTATTGGTTTACACATCAAAGAGTTTAAGGATAAATCCATACCGTTTGAGCTGGATGCTGCCTCTAACACTGTTTGAAAACCTTTGGTCAAACTCAATCCTAGTTCAGGGTCCGATTCTTTGGAATTGATTAACTTGAACACTAAATCATGTAATGTGAAAAACTGTTCGTAAAAGAATTTATTGATAGCTCGTTTACTAATTAGATCAGCAACTCTGCCAGCAGTTTGAGGGGAGTTTGGTGGTAGCGCTGTTGATGCCGATGATTGAAAGTTGATCAGTTGTTTCAATTCAATTAAAAAGTCAAAATGGCACTTAACTAGATTATTCACATATTGATTCAATTGTTTGATTGGGATTCCATCATTTCCCTTCAATATTATAGACTTAAGATAAACATCTGACAACATGTAAAGTGAACTGATATAACTTTCTTCGGTATCGACAATTTCTTCAATGATCCGTTGCCTTATGAAGCTCCTTTTTATATGAGGTGGATATTGCTCAAAGGGTATTATGCATGGAGATAGCTTTGACGAGCTCGTGAATTGTTCATGTGGTGAATCATTAGTGACAGTCATACTGAGCCCCGATTTTGGTGAATTCAAATTTGATGATGATAATTTCAATAAAGCATATTTGATAAACGAGCTTGGTAAATCACTTATCACTGAGCTAGCATCATGTGAAGGCAAGTTTGAATAATTGTTCTCTTTGACCAATGGACAGTTATTGGTATTACTTGAGCTGTTTAAACCCTGGTCTATATTAACACTATGCTCCCCTTTCACAGCGATATTAAATATGCTTTCATTCAAGCTAGAGTTGCATGATGATGACAAACTTCCTGTTGTCTGTCTTTGGCTATAATGAGCTGAATCAGGTTTATCAGTAACTTTCAATGCACTAAACATCTAAAATGAAGCAAAAAAGCAACGCTAAAATAACAACCAAAACAGGTAAAACCACCCAATAAAAGTGTGCTATATCAAAACAATAGCTAAAATGCTTAATAAAGCAGATTAATCGTCTATAACAATCATTTCACTCTCTCTATTTCGTACTTTATTTCGTCTTTGTTTTTGTGTACAAATTATTGTTTGTTTATGTTTTAAATTCCGACCTTTTGGTCGGAATTCGATCTTCAATTCTTGAAATTTGCAAAATTCAACTAAAATAAAACTGCTAAAACTTTGATAAAGATAGATTGATAAATCGACTATAGCAAGTGAATTTGGAAGAGATGGTGAGTGCTTGGTGATATTTTGAGTTGCTTGTGACAATTGGAGAGATGAAGTTTGCTCTAATCTTGCGAGAATTAACATGGGATGGACATTAAGTCCATGTGTTTTAAGGGATTGGTATTTTATTGTCACAGCTAACTGCTGATGCTGGATGCTGAACAAGGCATCTTTTCAGCCTTGAGGGCTTAATACTAACTGAGGGACAGTCTGAAACCGGAATTAGTCAATTGCTGAAAGTGAGTGGGCATTGGAAGCAGAGTTTAGGGAGAAAGATGCTAACTATTCAACCAGGCAGAAAGAGAAGCGCATGCTATAGTAGCAGAGGCTAGAGCATGTAAGTATGATTGGATTCTGAGGCTATGGTCATTCACTAACAATATACAGACCGTACTGCTCGTTTGAAAGCAGCCAAGGCAGATGCTGCTGAGGAAATTGCACAATACAAGCAAAAGAAAGAGCTTGATTTGAAGAAATACGAACAAGAAGTGAGTCTCAGCGAGAACTGTAACCAGCCGGGGTGAACCTGTACTAACAACTGACACAGCACTCTGGATTGAATGCGACTGCCGACAAAGATGCAGAAGCCCAAGTCAAGAAAGAAATCGAAGCTATTGAAAAAGCATCCAAGGCCAAGAAAGATCAAGTTATCAAGTTATTGATTGATGCAGTTACTCAACCAACTCCAGAGCTACACATTAACGCTTAATTGCTCGTAAAATTGTGCCTGAATAGATGAAAAGATTGTTAATTTTGTAGCCCTTGGCCGGGAGTCTCTTGTTAGCTTTCAAGTGCATAGCTGGGAGCAGTACTTTAATGCCTATGGGGTTCTCAATGTTGCACCCAGTACCCTGTTTCACATGGGTTTTGGCCCATGAATGGGTGTCGTGCGCCTACCAGCGTCGTATTGGGAAATTTCCAACAGAATTTCACATTCACTAAAATTCGCATTAAAATTCTTCCTGTTTTGAAGCAACCAAGCAAACTATGAACCAAATCCAGGTGTATTTCAACAACAGTGTGCTGGAAAACATCACAATCTCGGAGCTGGTGGAGGAATACCTGAAATCTGAGGATTTGCCGTACCAAGTTTCGCTCATTTCAATCATACTAATAAGTTTACCCATAATATGGTTGTTCTACCAGCGTTATTCACAACTCAACAACAGTGAAAAACCAATCAAATTCTCAATTGAGATTCCTGCTGAGGCCAAACCCCACTGGAAAGGAAAAAGAATCCATCCAGTTTCGATTAAAAATGCTGAAGAACCGGAATTTATCCAAAGCTACTGTCCTGCAACAGGCCAGTTTTTGGGGAAATATAAAAGCAACTCGAGAAGTGAGATCAATGAGGCTATCAGCAATGCTAAGCAGGCACAATTAAGCTGGAAAAAATCAACTTTTGCCCAACGTCGCCAAGTATTGAGGTCGCTCAGTGAGTTTATAATCCAAAACCAAGAAGAGATCGCCAGAGTTGCCTGTAGAGACTCGGGCAAAACCATGGTGGATGCATCAATGGGAGAAATCTTGGTCACTTTGGAGAAGATCAACTGGATTCTGAAACATGGAGAGAATGCACTGAGACCAAACAAGAGATCCGGGCCATCCAACTTATTGATGAGCTACAAAGGAGCAGAAGTCCGCTATGAGCCATTGGGTGTAGTGGCTGCACTGGTGTCGTGGAATTACCCTTTCCACAACTTGCTAGGACCGATAATTGCAAGTTTATTCACGGGAAACGCAATAATCCTGAAGTGCTCAGAGCAAGTTGTCTGGAGTTCACAATTTTTCATTCAATTGGTTCAGCAGTGCTTGAGAGCATGTGGCCATGATGCCAACCTGGTACAACTAATTTGCACATGGCCTGAGGATGCAAACTACTTTACTTCTCACCCAGATTTATCGCATATCACCTTCATTGGCAGTAAGCCAGTTGCTCATCACGTGGTGAAAGCAGCTTCAGACTCGCTAACTCCAGTTGTTGTTGAGCTGGGTGGTAAGGATGCATTCATAGTGCTGGATGATGTCAAGGATGTCGAGGCGATTTCCAGTATTATCATGCGTGGTACGTTCCAGTCAGCTGGACAGAATTGTATTGGGATTGAAAGAGTCATTGTGACTGAAAAAAACTACGACAAGCTGGTGGAGATATTGTCTGCAAGAGTGCCAAAGCTGAGGTTGGGCTCTGACATTGACCAACTAGAGGACATTGACATGGGTGCGACGATAACTGATTTGAGATTTGAGGCATTGAAAAGTTTAATCAGTGATGCAGTGGCGAAAGGTGCCAAGCTGGTCCACGGTGGTGATAAGTATAACCATCCAAACTATCCGCAGGGTCATTATTTTATGCCAACTCTGCTTGTTGACGTTACAGAAGAAATGGAGATTGCCAAACAGGAAGTGTTTGGTCCAGTTCTGACAGTGATGAAGGCCAAGGACACTGAAGATGCAGTCCGCATTGCAAACTCCACCATCTATGGACTTGGAGCATCTGTGTTTGGCAGTAACTGGGAGGAGCTGAACAAAGTTACCAACGAACTGAACTCTGGTAACGTGGCCATCAATGACTTTGCCACGTTTTATGTGTGCCAGCTACCATTTGGTGGGCAACGTGGCTCGGGATACGGCAAGTTTGGTGGCGAAGAGGGGCTTCAGGGACTGTGCAACCTGAAGAGTGTGTGCTACGACAAGATTCCGTTTGTTTCGACTCAAATTCCAAAGCCTCTGGACTATCCTATCAACGATGAAGTGAAGGCGTGGAATTTCGTCAAGGCCCTGAATGTTGGCGGGTACGACAATAGTCTGTGGAACAGAATCAAAGCTATTGGTACGCTGGCAAAGAACTCAAAGTGACCGGAGTAATAGAGTGAAATAGAAATAGAAATAGTTAATGTTTAATGGTTTATATTTTAGTTTTCGGTGTTGCTAAGTGAGTGTAGTGAGAAGAGCATGTCATAGCACGTTAACTTTACACAGTTTCAGGTTTGGGTAAGGGAGAGCACGTTAACTTTGTACAGTTTTTAGGTTTTGGTGAGGACTAATGGTTTGAGGTTCAGGTTTTAGTGAGGTAGAACATAAAATGTTACAGCTCTCACGTATTAATTTCAGCTTCAATGGTTTAGAGTTCGTGGTGTTTTAATACAGATCGTGGTATGGCCGCTTCAACGGTCTACGCTTCCTGGGAGTCATTGAGTGTCATATTTATATACAATTTAAGCTAGTTGAGAATCGATTTCTCAATAACCTGGAACTGTTTTGTCAGCTCCTCGACGTACTTCTTGTGGGCTTTTTCCACCTCGGCAGTCACCTTTTTGATCTCGTCGTTCTTCTTGAACTTTTTCAGCTCTTTGATTGCGTTATTTCTCCCAGTGGATAGTGACAGCTTTCCTGAGGAATTCTTGTAGTGCTCCAGCAGCTGCTTGATCTCCTTCACCATCTCGCGTTTGAGCTCGACAGTTGGTGACGGCAGCGGCACCTTCAGCTGCTGTGCGTTGGATGGCATCACCTCTGGGGTGAGGTTCAGCTCAGCAGCCAGGATGGACGAGATCACGTGCTTCACGTTCAGAGGGTCAAACACCGTTATGATCAGGTTTCTACCCTTAGTGGCGGTCTGCGCAACCGCAGTGAATGGCTGGGACTCGTGCGAATTGATCTGGACGTTGATTTTATCGAAAATACGCTCATTGGCAGTGCCCTGTTTGATCAAGTTGGCCTTTTCTTTGAACGACTCCATCACCTTGCCAAAGACCTCCTCGAACGGGCCCAGCACTTTGCGTGGGTCCTCCACGACCAGCTCTTCTTCCTCTTCCTCTGCTGCGTGCTTGTCGGCGGCTCTGGAGTTTCTCTTACCACCAGCTTGCTTCTTCTTTGGTTTCAGCGCTGTGAACCCCGTGGAAAGTTCCCTGCTTCTGTACACCACTGCTGTGGTTCTGGTGGTGCTGGTAGCCAGCAAACTGGCTCTGCAAGCTGCGATTTTGGTCAGGTTTCTGAACATTGTTGGCTGCCTGTGTAAATAGAAGAAAATATTTTTTAGCCTGAAATTTTTCAGGCAGTGAGCATTTAGCATTGTAAGTAGTGAAACTGCGGCACAGGAGGCGTGGCAAAGCTAAAAGGACGACACACATACTATAGGGTGAACGGCATCAAAATTCAAGGCAAAAGTACCACACCAATCCCGACTTTCAGCACAATTGGTGGCCCAGTTTGACACAATTTATACATAAGCAGCAGGCCCATGTCCAATATAGAGGAGCTGAAGGAGCTGTGCCAGGTGTGCTACGTACACAAGTTCAAGTACAGCTGTCCCAAGTGCTCGGTGAAGACGTGCTGCGTGGAGTGTGTGAAGGCACACAAGGAGAAGACGAAATGCGACGGGAAAGTGGACAACACGCAGTTTATCCAGCGATCTGAGCTGCAGGAGAACCCGCACCTGGTGCACCGAGACTACAACTTTCTGGTGAACCTGAACCGGACGATCAGTGTGACCAAGGAGGACCTGAGGAGCCAGAACAAGAGGATTCTGGCTGGCGCAGGCAACAACTACAACAGAAACCGCAAGCTGCAGCGCCCGAACGACAATGTTGTGGTGAAGAGGGGCGTGCGCGTGAAGGTGCTGCCCCGGGGAATGCAGCGGTCGCTGAGCAACAAGTCGTTCTACGACAAGAAGAAGGGCTGTTTCAACTGGACTGTCGAGTGGGTGCTGATGGACGGGGCAGGACGTGTGCTCAAGAGCTGCACGAGCCACCGCGTGCCCGAGGACGCGGTGCTGCAGGAGTCTGTTAGCAGGGAGGTTGTGGACGGGCTGGACGCGGGCGAGCTGCACTTCTTTCTGAAGAAAGTGGACACGTCTGCGAACGACCCTCGGTACGTTGAGCTGGCCCGGGACGGCGTGGTGGGCGACCTGCTGCGCGAGCAGACCGTCATCGAGTACCCCACCGTGCTTGTGACCACTGCACCCGAGATCGCAGGCTGGTCTGTGGACCGGGAAGCGAGTTCCGCCAGTGACACTTCTGACACTTCTGACTCCAGTGACGACTCCTCTGAAGACAGCGGCACCTCTGACGACAGTGACACCTCTGATGGCAGTGATAGTTCAGCCCCAGAAGAGGCCTCGTCCAGGCCCCAGCCACAGATCACCGTCCCAGAGACTTCGGGGCAAAGTCTCAGCCCGTGTAATCCCCAGCCCGTGTAATAATACCACCCTCGCATTGCACCCCGTAGCCTGCACGCAGCCCACCGCGCCCACCGCAGCCTGAAGCGCAGCCTGAAGCGCACCAGCTGGTATGCTGGTGTCCGGGTGTCCAACACCAGCACACCACCAGCCCAAAAGTAAACAGCACAGAAAAGTAAACAACCGCAGGCACAACAAGCATGAAGAAGATCGATCTAGTGCCACTGGAGCTGGGCGGTGTGCAGAAGAGCGCGGTGGACGCAGAGAGCGAAGAAGATGTGCTGCTGAGCAAAACGTCGGAGCTGTCGCTGCTAGACGAGGACGATGGTGGGCCTGAACAGCATGAGCAGAACACAGACCGTGCGCGGTCCCCCAAGATCAGCATGACGCCCCTGGGGCTGAAGCGGCTGCCGGAGCACTTCTACAGGCACACGCCTGTGCGGTCGTCGCCGCTGAAGAACGTGGTGCAGGAGGCTGACGATGTGGAAATGGAGGTGGAATCAGACAGTGAGGTGGCGCCCGACGTTACTATGGACGACGCGGGCAACACGAGCTTCGGCAAGAAGCTCAGCGACACCACCAGGGCCATATTGTCACCCACAATTCTTGGAGCCAGGCTGGCAACGCACTCCAACTCGCCAATTGTAAGGAAAAACCTCACTGAGAAGCTGATCCATGTGGACGAGGATGAGGACCTGGACTTCAGCGAAAACGGCCTGGGCACCGCGTACAAGAGCACGCCCATCAAGGGTGGCGCGCTGGTCCACAGAAAAGTGCAGACTCCAGACTCCAGTTTCGACACCACCAGCGAGACCAGTGAGGACCTGTCTGAAGACTCTGTGGACTCGAGCGACACGAGCTCGTCTGCATTCAAGACCCCCAGCGTCAGAACGCCCTGGGGGAACCAGCCCATCCAGCTGCAGATGCACCACCACCACTACTACCCACCTTCCAGCCCCGGATTCAGCCCGCAGCACTACAACTACCCCTACGAGGGCGACTACGACCCCGCCAACAGCCAGGTGGCCATTCTGCCGGCTCCCTGGTCCAAATTCGCCTCTCCCAAGGCCCCAACACCTTATCTCATAAGCTCGTATCTGCAGCTCATCTTCAATGCCATCACGTCCAGTGTCATTATCTACATTCTGATCAGCGCCATCAAGACCGTCAAGTCGGATATCAACTCCAAGATGGAGGAGTACGCCGCAGATATAGCCATGGAGGTGTCGCGGTGCACCCGGTCATACATCGAGAACAAATGTGACCCGGAAACCAGAGTGTTTGCGCTGGAAAAGCTGTGCAACGAGTGGGAGAAGTGCATGAACAGGGACCCACTGACGCAGAGCGGCAAGGCCAGCGTCAGTGCGGAAACTCTGGGGCTGATTCTCAACTCGCTGATTGAACCAATTGGCACCAAGGCGATGATTATCTTCATATTTGGCATTGTGGCATGGGCTTTCACGTCCAACTTCATATTTGGGTTTGTCAGGGCCAAGTCGTACTACGGCTGGGACTACCACGTTCCGCTGCTGGAGCACCACCAGCAGAACCAGGCCCAGGCCCAGCCGCAGTTAACCGGGCCAAACCAGCCCCCAAACCAGGCTGCAAACGGCTGGGACTACAGCTACTCCACGCCAAAACACTGAGGGGACGCAGGGCCCAGTGCAGCACTGCGACAGCACTGCGACAGCACTGCGACAGCACTTGACACAATCATGCGTGTGAGCCCACCGCTAGCTGGCACATAAGCAGGCCCACCCCACACATGGCACTGCACACTACGACACTGCACACTACACTACACCACTACACCACCACACCACTCACCAATAAATACATCGCATAGCTCGTCTTTCTCGGTTATTATGTAAAACCAAAATTCAACAAAAATATTTTTTCTCAACTATTTTAATCCACAACAGAGAGAAATATGTCGTGTCAGGTGCCCGAAGTGTCGGCACAGGTGCCTCTAAAGACTGGGAGACGAAGCAAGCTGGTGCTGGTGTGGAAAATCGTGCGGAAAATCAACTGGATCAGCGTGCTAACACTGGTGGTACTACCTCTATGGGCCATGTACGCAGGCTGGCACCACAGGCCCAGCATGAGCACCCTGAAGCTGGCGTGGGTTTACTATAACCTCACGTCATTCTGTGTGGTTGCGGGCTACCACCGGTACTACGCGCACAAGTCGTTTGTGGCGAGTGCGCCTCTGCAGTACATCTTTGCTATATTTGGGCCCAGCGCGGGCATCGGGTCCATCAGATGGTGGGCTGCTGCGCACAGGGCCCACCACCGGTACGCAGACACCGAGCGGGACCCGCACAGCATCAGAAGAGGGTTTGTGTTCAGCCATATCGGCTGGATGCTGCTGAGACCTCGCTATAAAGTGGCGAGCTCCATAAAGGACTGCCAGGGAGAAGACCTGAAAACGGACGCCGTGGTGAACTGGCAGGACAAGAACTACTATGCGCTGGGCGTGCTCAGTGGGCTGGTGGTGCCCGGGGTGCTGAACTGGGCCCTGTTTGGGGACTTTGCTGCTGGTGTTATCTACGTTGGGGTTCTGCGGGCAGTTCTCGTGCAGCACGGCACGTTCCTGGTCAACTCGATCGGCCACATGAGTGGCACACAGCCATTTGACGACAGAAAGTCGTGCAGAAACAACTGGATCCTGTCGGTACTGACGTTTGGGGAGGGAAACTGTAACTTCCACTTTGAGTTCAGCACCGACTACAGAAACGGGTACAAACTGTACGACTACGACCCGATCAAGTGGATGCTGGCGGTGTGCCAGAGGCTCAGCATCGTCAAGAGCGTTTACAGAACCACCGAAGCAGCCATAAGCCAGTGTTTGCTGCAGCACCAGCAGAAACTGATTGACAAAAGAAGAGCCAAACTGAACTGGGGGATCCCAATCGACAAGCTGCCGGTGATCTCGCCGCAGGAGTTTAGAAGGCTGGCAGTGTCAGAGGCCCCAAAGCGAGCTCTGATAGCGGTGGCTGGAATTGTTCACGATATAACGCCTTTTGTCAACGACCACCCTGGTGGGCTGGCTCTGCTCAAGGCGTCTATAGGCAAGGATGCGACCAACGCGTTCAACGGAGCAGTTTACGACCACTCCACTGCGGCACACAACCTGCTGGCCACAATGAGAATTGCAGTGCTCAGTGGTGGAACAGAAAAGATTGTGTGGAAACAGCAGCAGATGGAGAATAAGGACGTTCCTCTGAAGCAGGACTCTGAGGGCCGTAAGATTGTGAGAACGGGCGAGCAGGCGACTATTATCAAGAAGCCGATCAGGACTGCGGGGGCGGCTTAGGCCAGTTCCTTCAACTGGCAGCCGGGGCGAAGCAGCCGCTACCGGGGACTCTTGTGCAGCTGGAAACTCTACTGGGCAGCCGGGGGCTCTGCTGGCAACCTCGAAGCCTGGAAGGGCAACCTTGAAGCCTGGAAGGGCACCTAATGAAAATGAAATTACGACATACGGAAAGGATATCTACTCATAATACTAATACTAATCAATCTTCAGCGACTCCTTGTAGCACAGGTCAACCCTCTCGAGCAGGTTCTGCAGGGTGTTTGCACTCTTGCCCAGCTCACCGCCTTCCTTGATCAGATTAACCAGGTTCTTCTGAGCAGGCTGGCTGAAGTGCTCGCAAAACACCTGGATTCTCGTCTCGTAGTCCTCGCACGACACCTTGTTGAGGTCGATCGTCTCGTCCGAGGAGTTGCGGTTCGTCGTGGTGAGCTCCCTGGTGAACAGCTTCAGTGAGGCGAATGGCTGTGGCGCAGCAGGAAGCAAGTAGTGCTTAGTCAGCGGGTGCACAGTGCGCAGCTGCGTGGTGGACTCGGTGCTGGGCTCCTGGAAGACGCCAATCTTCAGGAACCTGACCAGCGAGTCCAGGGCCTGCTGCTTGGCCTTGGTGGAGATGTTGGAGGTCACAGAGCTCGTAATGGCCAGTGACACAGACTGTTTGGAGCTGTTCAGTGTCCAGTTGAGCAGTATGAAGAACGACTTGAGTGTCTTGACCCAGCTGCTTTTGATCAGGGCGTTCGGCCCGTACGCAATGAGCAGGTTCAGGAACTTGACCGAGTCAGACCTTATGGCTGGGGTTATGTGCGTCATGGCACTGTGGACGAACAGGATAATCGATCTGGTGTGCAGTTCAATGAGGTTTGGGTGCCTTTTGCCAATCTCTGTGAGCAAGCTGACCAGCGCAGTTCTCACTGACAGCGACTGGTCGATGATCAGCGGCACTATGGCCGTGATAATCTGCTTGTACAGTGCAGGATTCTCAGGTAAATGCTGTTCGATGAAGATCAACGTTTCCTTTCTGGTTTGCGACGCGTGGTGCTTCAGCAGCGACAGCCGCTTAATCAGGTCGACATCTGCATCCTCGTTCCGGGACAGTGACTGTGTAGGCAGTGAGATAGATTTGGCAACGAACGATGTATCGGTGTAGTTAGTTGGTTTTGCCTTGGTCTTGCCGACTTTTAACTTAGCTTTCTGTGGTTTGTTAGTGTTCTGGCCCCGCCACCACACGCACACTGTTGATACGCACCTGGAAGTCCTTCTGCTTCTCTTTCTTCTTTCTGACTGAGCCCATTTTGCTGCGGGAGGATGTGCTTTGGTTACTGTTTGGGTCTGAAAGTTTTTTATGCGATGAGTGGCGCAGTAGCTGAGTGGCGCAGCAGCACAGTGGCGCAGTAGTAGAGTGGCGCAGCATACTCAGCTGGTGCGTGATAGCAGTGCTGTATTGGTGCTGGGTGCTGCTTCACTAGTAGTACTGGTGTGCTGGTTGTGACTCCATGGTGATTTCTCAGCTGGGTGCTGAGCCTTACTATTTTGTGGCGCGTGAAACATCTCCTACTACAAAACACCAATTTACATGCTAAGTGAATAATTAAACTATCTGTTCCACAGCTTGCTTCTTTTCTTTCTAATAAACTTCTTCTGGTACAGAAACTGGCAGTGCACCGACAGGAACGCCCAGTCCAGTTCGCTAGAGCTATAAATCCAGTCATTTTCACCGCTCGCATTTCTATCATACTTCTGGACGCTTTTGTAGTCTGGCGACAGGTTGTTGTTCACCTCGTAGCTCAGCAGACGGTCCACCCACACCTGGGTGTCGTCTATGATGTTCCACATCATCGTCGTGTACAGCTTGCGGATGCTGAACCCGCTCTTCTCCTCGTACTTGGCTATGATCTGCTTGGGTATAAGCAACGCCGTGTTGTACGCTAGCTCTGTCTGCTTGCCGTAGACAAACTTGAACTGCTGGATATCGCCGAGCGCACACATCACGCTCGCAATCATGCTGACCTGCAGCGAAGTTAGCGGCCCGCTCACAGCTTTCTCCACAATAGTGAATGTATCAAGTTTATGGGGATTAACGGCTTGGGGCAGCTCGTCCACCGACACATTCTGTCTTATTAGCGCCAGGTCTACGGTGAGGTCCTTTAAGCGTCTCAAAGATGCCACCGTATCAATAAAACTCTGGAACTCGTTCAGGAAGATGGACGGTATTAGCTGATTGTTCAGCGTTGAGGTTAATAATGACAGTTTGGTCAAGTTCCCCAAACTTTTGAGGAAGTACTGGAGCTCCATTGACCGTACCAGGTAGGAGCAGTCCTGGAAACAAATGTTGAGCTCGGTGATGTCCTGGAACTGCGACAACGACGACAATGTCGTCAAGTTCTGTGAGTCAATCATCAGGTCTAACCTCTCCACAGAGACCGATCTAAACAGCTGGGTGTCTTTCAGTGTTAGAGACAGGTGCTGCAGCTTGATATCTATATCCAGCCACATTCTCTCGCTCCCCAGTATGACCAAAGAGGTGAGATTGCTGAAACTCAGCAAGTTTGGCACATACTGTGAAGAAACCTCCAGCTCTTCAACCAGACCCTCCTCTCCCTCAATTGCTTTAAGCAGCTGCTCCCGGACAGCATCACCCACACCGGCATTCTCTGAATTGACTCGAACCGTGGACCAGTACCTCACAAACAGCGGTCTTAAGGCCCGTCTCAAGCTCTTACATATTTGCAGGTACCGCAGCAAATAGTCCTTTCTCCTGTACGCATACAACGGCCACTTCAGCTTAACCTTCTCGTCCTCACTGCAGAACCGCACTATCCGCAGCACAACCTCCACGGGCAGCTTGTCAATCATCTCACACTTGCACCTAGCTGCTAACGAAATAATAATAGCGGTGAATCTCCCAAATTGCCGAATCAGGTAATACTATAACACCAGGACACCACAACTGCCCGAAACGGAAACGCCCTCAAAACGCAGTCACAAACACATTTATTTTCCGGTAAGCGCACACGACGCAACTTTTTTTTCTGAAACTTGCAAAAGGAATAAACTGAAAATTTAAAAAAGTGAAATTGTTTACTGAAATTAACAAATAATAATCAGACAAAATGCCAGGTGTTTCCGTCAGGTATGTTACAGTGCAGACAGGAGATGACTAGAAACGACATGTGCGTTGGCAGAGGAGCAACACTGAAGTGAATGAGAGTTATTGAGATTAAATTAGGATATGGAATAAAGAGACAGCACGCACATATATGTTTCTAGTCCTTCTAGTCAGGCGCAGCCCAGAGGAGCGTTACTAACAAATACCACAGAGACGTTCCAGCTCAAGATTTCATCAATGCTTACGCACAGTTCTTACAACGTCAAGGTAAACTTGAAGTTCCAGGTTACGTTGATTTAGTCAAAACCTCAGCAGGTAACGAATTACCACCACAAGAAGCTCAAACTTGGTTCTTCAAGCGTGCTGCTTCAGCTGCTCGTCACATCTACTTAAGAAAACAAGTTGGTGTCGGTAAATTAAACAAATTATACGGTGGTGCAGCCAACAGAGGTGGTAGACCAAACAAACACGTTGATGCTTCAGGTTCAGTCAACAGAAAAGTTTTACAAGCTTTAGAGAAAATTGGTATTGTTGAAATTTCTCCAAAAGGTGGTAGAAGAATCTCTGACAATGGTCAAAGAGATTTAGACCGTATTGCTGCTCAAACTTTAGAAGATGACGAATAAACTTCATTCTTATAATGTATAAATAAAACAACCAAAAAAGTATTAATCTATTGTATTGTATTGCTGCATATATATATAGTGGTTTAGTAATTGTCGTTTGGATCAATTTTAAATATTTTATCTGGGTTCATAATTTTGTTTGGATCAATGCTAGTTTTGATCTGTCTCATTAGGTCCACAGTGTCCTGGCCTAGTTCCTCAATCAAATACTTTCTTTTACCAATACCAATACCATGTTCACCAGTGCATGTACCGTCGTTCTCAATAGCTCTTAGTACGCACCGTTCACTTAAATTGGAAACAAGTTCTCTCTGGTTTGGTTCATAGATCAAAATCGCATGGAAGTTACCGTCACCCACATGGCCCAGCACAGTGGTAAAGATGTTGCTCTGCTTGATATCAGTCAGTGTTTCCTCAATCACTTTGGATAGTTTGGATATTGGTACGGCCACGTCAGTGGTCCATACTTTAACGTCTGGGGAGATTGTCTTCTTGCAGTATTCAATGGTGGACCAGAAACCAATTTTTCTCGCTTCCCACAGGTTATCACACTCGCTAGCGTCCTTGGCATACTCGATCTTGATAACTTTGTTCTCTGAACTCAATTTGGTGATTTCTTCTTTTAAAGATGCATTATTTTTGGATATTTTGATGAACAGTGTAGGCATTTCGTTCCATTTTCTGCTGGTTGTGCCCATTTCATTGATAACTTTCATCATGTTTGTGTCTAGGAGCTCGACAGCGTTTAATACAAGACCTTTTTGGACCACTCTCGTGACGAAATCTGTTGCGTTCTTAATAGTTGGGAAAGACAGTACACCCACAGTTTCCTGTGGTTTATTGTGGCAACGCAGAGTTATTTCAGTCACAATCCCCAAAGTACCCTCTGAGCCCACAAATAGATTGGTCAGATTGTACCCAGCACTTGTCTTTCTTGGTCTATTTCTGGTTTTAATGATTGTGCCATCCGGCAACACCACAGTGAGACTTATGGCGTTCTCCTTCATGGTTCCGTAGCGCGCAGCGTTAGTTCCTGAGCACGAGGTGCCCACCATACCACCGATCATGGCGCCTGGGCCCGGGTCAGGGCCGATCATGAGCTCGTACGGTTTCAAGTACTCGTTCAAGTACTGCCAGTTGACGCCTGGCTGCACTTTGATGTCCATGTCGTCGTGGTTGAGCTGGATGATCTGGTCCATGTTCTGCAGGGACACCACGATGGTGTGGGCCTTGGTGGAGATGAGGCCTCCCTCGATGGAGGTGCCTCCAGAATAAGGAATCACCGGTATTCTGTACTTGTTAGCCGCCTGCATCACCTGGGACACCTCCTGGGTCGTGTTCGGGTACACCACGAGCTGTGGCAGCTTGGTGGCGGACGTGTGGGTGCTGTAGTCGCAGTTTGTGTGCTGCTGCAGGTCATTCTTATCGACGGACAGCTGGTCTGGCTGCAGCACCTGCGACAATTCTTTGAAGCAGGACTCGAATTCTGCAGCCCCGCCGTACTGGGGAGCTGTGGCCTCGCCCAGTTTCAGCGTGCTGGAACCACAGCTGCTGGCATTGGCCTTTTTATCGTTCATGTACCACGATAGCATATATCCTACCGACATACAGGCTGAGCCCAGTAACAATGTCCCCCCAAATCCGGGGCTATTAATAGAGCTGCGCGCACGGGGCTTGCTGGACGTCCCCAGACGTCTTGTGCCAGTGCGCACCGCCGTTCTCGCAAGTCTCAGCATCTGTCAATTGACCTTTAAAATAAAACGGTTTTTATTTCTTTTGCAATTGATGTAAAACGGTATCTTGGCTTGGATGTCAGCTTGGACTGCATTTTCCGTGGGGCATCCTCACTAAGCGATTTGTTAGCCATCGCTGGCTGAAAAATTTGGGCCAAAAAAAAAAAAAAAAAAAAAAAAAAAAAAAAAAAAAAAAAAAAAAAAAAAAAAAAAAAAAAAAAAAAAAAAAAAAATTGAAAAAAAAACGTTTTTTCCCTTTCGGGAAAAAACACAAAAACGAAATTAATCTAAAAAGAAAAAAAATTAAAATAAATAAAATTTTCCTATTGCTGCTCAGTTGCGCAACGACTCAACGATTTCAAAGCTGTTTTAGCCATTTTGCCCCGCTGCCGAACGCATTTGCAAGAGTCTGACTATTGCACACTCTGCTCAACTGTTTCCTGGATGTCATAGCTCAGCGCGACCTGTTTTCATCCACCCTGAGCGCATTTACCACTGAGAAGCACAACTAGTGACCCACACGGCACGCTACGCAACATGTCTGACGCAGAAAGCACCCACTCCGAGACCCACTCGATGCACACGATGCGCTCGCACGTGTCGCACAACTCCATGCGGACCGAGGGGCTTTACGACCACCGCAACCAGGCGTCCAATCTGCCCATTAGAAGCGAGTCTGGAGCGTCCTACGACCTCCCACCGCCAGCCATCAGACTAGGCACGGGCCCAGCACCCCGGGCAGGCGACGCCCAGCCTGCAGCAGCACCCCTCGGCTCACACAGAGTCCGCCTGCCCTCCGCAATCGGCCCACCAGACGACGACTCAGACGACGACAACGACTTTGCCATCCAAGACTCGCCAATCCTGCACGCCAACACCAGCATCCGCTCCAACAACAACGCCAGGCCTTCCAGGCTGAGCAACTCCATTGCTGAGAACACACAGGCCAATGCCACGTCGCACCTGGCCCCGGGGTCCAACCCCATCAAGAAGATCCGGTCCAGAACCAGGTCCCACAGCTTCACAGACCAGCTGCGCGCGTTCAAGAACGCCAACTTTGGCGCGGGCACCGACGACTCGCCCGTGCTGAACCCGCTCAACAAGTCCGTGTCCCGAAACTCTGACACACAGCACCAGGCCAACTTTGACCGCCGCCGCCGCCTCACCAGGGCGTCCATGGACAGTGGCGACGCAGGCTCGCACGGCTCCAGGGAGTCCCAGGAGACGGAGGAGGATGTGTGCTTCCCCATGCTGCCTGATCACGTGAAAATCAACGGAATCGACTTTGACGAGATCCAGGAGTTCATCAACGAGAGCCGGATCGAGGACGAGGCCCTGCTGAAGGAGCGCAACTACATCAACGCGTCCTCGGACTCGAGCAATTCCACTGCGGCAAAAAAATACACCCCTCTGTCGACCAGCGACGAGGAGGTGAAGATCCACGACAACAGCTCCACAGAGAACATTGCGGGCCAGGACGGCCGTGCAGCCGGCCACGCCAGCGACAACACCGACAACATTGGTGTCTCGTTCGGCAACAACAGGGTGGAGGGCGAGGAAGTGCCTCCAGACAGATTCAGCTTCTTCTGCTCAGAAAACGAGGAAACCGTCCATGCGCCAGACCTGCAGTCGCTGGTCAAGCCCGGCGAGTCTGTGCGGTCGCTGTTCAACAGCGGCAAGCCAACGTGGTGGCTGGACTGCAGCTGCCCTACCGATGCGGAAATGAAGGTGCTGGCCAAAACGTTTGGAATCCACCCGTTGACCGCAGAAGATATCAGAATGCAGGAGACCCGTGAGAAAGTGGAGCTGTTCCGAGACTACTACTTTGTGTGTTTCCACACGTTTGAGAGCGACAAGGAGAGCGAGGAGTTTCTCGAGCCCATCAACGTGTATATTGTTGTGTTCAGAGAAGGTGTGCTGACGTTCCACTTCAGCCCAATCTCGCACGGTGCCAACGTCAGAAGACGTGTGCGGCAGCTGAGGGACTACGTGGATGTCAGCGCAGACTGGCTGTGCTACGCACTGATTGATGATATCACCGATAGCTTTGCGCCTGTGATCCAGTCCATCGAGTACGAGGCTGACGCCATTGAGGAGTCGGTGTTTGGTGCCAGGGAGATGGATTTCAGAAGAATGCTGCAGAGAATCGGTGAGTCCAGAAGAAAAGTCATGACGCTGATGAGACTGCTGTCTGGTAAGGCGGACGTTATCAAAATGTTTGCCAAACGTTGCCAGGACGAGGCCAACGGCATCGGGCCTGCCCTGACTTCCAACATCAACCTGGCCAACCTGTCCAGCTCCCAGCAGCAGCACCATCACATCCAGCAGGCCCAGCCTAGAGGTGACATTGCGCTGTATCTTGGCGATATCCAGGATCATGTTGTCACTATGTATCAGAATTTATCAAGTTACGAGAAGATCTTCTCAAGATCTCACTCCAACTACCTAGCACAGCTACAGGTTGAGTCTTTTAACAGTAACAATAGAGTCACTGAGATGCTGTCCAAGGTAACGCTGATCGGTACTGTGCTAGTGCCACTGAATCTGGTTACCGGTTTGTTTGGTATGAACGTTAGGGTTCCGGGCGAAGGAGGTTCTAATGTGTCCTGGTTTTTTGGTATCCTGGGTGTGATGATCCTGATTGCAACATTATCGACATTTGGCGCAAACTGGTGGCTAACCAGAAGCACACGACAGGGCGAGGAGGAAATGTATGGAGAAGGTGCAGGCAGATCAATCTTAGGATTCAGCATCTCTAACAGATCCAGAAATAACGCTGATAATGGCAATAATAGAAGAGGCGGCTCCCGCTCCATCATCAGCTTTCCTAGCAGAATCAACCGTTATGACTAATTCGACACCCACTACACAACCCTCAGTTACTAGAATGACTGCTACGACGCAGAGCTCACGAGCCATGCTGAGTGTTTAAGTTTTGCCTACGGATATCACCAGCTTACTAGCAGATTCCACCCGCAGACCGGCGGAGCCCACTGAGTGTTTATTTATTAATTGCATGTCATTGTCGCAGGGACGTGATGTACTACTAAACTGCCATCTTCTTACTACCAATCACGTGATGTGCTACCAAACTGGCGCTGCCGTCTTCTTGCTGTCGCGACTTCTAGCCTACGACTGACTACAACTCGCCTCTAACTTACTTGTTCAGCTATGTACCCCAGCATACTGCTCTTTGCCTTAGCCTTCTGGGTCGAAACCTATTTGCTAGACTTTCTCTTCTTAGCCTTTTTAGAGTCAAAATCAGAAGATCTCTTGTTGCTGTCATTGTCCACAGGGATCTTGATAATGTCCTCGTCCTCGTCCTGGTAGTTCTTGACGTGCTTGAACACCTTCTTTCTCCACTCCTTCAGGTTCTTGGACTTTGTATACTTTCTTTTATCCTTCATTCTCAGCTCTTTAGGTCTGTAAGGTGCAAACTTCTTGATACCAATAAGCTCATTCAGGTCTTTGTCGTCTGCTAGGAAGATCTCCCTGGTAGTTAAGCCAAACGATTCAGGCGAAACTTCTCGGTATTTGAATGTGTGTTTCTTCTCCTTGGAGCGGCCTTCACGTTCTTCCTCCACCTGGTCAATGATCTTCAGCTTGTTGTCTTCAATGGCTTTGGATGCCAGGTCTTTGATGAGCTTTTTCTCGTTCTTGGCCGACTTTTTCTCCTTCAGCTGTTCTTTCTTGGTCTTTGGCTTTTCTTCCTCCTTCTCTTCCTGCTCCTCCTTCTCTTCCTTCTCTTCTGGCTCCTCTGGCTCCTCCTCAGCCTCGTCGTGGAACTCCTTCATGATCTCGTCGTCCTCGTCCCACTCAGGCTTGACATTCTCGTCCTGGTAAAACTCGTCATTAAACAGCTCAGCCAGAACAGTGTCCCACTGCGAGTCGTCAAAGTCCTTGTCCAGAAGCGTGTCCGACAGCTTCTTCACCAGATCCTCATTGATATCGGCACCATACTCCTTCTTCACCTGGGTCAGAATGTCGGTCAGCTTATTGATCTTCTCGTTCTTAATTTTATTCACCTCAGCCTGTTTGAGCTCCTGCGCCTTTTGCTTCTCCAGCTTTTTGGCTTCTCTCTTGGATCTTCGACTGTTGGTCTCGTTTCTTCTCATTGTGGCTTGGTTTCTCGCATAACTCACAATCTCTGCTGAGTTGGAGTCCTCGTAACGGAAATTGTAAACCTTTTCAAACTGCTCTACCGCATCATCAAACTCGTCGTTGTCGTCGCCTCGCTTGTCCAGGTCGATGATGGTGTCCCCCTTGTGTGGGATCCAAGCCTGCTGGTTCGCAAACTCTCGCAAAAACTGCTCTTCATCTTTATCTGGATCAGGCAGTGTTCTGGTTGGCACTGCAGCAGCTGAGCTGGTCTCTGCCGGCTGTTTCTTCTTCAGGAACCCATCGTCATCATCCTCATCTTCCTTCTCCTGCTGGAACGCATCGTTAATCTCAGACAGCAGGTTCTGGCGCTCTTCCTCCTGCTCCTGGTTATATGTTTTAATTCCCTCGTCATTGTCGTAGTTGATGTGCTTGTCGTCATCCTCGTCAAACGTGGTACCAGACAGCAGGTTCATTCTGTGGTAGTCTTTCAGATACACCGGCTTCTCTTTCTCAGACTTCAACTTATCGTTAACTTCGACAGAATCGTCAAAAAATCTCACTGAGGGATCCAGCAGAGACTTGTCGTTCTTTTTCAGAGCATCCAGCACTTTGTTGATCCCTTCCTCAACATTGTCAGTGATCAGTTCACCGTAGTCGTCCTCGTCTTCATCCTCACTTGAGTCTGAAGAAGGCTCGGAAACCTCTTCAAACTCGTTCTCCACCTCCTTCTGCACTTGAGGATCTGCCTGTTTCTCCAGAATCTCCTTCTGGGCTTCCAGCTCTTTCGCACGTTTAGCTGCCGACTTCTTTCTGGCCATTCTCGCGTTGTACCTCAGCTCTTGTAAACTGCTTACTTCTAGAAAAAATGTTAAAATTTTTTAGCGATGCGATGAGCTGCTGAGTCAGCACATCACGGCTGAATAAGCGCTGAGCTCAGCATCCAACGTGCCAACGGTCATTGTGCATGACACTGCATTAACCCGCATGTGTCACCCACTAGCACCACTAAAATAATGAAGGGTACAGTGGAGACACCGAGATTGTGGCACCCATTCGCCGCTATTGGTGGAGGTGGCTGTCTGCACCTCAGATGCGGTGATAGATAGTCGGTGAAACAGGAACCCGGTGGAACTTTAAAGGGCTGGTGGAGTAAAAGTGGTGACTTTATTGGTGAATTAGTGGGGTTTATGAGGAGTTGTTATGTGACAACCACCACAAACGTGTTTAGTGATCAGCATTATCTCTCGTTTGGAAAAACTATATAAGGGGCTGATGCTAGTGATGCAACTGATAGCATTAGTATACTAAAACACGACATTAAGAG
Source organism: Starmera stellimalicola (assembly GCA_030580055.1). Taxonomy (NCBI): domain Eukaryota; kingdom Fungi; phylum Ascomycota; class Saccharomycetes; order Phaffomycetales; family Phaffomycetaceae; genus Starmera; species Starmera stellimalicola. Next base: position 1,307,900 of record JAKTSD010000001.1, on the reverse strand, counting down.
AAACTAAAATGCCATCAGTATCAAAAATCCCAGAATTATCAGAAAGTGCCATTGAACAACTAAAGAAAGTTATTGATTCATCAGTTGCCAACCCAAAATTCGACTTACCAGGAGCTTCCGTTGCTATCACCAACTCTAAAGGTGACGATCTGTTCACCTATGCCTCCGGATACACTGGAGCAAGTGCTCAGGACAAGCTAACAACTGACTCGATCTTCTGGATTGCGTCATGTACCAAATTGTTGGCATCTATTGCCTGCTTACAATTAGTTGAAAGAGGCCAAGCCGACTTGGACTCAACCGAGCTGATTGAGAAGTACCTGCCTGAGTTGAAAAATCTACCAATTGCAACTAGTGAGGAAGACGGGTCTATTAAATTGTCTCCAAAGAAGAACAAGATCACTTTGAGACACTTGCTTTCACACACCTCAGGTTTGGGTTATTCCTTCTTTTCAGAAGTGTTGCAGAAGTACAGTGATTTCTTCAAGATTGACGAGTTTGATGCCAGTACTGAACGTGAATTGCTATTCCCATTGCTATTTGAGCCAGGTTCCAACTGGTCTTACGGTGTTGGTATTGACTGGGCTGGTACCTTATTATCGAGAATCACAGGCAAAACACTTAACCAGTTTATTACTGAAAATATCTTGATTCCATTACACGTTGAAGAGACTGGTATGGAGCCAGATGAAACATTGAGAAAGAAATTTGTTAAGATGAACTTCAGAAACAATGAAAATGGTGAATTGATCGAAACCGATCATATCTATAAGAAGGTTCTCAAGGGAGACTACCAAAACATTTTCCACTCTGGTGGTGCCGGCGTCTTTAGTAAACCTAAAGAATACATCAAGGTATTGGCTACCATTCTCAATGACGGAGTGTCACCAAAGACTGGTGCTAGAATCTTGGAGAAGTCAACAATTGATTTGATGTTCACCAATCAAATCCCAAACTTTCCAAACTTTGCCAGAAACCCAATCAAAGCTGCCAACCCGCAATTAACCAACCCAATTGCCGAGCTGTACCCACAAGGCGACAAGCCACAGGGATGGGGATTGTCCATGTTTTTAAACCTACATGAAACTGCAACAGGTCGTGGTAACAACTCGGGCTGGTGGTGTGGCCTTGCCAACTTGTGGTGGTGGATTGACAGAGAAAACGACATTGCAGGCTTCGTTGGATGCCAGATTCTTCCATTTGGAGACGCAAAAGTGTTGAAGCTGTGGGCAGACGTCGAAACTGTCATCTACAAGGATATTAAGAGTGAGTGAGCTGGTTTACCTCGCACTTAGCGCTGTATAGTAATTAAGATTATGTAAGATAGTACTATGTAAGGCATTATATATTGATGTGTAAGCCATTACAAATTTGAGCTCATCGCCTGAAAATTTTTTTTTTTTTTTTACTTATTTAGTTAAAGTGTATGCAAAGATGAGTGAGATTACTGACAGAAAGAGAAAGCTAGTTGACGAGGACAAGAAGAAGCATAAGAAGGAGAAGAAGGAGAAGAAAGAAAAGAAGGAGAAGAAGGAAAAGAAGGAGAAGAAGGAGAAGAAGGAGAAGAAGGAGAAGAAAGAGAAGAAGGAAAAGAAAGAAAAGAAAGAAAAGAAAGAGGACACTGCAGATGAAGTTTCCAGTCCAGCAGTTGGCGAGCCTTCTAAAGCCGAGATTGATGCGTTTTTCAGCGAGAACGAGGTGAGTGTTGAGGACCCAAATAACCTAAACAAAGCACCATTTTTATCATTTGGTCAAATAACCGAAGTTGATGCCACCATCTTGAAAGAGATCTCCAAGTTCCCTAAACCAACACCAATCCAGTCTGTGGCATGGCCATACCTGCTGATGAAGAAGGATGTTATTGGGGTTGCAGAGACTGGTTCAGGTAAGACGTTTGCGTTTGGGGTCCCAGCCATTAATAACCTGATTAATGATAAGTCAAGCAGTAAAGGCATCAAAGTGCTGGTTGTGTCTCCAACTAGAGAACTGGCATCGCAGATTTATGACAATCTAGAAAGTTTAGCCAAAAAGCTAAGCATCAACTTGGTGTGTCTTTATGGAGGTGTTCCTAAAGACCAGCAGAGAAAAGATCTGAAGAAAGCGTCTGTTGTGATTGCGACGCCGGGAAGATTGATTGATCTGATGGACGAAGGGTCTGTTGACTTGACGAACGTCAACTACCTGGTGCTGGATGAGGCTGACAGAATGCTGGAGACTGGGTTTGAGAAGGATATCAAGCATATAATGAACCAGAGCAGCAGTCCAACGAGACAGACGCTGATGTTCACTGCGACATGGCCTAAGGAGGTGAGAGAGCTGGCGGCTGGGTACATGAAGAGCCCTATCAAGGTGAGTATCGGAGACAGGGACGAGCTGAGCGCCAACAAACGTATCACGCAAATCGTGGAGGTTGTTGAGCCGTTCAAGAAGGAATCGAAGCTGCTGTCGCTGCTCAACCAGTACCAGTCGGGCTCCAAGAAGAACGACAAGGTGCTGATCTTTGCCCTGTACAAGAAAGAGGCCACCAGAATCGAGAGACTGCTCAACTCCAAGGGCTACAATGTGTCAGCGATCCACGGCGATTTGTCGCAGCAGCAGAGAACACAGTCCCTGGACGACTTCAAGCAGGGCAAGACACACCTGCTGCTAGCAACAGACGTGGCTGCCAGAGGCCTGGACATCCCAAACGTCAAGACAGTCATCAACCTGACCTTCCCGCTGACTGTGGAGGACTACGTGCACAGAATTGGCAGAACGGGCAGAGCAGGCCAGTCGGGAACCGCGCACACCTTGTTCACCGAGCAAGAGAAGCACCTGAGCGGTGCGCTGATCAACGTGCTGAAGGGTGCCAACCAGCCAGTGCCTGACGAGCTGCTCAAGTTCGGTTCGCACACTAAGAAGAAGGCGCACGGTGCCTACGGTGCCTTCTTCAAGGACGTGGACATGACGGCAAAGCCAAAGAAGATCACGTTCGACTAGGCGGGTCCTCAGGCAAAGCCAGCGGCAGTGTATACATAAAGAAGCTATAAGTAGCGTTTTGTAGGCAATCTATGTGTCTCGTTTATAAAATGAAATGATTTTAGAAATTTTATTATTAGACAACAACCAGTTGAGACCATGACGATTCTGACGCGCGAGGACGTGGAGCACCGCATAGCCAATGGAGATGCGCTTGTGATCTACGGCAAGAGTGTGCTGAAGCTGAACGGGTGGATCAAGTACCATCCTGGCGGTGACAAAGCGGTGCATCATCTGATTGGGAAGGATGCCACCGATGAGATGCTTGCGTACCACAGCGACGAGACCGTGCAGCAGTTCTGCAAGTGGAAGATTGGCGAGATTCCCGCGGACCAGGAGTGGGTGAACTTCATCCCGCCGATCCAGGGCGGGCTGTTCAGAAGGGCCAAACAGGACTCTGAGGCTGAGACCAAGATGTGCGGCGAGCCAGCCGAGCTGGTGGTCCCGGAAGTCTCGGCAGACACGATCCCAGTGCCAGGCAGCACGGTCGTGGACCCAGCACGGCTCAGCTACGACCAGCAGCTGGTGCAGGACGATCTAAAGAGCCTGCCGGCCCTGGACTACAAGACGCAGCAGTTCCTGCGAGACGAGTACAACAAGCTGCACCAGTATATCATAGACAACGGGTACTACCAGTGCGACTACTACCAGTACTTCAAGGAGTTTGTACGGATCTCGTCGCTGTTTGCACTGGCGTTCTATTTATTGTTTGTCCAGCACCGGTTCTTCCTCAGTGCGGTCGCTCTGGGGCTGGGATGGCAGCAGCTGGTGTTCATAGCGCACGACGCAGGCCACATCTCCATCACGCACCACTACCAGGCAGACAACGTCATTGGAATGACCGTGGCGTCCTTTATTGGCGGGCTGTCGTTGGGATGGTGGAAAAGAAACCACAACGTGCACCACCTCATCACCAACGACCCGGTGCATGACCCAGATATCCAGCACCTGCCCTTCTTTGCAGTCTCAACAAGACTCTTCAACAATATCTACTCCACCTACTACGAGAAGTTTCTGTGGTTTGATGCGTTTGCTCAGAAGCTGATCCCGCTACAGAACTATCTCTACTACCCAATTCTTTGTTTTGGCAGGTTCAACCTATACAGGCTGAGCTGGCAGCATGTGCTGATGGGACAGGGCCCAAGATCTGGCAAGGCTGCGTGGTTCAGATACTACGAATTGGCTGGACTGACGTTCTTCAACTGGTGGTTCTTCTACCTGATAATCTACAAGACCATCGACAACAATTTCGACAGATTTATGTACGTGATGGTGAGCCATATCACCACGATGATTGTTCATGTTCAGATCACATTGTCGCATTTCGCAATGTCAACTTCCGATCTGGGGGTTTCAGAGAGTTTTGCCTCGAGACAAATCAGAACAACAATGGATGTGGATTGCCCCGAATGGTTTGACTTCTTCCATGGGGGACTACAATTCCAAGCCATTCACCATTTATTCCCACGAGTCCCAAGACACAATTTCAGAAAGATCCAACCTTTCGTCATCAAGTTCTGTGAGAAAGTTGGCTTGAAGTATTCAATCTACGGCTTTGTCAACGGGAACGAAATTGTCATTGGCAAACTTGGCCAGATCGCCAAACAGGCAAAAATACTATCAAAGTGTTCAGAAAAGATGAAGATGGACGCTTTGAAAGAGGGAAGGTTTTATTAATTGTCTATATAGAAGAAAACTGAACTTTCTGCCTACTGAGGGTTGTAGATGTGGTGATTTGCGTAGTTTGATAATTATAAGGTTATATTTTCAGGTTTGGCTAGTGTAGTACAACTGGATTATTTATATACTTATCGAACTTTATGGTTTACCAATAAATTTTTTGGTTATATTTTGCCGTATATACTATTTGTTACGTGCTGGCAGCCATTAGAAGTGGAGATTAAGCAAAAGATTCATTGCACGATCCTCCTATGCAATTTTCTAATAATATAGTCAAACATGTTTTATTGTATTCATACCGCATAGCACCCAGTCTATAGAAGAATAGATCACAGAGAGTTATACCCATTAATAGCACCAGATAAGTACAATGGAACCCCAAGATATAGCTAATAGAAGCACTTAAAATACCCACACAACTGGTGTTTGACTATTTAATACTCAAGTGCACTTACTACCCGAGCATTCTAGTACCGTCGTGACCACACTCAAATCCATTAGATTATTTGGTTGGTTCCGTTTTAGCGGTGCCTGTTACTATGATATATGGTTATTAGCATAACCGAAGCACCTATCAATAGTAGTATTGCTGGCTTAGCAGCACACCCTACGTATTTTCCCAACCTTTAACTTTTCTTTGATCTTGCTGCTGTATGTGTTACCTATTAACAATGTAAGTTGGTCCGTCACTGCATGAGAGACTACAAGAAATTATTACAGGTAGCAGCTGATTCATAGTTAATGGTCAATCATTAATAATAATCGTAATGATTGATAGTTTAATGGCTGGTATAGAGTTGATAGTTAGTCAATTGCCAGTCAATAGTTGACCGTCAATTGTTGACCGTCAATTGTTGATAGTGATACTTAATAGTAGTCAATGAGTATAAGGTAGTTAGCTGTTGAAAGCTATGTCAACCACCATAGCTCACCGTCAAAAACAATTGATAATCAATGACACTTGATAGTAGTTAACTGCTAAATGGTCACTATTTAATAGTCCAGTTAACGTTTTGCTTAATTACTGCTGAGAGTTATTATTAATGGTAGTGGTAATGGTAATAGTAGTAGTAATAGTAATAGTAATAGTAATAGTAATAGTAATAGTAATAGTAATAGTAATAGTAATAGTAATGGTAATAGATAGTGGTAGTGGTGGTAATGGTTAATGGTAGCAGTGGTAAGAGCAATGTTAATGGTTATGGCTAATGGCGGGAACACAGTTGTAGATCGGCAGCCTTTTACTGACTAAAAAAAAGTTGATAGTAAACAAACATAAGCAATAAACACAACAATTGAAGTAAAATGAGCGACAAGTCGCTATCCAAGTCGCTTAAAGGGTTTTTCAAGCACAGCAAATCACGCTCGGGGTCACCCGAGGCCAATGGGTCGCCTCAGAGCGCGCATGACGAGCAGTTTAAACCACAATTAACTACTATTAATCTGAACGGATACCAGGAGAACACCAAGCATAGGCTGCTAAGCAGTGAGTTGGCAGAGGAGATACGAACGCTGTTGCCTGCGCGGCTCAAGATCCAGCACGAGTGGCAGCTGCTATACAGTCTGGAGCAGCACGGGTCGTCGCTGAACACCTTGTACAATAACTCGAAACCATCGTCCAAATACGATAGAAATGGCTATGTGCTGGTGGTGAAGGACCAAGTGGGGACGCTATTTGGGTGCTATGTGAACGAGTACTTCCACACGACGGATTCTAGACGGTATTTTGGGAACGGGGAATGTTTTCTGTGGAAGAGCAGGGACCTGCACTCTGCTGGAGGTGAGGGTATCCAGTTCCAGGCGTTTCCGTACACAGGGCTGAATGACTTTGTGATGTACTGTACGTTTGAGTTTTTGTCGCTAGGAGGAGGCGACGGGCACTACGGGCTGTGGATTGACCAGGATTTGCTGCATGGGGTGAGCGACCGGTCGCTGACGTTTGGAAACGAGCCTCTGAGCGAACAGGGCACCAAGTTTGGGATCCTGGGCGTCGAGGTGTGGCGTGTGGGGGCCTAGACTGGTCCGGGGCTTCTGTTGATCCCATGAGGTACCGAGCAGGTTTAGTAGGTTCCAGGTGAGTGTATAGTGCCAATGTGAACCCAGCTGGTCTGCTTTCTGGGGTGCCAGCACTGCTCAGCTCCCATACTATCCCAGAGGTTTTCAACAGGTTGAGTCCCAGGTTAGCACTGTTTCAAGAGCCCAGTGTGGTTTATACCAGGGTAGGCCAGCTATCAGGCCGTTTCAAGAGCCCAGTGTGGTTTATACCAGGGTAGGCCAGCTATCAGGCCTAGCAGGGTATCTAGGTGCTAAAGAGGCCCAGAAGGCTAAAAAGAGGGACAGCAGGCTCAATCAGGCTTGGGCCTGGATGGTTTATCAGAGTGTTAACTGGATTAGCAGATTTTAGATGAGTTGGTGTTAGCACATTGCACCTTAACAGGTCAATAGCAGGCCAACAGGCTAAAAGTACCCAGGGTCCAGCCCCAGGTCAGACTTATAATTGATTTCCCTAGTTCAGTATTCAGCTGAACGCACTGTAGAGCCTTAACAGCTCCGTAGGCAACCCATGAGGCTACAAAGGGCTAGCCAGCTTTTACAAGATCTAGATGGTTAACTAAAGCTACAATGGCAATGCTGATGCTACGGTTCTCTCAGCTCGTTGAAGCGAAAGGTTAATGTTGTAGAACACAAACCCAGTGCCACATAGCTAACATAGCTACAGACTGTGGATGAGGCTCAGTGTTGCACCTATACGCACGGCTCAACAAGCTCACCAAGCTACAAAGAGGGTTCACAGCTTTATCAGGGTATTTGGTGGCTTATCAAAGGTTTAGCTCAAGCCTGACAAGGCCTGCAAGCAGCCCAGCAAGCTACCATGTTTAACTAGCTCAATGTTAACAATGTACGGGGTTTGTAGGGCCTTAATAGGCTCAGTAGGTAACCCAGTAGGCTGCAATTGGTTTCACTAGCTTAATATAACAGCATGCACGCACTGTAGCCCTCAACAGGCGCAGGCCAGGCCTATAATTGGTTCAAAAGTCAGTCTTACAGCTGAACGCACTGATGGGCTTTTGCAGGTTTAATAGACAGATCCAGCATGATATAGTTGGTTGAACTAGTTGAACTAGCTGAAGGTTAGCGCCTGACCGCACTGCTGGGCCTTAACAGGCTCAGTAGGACTCAGTGGGATGCACTTAGTTTCACCAGCCAGTATTACAGCTGAACGCACTTCCCTAACAGGGCCACAGGCAAGGCCAGAAGGCTTCAATATCAGAGTCTTACAGTCTAAACGCACTGCTGGGCCTAGCAGGCCTGCAGGCAATCCAGCAGGCTACAATGTTTAATTCTGGCCTGCAGGCAATCCAGCAGGCTACAACGTTTGATGATCCCATTGTTATAACAGGCCCAAAGGCTACTTAGTAGGCTATGAAGAGGTTATTTATCCCATTACTATCAGTCTAAACGCACTGCTGGGCCTAGCAGGCCCACAGGCTACAACGTCAAAGTATTCCAGTCTAAACGCACTGCTGGTAAGACCCGCAGGCGCAAGAAAGCCGGCCCGGCTATATATAAATATCCTCACCATCCAGCACCACGTTGCGATCCACCACACGCTCCCTGGCCTGCGCATACTCCACAGGAAACTGCCTGGACACCCTGGCCTTGAGCTGAGAAATACGGGTCTCACTGGCCTTCAAGTCCCTGGAAACACGCTTCACCACCGCAATGCCCTCGTGGAACACTTGCTGGAACTGCCGCAGCCTGTCCAGGGCCTCGGTATACAGCTGCTGCACCTCCAGCTCCTTACCCTTAAGCAGCCCAGACCTTCTCTTGTTAGTACAAATCACGCCAGCAGCAGCCGGTGCACTCACGTTTGCGCCTGCAGCACCATGGACCGGCTCGTCTGGACACTCGCAAGCGCGGCATCAAGCGCAGAGCTCAGGTACTCTGCCGGGTCGAACACATCGTCGCCACCGTCCTGGCTGTCCTGGTAGCTGTCGGTGGAGCTGTCGTCGGCCCCCGCAGCCCCCGCGCCATCACCAGCGTCCGCAGCCACCGCAAACGTGCTGCTGTCGATGCTGGGCGCCCTATAATGCTGTGCCATCCCTAACAACTATATATTATTATATTGTTGTTTTCATTTTGTTATTTATCATCCAACAGTATGAACCACGAAGAGGTGAAGACGCGCCTGAGACCGTTCGGGATAGTGTTTGAGCGGTCGCTGCACGACCTGATCAGGGGCATCCGCAGCCAGAAGGAGCCGGAGGCGCTGCAGAAGTTCCTCCAGGACGTGATTGCCGAGTGCAGGAGAGAGGTCAAGTCGCCCAGCATGGAGCTCAAGACGATGGCGGTGCTCAAGCTGGCGTACCTGGAGATGTACGGCTTCGACATGTCGTGGGCCAACTTCAGCGTGCTGGAGATCATGAGCTCGGGCAAGTTCCAGCAGAAGCGCGTGGGCTACCTGGCGGCAATTCAGAGCTTTGGCAACGACAGCGACGTGCTGATGCTCACCACCAACCTGCTGAAGAAGGACCTCAACTCGTCCCGCAGTGCAGAGGCCGGCGTGGCCATCAGCGGCATCTCTGCGTTCGTCACGGGCCCGCTCGCGGCTGATATTGCCGACGACCTCGTCAAGATGCTCACCAGCTCCAAGCCGTACATCAGGAAGAAGGCCGTGTGCGCCATGTACAACGTGTTCCTCAAGTACCCGCAGGCGCTCAAGACGCACCTGCACCGCGTCCTGGACAGGCTGGACGACGAGGACTCCTCTGTCGTGACGGCCGCAGTCACCGTGGTGTGCGAGCTGTCCAAGAAGACCCCCAAGCTGCTCGTCGCCACCGCCCCCAAGCTGTACGACCTGCTCAACAACACCGCCACAAACAACTGGCTGCTCATCCGCATCCTCAAGATCTTCTCCTCCCTCAGCCTCACAGAGCCTAGGCTCAAGACCAAGCTGCTCTCGCCCATTCTGGACCTCATGGCCCGCACAGACTCCAGCTCGCTCATCTACGAGTGCATCAACTGCATCGTCACGGGCGACATGCTGGCCAGCAACGACTACCACGTTGCCAACCTGTGCATCGAGGAGCTCGTCAATTTTTTCGACAGAAACGACTCCAACCTCAAGTTCATCGGCCTGCTGGCCTTCTACAAGATCGGCCAGATCAACCCGCGCTTCATTGCGGGCTACCACAAGAACATCCTCGAGTTTCTCGCAGACAGCGACCTCACCATCCGCGAAAAATCGCTCGATCTTGTCCAGGGCATCGTCACCGACGAGAACCTGTTTGACATTGTCAAGACGCTCATGGTGCAGCTGCTGCCGGACGAGGACTCACACGACAACCAGGACACCGCCCCGGAACGCCCGCAGATCGTCCTCTCGGACCACTACAAAACCAAGCTCATCAAAGTCATTCTCACCGTGTGCTCTGCTGACAACTACACCTACATCCCGTCGTTCGAGTGGTACGTCACGCTGCTCACCGACCTCATCGACCTCGCCATCGTCCACAACCTGCCGGAACTGGGCTCCCAGATCGGCGAGCAGTTCAGAGACATTGCGATGCGTGTCCCAAGCCTGCGAAAGCTGATCGTGCTCAACTGCTGCAAAGTGGTGGTCAACGACGACATCCTCGCCCGCTTCCCGCTCGTCCTCAAGGACCTCATCTGGATCATTGGCGAGTACTCCAGCTTCATCAAGAACTCCAACGACCTGATAACCACCATAATTTCCCAGGAGATTAAGCTCAAGAACCTGGACGAAGACATCCTCAAGATGTACGTTCCGTGCCTCATCAAGATGCTCAACAGCTTCATCAACTCCAGCAGCGACTACTGGGACCCGCAGAAGGCCCAGCAGGTTACACTGCTCGTGCACAGGATTATCAAGTTTTTTGAGATTCTGTCCATTTCCAAGTACTTTGAGATCCAGGAGCGGTCTGTGGAGTTTCTCGAGTTTTTGAAACTGATGGTGGAGTCCATTGAACAGCACGACAACAGCAGTGGCGAGGCACCGATGTTTTTAACTGTGGCATTGCCGTCGCTATTCAATGCGTTTGAGCTGAACCCGATCTCACAGGGCTCACAGAGGCGCATCACCCAGCCCGACGACCTCGATCTGGACTCGCCAATCCACGAGGGGATCTTTGACAGTGTGGGTAACGAATCCGAGAACGAGACTGACGATTTAGACGAGTTTGAAGAGGATTTGTATGCTGAGCAAGTTTCAGCACCAGAAGAAGAGCCAGAGGAGTCTGCTGAAGACATTCTGAGACGCAAGATGGAGAGACAGGAGAAACTAAAGGACGATCCGTACTATTTAACAGACAAGAAGCTGCTTGTGAGCAACAGCAAAGAATTCGGGTCGATGACACCAAGGTCGTTCACGCCAACGCTGATTGAGATGAACGAGGATGTTACACAGAGCAAGAAGAAGAGCAAGAAGAAGAAGAAGAGAAAGGATGTTGTGATCTTGACGGACGAGGTGATTAATAGCGGTGGGAACTCGATCAAGTCTCAGGAAAGTGCGTCTTCTGGCGTGAGCAAGAAGGCGAAGAACGATCTGTTCAGGCTGCACGAGTCCAAGCTGGAGCAGTTTGATGTAGAGGAGGACCCGGTGGGTGGAGAAGAGGAGGCCAGCAGAAGAGAGATTGAGAAAATCCGGCAGCAGCTGGAGCAGCAGGAGTTGCCGGCTGAGGACGAGGAGGTTGTGATTGTGCGCAAGAAGAAGAAGAAGAAGGACAAGAAGGACAAGAAGGAGAAGAAGGAGCACAAGAAGAAGGGTGGGAATGAGAGTCAGTGAGGTGGCGACCGCAAGCGACCCGCGACCTCAGGCTGGTGACAGGCGGTGCTGTGTGTTAAACCAGGGGACCCCAAGTGACCCAGGAAGCTTATGGGCGACCCAGGCAGCTTACGGGCCTAGCTGAGCAGCTTACGGGCCTAGCTGAGCAGCTTACGGGCCTAGCTGGGCAGCTTACGGGCCTCGCTGGGCAGCTTACGGGCCTCGCTGGGCAGCTTATGGGCTCGCGGGGCAGCTTATGGGCTCGCTGGGCAGCTTATGGGCTTGCTGGGCAGCTTACGGGCCTCGCTGGGCAGCTTACGGGCTCTGCTAGGTGCTTTTGGGCTCTGCTGGGTCCCTATGTGTGTACCTAATGGCTACGCGTTTGCTATTTATGTATTTGTAGTGCTATATCCAGTGGCTACGCCATAGGGGCTACGCCATAGGGGCTACGCCATGTCCCTCGAAAGCCATACAGTGCCATAGGGGCTACGCCATAGGGGCTACGCCATAGGGCTACGCCATGTCCCTGGAAATGCCATTTGTTGTTTGGCCTAAAAAAACAACAACTGTAACCCACAATGGCGACGTTTCTAGCGGTGATCGAGGACCCCGAGACCAAGCTGCAGATGTGCAGGGCCATTGGGGCACTGGCCACGGTCTCAGACGAGCTCAAGTTTGTCATCTGCTCGCAGCAAGTGTCGATATCGGCCATCAACAACGCGCACACGTCGTTTGGCGAGGTTGTGTTTGGCCAGGACAGCTTCAGGAGCTTCAGGTTCAGCCCCGTGCGGGCTGCAGCGGGTGCTGTGGGTGCTGATGGGGCTGCAGCGGGCCCAGGGAGCGGGCTGGGGCGCAACGCAGAGGGCGCAGTGACGTACTCGTTTCTGGTGAGGTCCACGCAGCTGAGCACGCTGTTCAGGAAGATGGAGGACGACGTGGAGCACATCCGGATGTCGTTTGATGCTACGCGGGGCTGCCGACAGCAGGACAGGTTCCGGCTGCTGCTGGAGGTGACGACCAAGAGCCTAATAAGAAAGCAGTTCCAGCCAGTGTTTGTGCCGTGCGCCAACGACAAGGTGGGCGTGGCCAGGAGCTACAAGGAGCTGCTGGTGCGGGTGCTGGAGGAGCGGGCAGCTCCGCAGGACGAGATCAACTACCTGACTGTCAGCTGCGGGCTTCTCAAGAGCTTTGTGGACTCGTCCAGCAGCGTGGAGGACTTTAAGCTGGAGATCTCGAGCTCGGTGGTGAGCCTCACGTGCTTCACCACGGGGGTGTTTGGCAACGAGCGCGAGCTGCTCAAGCAGCCCATGGCAGTCAACGTCTCGTTCCACACGGACGAGCTGCTCAACCTCAAGCTGTTTGACGCCTCCAGCAAGAAGATTGTGTTCCGGCTCAGGGAGTTCAGGACCTTTCTGGCGCTGGGTGCCTCCAGCGACTACATTGAGGTGTGGTTCAGGCGCCCGGGCGACCCTGTGCTGTTTGAGCTGGCCAAGGGCGGTGCCACAGTGCAGTTTGTGCAGCTGACCGACGGCGAGCAGCTGCCTGGCGCCCGCGAGGGCCTGTTTGTGCGCGAGGAGGCGCAGGACCCTCACGAGCAGCAGCAGAGCCCCCAGGAGAAACCCCAGGAGGACCCGCAGCAGGACCCGCAGGAGGACCCGGCAGACTACGACCACGGGTTCAACTTTGACGACGCCAGCACCGCCAGCAGGCCCCGCAGGGACAGCAGCGACTCTGCGGCGCCCACAATCCAGTGGGGCGACCAGCTCGAGCACCTCCGGCTCGACAGCTTCCTCAAGTCCAGGAACGACGAGATTGGCATAATTAACGAGGCCAAGAGCCGGTACCTGAGCGAGATCAAGCGCAGGAGGTACCGTGGGGCGGACGGCGTGGACAGTGTGCCTGCGGACAGTGTGCCTGCGGATAGTCTGCCTGAAGGGGACGAGGATAGCGGTTTGGGACCCACGCAGAATATCACAAAGGCCAAGGGCATATTCGACTAGTGGGCAGCACGGCCATGAACAGGACACCCACGCATACATGCGTGTAACGACAGGCCACACACGGGAAGCAGGATACAAAACTCAATTGTGGGAGTGGTGTTCAGTACGTGGATTACCACTACCCAACCATTTAGAACCAGTTAAACAAGTCAATCCGATTCCGTGACAAAGTTGATACCGCAGGATTCATCCATTGTCCAGGTACATTCTGGTGTTTGCGCTAGCAGATCATTCGAGCTGGAAAGATAAGAGACAGAGTGCCAATGGTGCTTTTGGGACAAAATCTCAGCAAAAGCGAAGCCGTGCAGCTCGCCAGCAAGTTCGAGATTCCACACATCGAGGTAGTGCTAAGCTGAGAACTGGTGAGGCAGTAATCTCTTTCTGAAGCTGCTCAAGTTGAGGGCGAGAGACAGGATAGGCAGGGAATAGACAAGAAAGGCAGCACAGGCTAACTGTTAGGTGCTCTTCTGGCTTGACCTGGGCTGTATCTGCACGGTAGGTTCAGTCGGTTAGGCCAGTTAGGCCAGGAAAGCGCAGACAGCCCAGAAAGCGCAGACAGCCCAGAAAGCCCGGTAAGACCCCGACAGCCCAGTCAGGACAGGCCAGTTACAGGCAGACAGCCCAGGCAGGACAGGCCAGTTACAGGCAGACAGCGCAGGCAGACAGCGCAGGCAGACAGCGCAGGCAGACAGCGCAGGCCCAGGCCCAGGCCCAGGCCCAGCGCCTCACTACAGCTAAGGAATATTGGAGTTTATTGGCTAACTACTTTGTTGGCTAGCCAGTGCCCCGGCATCGGGGCAGCCACTATTTGGCGGCAGGCTTGGCCTCGCTGGCACCCAGGTAGTGGAAGTTGAGGTAGCGGTAGCCCTGGACGAGCTGGGCAGTCTCGTTCACAACATGGCACCCAAACAGAAGATAGTTCTTAGGGGTGACTGCCAGCGCGTACTTCAGAAACACGGCAGAGTACACAATCAGCGAACCGGTCATTGGCCCACTGATGAGCTCAGGGTCCTTCTTCAGGTCCATAATTGCTGCAATTGGTATACCAAAGTTGGATATTGGAGCCCAGAAATGGGTGGTGAACAGGTACTTGAAGTTCTCCTTGTTGAAGAGACGCTCGGTCAGCTTCTGGGTGGCTGCACGCTGGACGGACTGGGACATTGTTGCTTTATAGAGGCGTCTAGTTGGTGTTTTGGGCTGAAATTAATTAATTTTTTGGTGTGGTGAAAAAAAATGAAAATGTTCGTGGGGAGGTGCAATTCAGTTGGGGAGCAGAATGAACTTTATGGGGCTGAAGAGCGGCCGAGGAGCGCGAGCTGGCGGTGCTGGGGGTGGTGCTGGGGGCTCGGGCAGTGGGTTAGGGGGCTCTGGCGGCAGCAGTGGCTCGCTGCTGGGCGATCTGCCTGTGTTTCTGCCCAACACTAATGGTGGAGAGGCTGGCCCCGCTGGGCAGCCCAAGCTGCTTCCGAGCAACCCTGTGATGGTGGGCAGCAGTGCGAGCCCGGCTGGGGGTGCCCAGGGGCACACAGGGGCCCAGGCAGAGGCCCAGGCCGGCGGGCAGACCGACACACAGACCCAGACGGCAGCACAAGTTGCGCCTGCCGAGGGTGCTGCCAGTGGCACTGGCGGCCTCACTGGTACACCTGGCAGTGCTGGGAAGGCTGGTGGCGGGCTCACTGGCACACCGGGCAGTGCTGGGAAGCCAGTACCCATCCCCGGCACCAGCATCACGCTGCAGACCGAGGAGGACATCCAGCAGTGGATCCAGCAGCGTAAGCTCAACTGGATGAAGAAGATCTCCAACAAACGGGTGCACAGCGAGACCAAGCCGCACAAGGTCTCCAAGCCTGTGCCCAACACCAGCAAGCGCGACAACTCCAGCAATAACAACAGAAGACGGAACAACACACCCAGAGTACCCATCTTGGACACCATGCTGAAGCAGCGGGACCACCAGCAGGACAACCTGGTTGTGCTGCACGTGATCAAGGAGCTGTTTGACAAGGAGGTTGTGCCAATATCGGGAGTGTAACAGTTTTTCGTAGGGAACTGCATTCTATATGGTGTGCCTGACATGGGTGCAGTGAGTCCGCTACTGAGACGGGTCCATTAAGATACACCAAAGGGCAAGAGGCCAGCCCGGGGTGCCACTGTGGCTGATACCATCGAGAAGTGCCGTCTAAACAGCTGAATGAATCAGTGTGCCATTTCTTTCCATTGCCACTTTCTATAAAACAGCATGTTTTCCATGCAACAGCATCACCATGTCTTTCATACTATATGAACCAGCATGGTAAAAGGTCCAACCGGAGAGCTGATAGTTTGCATCCTGGCCTGCTATCAAACCATCATTAATACTTCTGAGTCTCTGTAGTCCACAGAATGATTCGTCACCGGCCTTCAGTTCTTTGCTTTCACTTTCATCTCAGAAAAGGTTGAAGCATCTGGTGACGAATAGTTCCACCTTTTGCAGCATCAGCTATTTAACACTGAAACAGACTCTGTAAGTGCATTACTATCTTGGAATGCTCTCTGGCCAGTAACTGTTGCCTCGTGGCTTTACAGAAGACAACAGTGATAATATTGCAAAGTGTTGAGTAGTCGCTGTTAAACCCAGTTGTTACCTTCTCTGTGCGGTGCACTGCATCTCCTGTAGTTGTTGACAGAAGTTGAACCACTACAAAGTGCTGTTGGCAGGTGTTTGCCGGGAGTGCTGTTGGCATCCGCTCAAGTGGCAGTGCTATTGGTAGGTAGGACTGAGGTGCAGTAGCCTGAGATAAATCCAAAGATACTGAACTGCTTCACCTGTAAGGTGCTATTAGATTTACTGGTGTAGAGAGTTTGGCAGTGCTTTAGCAGCTAAGGCTGAGAACGAGACTGTTTGGTAGGTTGTTGATACTGAAGATCTGCTTGCTGAGATCTACTTGGTGCTGCCTAAGCTGTATGTAAAGATTTACTTGCTGTTAGGCTTGCAATTTACTTGCTACTGTGCTGCTTCCTTGCTGAAGTGCTTATTGTCACTTGTAGAGCCTAATATTGCTACGAATATGCCTGCTAACTGCAAGCTGTATTCTTCAGGCTGACAACCTGTATAGCAAGACTTACATTAATTGTGAGCTGGTCGTATAAAACTATAATTGCTTTGTAAGACAGTAAACCACCTGCTATGGCCACGCATCACAGGCCGCACCATCACAGGCCACACCATCACAGGCCACTGCCTCCTGATGCTGGTCGATGGCGTGGTGGTGTTGGGTGACGGTGGGAATATTTTGTGTCAAAATAGGCAGCCGCATACATTCTTCCGTCCATTTCCCACCCCAAAAGCCCCTAAACCTTTGGAGACAAGCCCTTCGGCACCCACTACATCCTACAGCCCGCCACACAGCCTCTCCTGGACCTCCTGGCCGCCCGAACTCGCTCTGGCACTGCGCCAGCTTGGTGCTTAGTAATACTTACATCATTGGCTTACATAATCCAAAATTAGTTGACGTGTTTTTTTTTTTTTATTTATTTAATGCGATTTTCTTAGTAATTGAATTTTTGCCACAGAATAAGCAGAAGAGAATGAGAGTTGTATCGGGCTGTGTGTCAGCGGCAGTGGTGCTTGTATCGGTGTTGGTGCAGGCGGCAGCGGGAGAAAAGTTGTTCAGCATTGAGGAAAGCAACATAATAAGCGAAAAGTGCTGTGATTTAACGTACAAAGAGATTAACGACCTGAACTACAAGATCAGAGACCTGGTAGAGGATCTGGTGGACGAGGACTACTTCAAGCACTACCAGTTCAACCTGGAGATGAACTGCCCTTTCTTTGAGTGCCAATCGATCTGTTTCAGTCCGGGCTGCCAGTTGGATTTAGACGTACATTCTGACGACTACGACTACGACCACGATTTAGACAACAAGGAGCTGAGTCTCTTGAATGCCGACTCTTTTCTGGACTCGCTGTGCTCCAAGGATGAGCTGGATAACGGCACCGAAGAGGACAATAAGGAGTGGTGCGATTTTGATGAGAAAAATGGTGTTATAATTGACATCTCCAGAAACCCAGAAAGGTTCACAGGGTACCTGCCTACGCCAGAGCGTAATATTTGGGGCATGATTTACCAGAACCAGCTGGAAGGAGAGTGTGCGATCGAGCAGAAGGTGTTTTACCAAATAATCTCTGGATTCCACAGCTCAGTCTCAACACATCTGTGTAACGAGTACTACAACAATGTTACAAACCAGTGGGAGCCTAATTTAGAGTTGTTCAACTTTAAAGTGGGCGATCATCCAGAGAGAATAGAGAACATTTACTTCAACTATGCGATGATTGTTAGATCCATTTTAAAGATTTACCCATCATTGAAGAAGTTCAAATTTAATCATAAAAACCTCAACAATGATCTAAAGATCCACAAGAAGCTTGACCAGATTGTAAAGTTGCTGCCAGATGAATCTTCAAAAAAGATTTTCAACGAGAACATCATGTTCAACAATGACGAGAATCTGAATATCAAGAATGAGTTCAGAACCAAGTTCAAAAATATAACCAAACTGATGGACTGTGTGACGTGCGACAGATGCCGACTATGGGGTAAGATCCAGTCGACAGGATACGCGACTGCATTAAAGATTTTGTTTGACGAGCCTAATGAGGATGGCCAAGAGCTAACCAAGATTGAGATCTCAGGATTGTTCAACTTGTTTGACAGACTAACCAAATCTATCCAGTCAATCAACAACTTTAACTACCTGAACAGTTTGGCGAAACAGAATGAAGAGAGAAGTCGCTTAAATGTGCAGACGGAGATAGAAGACGACGAGGAGGAGCTAAAGCAAGTTAGTGATAAAATACAAAGACAAAACCTGACTATTGCGCAGGACTTGAAAAGAGCATTTCACGAGGAGTTGGGCGAGTTTTTCGACGCTTTCAAATTCCTCTACCAGAGCTACTTGAACCTACCAAAGAACCTGTTCAACTTCTCGCTTTACCACTTAAACAAGCTGTGGAGCATGTTCATTGGTGACAAGAGATACAACGAGGTGGAGAACAAGAAGTATTTGTACAAGATAACCTGAGCCGCTTGTGTGGTTATGGTGAGTAGCATTAGCATGAGGCGTGTTGCCTGTACATATCGTTACCTGTATAAAACAAACGAAAGACAACGAGTTGTAGAACATGACCTCATGATGGTTAACTGTTGCTCGACCTACCAATCATGCACATTACTCAGTTATCAAACTGCTAGTTTCTGTAGTCTTACTGGACTGTCGTGTTACGTATTTGATTGTCAGCTAACACAGAAGTAATTAATCTCTTAGAAATCCAATGAGAACAGCTCTATAGCAATGTAAACAAAAGAACCATCTCTAAAGCTGTTGATCTTTGGAGTAAGTGAAACTCAGCCTGGTTTGACCACAATCGAATAGGATTGCTGCTGACTGGGTTTTGAAGTAACTTAGTGCAACCAGAATAAAAGTAGCTTTCATTGTATGTGCTGCAAAGCAAGATTCGTAACAAGCTGTATTTATGATAGATTTTATGAAGCACAGACGATTTGTGGGTAGCTTTACAAAAAGTTATTAGAGTTGTTTCCTTTGTATTAAACAGAGAAAGCTTGCTAGTGAAAGCTGGGTTTACTATGATGAAGAACTGCCATAGCTTGTATCAATGTTCTGTTGCCAAATCAAGCAAATTACAGTCTACTTCAAAGACAGCGTTGCTGAATTCTTAACATTAGTAGGCTGATACGCTAAGAGAGCAAGGAAGTACTAGATTGTTGAGTTATCAAAAGCAGAATTCTAGTTTATAGTGAACAGTACCGTTAATTGATACCAGAGATGTTGTGGATACCACAGATAACTTGGAAAGTAGCAGCTACGGTAATTTAACAATAGTTAACAAGTTGTCGTAGACTATTATCCGTTCACAGGTTGCACAATACGATGTCAGTAAAAAGTACTATGAGTAAACGCTAACTTTCGAACATGAAGCATGGTAGAGGTAGACCTTTTTACTTAATAAATAGAGCTATTCGTGCTATTAGTGACAGTGCTCACTGCGATGATGTTGATTCCCACTAACTAGCAGGGATCCAGGGCATACTGTCACATACAAAGCAACTGTGCATGCCGGGTGCACCAAAGCTGCTTGCTGGTTGCCTGGGACAACACGCAAAGGCACAGACAGTTGCATTGGCATTAAACTACGTAAAGTATCAAGTTTTACAGGCAGTCAAACCTCACCCAGGTGGACTTTTAGTATTGCAGACAAGAAAGTTAAGCTGTAGTTATGGTATGTGTAAGAGACAAGCAGTGCACAGGTGCGTCTTAGATGCTATTAGAGAGTCTCAACATTGTGCTGAGCATTCTCTCACTCAGGCATCTAGCTCTTAGAAATGTGCAGACAAGAGAGTTAGAGACTTTGCTACCTTTTAGGTGCTTTGTTCATGTTGGGGTGATACCCTCTTAAGACATGTTGTGATGTTAGAGACAAGCAGATCGATATGTAGGTGTTGATATTGGAGAGTGAATAATGTATTTACCCATGATTCTGGGGGCTGAGAGGTATGGCACTTGCTAGGGTGCTGAGTTAAAACAGCCAAGTTAGGTGTTGAGTGTTGTGTGCTGTGTAGTATATCTCACCCAGGATCTGGGTTTGGAGATGTACAGCAAGAGAGACGTACCAGGGTGTTTGCAGGGGCAGGTAGGTTATAACTAGAGAGTTTCGAACGTTAGTTCACATCTGGATTTTAGAGATGTGCAGCAGAGTTGTGACACTTCCTGGATATGTTATGGGTTCAACATTGTTTGGACATGGTGATGTGCTAGGAATAGGTTAGGGTGTTGGGTTAGGTTTCTATTGGACACTAGAGAGCATAAGTTTTTCTACGCAGGAGCTATCCAGGAGCCTGGGTTTTAATACAAACCAGAGAGTATGGTGTTTTGTTTGATAGGCTGCTGGTAGGAGAGGCTGCTTTGTAGGAAAGGCAGGTGTCATCAGTTTCAGTTTTGATGTTTAGCTCTCCAGGCATATATTTTAGATATCCAGCAAGAGAGCAGGATGATGTTAGTTCTCTGCCAGGCATCTGGACTTTAGATATCGTTAGGGTGCTTGTAATCGAGACATTCTGTTTGATCCTCAGGCTTTGTAGGAGTGTGTTGGCCTGAGGCTTTGCGGACCTGCAGGTTGGCGAGGAAGAGTGTGGTATACGAGATGCTGAATGAGCTTTTGGTGCTGTTCTGGAAGTGTTGTTTTGTTATACACATCTTCACGCTTAACAGGTTTGGATTGCTTGACCTGAACTGGTATTCTGAGTTAGCTGGGTGTTACAGCGGTCCCAGTTATCTACGGTCCCAGTAAGCTACGGTCCCAGTAAGCTACGGTGCCCAGTAACCAGTAAGCTAAGGTCACTACGGTGCCCAGTAAGCTAAGGTCGCTACGGTGCCCAGTAAGCTAGGGCACCTGAGGCGTTACTTTGATATTCTGTAGTTTAGCAGGGTGCTACAGTCAACTACGGCACCTGAGGTGTTACTTTGATATTCTGTAGTTTAGCAGGGTGATACAGTCAACTACGGCACCTGTGAGGTTTGCAAGGCGGTAAGTGTTAACATAGTATATACCAGTATGTTTCTTTCAGGCTAAGCACCTGGAACCTGGCCAGGTATGTGGGGCCGACCAGGCCCTCCCAGATGTTAGCCAGGCCTCAAGCCTAGGTGCCAGGCAGTGATAGGCAGGTGATAGGCAGTGATAGGCAGGTGATAGGCAGGTGCCAGGCAGTGATAGGCAGGTAATAGGCAGGTGCCAGGCAGTGATAGGCAGGTGATAGGCAGGTGCCAGGCGGCTTCTCGCCCAGGCCTCTCGGCCAGGGCTTCGAAGGCCTTCGAAGGCCTCCAGCCTAGGCAGGGGTCTGGGAGGCGCTGGAGGCCGCCTCGCCCTTTTTCGCCCGCTTCTTGTACGGCTTTCTCGCCTTTCTGATAGACCCGTCCTTGTTGTACTTGACGGGCTGCTGCTTAGCGCCCGGCTGGGCCCCGGCAGCATGCACACTGGCGGTGCTGGAGCCGGTGGCGCTGCCTGCAGCGTTATTGCTGTTATTCGTGTTACCGCCGGCACTGCCACCGCCAGGGTGCTCGCCATCGTCCTCCTCGTCCTCGTCATCCTCGTCGTGGTGCCCCTGGCCCGCAGCCTTGACGCTCTTGCCCTCCGAGTTGTCAAACTGCTTCTTAGCGTCAGTGATAATCTTCTGCAGCGCCAGCAGCTCCTGGATCCGCCCGTGCTTCATCGGGTCCTTGCGCAGCGCAAACTTGAAGTCGTCCACCTTGATCTTCTGGCGGTGGGTGGTCTTTGCAAACGCAGCTGCGTCGTGGCAGGTGTCGATGAGGTAGTTGATGAGAACGTCCTCGAGCACGTTGACGGTCTCGTAGTTGGGCTCCTCCACGTCCCCGAACGCGTACAGCAGCGCCTTCACGTCGCCCGTGAACAGCCGGGTCTTCCTTCTGCGTCTCTCAGCCATCCCAAACTAACAGCTGGTAGTTGTGAAGTAAAAAATTTAAATAAATAAATAAACAGTGAAGCACAAAGAGCACGATGAAACCGGGCGGCAAGGCGAAGAAGCCGAAGGGGAAGGTGAAGAAGACCAAGACGTTCACCGGGTGTGCGACGTGCCGGCAGAGGAAGATCAAGTGCGACCTGGGGCGGCCGTTCTGCAAGCGGTGCGAGAAGAGCGGCCTGGAGTGCGCGGGCTACCAGATCAACCTGTGCTGGTCCAAGCCGATCCAGTTCGACAAGTACGGCTACCAGCTGCCGTCCACCAGGGAGGACGACGAGGGCAGCAACAACAACGGCTCGTTCCAGCGGCGCAACATTGATTTTGTGAGGTACGACAGAGAGTACGAGACGTACGACGAGATGGACCGCGACCTGGGCCTGCTGCACACGCCCGAGTACAGTCTGATCGAGGACCGGCGCACGTGGCTGCAGGGCCCCTTTGGTGTGTTCGAGGGCCTGCTGGACGTGCCCAGCGACATTCTGAAGAAGCGCCGCAAGCTCAACAAGACCAAGTACGTGCGGCGGTTCGGCACGCCCACGGGGTCCAGTGCGGGCTCCAGTGGGGCCCAGGGGGGCCAGGGTCCCCAGGCGGGCCAGCCTGGCGGTGCCACTGGCTCCGCGGGCCCGGCAGCCGACTCCACCCTGGGCAACGAGTGGCTGTCCAACGAGCTGCGCTACGACGCCCTGCTGTCCGCCACAGCAGCCATCCCCAACGACACAAACAACCTGTTCGACTTCATGGCCCCGTTCACAGCCTCCTCTGCCGCAGAAACGCCTCTCAACGCCAACTCGTTCTCTTTCAACACCGAGAACAACCTCTTCTTCAACGACCGCCAGGTCTTTGACGCCCTCAAGACCCACCACTACTCCACCACCAACAGCATCAACACCACCTCCAACCCCTCCCCGTCTACCGTCGCCAACACCATGGCCACCGCCGCAAATGCTGCCTCCAGCAGCCCGTACAACCACCTGCACCTCAACACCCTCGCCACAAACGCCCTCGCGTCCATCGACAGCCCCGACTCGCGAGCCACCATCGGCCTCAGCACCAAGGACTCCAAGATGCCCGACGAAATCATCAAAATCATTGACACCCCAGTCAGCGACAACATCTCCTCCATGAATATCCCCACCAAGGGGCTCTACATCAGCTCGCTGCTCAGGTTCCTCCTCAACTACTGGTCCAAGAACGTGGCTGACCTCATGACCGTCATCGCGTTCCCGTCAAACCCTTGGAAAAAAATTTATTTCCCCAGAGCTCTCGAGGCCCTGGGGGACCTCACGGGCATAGGCAAGACCTCTGACTCACGCAACTCGCTGCTCAACGCGCTGCTGGCCGTGTCCTGCTTTAATCTACAGTCCAAGTTTGACAAGGGGTCCAAGGAGATGAAGTTCTTCCTTAATTTGGGTATCGAGTTTAGGCTGCAGGCGTCTTCTTTCCTGAAAAGACTCATCAGGAACGACGACGTGCTCAACCAGGAAAAGTACAAGGATGTCATCACCGCAATACTGTCAATGAACACCATCGACGTTGTCTGGGGCACCATGGCCGACTGCCAGTACCACCTTTCCATCTGCGAGAAAATGATCTCCAGCAGGATGAGAGATCGTCCAAAACTGAGCAATAAAGCCAAGCTGCTGCACCGAATCTTCTCGTTCCTCAAGCTGATGCAGGACTCCACAAACGGCGAGAACCTGAACAAGTATGACGAGAAACTCAACGACAAGTTGAAAGAGATATTCAAAAACAGCGAAGCGGGCAACAGCACCACCCAGCAGAGCACCAGCGCCTTGAACAGCACTGGGACATCATCTTTCGAGGAGAGAATCAACTCCAATGGCGAGATCAAGATCGAAGTCATCAACAACAACTCGCCAATCAAGCCTTACTCGCCTATATTCATTGAGGAAATACTCAACGCAAAGAGCATCAAAAACTCGAACGTGCTGTTCCTGACAGACGCACTGTATGGGCTGCCGTACTCGCTGATCCTGCTGTTTAACGAGACCATCATGTTCATGCGCGTGTACTGCTATGTCAAGAGAAACAACAGCATCGTGGGCAACAACGCAGAAAAGACCCGACAGTACAATGAGTACTTAAATTTGTTGGACAAGAAGCTCAACAGCTGGGAAAACGAGTGGATCCTGAAGAACGATAACGGCGAGTTCCCAACAAATCTCCACGAGGGAATCTACAACCACGTTATGAGCTTCTACTACGGCTTATTAATCTATTTTAACACCATGATTAAAGAGGTGCAGCATGACCAGGTCCAGAACTATGTGGAAAACACAATCAACCATCTAATCAACCTGCAGAAGCTCATCAACGAAGAGAAAGTCAAGATCCTGCCCCTGTTCTGGCAGGGGTTCATTGCTGGGTGCTCTGCAACCAAGCCTGAACTGCAGCTCAAGTTCAAAGACTGGTCTCTACAACTGAGCAAAACTGGAATGGGCTCGTACTGGGGCGCCAGACAGATTATGTTCGAAGTTTGGCGACGCCGTGAGAACGGTGAGTCAAGAGATGACTGGCTCAGCGTCCACGGCGACTGGGAGATGAATTTGATGTTGATGTGAATCAACTTTCACGATGATTAATGAATAACTGGGATATGCGTGTATATGTAGGTGGACGTAGGCGTGCGACTCAGAGATGCTCCTGGTTTGGGTAATCCCAAGAGTCAGATGGCTTACTTTATTGCCGAATACGGAAATTTAATGACTCGCCTGTTAATTTTTTTTTCACTTAATCACCAAAAAATATTTTCTCTTTGCACACGAAGGTTGGACCTGTTGTGAGCCAACAAATGACGCTGGGAATAATATAAAAGGGCGTGAAATATCCAACTTTTGATCTGCTGGTTTTATTTCTTCATTAGAGATATGAGTGCAGAAGACAATTCAACAATCTCAAAGAGCGAGAAGATCAACGTCAATGACATTGAATCGTTCAATGACGGTGAGGATGATGACACAAAAGTGAGCTTCACCGAGGAAGAGCTCAAGAGGCTGGACAAGATTTACATTAAGCTGGACCTGAGAATCATCCCAGCAATGTGGACGCTATACTTCCTAACATCATTTGGGTCCTCAGCCTATGGTAACACGCTCACCATGAACAGTGATGCAGGCCACTCCCTTATCCAGACACTGAACTTGACGTCTCACGATATCTCAACTGCCTCAGCACTGTCGTACGTCGGTACCATTCTGTTCGATGTGCCAATGAACATTGCCATGACCAAACTGGCACCACAGGCTTGGTTGAGTAGAATCGTGTTCACTGTGGGCCTGGTTGCTGCGTGCTATGCCGCTCTGGATAACGCAGGCGGGATTATTGCCATCAGATTCATTGGAGGAATCGTTGGTGCCGGTACCTGGCCAGGAATGAGTTACTACATTTCGCTGTGGTACCCGCCTCACAGATCTGCCAGACGTATTGGGTACTATTTCACGGCTGCACAGCTGAGTGCGTCAGCCGCAGGTCTGGTTGCTGCTGGGTTCCAGAAAATGGATATGGTTAGGGGCCTGGAGGGCTGGAGATGGCTATTTTTGGTGTATGGTGTCATCACGATTGCTGTGAGTTTATCATTGCTAGTTTGGCTGCCAGATAACAATACAGAAAGGGACTACTCCAAGTTTGGCATCACCAGGTACCTGCATAGACTGAATCCGTACCCACTAAACGAGCAGGACAAGATACTACACAAAAGAGACATGTCCCAGTACAATAAGAGAATTGAGTGGGACTTCAAGACTTTATACACCATTTTCTTTGACCTGAGACTGTGGCCACTGGTGATCATGTACTTTGGTGTTGTTGGTACAGGATTCGGTATTGCTGTGTTTGGTACCACTTTGATCAAGGCAGTGCTGAAAGTGTCGTCAATCGACGTTTCTCTGCTGTATGCGCCAATCTGGCTGTTTGACCTTGCAGCTATTCTCCTGATCACTCCGCTGTCTGACATGTACAAGAAGTTCAGACCAGTGATCTTCAGTTGCGCAACCTTGGTGATCATCGTTGGCCTGCTCGTTTGCACGTACGCTAAGGATAAATGGTCCAGATATGGAGGTTTACTGATTACAGGATTTGGTTTGGGCCCAACGGTGCCAACGTGTATGGCAATGACTGCCGACATCTTTGGCAAAAGAAAGGGCCACATTGGCGTTGCCGTTGCGTCTGCGCTGGTTTCAGGGCTTGGTAACCTGGGTAGTGTCGTTTCCACCTACGCACTGTACAGTGGGTGGCCTGCTGATGTCAAGAGAACATACCAGTACTCGAACATGATGCTGCTGCTCATCTGTGGGGTTTCCATCTGCTTTGCACTGATATCACCAGTCCTGTGCAACCACCTTGATAACAGAGAACGCAGACGTTTTGCTGCCTGAAGCACCTTGATAACAGGCAGATTGCTGCCTGAGATAACAATTGTGTCATAAAGTTTAATAATTAATCATTGTGAATAGTTACAGCCTGTAGCAAACGGGAATCACTTTTCAGGTGTTCATTGCTACCCAACAACACTGCGGATACGCACTAACCTGCACTCCACAATTTTCTTTTTCTTTTTCGCCAGAGATTGCGCGTGGGCCAGTAGTGGCCAGGCACAATCGCATGCTAAAGAAAACTAAAGAAAGCTTAAAAAATAGTTTGCTTAGGCCACTGCAAATCCTCACCAGCAAAACAGCTGATAATTACCTGTGAGAAAAGGATATAAGTAACGCAGTTTCTCTGTTTGCGTAGCAGGCCCAACCAGCACTTGAATTGGCTAAACTATACACCTAAACACACCATGGCATCCAAGAAGTACGAGCTGGAGTTCGACCAGTCGTCGTTCAAGACCATCAACGAGCCCGTTTGTGCCAAACTGGTTTGCTCGGAAGTCCCCAGCCCAACCAGTCCACGCACACCATCCAATACCCAGAGCTCTTTGCAGCACTACGAGCTTTTCAGATCAAACTCGTTCACAGCCTCGCCGTTCACGCTTCCTCGAACCAAATCCGAGGAGAAGCTGCTGCATGATTTCGATGACGCCAACAAAAGGAGAAGAAACTCCTCCAGCTGCTCCAACTGTGAATATGCGGGCCACGACTGTGGTGCGCACGGCGTAAGAGTGGGCCTGGACAACAATAACGGGGGCTGGCCCTGCTCCAGGCACCACCACAGAAGATCGTCTGTCGCCATCAAGTTTGAAGACCACACCTGACTACTCTACCATCGCTACACCTACTTAGCTAGCCTACTAATGAATTTAACGAACTAAAAGAAACAACTTTTGTAGTCCAGAGATATTAATGGTAATCTGTTTGATCGGTAATTGTCAACTTCCCCATACTGGTACATGTCACTTTCTTATCACCCTGGTGGGACAGTGCAAAACATCTACAAAACAGCAGCCCAGCTAACGGAAACAACGCCAAACAACTCCATGCACATCCGGATCCCCCGTGATATCTATCCCTGGTCCCACTTCCTACAAGTGGTCTGCTCCTGGCTGCTGCTGCGCCGTTTGCTCGTATACACCCTAAATCACCTGAATCGAACGATTAAGCCAGCTGCGCCTGTTTAAACGGTTATGCAATGTGCTGCATGGCAACGCTAACGGCTGCGGCCGCACGTGCCACAAATCACCGGCTTACGTAAAACGTGACAAAGCCGGATTTCCAAAAATCAAAAATGAAAAAAAACCAAAATCGAAATTCGCTTCCAATTGTAAACAAAGCAGACTTAAACCATTCATTTAGGGTCACTTGCTGCGGCGGCTTGACAGATTAGAGCATACAAATGGTAAAGCTACGCTCTGAAGTACTAGACGTGGGGTATCCGGTCCATGGGGCGAAATTCTTGAACGAGTCGGTGTTGTTAGTTACTGGAGGTGGCGGTCACAATTCTTCCGGTAACAACAGGCTAACAGCATTGACCATCAACTTTGAGAAGCAGAAGAAACCCATCAAACGGTTCAGGGAGTTGCATTTAAATGATGACAACGACGCACCAACTTGTATGGATGCCAACAACAACATCATTTTATTGGGGTCGAATGAAAGCTCAGTAAACGTTCAGGATGGCAATAACCACAACTTGCAGAAGTTTTTGTTTTACAAAGAGCACTTGAAGTACCTGACGTCAACCTCGCTGGAAAAACTAACCTCATTAAGAACTTTTCAAAAATTAATCAAAATTTCAAAAGATGGTTCAATTGCTGCAATTGCCTCCTCAAGACTGCCAACCATCATCCATATTCTTGATCCAGTGAACTTGTTTGAGAAATACGAGATTGAAACTAATAATGAGGTTAAAGACTTGGATATTAGTCCTGATGGAAAGAATTTGGCTTATATTACTAACAAATCGTTGGAAATTATTTCAGTTGTTACTGGAAAATCGTTGCATCGTCGTACTGGGTTTAAACAGAACTGGGAACTGGAAAAAGTCAAATTTTTAGACGACAATTCCATCATTTTAGGTGTTAATTTGAAAAACTTGAATGGTGTTCAAATTGCCAAAATTGTGTTGAATGATAAACTGAAGATTCTTAATGAAACTTTATTATCAAAACAAAAAAACTCAATTGTGGCCTTGGATTGTAATACTCAAAATGGTGTTATTGCTATTGCAACAAATGATCAATCTTTGTTCCTATTAAAGTCTTACTCTTTGAAACAAATTAAACATATACAAAATGTTCATCAATTTACAATTTCAGTGCTAACTTTTTCACCAGACGGGAAATATCTGGCAAGTGCTAGTGTTGCAAAGACTGTTAATGTCGTGGAAATTCCACAAAATCTTGGTATTGAAACTCATAAAGTTTATTATTTTTTCCTAAGATCGTTTCAGATTTTGGTTTTAGCTTTATTGGTACAAGTTGGTTGGTGGTTTTACTCCAACAGAAAGCCAGCGTCTGACAGTAACGTTAGTGAGTATTTTACACTAAAGCAAGGAACCACAAATAATGATCCATATGGCCCAACAACCATTTTAAGTGCTTCCAACGTGAAACCTTCATCAAAACCTACAAGTACTTCCACATACGAAGATGATTATAGAAATAAACAAACCAGTGCTGATTTCACGAAAAGTGCATTGTCATCATCAACCAAAACAACAAAGAAATTTGACTCAAAATCTTTAACAGCCTCTAACCCTGTATCTACTCCATCACCAACCGCATCAATCAAGAAGAAGAAAACAAAGAAGTCAAAGAGCAAGAGCAAAAAGAAGAAGAAGAAGAAGTCCAAGACTGTGTCATCTGATTCAACTGTTGAAGAGTTTACCAGTTCAGCTGTGGATGTAGTTGAAACCACTCCTGAACCAACATTAACCAAAACAGAAGAAACCAGATCCTTGACTGCACTATCACCTGCTAGCTCACCATCAATCATAACCTCATCCTCAATCTCTTCAACTGCAGTAACAAAAACCTCATCATTAACATCTACCACAACGGCAAGCTCCACAAGAACATCAACCTCATCATCTTCAAGTTTATTCTCAAGTGCAACATCAACGTCATCAACCAGATCATCTAGCTCAACCTCCAGCTCTATCTTAACTTCAATGGTTGAGCCACCAATGTTCCAAACAGTATCGACTATTGAATCTGCTATCGAGTCTAGTGTTACTAAGACTCCAGCGGAGGATACCGTAGAACAATCCACATCTTCTGTAACTGATACAGAGACTTCAACTGAGACTGAATCTGAAACTGCAACCGAGACTGAGTCTGAGACAGCAGAAACTGAATGGGAGACAGAATCAGCACAACTAACAACTGCACCTGAGAGTGTATACACAACTGAACCTCAAACTCTTGCAACATCCACTAGCAATATTGCTACAGAAAGTGACAATGTCGATTTACAATCAGATCTGCAAAGAAGACTTGAGATTCAACAGCAACTAGATTCTGAAGATATTGAGCAGCTCATCGAAGCTGAAGAATCCGGTTACGCAGATAATGAGCAATCGGATGAAAGTTCAGGCGAGGAATCAAGCGATGAAGATTCAGAAACTGAGGCTGAGGCTGAGACTGAGACTGGAAGTACTACTTTACAGCCGGAAGTCACTGATATTTCCCAACCAAGTGCTCCAGTTGAACCATTAACTCCTGAGACACAAGTTGTAGAGACTGTTGAAGAGGTTGAACCTGAAGTTATTGAGACTGTAACCATTTTCAAGTACACTGAAGGGGAGCCAAAAGTTGAGCAGGCTATTGAAGAGGCAGACTCTCATCAGCAGGACGAAGAGCAAGACGGAACACCTGAAGAAGCATCTGAAGAAGCAGCTGAAGAAGCAACATCCGAAGAGGAAGTTTCTGAAGAAGAAACATCAGAAGAAGAAACATCAGAAGAAGAAACCTCTGAAGGAACATCTGAAGAAGCATCTGAAGAACTGAATGAGCCAAATGTTATCCATAATACTTCCGAATTGCTTGATCAGGCTGAGGAGCCAACAGTTGCTGAGCCTTCGGTTCAAATTGAAACCTCAATTCCACAGAACACGCAGGTTGAAGAAGCTGTGATGGATGAAGCAGAAGAAACTGGTTCAGTGACTGATGAGGCTGAAGATGAAGAGTCTGAGAATGCTGAAGAGTCTGAGAATGAAGCAGAAACGGTTTTAACTACGTCAAATGATGCTATTACCGATCCAATTGAAACCGATCAGGTCATTCCAACTTTTGAAGAGAACATAACACCAGCTGAAGAGAATATCTTAAACCGTCAAGAAATGACGCCAGTCGAGGAAGCAGTTGCTTCTTCTATACAAGAGACTGAGACTAAGACTGAGACTGACACTCTGAGTGAGACTGAGACTCCAGGCGATGTTGGTCTAGAGGAGTCTGAGGAGGAGTCTGAGGAGGAGTCTGAGGAGGAGTCTGAGGAGGAGTCTGAGGAGGAGTCTGAGGAGGAGTCTGAGGAGGAATCTGAGGAGGCTGAGGAGGTTCAGGAAGAGCCTAAGGAGGAGTCTCAACATGGGTCTGAGGAGGAGTCTGAGGGAGAGACTGAAGAAGGGTCTCAGGAAAAGGCTGAGACTCAAGAGGGGTCTGAAGAAGAGACTGAAGAAGAGACTGGAGAAGAAATTGAAGAGACTGAAGACGAAGAATCTTCTAGTGAAGGCGAAGAAGCAGACAGCGAACCTATACAGCCTCACGACGAACTATAAATAAAAACCTGCATTATTTAACTAACTAGTTTTATTTAAATCTTTGTATCATTACATTCATCAACTTTTTCAGTAGAACTGAGGAAATCCTCCTTCTTTACCTCTCCTATCAGACTTTCAATGCCATTGCTCATCCTCTTGCTTGATCTGTCAGTTAAAAAGGTTGTGTCATTGCCATTCTTGTCAAACAAACTTTCTTTCGAATCTGAATTGAAACTTGTGTTATTTGCAATATTCCCAATAATTTCAGACTTGCTTAATGAGATTGTGGAGTTGAACCGTGATGATACTTCCTTTATGCCATCTAGATTAGTAGGCGGTAGCTGTGGTATATTATCGTCAACGTGCAAGCCTGAACCGTCATTGATGAAGGCTAGCGAGCCCTGCGAATCAGACGAAGATATTTTAGACAATTTCTGGTTTTTAAAGGAAAAAGAAGGTGAAGATGATCCTGGTGATGCTGAAGACGAGCCTGAAGCTGACGACATTGGTTTCTGGAAGAATTTCGGGATAACCTGTGAAATTGGCGACGAAGTTGGTGATTTCAGGTTTTTAACATTTGGAATGCTTAGTCTTGAGAATCTATTGCTTTTTGGTGATTGAGGCTTGGTATTAGATGGTGGTAATGCTGGATTTGTAAACGTTCTTGGTGGTGATTTCCTATTCAGCTGCTTGTAAGGGTGTTGACGAACTGAAGCCGGCGAAGATGGTAATGGAGGAAGTGGCGAATTTGGCGGTGGTGACTTCAGCTTTTTAACAGCCTTGCGGTGTTTGGCTTGAGGTGCCTTGGCCACCTTAAGTCCTGGAGCTTCAAATTCCGGGATTACTTGGTTGACTGGAGTTTTGAATTCTTGCTCAACTTCGTTTGGAATCTGCTCAGCATTACCTACTTCATTATTGCTGACTTCTGGTGATTTGACACTCCCATCTGACAGAGGCTGAGAACCGTCTGATGCCAGAGTTACTTCTATTGGTGCTACTTCTGGATTATCCACTTCTTCTTCCAGTTCTTTCTCTAATACTTTCTCCAGCTCTTCTTTGAGTTCATCTTCGTGTTGATCTTTTTGCTGTTCAGCTTCTGGGCTTGCAGTGAACGATTCAACACTTTTTTCTTTTGGTGGTGAAGGGTATGCAATTGTTATGTCATCTTTGGTTATCTTCTTCTTTGGTGATAGTTTGCAACATAGCTTCAGTTTTGGACTTTTTTTCTTTTGATCCTCTTGCTGCTGCTGCTCTTGTTGTTTCAGTTTATCGTAGTCTTCGTCATTTCTCATGAAATCTTCTGAATCAAAACATGTTTGTAAAGGTGTTAGATAGCGATTTGTTGTACTAACCTTATCGTCAGCAGTGATAATCAGCCAGTCACAATCACCAATGGTTTTGGTTAGCTTAATAACCACCGTGTTCTGGAGTAAACCTAGAAAAGTTTCATACTTCCATGCGTTAATAAACCATTCAGTTATATCTAATTTTGATATTCTCACAGGATTATCAACCTCATCTAAAGCTTTATTCAAATTTGAGTTAAAATTCAGGTTAATGGTATCAATATTAACCATTGAGTCATTGTCTTCTCTACCAAAAGGGTGTTCAGAATTGAAGAACTCGTGTGAACTATTCAAATTGTTCAAGTTGAATCCATACCTGTTAAACTCTTTGATAAAAGTTGAATCTTTTAAAAATGGATTTTGATTTGGCAGTTTACTGTTGTGATTATTGGCATGGTTGGAGTCATGTTTCAAATCTTTGAAATCTTTAAAGTCCAGGTTTTTATCAAACTTTAGTAAATAATTTTTTGATGAATTTGAAAAGAAACAATCAACTATCTTGTATGGATTGAACTCAAATTTATCCAAAAATTTATTCTCAAACTTGGTGAAAGTATAATTTGACGAGTAAATTCTTCTAGAGGAGTTTGATGCATTTGAAATTAACTTGAAGTAATTAATATCATTAAAATTTTCCTCATCAAATGGGATTTTCAGTGTCAAAGCCTTCTGTGTTACTGGTTTATACGGCTTAGGTGGGTATTCGTCAATTTTGAAAATTTCTAGAAGAAATGTGTTATTGAAACTTTGTTCCTTGGACAAACTTCTTAAGTATGACTTGAATATCTGGTAAAAGGAATATCCACGTTTATAGTAAAACTCTTGTAGTTTGTCCAAATCGTCACAAGATTCATCTAAGGAATCATTTTGTTTGGTGTGTGTATTTTCTTTATCAAGCTCGTCTCTGTTGAAACAAATTTGACCAGCAGTGAAAATCAAGTCAATTGAATTATTCAAGTCAAGAAAATACTCGTCGCTTGTGAATATGGCCAACAAAATTTCCAGAAACTCAAACAACACACACCCGTGGTTGTGCGATTGTAAGAATTTTGGCAAGTCGTGATAAAACGATTCATAGTTTTGATAGTTGTTGGATTTCTCAAAGCTTTGGAACTTCTTGAACGATTCCCATGACAATATTGCACCTGGCAACAGACTCCAAATGATTCTTAGGGTTAATATCAACGTTATGTAACTGACTTTTGAAATCACTTTTTCCAGCTTCTCTCCAGTGTAAGAGCAACCTTCAAAGGGGAACAGTGATCTTAAAAACTGATTTGCAACTTTAATGTCGTCGTCATTGAACTGGCCCAAACTTGGTTTGAAAATCTCATAAAACGAGTCCATTTGCTTGTTGTTGAAGGTTTTGAACCGCTGTTTAAGTTCTTTTGTTAGGTAGTGAATCACATACCTCGTTGATTTGTGGTTTATTTGCTCTTTTGCGTTCAAAATATTGAAATTAGGCTTGATGAGCGAACAGTCGTTGAACTTGTCGTAATCATAGATATAAAAGTATTCCTGCTTGAGCCTGTTGTTCTTCGCCTCAATGACCAGGTCCAGGTGGTTGAGGTCCTTATCATTCACCAGACTGATTTCTTTGCCAATGTGTCTTTCCGCATGGGTTTCCAGCTTGATATTGACCTCATTGGTGTTGTTACTGCTATTGTTGAAACTGTAACTATTCATTGCTAGCATGGTTTATCGTCTCTCCTTCAGCAGTTCAACAATAAAAAGCCATTCAGCACCTGGAGAACAACAACACAGCAAAAACAAACTTATTTATACTATTCCATGCGTTGGTTTCAGCATAGTTTCACCGCATTTAGTTTTGAAACAGTCCCATTGTCTACACGCAACGCGCCCAAATTTTAAGCTAAAAAAACCACCAAACATGGCAGTTTCGCATCCTAAAACAACCTATGCACCCACTTCACACACACAGACCGCCTGGTCGCCACCTGCGCAGTTCAGCATAAACCCTTTCATGTTTGTTGATGTTTGAAGATGTTTGTTTTTGTGTTTGTTTACTTTTTTTATTGTTTCAAAATGTAAACAAAGAAATTTTGCTGACGTCATGAAAACCAAAAAAAAAAAAAAATCAAAAAAGAAAAAAAAAATTCTAAAATTTTTCAGCTAGTGAAAGCAGTACAAAAATGGTGAATTTCCAGGGAAAGCTGGTGCTGGCGCCCATGGTGCGGGCTGGTGAGCTGCCTACGAGGCTGCTTGCGCTGAAACACGGTGCAGATCTTGTCTGGGGTGAGTGAATCTGCTGCAAAGTGCGAGATGAGAAGCAAAGTAGCTAACTGAGTGCCTAAAAGGACCTGAAATCATTGATAAGAAGCTGGTGACCTGCGACCGGGTGGTGAACGAGAAGCTGGGCACGGTGGACTTTTTGGCCAGGGGCAAAACGAGGGTGCCTGGGCTGACAAACCTGGTTTTCAGAACGTTTCCAGAGATGGAAAACTCCAAAGTGATATTCCAGATGGGCACAGCCAACCCAGAGATCGCTGTGGAGGCGGCCAAGGTGGTTATCCAGGACGTGTCAGGGATAGACATCAATGCTGGGTGCCCGAAACACTTTTCTATCCACGCTGGAATGGGCGCAGCATTACTAAAGACGCCAGATTTACTGGTTTCCATACTGACGAACCTGGTTGAAAAGGTGGGCAAACCGAACAACAAGCCCATCAGTGTCAAGATCAGACTGCTGCCAGAAGAGGAGGAGACCATCAAGCTGGTGGACAAGCTGCTGCAGACCGGAATCTCCAACTTGACAGTTCACTGCAGAACCCAGCTCATGAGAAACAGAGAGGCCCCAATCAGGGACTACGTTGACAAGATTAAGAGAAAGTGTGACGAGTACAACGTGCCACTGATCATAAACGGAGACGTGAAGGACAGAGAGGACTACAACAGAATACGTGAAATTTATGGAGATATTGGGTGTATGATTGCGACGACAGCAGAGATAAACCCAACAGTGTTCAACATCAAACCGCTAGAGTGGCAAGACGTGGCTAAGGAGTTTTTGGAAATAGCGTACAAGTTCGATGGGCACTTCTCCAACGTGAAGTACATGCTGACAAAGATCATTCCAGGTAAAGAAAGCCTGTACTCAAAAGTGTGTCAGAGCAAGTGCTATAAAGATGTGTTTGAGCTGCTGGGCATGGAGTATGACGGCAAGGACGAGCTGGAGCAGAACAACTCTCTTGGACTCAAGCAAGCCAAGCAGAAACAGACACCAAAGCCAAAGGAAACCAAGAAGCATGCAGCAGAAACCAGTGAGAAGGAAACCAAGAAGCATGCACTAGCAGAAACCAGTGAGAAGGAAACCAGTGAGAACTCAGCTAAAAAGCAAAAAAGTGTCGAGAAACTGGAAGCCCAGGCTACCAACTGCTAATTGTAAATACATTACTTTATTATTATATACATGCATGTATGTAAATAACATAACAACTAATATTTAATGAACACACATAAAACCTTCATAAATCAGACCTTTTAATCCTTTATTCTTCTTCTCGTCGATGCCATCACCTGCGGGGCAGTCTACTTAGCCAGCTCCTTTAGTCCACACCATGCGGCAGCAGCAGTGGCAGTGAGGCCAGCAGCGTAACCCATTGGTTTCAGACCCTTGGTTGATTTGAACACCGCACCAGCCAGCGCACCAGCCAGTATGGAGTTGAAGTGGTCGTGCTTGCCTCTCAGGCCATCGATGGAGCTTCCAATCAGGTTGTAGGTGAGCGCTAAGACACCCGCATTGTTACCCAGGAAAGGCCCTCTTTTGGTGATGTGGTTTAACACGGTATTCAGTTTCAGCTTGTTTGGGGAGTTTGGCTCAATGTGGTTCAAACCCTCAAAGAACCCGTATCCACCACCGAGCCCTAAACCCATCAGATAGACCGCACCGGTACCATAACATAAATCATCGGTCCAGCCTCTGGATGGGATCAGCCCCTGGGAACCCTCCATTGTGCTCAGGGACTCCTCCTCCAGGTCCAGATACTCCACACCTTTCTCCAAACCGGCTAGCGGGTGCAGTCTGGAGGCATCAAGCGCTCCTGGTGCCGATATGATATTTGATACATCTGTGACTGCATTTGGGTCAAAACCCAGGTTGTTCGAGCCGGTCTGCGGTGCTGCTTCTTCCTTTTTGCCTCCAAATAGCCACGACATGTTCTCTATCTGCTCTTGCCTCTTGCGGTGCTGCCAATACAAACAATTTGAAGGGTTTAAAGGCTTGAACTCTCTAACTGTTGGCTTTTCCAGCTGAAATTTCAAAGATTTTTTCTTGAGTAAAAAATTGGAAATTCTGAAAATTTTGGCATTCCGACCGGGCGGGTAGCCCTGCTGACTCAGCGCTTAGGCAGCCGCTTTTGTTTTTGCTTCTCAAATTTAGCAGTTGACAACAGTTGGCCTTTAGTGCAGTTTAGAGCCGGGACGATGAGGGACTGCGACGCAATTGACGAGCTGCTGGCGCACCTGACAACTAAGAAGGAGCAGCTGCTGCAGAGTTTGCATGAATACAACAAAAATGACGATCTGGAGCTCAAGTTCAGCATACTGAAGCTCATCAACAGCTTCCAGGACGAGCTCAGCTATATCGTGAGAGAGTTTGAGTTTCAGTACGACATAAACCTGGAAAAGGTGTACCGGGCCAATGACGAGCTTGTGGGGCTGGTTGTGGAGATCAAGAAAGCAAAAACTTTTATCAGCAATTTCAAGCAGAATTTCATACTGAAGCAGTTCAGCAATGACGCTGCGCTGCTGGAGAGCTTGTCTGAGGAGCGTGAGAACAAATATGTGAAGCCAAAGAGCAAATCAGTTGAAGAAGGGGCTGAAAAGGCACCAGACGCGGAGAAAGAGGCTGAGAAAGAGCTCAGTACCGACGCCAAACTGCTAAAAACCAACAAAAAGATCACGAATAAACTTATTGAGTCGAGCCAGCTGCTGCAGAGCTCGCTGCTGCAGAGCTCGCTGAATCTGGAAGAGCTGGAAATCCAGGGAGACTCGCTGGAGTATCTGAGTGAGAAGTACGGATCAATGAAAGTGATACTAGAAAAGTCGGATTCGTTTATAAAGGACCTGAAAGCCAGTACCGACCGTGATAAGAAGAGAATGTACTACGCACTAGCTTTTTTCGGGCTGTGTGTGCTGAATGTGTTCTGGAGACGGCTGTTCAAGTTGCCGGTGATGATTCTGTTCAAGTCGTTTGCATACAGTTTGAAGCTGATATTTGCCGTGATATTTGCCGCAAAGTCCAAGAATAGTGTCAGTGAGGTTGTCAGTGCCGGGTCGAAGGTTGCTGTGACGACTGTCGCGCCTTCCACGACCACTACAGCTGAAGTGCTGGACATTGAGACAGAATTTGCTACGAGCTACCTAACAGAGTCCGCGAGCCAGAGAGAATTGGAAGACAGTGCCGAACAGGACCTCGGCGACAAGCTGGGGAGAATTATAGACGAACTGTGAGACCAGCAGGTGTCATTGCATCCAGACATTTTGTAGTGATCGGAATCAGAGCGGTCGGAACTGCCCTCGGAACTGCTCTGGGAACCGCCCTCGGAACTGCTCTTGGAACCGCCCCGGAACTGCTCTGGGAACCGCCCCGGAACTGCTCTGGGAACCGCCCTCGGAACTGCTCTTGGAACCGCCCTCGGAACTGCTCTGGGAACCGCCCTCGGAAGTGCTCTTGGAACCGCCCTCGGAATTGGGCCCAAAAGCATCGGCGTCCCGTCCAATCGCATTCGAGAATTTCCGATTCCGTTATTTTGTGTCAATTTTTTATTTTTCATATTTTGGTGCTTTCAGTACCTCAAAAATGGCAAAATAATCGTTTTATATACAGTAAAATTGGCGCTACCTTGTAGGCGGAGAATCCTGTTCGGGTCCAATTAGCCTATTGCGGACAGCCATTTGTAAGCCGGCAGCTGTTTCTCGCAGCGGAACTCTGCAGGCAAAACGGCTGAAAATATATGTCACTTTTGCCCTCATATTAGTGGAGACCACACTGAAACCGTTATTTCTTTTAATTGCTTACTCCACTTAAATAATATATAACTAATGAGCAGTGCCGAATTCTGTTTAGTGGTGCGAGCTGGCGAAGTGCTTCAGCAAGCTCAAAACACTTTCAAACGCGCCAAAATGAAGATAATTTTAGCATAATGGCTGAACTACCAGTTCCGAGGACTTTCCCTTTCTAGGGCTCAGATAAAAAAATGGAAACTTTGATCAATTTTTTGGAGCAACTTGACCAACAGAGTTAGAGCTAGCACAGTCGACAGGAGCTACACCACACAGGCAGAGAAAGGGTATGGCTGACGATACGTACTATATCACGCCTCACGAAGCGGCTTTGGCGGTGGTGGCCACCTCGATGAAGAAGGCGAGACTGAGACTTGATACTCTGATAATAAACTCGATAATGGGAGGCTTTCTGTTCACAGCAGGAGGCATGCTGCACTTGTCGGCGCAGGCAGAGAACCCTGGGCTCATGGCCAGCAACCCAGGCGTGGTGCATCTGCTGCAAGGGTGTCTGTATCCTATTGGATTATTCTATGTGGTTATTATGGGATGCGACCTGTTCAACTCCAACATCCTGTACTTCACAGTGGGACTTTGCAGGGGCGCAGTTTCCGTGCTGGACCTGCTGATCAGCTGGTTTGTGAGCTGGCTGTTCAACTTGGTTGCCACTTTGTTCATTGTCTATCTGTTTTGCTATGTTTCGACAGTTGCAAGAACACCACTGTACGTCACAGGCTCTATTGACATTGCGATGGAGAAGGCTGGCTTTTCCTTTATGGAGACTTTCCTGAAGTCGATAGTTTGCAACTTTTGCGTGTGCTTGGCCATCTACTTACAGCTGCTCGCCAAACCTGTCCATGTAAAGTTTTTGATGCTGTTTCTGCCGGTTTTCACCTTCGTCACCATGGGGTTCAACCACACTGTGGCAGACATGTTCTTGGTGCCGATAGGCATTTTCAATGGTGCAGACTTGTCGGTGGGAAAGTATATCTGGAAGCTGTTAATACCAGCCAGTTTGGGAAATATCGTTGGAGGAGCCTTCTTTGGCATTGTAATTCCGTTCTACCTGCACTTAGTTGTTGTGGAGAGAGACCAGAAGGCCCTGAACCTGCCAACGTACGAGGCCAGGGACGAGCAGCCAGAACTGGGCGCAGACTCAAGAGTTGTTAGGGTTAAATCAGATAACGAGGATCTTGTTGAAGACTCGCTGAAATCCAGCTCAACAGACTACGAGGACGACCAGCCGCAGCAGCAGCAGCCAGAGAAGCTGTACAGATCGCGTACAACAATGTCGACGGGCGTGAGTCGCCGCAACCCACTAACAAGACTGTCGACCATTTCCACCACGAGATCCAGACTGTCGTCGCCACCGGGAGTGTTCCCGGTGCTGGGAATGGGCGAGCCACTGGCCAAAGAACGTTCCATTGCGGCCCCAAACTCGGTTGAAACTGACGACGATGAGGACGACCAAATAGACAACATAGACCAAGAACTAGACAACTACGACGGCAATAATGATAATGACAACGATAACGACAACAATTATGAGGACGAGGACGACATCTCGATCAACTCAGACGCAGACTCGGAGACTGGAAGCATAGCGCAGTCCATATCACCAAGCGTCAAGCTGAATAAGAAAATTCAGGAAAACCAAGAGAAGCTGTACACCCAGCAAGGTGGGTACAACGTGCGAGAAAATAAGATGTCCGAGAACCTGAAGCGGGTGCTGACCAAAGCTGTGACGACCAGCCCGAAGCAGCGGATCCGCGACATTGAGTCGCACCCAATAGATCCCAAAGCGACCTCTGCAAAGCTGTTCAAGTCGCTGTCGAGATCGTTCAGCCACCGGGCCCCAACCAACGCTCAGCAGGTTTCCAGAGAGCTAAGGAGACACAGCATCAATCAGAAGGTGGCCAACATGGCAGACCCGATTGCCGGGATCCCCAACTACGACAACATGAGCGTCTCCAGCAAAAGAAGACCCTCGTCGGTAATCACCAGCTCGTCTGCAAGAGAACCCACCAATCTCTCCAAAGTCACCCCTGCATACATCAACCACTTTGACAACGACAACTTTGAGGAGCAAAGTGTCATCTCGCATCAACAGCACTGATATTCACATGCATTAGATTTGCTTTGCTGTAGTTCTCTGGCATACTTCGTCAACGCACTGACTTCACATGCACTACATCTGCTTTACTGTGGTTTC
Source organism: Starmera stellimalicola (assembly GCA_030580055.1). Taxonomy (NCBI): domain Eukaryota; kingdom Fungi; phylum Ascomycota; class Saccharomycetes; order Phaffomycetales; family Phaffomycetaceae; genus Starmera; species Starmera stellimalicola. The sequence goes on along the minus strand of JAKTSD010000001.1, from coordinate 1,267,149 downwards.
TGGTGTGGTGCAGTTCAGCAGGCAGTCCTGATATAGGAGTAGTGTGCGTACCGAATCGACGCGTAAAATAAAAATAAAAATAAAATGCACCAAAATACCACAAACACGAACTAACAACAAACGCCACACGAGAATGACTGCCAGCGGGTTGCCCAAATTGAGGTTCCGCAAACCGATAATCTCCACAGTCAGTCATAACATCCCGCTGAAGGAGCTGCTGGACCGCCTGGACACGTTATCGACCGAATTGTCCAAGATTGACCAGGAAAAGATCGATGTGAAGTCCTTGGAGTCGGTTAAGGACGACCTGGTCAACAAGAAGCTGATCCACCACAAGGACATAGGTGTGCAGTCGCTGGTCAGCTGCTGCCTGGCTGATATTCTGAGGATCTACGCGCCTGATGCCCCATACACCGATACGCAGCTCAAAGATATATTTAAGCTGTTCATCAAACAGTTCAAGAACCTCTCAGACCAGGAGAACCCATACTACCCGCAGCAGGTGTATCTAATCACAAGACTGGCCGAAGTTCGGAGCATCATACTGATCACAGTGATTGAAAACAATTCCAAGCTGATTGAAGAGATATTTGAGATTTTCTACGATATCAACAACAAGTTCAACAAGAAGCTGGTACCGGTCATTGCAGACATCTTGATTGAGATCATCTCAGAGTGGGACTCAATTTCAGTCGAAGTTCTAAAGCTCATCTTGAATAAATTCCTGACAAATAACAACTCAAATTCGAGTGCAATGAAGAACTTTACTTATTCTTTGCCGTTCAATTTAACGTTACAAGTGTGCAACGCCAACCCTGACAGACTATCCAGGCAATTGACTAAATTCTTTTCAGAGACTTTATTTGAAAACTTTAATGGTGGTACTTCGAACGATGAAGAATACTCAATTGACAAAGAGAAACTGATTAAACTGCACAAGCTCAGTGTTGAAATATGGAAATACTGTCCTGAGATCTTAGGCTCGGTGATGGGCTTGATTGACGATGAATTGAACGCAGAAGATGAATTCTTGAGAATCTTATCAACAAAAACAATTGGAGAATTTTTATCGTTCAAGAACTCTAAACTAAATTTCACCAAAACCCATAAGGAGACCTGGGTAAATTGGCTAAAGAAAACCCTCGATATCTCACCGCAGGTCCGAATTGTCTGGTGTAAACAAGCAGCAAATATAATAATTGAAAGACCAGATTTTTCACTTGATGAACTAAGTTTAGGTTTATCGCAAACTTTGATTGATTCAGATGAAAAAATCAGATTAACAACAATCAAATCTTTGTCCAACATACCAGTCTCTACAATTGTGAATAAGATCAATAAGATTTCAATTATCAATGGTTTGATTCAATTGTCCAGGGAGAAAAATTTTGAAATTAGACAGGAATCAATTAATTTACTGTCAAATATTTTCAATGAATCTTATTCGTTTATTTATGAAGATAATGAACCACAAGAAATATTGAAATTGATAAAACAAATTCCGTCAAACATACTGAATTTGTTTTATATCAATGATAAAAACATAAATTATTTTGTTGATATTTCAATCATTGAAAAAATATTTCCATTCAACAATGATGATACTAAAAGAGTTGAAAGATTGTTAAACATTTTAAACGATTTAGACGAAAAATCATTTGGCTCATTCATGGCTTTTAACAAAAGACAGCAACAATTGTCATCAGTATTATCTAAATTTATTGAATTCTGTGAGGAAAACAATGGTAAAGAACTGTCAGACAATAAAGAATTGGGTAAAAAGATTGACAAAACTGTTACTTGGTTATCAGTATCTCTGCCTGACAAATTCCAGCCAGCAGAAAATATAAAGAGATTTATGAAACTTAACAACAGAAGACTTTACTATTTATTAAAGCAAATCATCTCGTTAAATTCAAACTCAAGCTACGATATTTTAACAAATTCAGTTAAAGAATTCTTCAATAGAATTCAAGATTTGAAACCCCATGGCAGTTTAAGTGACTTTTATCAAATATGGAAAGTTTTAGTTTACAGATCAAGTTTGAATTTTTTCAACAACTCAAATATTGAATTAATATTGAAGTTCAATAATGAAACAAAATTCAAGACAATTTCACAGAAATTAATAGATAATATTTCATCAGTTCTTCCACAGGCGTTTGAAAATCATATTGAAAATCTAACAAGTTCTTATTCATTGTTAAACCTGAAGTCGTTGTTTAATATTTTCTCAAAGCTGAAATTGGATAATTTCATTGATAAAGTTGATGACAAGTTTATTGAGAAACTGATTGAATTAACGAAAAGTGGGTCGCCATTGCAAGCCAAATATTCACTCAAAACCATTGCATTATTACCAAAATCGAAAGATTATTTTGATGATGTGATAAAGTCTGTTTATCCACTAAAGGTTGTGGATGAGGAAGATAAAAACTATTTCAACACCCATCTATCGGTTATTTCAGAGCTGTTTTTAGTTGATGCGTCACTTGTGGAGCCAAAGAGTGATGAAATTACTTCATTGCTAATTAAAAACGTTTTACTGACAAACCAGCCGGGAAGTGATGATAGTGAAATCGATGTAAATGACGAAAACAGTGACTTTTCATGGATCAGCAACGATGATTTAGAGAATGGGAAATACCCGAATCTTTACGCGAAGTTACTATCATTGAAATTTTTCACAAATAGATTGAGATACCTATTTGGAGTTAGAGAACACCAACAAGAAGAAATAACCAAAGTTAGTGAGAATGTGCTGAAGTTGATCAATTCAATAATTGGAAATGGAGGTGAAATTGTGAGTTCCAAAAACAAAGCCGGAAACGACAATCTGCCAACTCCAAAACGGTACCAAACCAGATTGAGACTGTATGCAGGGCTTTGCTTATTGAAACTAGCCAAGCTATCAAGCTTTAACAGGTCATTCATAAATCCAATGATGATTCAGAGATTGATATTGCTGATTCAAGATGAGAATGAACAAGTGCGTAAAATTTTCATTAGAAAATTGACAAAGTACTTGAAAGACGAGGTCATCTCATTAAAGTTCCTGCCATTGGTTTACTTTATTGCGTTTGAACCAAATTCGAGCTTAAAAACAGAAATCCAAAACTGGATTAGCTTTTCATTTAGAACCAGCACTACCTCCACTACGAGTGGTGCCGGCAACACCAGCCACAGCATTGTCTTTGAGAAAAGTCTAACAGGTTTGGTTTACTTCATTGCACACCACGACGAGTTCCTGGAGTACATTGTCGAGAACGATGAAGAGAATAAACTGAAAGCGTTTACTTTTGCAGTGGAGTATTTGATCTTTTACTTGAATCTGATTGCCAATGAGAAGAACATCTCTTTGATCTACTACCTTGCGAACCGCATCAAGCAGTACAGAGACTCGTACTACTCGAGTGAGGACTACGAGAACGGTAATGAGCTGACGAGTAATATTTACAAGATTTCAGACCTGCTGATTGTGACCATTAACGAGCTGAAAGACCTCAAGAGCTGGACGCTTGAAGGGTACCCGGGCAAGATTGACCTTTCGTCGGAGCTGTTCAGCTCGATGAAGAGCTCTAACGAGGCGCACCGTGTGATTTCAACGAGTTTCATACCGTTTGAGATTATCAAGAAGCTTAAGGTTCTGGTCAAGCACAAACTGTCTGCGTCTCTGGTGAAGAAGCGCCAGCACCACAGTTCGGTGGCCAGTGGGGCCGTTGGCGAGGCTAAGCCGAAGAGAGTCAAGTCCAATGGGGAGAGAAAGTACCGCAGAAAAGTGGCTTCTGACGAAGAGGACTCTGACGAGGAAGATGAGCTGCCGCAGGAGCGCGAGCCCGAGAGAAAGAGCGGCAGGCTGAGCAAGCGGGTGGATTACAAAGTCGCTGGGAGCGAGGACGAAAGCGAGGAGGACGAATGATTGCATTTTGCTATTTAGTAGTGTATGTCTGTGTATTGTATGTGTAGTTGGGGTTCCCGTCTTGCCTTTGCTGAGGTGTTTTCTCAGGTGTTTTGCTGAGGGCCTGGGCCTGAGGTGTTTTCTGAGGTGTTTTCTCAGGTGTTTTGCTGAGGGCCTGGGCCTGAGGTGTTTTCTGAGGTGTTTTCTCAGGTGTTGAGGAACGCCATGAGCTCGTCCTTGCCCTTGCGCAGCATCAGCTTCTTGATGAGCAGCAGGTCCTGCATCTCAGACTCGTCGATCTTGACCTCAGCAGGCTCGCTGAGGCCCTCGAGCTGGCGGACCGCGGTGGCCACGAGCGTGCGGAACTCGCTCTCCTTGAGCTCCACGAGGTTCTGCACGGCGGTCTGCTCGCTGGGGTCGTGGCTGGACAGCTCGCGCAGCAGCCTGTTGTTCTCGCGGGTAATCCTGTAGATCTCGTTGAGCTTGATCTGGTCGTGCTGGGCGCGCAGGTCGTGCACGTGGTTCATGAAGTCGATGAGGATGCCGTTCTCGGGCACGCGGTGCACCACGTAGGGGTCCCTAAAGAGCTTCATCTGCTGCTTGGACAGCTTAGCCCTGATGCCGTTGGGACAGTCCTCGCCCGCCAGGTATGGGGGCGTAGGCAGGTCCACCACGTCGTCGTCGTCGTCCAGGCGGGTGCCGCACTCGTACAGGTAGTTGTCCGAGTCGTTGAGCTTGATGTCGATGTCGCCGTTGTTCTTGAACCCTGCCGGAGTGTCCACGTCCACGATGGTGGGCTTCTTGAGCCGTCTGTGCTTGGTGGGCAGCAGGTGGTCGGCGTGATTGGGGCACTTCCACTTCTTGCCGAGCTGCTTGACGGTGGAGAGCGGCGGGCTGAGGCAGTCGAGGTGCCAGGACGACTGGCAGTAGTCGCACGTGGTGATGAGCTTGTCGACGCCGCCGTTGGCCTTGTCCGGGCTGATGCCACTGGTGCCGCACCGCACGCAGTACAGGATGTTGCCCTCCTTGTCGAAGTGCAGGTCTGGGTCTGTCTGCACAAACTCGCCAATGGTCTGGGGCTTGTACGGCTTGTGGTCGGTGTCCTCGTACTCGCCAAAGGGCCCCGTCAGGACGCCCTCAAAGCGGTCGCGGATGCGCTTGGGCAGCCTGAACTGCACCGGGTTGGCCGTGGCCAGGTTGTTGAGCAGCTTAGCAAACAGGCCCACCGCGAGCTTCTTAGGCGGGTGCTTCTTGCTGTAACACTCGTTGCAGAACCAGCTGCCCTCCGGCAGCGAGTCCTCGTCCAGCGGCGGGTCGCAGCACGCAAAGTGGAACGACTTGGGGCACGACTCGCAGCACAGGAAGATGCCTGGCTCGCCGCAGCTCGCGCAGAAGTCGTCGTTGTCCTTGGTCGGGTCGCCAAAGTCGAATGCGCTCTCCCTGGGCTGCCCTGCGAGCTGCCCGGGCTGCGTGCTGTTGTACCCGAACGGGTTCTCGCGCTTCTTGGGCGACGAGTTCTTGATCTTGCGGCGGCCCTTGGCCGCCTTGCGCGGCGTTGCCGGCGCCCCGCCTGGAGTTCCGCCTGGGGTCCCGCCTGGAGTTCCGCCTGGGGTCCCGCCTGGACCCGGCGACCCTCTGCCTGCGCCACCCCTGCCTGCACCACCTCTGCCTGCGCCACGCCCGCCCGCGGCTGGCGCCCGCGCAAACTCCTCCGCGCCCTGCTTCTGCACGGGCCTCACGCTGCCCGTCCGGCTGAAGCTCGGCCTGATCTCCACCTCACCGGTGTTGGTCTTGAGCCCGCGCTTCAGGTCCTTCTCGATCCTGGCCAGCTTCGCCAGCGTCCTGATCTCGCTCGTCTCGCCGTCGCTCTCGCTCCCGCTGTGCACGTTCTGCGCCTCCTGCTCGATCCTCTGCTCCATCTCCCGCAGGTCCACCTTCTTGCGGCGGCCTCGCTTCCCGCCCTTCTTGGGCCACAGGCTCTCCCGCTTGATTTTCGTGGACGGCGGCTGCTCCAGGGGCAGCCCCGTGACAGAATTTACGGGCGGCTCCTCCTCCGCAAAGCTCACTGGCGCCCGCCCGCCCACTGGCGCCCCGCTGCCGCTCGCTGCGGGTATTCTCCTGAGCACCAGTTTGGGCAGCTTGGGCTGGTCCTGCGCCTGCTGGGCTTGCTGGGCTTGCGGCAGCTGCTCCTGCTCCTCCTTCTCCAGCGAGTCAAAGTCAAAGTCGTTCACGTACACGCTGTGCTCGCCTTCGCCCCTCTTCTTCTTATTCAGCTCCAGATCCGAAATCCTGTTTGATCTTCTGCGCCTTTTGTTACTGTCCTGTGCGTGCTCACCGTTGCCCTGGTGCTCAACCTTCACCATTTCCTCGTCCTGCTTCGCCTCAATTCCGCCCGGTTCCGACTCATGGCTGTCTATATCCATTATTTGCTGCTTCGATCTCTCAGCAAATGATGCAAACCTGATGTGAATGTGGAATATGTGCGCTATGTGAATAAATTGTAAAAAATTAATAAGAAAATTCCTTTCATGTTGCGAGAAATTCGCGTCAGTGGTCGGATTGAGGTCGGAATTCAGCCTGGTCGGAACTGGTTGCAAATTTAGGTCCATCGCAAATACCACTACACTAACAAGCCTACACCATAAGTATAACAACAATTAAACTATTTCTCAGCCTTCTTCTTGTTGAACTTCAAGGACTCGGAAAGCAAGCTTTTCAGGTCGTCTGATAACTCAACTTCAGATTTAACAGCTTCACTGTCAAACTCAGTTGAAGTGAGTTTAACTAAACCGTTCTTAGTAACTGCAACAGTAACATAAACTTGAGCAACAACTTCCTTCTCCTTTTCCTGGTAAACATCATACGCAGTCATAATTCCGTGAGAAACGTTTTCTTTCAAACCGGTACGACCTTTGGTTGGGTCTTCCAAGTTCTTGATTGCGAATGGGTAGCTGGTTGCCTTCTTTTTGATCTCGTTAAGAACTGCATGAGAAGACTTCAATTTCAATTGGTAACTGTTGCCAGTTAATTTGTAAATAGTTGTTCTCAATTCAGTTTGCTTAACTTTACCTTCACCAGTTGAAATCAGAATATCCAAACCGAAAACTTGACCAACTTCAAACTCGAATGAATCAACTTGTGATTTTTGTGAGTCTGTTGGATTTATAATGATTTCTTTTGGTCCAGTTAAGACGTTTCTTTCTTGGTTGTGTGATAACATTCCCTCTAATGGGTGAACTCCGTATTCCTTAGCAACTTTGTCAACAATCTTGGTAACGTCCCAGTTCTTTTTACCTGGTCTGATGGTTCTTAATGCTGCTTCTGATGCTTTGTATGCAGCAGTTAATGCATCTGCAGTTTTACCAGTAACTGGGTTGGATGCACTGGCTCCAATAACAACAGTTTGTGAAACAATTGACGCAAACCCGTCGATTTGTGCACCTAAGTGGATCTTGACAACATCACCAGTCTTCAATGTGATGTTAGCTGAAGCATCTTCTGCGTTGATTGGTGAAAGGTAGTCGACAATGTTGTTTGGAGAGATAGATGTTGGGAAAGCAATTCCTTTGGATTCCACTTTGTTCTTCTTGGAGTTGTAGATCTTGCTGGTTTCTTCCTCGATGAACGCGTCTCCACTTTGACAAATGTCCCAGATTTTAGCTCCATCAACCACTAAGGCCTTGACGTGGTTTAATGCCTTTTGGGTGATGACACCTGCAGTTCTGTATTTTTCAACAACATCCGAGTTGTTTAGCGAGTAGTCGACTTCTTTGGTGGCTGGTTTCTCTTGCTTGGTGGCGGTTGACATCTTTTCTTGTTTAGTAGTTTTATACTGTTTGATGGAATGTTGTAAAAAATATTTTCACTTTTCACGGTGTTTTCCACTGTGCTTTGGACAGCCTTGGTGTGCGGGTGTCTTGCTGGTCGGAACTTCCACTCAGTCGGAACTTCCACTCAGTCGGAACTTGCTGGTCGGAAATTCCTCGCCCATCGGAACTTTCTCCTCGGAATTTCTCCAACTCATTTCTGGGGTACCTCAGCTATATAAACCCACCAGAACTCACAATTTATTTCTGCAACTGTGCACAATGACTGGCAAATCCAGAGTTCTGGTGGTCGGAGGTACTGCTGGTACTGGCAAGACAACCATTGGTGAGACTCTCGCAAAGCGTTTGGGTGCTCCGTTCCTGGAGGGCGACCATCTTCATCCCGAATCGGTATGTCTGTTTGAACTGTATTGCGTGATGCACTGCTAACAGAGGCTGGAAGTAGAACGTTAAGAAGATGAGCAGTGGGATTCCGCTTACTGATGACGACAGGTGGGGCTGGCTGGCTGAGATCTCGCACCAGTCCGCAGATTTAGCTCTGCAAAGCACCAATACCAGCAAAACCTCAGTGGTGTCTTGCTCATCGCTCAAGAAATCGTACAGGGACTATATCAGGGCTGAGGCTCCAGACACGGAGTTCTTCTTCTTTATTCTGTATGCTGACAAGGACGAGCTGGTGAGAAGAACGGAATCCAGAAAGGGCCACTTTATGAAATCCAGCATGCTGGACTCTCAATTTGCGATTCTGCAGTTGCCTAATTCCGCCGATGAGCCTACAGGCTTTGTGGTTCAGACAACTAGCAAGTCGGTGGACGAGATTGTTGATGACATTCTGGGTCTGCTAGACTGCTCTAGACAATAGATTATACAGGTATTGGGTGTAGTTTGGATTGGTCATTGGCTTATAAAGGCTGGCAGCCTATTTCTTTGTAAATACATCCTTCATCTGCTCACTCATTTCTCAGCTCGCATTAATCTCTCAACTTGTAACTCATTTACATAAAGTGCAGTTGTTAGTGTTGATCCTTCTAGTTTGTGCAGTTCCTTATTATGGGCCTGCTTATTCTGCGCCGGAGTTGGTGTACACCAGGCTGCTGGGTGCTGTACAACAACACATCTACTGTCTACACATTTCTCTTCTCATGGGCACCTTTTGTTTCTGCGCTCTCCAGATTTCAAGTGCGGGCCTAAACCCAGTAAGCTCATTATGCACAGTTTGCAGGCTATCTTTAACCTCTTTACTGCGGGCTAGTCAATCTACGTCTATTGGCAGAGTTGTTTGTTGTGCATTGTCTTCTAGCTCTGTGGCCTCTAAGCTGGTTGTCTTTTAGCTGTGTCGTGATTAAAACCACGGGCTCTTTAATTACTTCTATTACACCTAGCTATATCTACAAGGTACTCTTGGGACTCAGATAAATCTACCAGGTACTGTATGGGATTCAGATAGATCTGAGCCATGCTGCTACACCTACATACTAAATCTGGATGCCATTTAGCCATATTTACGGGCTGGCTAGATCACAGGGCCATTAGTTAAATCTCTGACCATGTTATACGTGCAGGTTATTTAGCTGGCTCAGGACCCGTCCCTCTATCTCTGGCCTATCCAGTACCTTTTGCTGTCAGTATATTTGTATGCACCGCTTACTGTAGCTGTTTGCCAGCACAATTGGTATACAGCGCTTCCTGCTGTGCTGCTGGGTACAACACCAAACATTCTGCGCCCACTCTATGCATCTTTGATTTCTTCTTATGGGCAACTACTGCTGGTTTGCTATTCTTATTGATGAGCCTAATAAGCTCATGATGTAGCGTATTTTGCGGGCTAGACGATTACTCCACCTGCTTACAGCACATTTGCTACAGGCAGTGGTTTGTCTGGCTGTCGAGCCGATACTCTCTGTGTTTCACAAACTACTCAGCCACGTCGCTAGCTAAAGGGCGCCAAATGTACAGGCTAGCATCCTGGCAGCTGGGCAGATCTAAGTGCTGTTCAGCTATTTTAGGCTGTGTAGCTAATGGCCCGTTCAACTAGATCTATGTTGTTACACCAAACCTAAAGGCTATTCAGCTGGATGATGAGACATTCAATTAGATCTGGGGGTATAGTAGTCAGCTCTCTAGGTCACCTAGCCTAATCCACGGGCTACCTGGATCATTGGCACCGGTAGCTCTACAGGCTTCCATAGCCACTCACTGAGGCAAATATGCAGGCTAGTTATCTGTCTGGCTATATCTATAGATTTATGGCCAGTCGCTGCATCTCCAGGCTATCTATTCAACCGTCAATGGCCATTCGATTAATCACTGTACATTCAGTTGTTCAGTCAAGGCCATTCATCTATGGGCATCTCGCTACATCTCCAGACTACGCTGGTTGGCCACTGGGCAAATATACAGCCTTCATTCTATATACACGGTGGCAACTTGCTGTTCTGAGGGTTCTATACCTTGCTGTTCTTGAGGGTGGCCCTCTTGTTGAGGGTGGCACTCTTCTTGGGGCCAGGGCCAGGGCCGGGGCCAGGGCCAGGGCCAGGGCCAGGGCCAGCGGCAGGCGCAAGCCGCGAGCGCAGCCTGTCGTCGTCGTCCTGGACCCCGCCAATTCGTCTCACCTTGCGGTCCTTCAGCATGTCCTCGATCTTGAGCTCCAGCAGGTCCTTCACCTTCTCGACAGACTCCCTGTCGACAAAGTAGTTCGGGTACCGGTTGCTGAGCCACATGAAGAGCAGCAGGTACTTGTGGAACTCCTCGTGGAGGTCGAGGAACTGCGGCAGGGAGGGCAGCTTGAGGATCTCGTAGATGGGCAGGGCGCCCTGGAAGTCGAAGATGGTTCTCTGGCGGCCCTTGCTGACCGTCTTGGAGTAGTTGTTGATGATCTGGTCAAAGTACTTGAGGTGCTTTGCGACGGGTGCGGTGGAGATGGTGAGCTCGTCCCGCAGCAGCAGCTTGACCAGGCTGTCCAGGGCCTCCACGATGTCGATGCGGCCCTTGAAGCTGGGCAGGCCGAAGGTGCTCTTCTTGTTGACGCCCTCGTTGAGCCTCACCAGGTGCTTGAACGTGTCGCTCAGCTTGATGCGCTGCCCAAAGTCTGAGATGAACACGGACAGCAGCTCGTCGGTGGGCGCCACCACGGCCGTCTCCAGGTCCTCGGTCTTGGAGCTCATCTGCTTCTCGAGGAACTTGAGCGTGTCGAAGTAGAACGCGGTGACGTAGCCCGTGGAGTGCTGGTGGCCCGTGGAGAGCTCGTCAATGTTGGACAGCCTGGAGCCAGCGCGCGGGGCCACCTTGAACCGCCCGGCACGGCCTGCGATCTGCTTCACCTGCGAGACCGTCAGCTCGCGCATGGTGCTGCCGTCGAACTTGGTGTGCTGGTCGAAGATGACCCGCTTGATGCTCAGGTTCAGGCCCATTCCAATGGCGTCCGAGGCCACGAGCACGTCGCACTCGCCCGTGTTGAACTTGAGCGCCTCCTGGTTCCGCGTCTCTGCGGGCAGCGAGCCGTACACCACCGCGCACTTGAGCTGCGTGTTGTTGCGGATCAGCTCCTTGTACGCCAGGATCCGCTTCTTGGAGAAGGCCACGATGCAGTCGCCCTTCTGCAGGCTCTGGAGCCCGTGGGCCAGGGGCTGCCGGGCCACCTCCAGCCTGCCCAGCCGCTGGTACTCGTTGATCTCCAGCACGTCCCCGGTCAGCTGCACGATCCTCTTGATCAGTGGGACCGACGACACCTCGCCACACAGGTGGATCTCCTTCGCCTGCACGCCCAGCAGCGCGTTGGTCCACGAGTGCCCGCGAAACTCGTCCCCCAGCATCTGGATCTCGTCCAGCACCACCACGTCGTACCGGTGGTTGTAGCTGATCATCTCGATCGTGCCCGACGACAGCGTCGCCTCGTTGCCGTAGTCGTCGTAGTCGTTGATGATGCTCTCGCCCGTCACCAGGTTGCACCGCACGCCCTCGCTCTTGAACCGCTCGTACACCTCGCGCCCCAGCAGCCGCAGCGGGCCCGCAAAGTACCCGTTCTGCGTCTCCCGCAGCCTCTGGAGCGCACGGTGCGTCTTGCCACTGTTCGTCGGTCCCACATGCATGATGATCTTGCGCCTCAGCTTCCTGGCCTGCGGGTACCACTCGTGCGGCCTGCTCAGGTCCAGCTGCTTGTTCGCCACCAGCCCGCTCACAATCTCCCGCGACCGGCTGTGGTACTTGCTGAACGTCTCTTCCAGAAAGTACTCGATCCGCTCGCTGGGGGTGCTGCCCGCCTGCCTGAGCTCGCAGAACTGCTCCAGCGCGCCACCTGTGGCCCGTGCGGCCAGCACCTCCGCAAAGATCGCAGGCAGCTGCTCCAGCTCAGGGTCCAGCAGCGTCTCTAGCGGCACTGGCGCCTGCGCAGCGCTTTCCCCAGCCCTGCTGCCCACTTTCGACCCGTTCAGCTCCCGCACCACGTCCCGCTGGAACCGCAGGTAGCTGTTGTTCAGGTAGATCGTGTCCTTGTACACCCCGTGGAACCGGTTCTTGTCGCGCAGCACCTCGTTTCGCACCACCCGCTCTTTAAACCGCTTCAGCGACTCGTACACAATGCTGCTGGACTCCCTGCCCAGCACCGGCTGGAACTGCAGGTCCGCCTGCTGGTGCTCCCGTATGCCTTTCTCGTGCCTGCGCGCCTGCTTGGGCACCCTGCCTGGCCTGTCTGTGTGGCCTGGCCTGTCTGTGTGGCCTGGCCTGTCTGCGTGGCCTGCCTTGTCGCCCCTGCCGGCCCTCGCATAGTGCCTTCTGGCGCCCGCAGCCGTGTCCTGGCTCCGCACGCACCCCAGCACGCTCCCTCTATACGCCCTGGCACTCCTCACAAACCGCACGCCTATCATCTGTGCTCTAACACTGCGCGTTGCTAGTAAATTTTACTGAAATTTCACCTCAGCACTGTGGTGTCCGGATGTCATCGCTTATGTCAGGTGTTAGGTAATCCCAGGCTATGGAGCAGGCAGCGAGCTCCACTGGCGAAGCTCCAGCTTCAGGACTGCCAGTTCTTAGGCTAGGACACTACGTGCGCACTGCAGCTGAAATAGCGGCTGAGTTAGTAGGTAGAGTTGTGATGATTGATGGCGACTACCGTATTGGATTTATGCCGATTTTAGGTTAACTGGTGATGCCAATGAACCTTGCGGTGGATGTGCTGATGGAGGTGACTTATAAACCATGTCATGGGTATTGCAATATTCGTGGTAGCAATTCTGCTGATCAGATTATTTGGAAATTTTTTAATAACTGGAACTTCCCCATCCATTGGTTGGTATTAAACAGGCACTGACTGGTGCCACTTCATGCCCTTATGGCACGTAGTGGGTAGTAAAGCTATGGTTGTGACCATAGTGGGAGTAAGGATTGATGGCAAGGGTAACGATTAATGGCTATCAGTGGCAGCATAGAAGGTGTAACGATTAATGGCTATTGATGGCTACATAGAAGGCGTATAATGATTAATGGTTATTCAGTTATGACCATCGTAGGTGTATAACGATTAATGGCTATCAGTGGCAGCATAGAAGGTGTAACGATTAATAGCTATTGATGGCTACAGGTGTAATAGATATAGTATCTATAGCTATCGCTACTAATTATTTAGCTACGGTATTGATGGTTCTTTGGCTATGCCTACATAGTAGTAATATTTAGCTACCGTATTGATGGTTCTTTGGCTATGCCTACATAGTAGTAATATTTAGCTACCGTATTGATGGTTCTTTGGCTATGCCTACATAGTAGTAATATTTAGCTACAGTATTGATGGTTCTTTAGCTATACATAGCAGATAATCAACGATCACTTAGTAATGGCCATGTAGTAGGTTTGATATAGTTGTGTCCCTGACACAACCCTTCAAAGCATGTAATAAGCAGTTGTTACAGTATGGAACTGCTACATATAGGTGAGCAGCCATAGGTCAGCTTTACCAACCCATGTTAGATGCTATGTCTTAATTGCTAATAATCCAAAGAGAGCTTCAAGTCCATTACAATAACAAGAACATTCATCAACTCTTCGGTTGGCTTGCAGCTCGTTCGTAATGTCGATCTGCGAATCAAAGAAATCAGCTTATCAGAGGATACCGACAATTGATCAACAGTTGGATCTGATGGTTATGTATGTTGTAGCAGATGTAGAATGTCACGGCACCACAGTCACTCACCAGTGGCTGTTGACGCTCAGTAAATCGGTGAGAAGGCAGTATGATAAACATGTGGGTGCTGTGGTTGCTGTGGGTGCTGTGTGTGCTGTGTGGGTGGGTGCTGTGGGTGCTGTGGGTGCTCTGTGTGCTGTGTGTGCTGTGTGGGTGCTCTGTGTGCTGTGTGGGGTGGGTATCTCACTTCTGCTTCTTGCGCGGGTTGTCGCTGTCGCTGTTAAACCCTCTTTTGTTCGACACCACGGACGACGAGGTGATGTCGCTGTCGTCGGTGTGGATCCTTCTGGCAGGATAGCTGAAGCTCTGGCCCTCAAAGATGTTGTCAGACACCCTGGGGTTCTCCAGGAAGTACGGGTGCACCAGCGAATCAAAAGCCGTTATTCTCTTTGCAGGGTCGTATTCCAGGTACGACGCCAGCAGGTTCAGGCCTTTCTTGTTGGTGGACCCGATCGACTGGTACCACGCCTGCAGGTTGTTGGGGAACTGCTTGAACTGCTGCAGCAGCGGGAAGTCTGGGTACTTGGGCAGCGACTGCCACTTCTCCACGGTCGGGATCCCCAGAATCTCCACAATCTTCTGCATCTGGTTCCTCTGGAACGGCACGTTCTTCTTGTTGTCGATCTTGGCCTCCTCGCCCTTGAAGATGGGTCTCAGTGCCAGCAGCTCCGCCATTATACACCCGACGGCCCACATATCGATGGCAGGCGTGTAGTGGCGGCCTCCCAGCAGCAGTTCCGGGGCCCTGTACCAGATAGTGACCACCACCTTGTCCCCGTTGTACAGCGTCTGCACCGGGTGGTCGAACTTGCGCGCCAGCCCCAGGTCACCGATCTTGACCACGCCCTGCGACGTCACCATGATATTTGCGGGCTTCAGGTCCCTGTGCAGCACCCAGTTCTGGTGCAGGTACGACACCCCGTTGGACACCTGCCACATGATCGACTTGACTGTCTGCTCGGGAATGGGCTTCGTGTCCGGGTGCGAGTGGTAGTGGATGATCTGCAGCAGGTCGTGCTCTGCGTACTCGAACACCATGTAAATGCACTTGTTTTCCAGCAGAATCTCCACCAGCTTGGTGATGTTCTTGTGGTTCAGCTCCCGGCACAGCGCCATCTCCCTGGAGGCAGACTGCGATATGCCTGTGTAGTAGACAATCTCGCCCTCTTTGTCGGCCTTGAACTTCTTGATCGCCACCAGGCTGGCTGCGGGCTTGCTCAGCCGCGACTTGGCCTTGTACACCCTCCCGTACGTCCCCGACGCAATGTACCCGAGGATGTCGTACTTCTGCAGCACTGACTTCCTCACCACGTCGATCCTCTTCTTGTAGGGCATCAGCGTGAACACGTTGTTGTTGGCCAAAACTCCGTTCTGCGAGAACCCGGGGCCCTGGCTGCCGCTCTGGGTCCTGCCCTGCTGTGCCTGCTGCGCCTGCTGCGCCTGCTGCGCCTGCTGTGCCTGCTGCTGCGCCTGCTGCGCCTGTAGCTGCTGCTGCTTCTTCTGCACCATGGCAATCCTGCTCTGCTGCATCCTCGCCATGTAGTCCCGCGACGGGTTCGTCACTGCCGGTCTCTGCCCGGACGCCTGTAGCCCCTGCGACTCGCTGCTGCTCCCCTGCGACACCTGGTTGGGATACATAGCGTGCTCTTTTTATCTCACTGCTAGTACTTTACAGAATTTTGTGATTTTCCATTTTTTCTTGCTCCAACTAACAAAATAGCTACGAAATGCGCTCCAAAATGAGTGGTATTGGCTATACAACCTTGTGCTCCGGTGAGGTGCCTATAACAGCGCCAGGCTTCCGGGGTCTCGGCCGAAAAGCTCGGTGTCGTTGTCCTCCAGCTTCATAAAGTCGTCGTCGTTCAGTCCAGAGGCTGCCAGACTGTCGAAGCTCAGCGAGTTCGCATTGATATTGTCGGTCTCGGCCGCCAGCCCACCGTCCCCGGGTGCCGCACCACCGTCCACAACAGCCTCCTCTTTCTTCACCTCTTGTTTTTCTTCTTCTTCTGGTAGGAAAAACGTCTGCGGCGTGATCTTCTTCTTCACTACGGCAATCTTGCCCGTAGGAGGCAGTCTCGTCTTGTTGGCGTTGTTCTTCTTCGGGTAGTCGTCGTCGTCCATGATAACCCCCTCTGCCACCAGCTCCATCGCCGTGTCTTTCTTGTTCTTCAGCTGTTTGGCTATAAACGCCTTGGTTCTTTCCAACGCCTCCACTAGCACTGGCTCAAACAGTTTGATCTGCGACGGAATATCGCTCTCTTTCAGTCTCGTGTACGGCAGTGTCTCGAACGCCTCACGCTCAACCTTGTTGGTATCCGTGTCGTTGTTGGCTTCGTGGTATCTGGAGTGCAGCAGGTGCAATGGGATTGACTGGCCCAACGCTCCTAGTTCTTTATCCAAACCAAGCTCTTTGAACCCGAAGAAATCGTCTCCCAGCTCCGCAGAAAACCCTCCCGATATAAACTGCTCGCTGTTGTCATTAAAAGTCTTTTCGTTGATTTCTAGTGCTGGTTGCAGCAAGATCTTCAGAAAGTTTGACAGTTTAGACTTCAAATCCTTCAGCTTGGAGTTCTGTTTAATCACATTCTCCGTGATGTATGTGTATAGTTCATCGGGCTTGGTGATACCGTTCTCTAGTAACGATAGCAATATTATATTTCTTGAGCTTTTCTCGTGGTTGATGCTCTGACTCTCCAGATGTACTTTGACTGTCTTGATCAGCCCATCAAGATGATCACTAGCTAGCTGTGTCAACGTATTAATCGCTCTTGTCTCAGTAGATTCAAACCCAGAATTCATGGCTAATTTCGAAACTTTCTTCTGCAGAATCGAAAAATTGAGCTCTTTGTTGAGCTTATCATGGGTATAAAATCTGGATATTGGGTCAATATCAATGTCATCATTAATGGCTTCTAAATCAGGTGGCTTAATCTGCGAATGATGAATAAATTGCTGTTGCTGCATCTGTCTAATCAAAGATATCTTAAAACAAATTCTTCTAATTTCTTGCATCTCTTCAATATTCTCATTGACAATCTTGTTCAGTCCTTTATTGTT
The DNA here is from genome assembly GCA_030580055.1 of Starmera stellimalicola. Lineage (NCBI taxonomy): Eukaryota > Fungi > Ascomycota > Saccharomycetes > Phaffomycetales > Phaffomycetaceae > Starmera > Starmera stellimalicola. The sequence goes on along the minus strand of JAKTSD010000001.1, from coordinate 1,250,192 downwards.
TTTAACAAAGTCTGATGGTGGTATTTCTGTCGAGTTTGGATCATTCAGAATTTTATTAATTAATTCATTCTCCTTTTTATCCAAAATACTATCATCTATACCTTGATACACAACTGGTGGAATTCCACCAGAGACATCGTACTCCGTTAAATAAAGATCATCATTGTCATTCAGAAAACTTGGTAGTGACTTTTTATCTTTGGAATAGTCATTTAAATATTTCTGGAAAATTGACATTATTTTACCATTTCTTAAGATTGCTTCACTTTCCATATTTAACTTATTATCCTTGAACAATTCAGATCTTTTCATACAATAGTCTGCTCTTGATTTTGACGTTATGTTTTTCCAGCTCTGAATCTCAAAATCGTCTTTATCGTCGTCCTGCTGGTTCAAATATTCACTTTGGTCGCCATTATCATCCTCATCTAACTCCCCTTCACCACCTTCATTCATCGTTGTATCACTAGTTGCTACTGCTGCTGGTGTTGCTGTTGCTGCCGTTTCGCTTGCTACCAGAGGTGTAGCGGTATTAGATTCATTTCCAACTGGTGGAGTTGCAGCACTGGCACCAGTACCAACAACACCAGGAGTTGATTCTTTCGCAATTTCTGGAATTGGGGTACTTGCTTTATCTTCACTTGCATTATTCTCTTCAAGCTTGATTTCACCATTTCTTGTTCTTTTCTTACCTTTCTTTGAACTGGATGATTTACCATTTGTTGCAACTGGAGTTGAAACTTCTTCATTTTCCAGATTTTCCACTTCTGATCTGTCTCTGATTGTAATATCAGGAATCAAAGGAATCAGCTTCAAAGATTTCTTTTGCATGGCAATTGCATGAGCTCTAAGAAAATGTTTAGGATCAGAATTGAAGAATAAACAGTTTTTCCAAATTAACATAACATCATCAACAAATTCCGCTTTGGAATTATATTGGAAGCTTTTCAGTTTTTTTAAAATGGTATTCAAATCCATTGGTTTTTTAATAACTTGTAAGTAGTTTGGTGCTTCTCTTTTACTAACTTTGTTTAAAAATGCAGTTGAATGTTCTGTATAACCTCTTAATTCCATGACAACTTTCTCACAAGCTTCATATAACTCTTCCTGGCCGATCTTATCATCACTGGCCCATTTGGATCTATTTTTACGTACATCCATAATTAACTGACGTAACTCATTATCTTGTAAATTCAATGACTCTTTATTTTGTTCAATAGAATGTAATAAGTGTTTTAATGACAAATTTGCAGCACCCAGATTCATTGCCAGTATATCCTTTGTGCCCAATTCATCTTGTTGCTCTTCTAACAACAACTTGTCGTTTTCTTCTAGCTTCTTTCTCTTGATTAAAGTTTCCTTATCGCCTTCAAAACTGTGATATATTTTGTTAAAATTATCAATCAACAGCTTCGTGTCAACTTGATTTGCATCGTTGTCTGGCGAAATGGGTACTTCCAGTATTAAATTCCCTTCTTCGTCTGTTTCAATATTATCATTGTTGTTGTCATTGTCATTACTATTAGCATCGTCATTATCATTAGTTGCATCTGCGGCTTGTTCTTCATTGCCATCACCGTCCTCATCGTCATAATCTTCATCCTCATCCACCACTCTTTCCTTCTTGGACGATGCTGACAGAAACGACGACTCGTTCAGTTCAGGTTTCGAAATGCTATTGGCACTATCCGGATTGTCATCGCCCAGCAGGTTATACTCATCCAGTTCTTCAATATCATTCTGATCATAATAATAGTCAACAGCTTTCTCATATAATATGTAACGGATTTTTAGTGCGATTGCCCTAGCAGACTCCACACCATTTGCGATACTTTGCTCGTTCAAATTAACATCCGAGTCCTGTTGGTCCTGTTGGTCCTGAGACTCAGGCTTGTCCTCTTTGGCCTTACTGGTGTCTGTGTCTTTCACTTCTTTGGATTTATCAGTTTCACCATTTTTGGAATCACCAACTTTATTGGTCTCATCTGCAGCCGCTTCAGTTCCCTTTTCATCGCCAGCAACTATTCTCAGACTCACCTTCCCATCTATAAAACACCTGAACAACTTCTTCCTCGTCTGTGGGTCTTTATGACTGAATATCTTATCCACGACTGATAATTGTTGACTGGTCAAGTAGAACTCAAAACTCTTCTTTTTCCACAGACCCTCCGCAATTGCATACAGACAGCCAGCGTCATTCGCCTCAAACGCCTTCAATTTGTCCATCCCGGTACCTTGTACAACAATTCCGCGGGACTGTGGTCAAAAATTGGGCCAAATCAAGTTAAATAACTAAGTTAACAGTAAATAAATAAACAAAATTTGAAATTTCATAGAAAATAAAAAAAAAAAAAAAAAAAAAAAGAACTTAAAATTAAATATCCCAATTGGGAAGTCTGCCGTATTGGAAGCCCTTGGTCACGTGACATGTTAAGAATTTGATTGAATCTCACCATCTGAACGGGTTTTCCACCAGTGCAAGCTACTAGAGTGGTATACAAGCACTTTACACGGCCGTTATAAAGTAAAACCCGCATTTTTGCTCCATTATCGGCGGAAAATGCAGCAGTTTCTCTCCGCTCCCAACGAATTTGAGATTCCTCGTTTAAATTTTTTTTGCTTTTTAAGCTAAACGCGTCGAAATTAATATAAATTTGTACGATTTCTTTCAAATTTAGTTCAATCAAATCAAGTTGTGAATTTTTAAGAAAACACTCACAAACTAAATAAGATCAAAAGAGAGAGAAAATGTCCGATTCCGTTTACATTGTTGCCACTGCCAGAACACCAATTGGTTCTTTTCAGGGTGCATTAAAAGACTTGAAGTACGTTGATTTGGGTGCTCATGCTGTTAAATCTGCTTTAGCCAAGGTTCCTGAGATCAAACCAACAGATGTCGAAGAAATCGTGTTTGGTAACGTTGTCCAAGCAAACGTTGGTCAAAACCCAGCAAGACAAGTTGCCATCAAATCTGGTTTAGGTGTTGATACTGTTGCCACCACCGTCAACAAAGTTTGTGCAAGTGGTTTGAAAGCTACTATAATAGCAGCACAAACCATCTTATTGGGAAATGCAGACATCGTCATTGCAGGTGGTGCTGAGTCCATGACCAATGCCCCATACTATGTTCCAGCTGCAAGAAGTGGAGCAAGATATGGAGATTCTGTCTTAGTCGATGGTTTGCAACGTGATGGGTTAGCAGATGCTTATGACGGTACAGCAATGGGTGTTTCAGCAGAAAAATGTGCTAGAGACCATGGATTCTCAAGAGAAGACCAAGATGAATTTGCAATTAAATCTTACCAAAAGGCTCAAGCTGCACATGAAGCCAATAAATTTAAAAATGAAATCTCACCAGTTGTTATTCCAGGTTTTAGAGGCAAACCAGATACAACTGTTGAAGTTGATGAAGAAGTTTACAAATTAAATATTGACAAATTGAAAACTGCAAGAACTGTTTTCCAAAAAGAAAATGGTACTGTTACTGCTGCAAATGCTTCACCAATTAACGACGGTGGTGCTGCATTAGTCTTAGTTTCACACAAAAAACTAGTTGAATTAAAACTAAAGCCAATTGCAAGAATCTTAGGTTGGGGTGAAGCTGCACAAAATCCAGAAGATTTCACAACTGCTCCTTCCTTAGCTGTTCCAAAAGCTTTGAAACATGCAAACATTTCAATTGACGATGTTGATTTCTTTGAATTGAATGAAGCCTTCTCAGTCGTTGGTCTATCCAATGCTAAAATCTTGAATATTCCAGAAGAAAAATTAAACGTTTATGGTGGTGCTGTCGCAATTGGACATCCATTGGGTTGTTCAGGTGCAAGAATCATCGTCACTTTAGCAAGTGTCTTACAACAAGAAAACGGTAAAATCGGTGTTTGTGGTATTTGTAATGGTGGTGGTGGTGCATCATCAATGGTTATTGAGAAACTATCAAGTGAACATTTCCAATTATAAGTCAAATTTTCCTGAGCACCAAAAATAATACATAAAATTCGCTAGTACATAAACAATTAATGATTCAATAGCTATCAATACCAGTCATATTTGTAGTATCGTATTGGGAAGTTTTGAAGCATTTGCTGTTTAACAGCAACCAGAAAAAAAATTCAAAAAAAAAATTAAGAACTCCTCATGGGGGGCTCGAACCCCCGACATTTCGGTTTCTTGTTAGGCAATAAAAGCCGAACGCTCTACCAACTGAGCTAACAAGGACGAGTTCTTGCCGGTAAAAGGCAGACATTTGTCTAGTTCTTTTACTAATTTGTGCCATTCACATGACTACCCAATGGCTATCTTGAACATTAGATGGCATCAGCAGTGAGCTAACCCCCTTCTCAGTTGTATATTTGATATATCTGCTTGATTTGCTATAAAAACCTACTAAATGAGTTTTTATGTCGTCTTTGAATCACTACAATAAATTCATGAATCATAACTTTCGTCTATCATTAAACTAAACAAACATTTGACTTTCATTGATAAAGTTGTTTATATTGAAAGAAGAGTCATCAACTTGGGACTCTGCCCATGATTTTTGTTTTTTATTATTCAAAGTCCATTGATTTATAACTAAATCCTCTTCATTAATTTCATTAAAATCGTCAAGTGAGCTTGATGAGGCTGAATTACAACCAGAAGTTAAGTAGTTATGTTGGTAAAACTCCATCTCATCAGTTTTTGTGAAAAAATGACAATGTTTGATCAGCTTCTTGAGTTCTGATAATGAGATTCTTTTGTAAGGATCTAAATTCAAACACTTAACCAAGATCTTGAATAACTCATCACTTATTGGTAGAATCTTCTTAAGTATTTTTGGGTCTTTAATGAACTGTTTGAAAGTGTTATCAAATCTTTCTGATGCTTTTAACCATGGGTTTCTTGTACATGTTAAGTTAATTAAAATTATTGCTAATGACCAAATATCACCAGCTGATGCAGGAAACAAAATATTCTCTGATAAATCAGTTTTGTCTCTATTTAATGATGTTAATCTTTCTGGTGGCATATAATACAATGAACCAATACAGTTTTTGGAACTAATTAATGGAGTTTGGATTGCCAAACCAAAATCTGAAATTATCAACTTTGTTGAGTTTGAATCACACAAGATGTTTTCAGGTTTGATATCACAGTGAAAGATATTTTTTGAATGACAGTACTCAATTGCACTTATAAGTTGTAAGAATAAATCTTTGACTAACGTTGAGTTATTTTCGTATTTCTTTAAATCAACGATATTATAAAACAAGTCACCTTCATTGAACAAGTCCATCACAATAAACACACATGATAATGAATCCAGCACTTCATGTATGGTTACTATGTTTGGGTGATCATGAACTTTCAAGTGTAGTGAGATTTCTTTTATAAAAGTGCAACTATTTTCTGAGCCGAAATCTCTGAGTATCTCCAGGTCCAGGTATTTTAGATTCTGTAACTTATGATTATTAAACTTGAAGAATAAGCCTAGTTGTCTTTTAAGCAAATCACTTTGCTTCGGGTTGGTACCTGTAGGGTTTACCACTTTTGAAACACATTTAATTGCAACTTTTTCTCCTGTTACTATGTTTTGTGCTTTGTAAACAACACCATAGGCACCCGAGCCAATTTCTGACACAAACTGGTAGTTGTTTATCGTTGAACCTATTATATGCGACATTATTACTGACTATGCTTTGGTTATTTTAAAGTGTAGTTTCAACTGAGTAAAATTTATATTTTCTCAATATCAATGAAATGCAACTCTTTATAAAAGACTTGTTCGTTCCTGTCATGCCAGAAGTCTAGAGGGATTTACATGTTTTTCCTTGCGTTTTGTGAGTGCTTTTGCGAATCAGACGAGATTAACAAGTTGGTTAAATGTTGCATGATTTTTAGGTACGCAATTTATTATTAATCCGCCATTGTAGTTATTATTAAGACTAATAAAAATGGTTTGATTTATCGCAAACTTTTAGCCTTTTGAGGGTGAGTTGGGTTGCTAAGATCGTCTGTGGATGTATGCTACCATGATTACGTCGGGTGCCTGTAAGTTGACCACGTAATTCGTCTCCTCTTTTGCTTGCTCGAAAACACCCTCTTTGCACCTATCAGTTTAGCTAAGAAGTGGTGAGTGTGGTGGTACCAAACGGTACTCCGATTGTTTTCGGCACCGTTTACAGGTATTGTGTGTGCTCCGTGTATTGTGTGCCTTGCGAATACCCTCTACAGTGTGTGTATAATGTGTGCCATGTGTACGATGATAATGATGGCTCTCGACGTTGGTAACAATAGCGATAATGATTATGTAGCAGTGAAGGATCTAACATGTAACAAACGGTAGATTTTAGTTCAGCTCTGCATCGACTAAGTTCGATTAGCATACATTATCTGTCGTGCTTCCTCTATTATCAGTATATTGTTACCGCTGACTACTGTGTACGGGCAGCTGATGCCATCGTGTTAATTATAAAGTGTCGCCACGATATTACTCGATATGTAGATACATAGAGGTACCAGTCCAGTACCTTTAGGAACAACGGTTCTCAGCTAAAACTATCGTAATTTTTGGTGAGAAAAACAGCTGATAAAATTTCTATGCTGCTAGCGTGGTGTTACCGAATGTGCTTGCCCAGTGAAATTTAGTGGCATAATGTTTGGCAGACACTCATAACCGGTGCGAGACAAAGTAGTGCGTTGGAACGGTGGGGAGACGATAGTGTGTAGTCCAACAAATTTGTTTCAACATAAACGAGAGTAGCCTGGAAACCAACAATCATTCCAAAATGACACAATTTGTTTTGGTGCCTGTACCAGCACGAGGTCTCTCATCTATATTTATTCTATTCTATTTAGATTCCTAAATACTCATTAATTGTTCTGAAGGTATTCCTCAGCTCGTTGTTTTCATCGTCATTATCATTATCATTATCGTTAGTGTCATCATTTTCGTTAGTGCTAGTGTTTTCACTGGGAGCTGATGCAATGAAGGACTTCAAATCATAGCTCCTGGAGCTGCTGCTCATATTTCCGCGTCTCATAAACCGGTGCTTCATTATGTTTTCTAGTTTCATTCTCTTGTCAGCCTTTTTTTTCAATAGTTTCATAACCAGGTCGTTAAACCCATCGTTGTCATCGACACCGCCGTCAAACAGGTCAAAATGTTTTCTTGATAAAATGTCATTGTACAGCTCGTACTCGTTGTTCCCATTGAACGGCAGTTTACCGTAATACAAACAATACAAAGTAACCCCAACAGACCATAAATCGACTTCAAATCCAATTTTGCCGGTTTTTTCTTCCAAACTCAACACTTCTGGAGCTATAAACGCGGGAGTTCCAATGGTGGCCATATTGTCATCTTTGGAAATCTCGCTAACAAAGCAGCTAATTCCAAAGTCAGATATTTTGATCGAATTATTACCGTCAATTAACAGATTTGATGGCTTGATGTCTCTGTGGACAATCCCTTTAGAGTGAACATACAGCAGCCCGCTCACAACATCGCTCAGTATTTCTTTGATACGGGGCTTCGAGTACCTCTGCCCTATCTTCAGCTCGCCATTCATACAGTACTCCAGTACTATAACTATTTTATCGTCATCTTGCAGCACATCATGCATTTTCAAAACGTTCTTGTGGTCCAGCAGTCTCAAAACCCTGATCTCGTTCCTTATGCGTACTATGGGATCATTGACCTCTTGGGACTTGATGATCGAGGACTTTTTAGCGGCTTTATAAACCAGTTTAACGGCATAATACTTATTCTGGAAGCTTGATAGGTAAACTTTGGAATTGAACCCAGCACCAATCTTCCTTACTATTTTGTATCCGTTTATGAATACGGACTGGTCCTCCCTCTTTACCACTATCATTCGAGACTCTCTTATTTATAGGTTTATTATTTTATGCGATTTAACAAAATTTGTACAATTTTTTTTTGTTTAGTTAACTAATTTTTACTTAGAAAATGTTTTAATTACTGGATTTAAACTGTGAATACTTTTTTACGTGTTCTGTTGTTATATAAAGAGATCAAAGGTTTTTGTTTGTTTTGTTTCGTAGTGCACGGGGGTTTTTTTTTGTTTTGGTTTTCGAATTACACCATCAATGCCTGTTGTGGGTTCTCAAATGCTGTGCCAAATTGTCGCTTCTGCTGAACTTTTTGTCGCAGAACTTGCATGGGAACGGTCTGATATTGGAGTGGACCGATCTAATGTGTCTTTTCAAGTGCTCTGACCGTCTGAATGCCTTTGGACAGTCGTCACATTTGAAAGGTTTTTCAGCGTCATCGTTTATTAGATGTGCTGTGGTTGAGGCTGTAGTAGTAGAGGTTGTTGAGGAAGACTTGAGCGAGTCGATGGATGGCGACTTGGATGCTCTGTTCTCACTTTTCAGTATGTTGTTGTGGGCATTGATTAGAGATCTTGCAGAAAGTGAGGATGAGTTATTTGCCTTTGTTGAGGCCGAGGACGCAGCTGACGAGGCTGGTGGTGACATTGAGGATGTGGCCAGGCTAGAGCTGGACCCGGCAGTAGAGTTCAGGCTGAAGTTTGCCGGCGACACGGATGAGTTGAGGCTCAAGTTGTTTGCTGAGCTTTGGAGCACTTCTGACGAGCTTAGGCTTATATTTGATTTCAAAGAGTCGAGGGAAGGTATTATATTGCTGAGGTGGACAGGGTTGGATATCAGCGAGTCAGATTTTCTTCTTTTGGTGGTGGAACTCTTGACGAATCTTGGAGTGGAAGATGTAGTTAACGAGTTTTTCCTCTCGTATTTTCTTGTTGTGTGAACAGGGGCGGAGCCTGCGCTGTTTTTCTGGTTCTCGTTGATCCAGATCTGGATGGCATTCTCAACCTCTTCGTTCATGGACCAGTTTGAGTGTTTTCTGACATGGGTGTTTGGGGTCTTGGACTTTGCCTTGCCCTTTTTGGATTTGCCTTTTGTCTTTGGGGTGTCGTTTTCGTTAGAGTCGTCAATAGCGTTGAAAGTTGTGTCGTCGTCCATGGAGCTGATGGAGCAGTAGTCGTTTGCGATTGCGTCATTGGAATTAAGCTCTTTTGGGTTGATTGTGATCTGGTCGAAATTGTTTGAAATGTACTTGAAGTTGGCCAGGTGGTCGAGGCTGCCCGTGGACTTGTAGTAGTTAGGCTGTGCGGCAGACGAAGTGGGAGTGGAGGGGGATGGGGACAGCGATATGGAATTGTGGTTTGACTCTGAGGCGGAAATGGATATGGAAGGTGTGTTTGAGGTGGAAGAGGAGTGGTGGGGCTGGTGCGGCTGGTTCAATTGGTTGGACTTGAGCAGCACGTCGTACAGGTCGACGTTGTTCTGGTTGTACTGCGGGTACAGCGACTGGTCGGAGGAGATTTCGCCTTCGTTTTGGTCAATGGCAGAGCTCGCAGCGCCTGAGGACACCGCTGTGGCGCCCGCCAGCGCACCCTCGCCGCTGCTGGCACTGCTGGTGCTCGAAGGCACGTTCATGAACGAGTAGAGCAGGTCGGAGTGGATCGCAGACATCTTGTTGCTGTGTGGCTGCTGTTTCAAATTGGCTTTTTATCAATGTTTTTTGACCAATTGGTGGTTTCGCTGCGATTAATTTATTATTAGCTGAGCAAGTCAGCGCTTATGTAATATGGGAAGCCCGCAGTTTTGGGCGGTTTGGGCCCGCCACAAGTGGCCAGGCTGGTGCCGTGGCCTTGCAGTGCCCTGCAGTGCAGAGCTGGGCACACAGGGCAGCCCCCTGGGCGCGCTGGGGGGCCCTGGCGCACCAGGCCCACACCGTCCTCATTTTATTTCCTATTCGGGAAATCGGCACTTCCCAAAACGGCAAATATCAGCAACTTCACAAGTTTAATTAAACTTAACCAGTTTATCACAAATTTTCACTTTGCAAAAATTAGCAACCAGACCAACTGACGAGACGAAGAGAACATGTCGCTAGTCAACTCCGAGTACTCGACCAAGTCGCGCGCCGGGTCCGTGTACCAAACCACGGGCAAGCCGCTTTCCAAGGAGGCGCTGTACAGAGCAAAGCTGAAATACGGCATCTACCAGGCCCCTTCCCAGGACACCATTGGTGTTCCCAACGGTGTGAGTGCTTCCGACACCGCGGCACTGCTGGCCACCTCCTCAGACCTGTCTGTGCACGCGTACAAGAGAACCGTCGCCTCTGAGGCGCAGACCGCCGCGCTCTTTGCCAGAAAGGACACTGCGCCAAAGGCGTGGACCAGAGACGCAATTGCAGACGACGCTGCCTCCTCTGCCCTTGCCGCTGCCGCCTCCCTCAAGAGCAAGACCCCTGTTGTTGTTGACGACTCGGCCAGCTCCAGAAACGACTACATCCAGGCTGCAAAGTCGGTCACCTCCAAGTCCTCCGCCGCCTCGCTCAGCGACGCCGCCTCCACAAAGACCGGCGCCACCTCCCTGGGCTTCGACATCAGCAACATCTCCAAGATCTCCACAGAGAAGGCCCAGTCCGCTGTCCACGACCGCCTCAACCCAGAGAAAAAGTCCTCCATCTACGGCCTGCAGGTGAACTCCAAGCTCAGCGACTCCCAGTACGAGTCCTTCGCGGCAGTGGGCGCCCTGGCCTCCCAGAACGTGAAAATGCCAGTGGACGAGAAGCTCGAGGAGTACAACGTGTACAAGAACTCGCTGGTTGACAAGAAAGTGCTCGAGAGAGCAAGACTAAACGCCAGTGCAACCCTCAAAGGTGTCGACAAGTACCTGGAAGGCGACGGCCTGTTCTCCAATCCCGAGTTCAATGCCGCAGCAGTGGCCATCGCCAAAAGACACCAGGAGAAGCGTGTCGAGCGCTCAGAAAAAATTAACCTGGGTGGTGGGTTATTCATGACACAGGCTGAGCTGGATGAAATCGCAAAGAAAATCGTCAACCCAGTCCTAGAAGACATCAATAAGGAAGCCAAGGCACAGAGAACAAAAGATGCAGAAATCGCCAAAAAGCGTCAAGAGCAGAAACAGCAGTACGATAAGCTCAAGAGCGAGGAAAAAGCCAAAAAGCTCGCCGATAAGCAATTCAAGCAGGAGTCCAAACTCAAGAGAAAGAAGGAGATGGAAGAAGAGAAAAAGAGACAGGAAGAGTCACTAACTGCCTTGGAGAAATCTAAAAAGGTTGAACTAGACAAACAAAAGGCCCTGTTGGCTGCAAAGCAAGCTGAGCAGACCAAGAAATCAGAAGAACTATCAACTAAAAAGAAACTGGAAACCTCACGTTTGAAAGAAGAAGAAGCAAAGGCCAACGCAATTCGTCAAGCTGAACTAGAAAAAATCAAACAAGACCGTGATCTGAGACTCAATCCAATCTTGGCTGATCTCAAAGCTGAAGAAGAGAGACTGGCTCTATTGAATGAAGAAAAATTAGCAATTGAAACCATCACAAACTCTCAAATCGAAGACTACAAGATTGCTGAACAGTTACTTGAAACCTCAACCAATGAACTAAACTTTACAAAGGAGAAATTGGAAAAGTTGAAGGCTGAAATTGAGAACTCCAATGTTGAGTCTGAGAAATTGGCTAAAGAAGCTGAATTGAAGAAAGTTGAAGCTGACTTGGCTATCAAAAAATCTCAGGAAATTGAAGCTGAAGCTAAATTGAAACAAGTTGAATTGGATCAAGAGAAATTAGCTCTAGAAAACAAGAAACTGGACTTGGAACTCAAATTGGAACAGGCCAAAATTGACGCACTTAATGAAGAAAAGAAAATCGCTGAGATTTTGCCTCCAGCTGTTGTGCCAACTGACGATACGGAATCTGTTTTAGAGCCAGAAGTTTTATCTGATGTTGACGATGATGCTGATGCTGATGCTGATGCTGAAGAAAAACCTGCTGCTGCTACTCCAGCTTCTTCAACTTCAGCTCCAACGGCTCCAAAGATCGCTACTGCTGCTGATACTGCTCCAGTGTCGAAATCTGTTGCTCCAGCTTCATCTTCTCCAGTTGTCAGACGTCCTTCCATGGTTGATGCAGTCATTCCTAAAGATTACGTTCCACCTGTTCGTAAGAATTCAATTAAAAGAGCAAATTCAATTTCAAACGAAAAGAAAAGCGTCTCAAGATCAAACTCTACAACTAAAAAATCGTCTAAACCACCATCAAGAAAGAATTCAATCAAACAAAAGCTCACCTCTTCTCATCAAAGAAAAATCTCGAACCCAATTCCAATCAAAAAGGAAAAGGAAGCTGATGATAATGAATTAAAACCAACCTTCTCTGGCTTTTCGCAGGGTTCAAACGATAATGAAGAAAACGATGACTTAGCCACAAACACAACTGCCTCAAACTCTTCTCCAATCACCGAACCCCAAGACAACTCAAAAGGCTTATTCAAGGAGCAATTTTAATTCTGTTTACTTATTCACTGCCACCTCTACTTCCACCGGTTATTGCGTGACATATTGTTGATCAATTAATTTTTATCTGTTTTAGTCTCTATATATAAGACACTTATATATAGTTGTATTGTGTAATTTTAGTGCTTTTAATTATTTTATTCACCTAACTAGTAGTTTTATATCTTGAAATTTTTTTAATTTTCCACTTAACTGCTAATCAAATAAGTTGTAGTTTAAATAAATTTATTTTATACACTCAGGAAACTGACACATACAACCACTAGCAGCACTTACGCCACATACAATTCAGTAAAATCACATCAAATGATCACAGTAAACTTTCTATACACAAATTCGACTGTACTAAAAACTAGTAAGAATAACATTACTGCTTTTCAACACTTTTACCACGGCCAATCAACTTTAAGAATCCTCTTTCAAAGATATCTAGAGGAGACTTTTCTTTGGTTTCAATTGCATTCTGATCGTCACCTAAGTAGTAGTTTCTTTGGGTGAACGAAACAATGAATGGTATGCAAGTTAAGCCCAAAGCAGCCGCAAATAAGTAGTAGACAACATGGAAGTAAGCCTCAATAGCACCTGTTCTGATTGGGTCATCCATTGGCAGCTGGTGCAGTAAATCAATATCTCCATAGTACTTATAAACGTCAGCATCACTCACAGAGCTTGGTATATAGCGTCTTAAGGCATTGTACATTTTCCCGGTCCAGATTGCACCACCCACAGCAGAGCCAATTGCGGAACCAATTGAGGAGACTAAATTCAATAGCGAGATGGCTAAGCCCACATCCTGATGAGGCACAGAGGCTTGACATGCAACACTTGAACCCACAACGGAACATGCACCACCAATACCAATCAACAATTGTGACCAAACCAATGAGACATCATGAGCTTTACCATATCTTGCACCAAGTGTAATGCCCATTGCAATAACCTGTAAAGCTAAACCAAAGATTTGAATAAATTTTGATCTGTGAGTTAGTCTCATCACAATACCAACAATTAAACCAAAGAAGCACAGGCCTAAACCTAAAGAGTTGCTGAAGTAATTCCAGTTTTTGTAAGACCAATTCTTAATAACGTAGACGTAAGAGGAGAAATATAGCAGTCTTAACATACCACCACACTGATAGAAGAAATCAATGACACAGGCAGTTAAGAAGGTTCTGTTGACCAGTAATCTTTTTGGCATTGATGGGTATGGGGCCAGCCAGAATTCATAGCAGGCATGGAAGATCAGCAGTAGTCCACCAACAACAAACATTGCAATGATACTTGGGTTTTTCCATTCGCCTTTGGCACCAGCATAAAGAGAAAATGGTAATAGCAATAACGACCAGCCAAATCCCATTAAGATCAAACCAAATAAGTCCACTTCCAAAATAACTTGTTTTAAGTATGAGAACCACTCTTTTGAGTTTCTTGAGACATCTTTATTAGCTTCAACAACCTCTGGGTTATCAATCTTCATTTTTGCTTCACCAATATGTTCTAAATAGTACATTGAAAAGATCAATGGAGCGGAACAAACTGGAACTATAATTGTGAACATACCGTAACCCCATCTCCAGTTGGTACTTATGATATCTGAAGCAACATAAGCACCGTACCAGAAGTTAATAAAGTAAGGAAATGAAGTAATACCAATTAATAAACCTCTGTATTTCAGAGGAGTGATGTCGGCAGCTAGCAAGCTAATGAGAAAGTTTAAGCCCGAGGATCCCACCGAAACTAACACCTGACCACAGATATAGGCCGAGATTGATTTTGAGGCTGCAGTAACAATATAACCCAAAACATAGAAGCAGACAATAACTATGAGAGACTCAGCTCTTGAACTGACATCAGCAATTTTGGAAATCATTGGCTGACAGATGGAGCCGATGATACCTGTTGCAACACTTGTGGTTGAGATCATTGCATGGTGGCCAAAGGAAGAGGTTGCAATAACGGTATAGTTGTACGTTGTCACTGAGTCCAAAGACAAAGCCCACGCTAGGATGAATAAAGACGCACAAAAGGTCAAACGCAAAGTTTTACCCTTTGTGGTGCTGTCCATTGCGTACTTGACGTAGTCCATTTTTCTAACACCTCTTGAGTGGTAGATATGGACAGAATTTGTGGTTTGAGCGTCACCATCATTCTCGTTTTCGTTTTCACTCGAGGTTGATGTGTACTTTTCAGATGTGATATTTTTTTCTTCGTCACCGTTAGTATCGACAGGAGCAATTTCATTGACAGCCTCAGATCTCAGGATCTCTATTTCCTCTTTATTACCAAGGTTTGCCATGATTCTTTCTGGAGAAGCCCTCAGCTCGTTTTTCTTCTTACTTGTTATGCTGCTTTCTGAATTTTGGTCACAGCGAGCGCAAGATTTAAGCTTAATTTATACCTCTGCACGCATTAATAATTAATAAATGTTAATAATGCCTTTTCATTAACAAGAAAGAACAAATTATATACAAGAAATTGGATATCTGCGAGCTTATGCAGAGTGTGCTGCACGCTCTCTAGTTTGTGTTTTTGTTGTTGTCCTGGCGCTGAGCTGTGGGACTTTGAGCTGGTGCCAGTGAGCAGTGAGCAGGTGATGGGGGTACCAGCTGCAAAGAGTGGGTGTTTACAGGGCTGCTGTAAGCAAAGCTAGTGCGGCTCAAAGTGGCGCAAGTAACTTTTTCGCACGTCAAATTCCTCAGCAAGCCGTTTGGCTCTATGCTGCACGTCAATGCACCAGGCAAATTTTTAATCAGATTGATCAGTTAACGATATTTGATAGATTAGAGTAGGGCCTGGGAGTTGTGCTGCCGGAGATTTAGCGTTGTTGAGGGCTACGCAATGACAGACGGCAAATTTTAGCTTGAGGGCCACTGGTTAGCACCAAGTTCTGGGTCGACAACTAACAGGGCGAGAGAGAGCAAAAACACCCTTTTTCAACCGGTGATCACCAGAAAAGACACGCAGCACAGTACCAAGAACAGCGAGCAAAGTATGTGGCCAGCACACAGTGACCAATGCAAACACACACCCCAGCACCAGTTGCGCACGCGGTGCCCACCGACGGTGTGCGGGTGTAGTGCACCGCACGGGTAACACGTCAGTGGATGCGACTTCTGAAAAGAGAAATAATTGGCGGGCCGAGTCTTCTCCATCTTTTCTGACCGTTTTGACGCTGATAGGCTATTTTTTGGGCCGTTGCGGCATGGTGATATTTTTTTTGTGGGGAAAAGATGAAGCGGGAAAGCGTCACGAGTGCGGCAAGCAAGCAGCCGAGACAACACCAGACGCAAGACACGAACCGGGAGACCCAGGGCGGAAGACGCAGGACAGAAGCAGAGAAACTGCCGAAAGGAAGCAGGATTTAAGCAGTTTTCGTGCGTAAACTTGCTCTAAATCTGGTGGCACCCGTCCGGCCAAACAGCGAGTGACGCGGTCTCCTCTCAACCCAGTGGAAAAATTCCCGTTTTGCAGTGGTTTTCCCTGTTGCCAGGCGGTAGCCCAAAATTACTAAGTCAAACGGTTTTAGTGCCTGAGGGGAAACTTTGAAAGCCTAAGTGGAAGTGAAATTCCACATGCAGTGTATATAAAGGCGAGATTGCATCTGTTACAATCAACCAACACTCAACACTCAACACATCTGCTTCTATAACGTTGCTTATTGATGGGGCGCACCAGAAACATACCGATAAGACACTGATAGACCAATAGAGAAAAATGGAAAAGCCAAAGAGAACCAGAACAGGGTGCCTGTGCTGCAGAAAGAGACACAAGAAGTGCGACGAGCAGAAGCCTAGCTGCAAAGCGTGTGAACTGAAGGGAATGGACTGCCAGTGGCCCGTCAAAGGTGCTGTTTTCGTCAACTACAAAACAACCACGCCCGCTCCAAGCTCGCCCTTTGTAGCTTTCAGCACCCACCCGCACTCCAATCTGAATACCAATATCATCAATTCTGCACCAAAACAGCCAGTGAGCTTTGCCAATGAAACACCCGAAAAGCTGAATGCCAATTTCACCACTGCAGTTTCAGCCGTTTCCGCTGTGTCTGCAGTTTCCGCAGTTTCAACTACAAATCCTAGAAGGCTCTCAGTGTATTCACTGCTGAACTGACCACGCCACCACTCCCTATTGATGTATAAAATTTTGTTTACGATTTACGAATTTATGAAATATTTTAGCTTTGCTTTTTAACTTCTCTTTTTGACTTTTCTCTTCTGTTTCGCTCCACACCACTCAGCTCGTTTCAGGAGTAAAAGGCACCACAGCAGAATGACAACAGAAGAGGAGGTACCACAGCAGCAGGCTGCTGGTTTAGTGAAATTGAATGAACTCATAAATACCCATCAACAGAGTAACACCAACAGCAGCAGCAGTAGCAGTCTGACGAACCTGTACAACAAAGCAGCACACCTGTTCATCAATAGGAAGTTCAATGAGTCCTTTGAGATAGTCCACAGCTGGCTGGACAAAGTGATTGACGGCGTTAACGACAATTCCCTTCCACCATCATTATTCATAAACTACTGGTCATTATATTTGAATTTGTTTGATATTTTCATAAACAACCCCAGCACCATCACTGCTGTTGATAGCAGCACACCCCAAGGCGATGTACTGCTGAAGGCGGAAGAGCTGTTTTATTCAGATTCCCTGTTTAGCAAGATTGATAGGCTCCATCTGCTAGCACCCATCTACGTGAATCTGTTATTGGCAGTCTATTTGAAGAGTGAAAAGGGCAATAACAGCAAACTCAAAGGTGCAGTGGATGTATTTCTGAACGTATTCAAGTCGTACATTGAGAATGGCATAAGTCTGGATCAGTCAGAGTATCAGAAACTGCTTGAAATATACTATTTAGAACTACTACCAAAAACGGACTTGACAACCAATGAGATCAATTACCTGATTTGGAGTGACGTTAGCTTGGAAGAAGGAGCTGCTCAGGCCTATTCTGACAAGCTGAAAGAGCTGGCTGAGCAGCAGAAACTGAAGCTGGAGGAAATCAAATTAAAGCAGGAGGAGGAAAGGAAAAAGGAGGAGCAAAGAAGAAAACAAATGGTGCAAAAGCAGGAAAAAACCATACAAGCAGCATCCACACCACCACCGCCTCCTCCATATAACCCAAGCCAGAGCCAACCCCAGCAGTCACTCATTCAACTGCTGAAATCAAACTTCCTGAAGAAACTATCACAAAACAACTCGCTATTCTCAATTCTAACCATAATTTCGCTACTTTTTGTGCTTTCCAAAAACACAAAGCTCACACGACTACTGTCACGGCCTATATTATCACAGATCTGGCTCAAGTTCCAGAAAACCATCGAAATGGCTTTCAAAGTTACTTACATTTAATAACACTTCCCAACAGGGCAATTGCCTAATTTGTAGCGCATTGCTTCCCAATACGGGAACTGCCTGATTTGTAATTTTTCAAGCACTTTGTCCCAATGGGGCAACTTCCAGATTTGGTCAGTTTCAACTTTTTTTTTGTGTAAAAAATCATCGAAATAAACAAAAAAACAACTTTCAACCCTTTTTGAAAAAAAAAACTATCACTAATCAAACTATTATTTCTTTTTCTAGACGGAAAGAGGAAGGAGAACACAAGAAACTGGTTGTTTAAGATAAAGCTGAAGTTGGTAAACCATAGAAATTGTTTGGGAAAAGGATATTTAGATAACAAACAACGGCAACAACAAGAACAAACAACAAAAACAACAACAAACTATTGTTCAGAGAATGTCACAAGATTTAAGTAACGATGATTTGTATCCGTTGGCGCTGCTGATGGACGAGCTGAAACACGACAATGTGGCCAATAGAGTTGCCGCGATGCAGAAACTAGATACGATTTCCTTAGCTTTGGGGCCAGAAAGAACCAGAAATGAGTTGATTCCGTTTCTGAAAGATGTTGTCCAAGATGATGAGGAGGAAGTGTTTGCGGTACTGGCGGAAGAGCTAGGATCGTTTGTCCCATTGGTTGGAGGCATTGAATATGGTGAGGTTTTATTGCCAGTTTTACAAGAATTGGCCAACACTGAAGAGCCAATTGTCAGAGATAAGGCAGTCAACTCATTGAATGAAATTGCATCACAGTTTTCCATTGAACAAATTTCTAAATCATTTCTACCATTAATTGAGAATTTAGCACAGGCTGAATGGTTTTCAAGTAAATCTTCATCAACAGGATTATTTCAAAGCGTCATATTGAAAGTTAATGATGAAGAAAGAATCAATTTACTAAACTTGTACTTGAAGTTAATTCAAGATGAATCACCTTTAGTTCAAAGAGCTGCAGGTAAAAATTTACCAACTATTATAAATTTATTCAAGGAAGATTTGAATTTAACTAACGAAAAAGATTGGGATTTAATATCAACAATGTTCCAGAGTTTGTCAAATGACAAACAGGATTCAGTCAAGTTTTTGTCAATTGATGTTTTAATTTCAATTCTACAATATTTCCAGCTTAAAAATGATAAAACATTTCAGTCAGATTTATTAAACAGTGCATTGAAGTTAATTCAAGATCCAAGCTGGAGGGTTCGCTATATGTGCGCAGATAGATATGAGCAAATTGCAATAAATTTCAAACAAGATGAAGACAAAATTTTACAATTAATTGACCCATTTATAAATTTATTAAAAGACAATGAAAGCGAAGTTAGAAAGGCAATTTCTAAACAGTTACCAGGATTTTGTAAACTGGTTGATGAATCAGTGTTACTAGAAAAAGTTTTACCACAGCTTGAAGAACTAAGTAATGATCAAAGTGAGGTTGTTAGAAGTGCTTTAGCAAGTGAAATTACAAATTTGACTCCATTACTATCAAAAGAAAATTCAATTAAATATTTATTACCAATCTTTTTAA
The DNA here is from genome assembly GCA_030580055.1 of Starmera stellimalicola. Lineage (NCBI taxonomy): Eukaryota > Fungi > Ascomycota > Saccharomycetes > Phaffomycetales > Phaffomycetaceae > Starmera > Starmera stellimalicola. The sequence continues at coordinate 1,230,967 of JAKTSD010000001.1, read as the reverse complement.
CCATGCTGAAGGATGAAAATCCAGAAGTTAAGCTCAACATTATTTCTAAATTGAAAATTGTCAATGAGATTATTGGAATTGATTTATTAACTAACTCGTTGTTACCTGCGATAACCGAACTTGCAAGAGATAAACAATGGAGAGTTAGATTGGCAATCATTGAGTACATTCCGTTGTTAGCTGAACAGTTGGGAGTGGAATTCTTCAATGAGGAGCTGGGCGATTTGGTTTTATCGTGGTTATGGGACGATGTGTACTCAATCAGAGATGCAGCAGTGTTGAATTTGGAGAAATTGGCGACAATTTTTGGATCCAAATGGGCAAACGATGAGATCATCTCCAGAATCTTGAAGAGCGATGAACTGTTTAGCAATTTTGCCTACAGATTAACATCACTCTTCACCTTAACCAAACTGATGCCTGTTATTGATAACGAGATTAACCTGGAAGAGATTTTGCCATTCATCAACTCCTTGACCAATGACCCGGTTCCAAATATCCGATTCAATGTGGCTAAGTCGTTCCTGGTTGCGGCAAAGACCTTGCTATCTAAGGAAAACATTTCAGACTCAAATACAAACTATGTCAAGGAGAAAATCCTGCCATCACTGGAAGCGCTGCAAAAAGATAACGACACTGACGTTAGATTTTTTGCCACCCAGTCCATCGAAGGTGTGAAGGCCCTGCTGGGTTAGGCTGCGGGACGCACACCTGCGTGCTTTGCACTCATGTTGTTTTTTTTAGTTGACATTTTTTTTTTCACTCTTGTAGTGTGGCGAAGTAGAAATTTTGGCGTGGCGCAGTAAACTTTTTTTCCCCAGCAAAGTGGCGCAGGCGCCTGCGCCACAAGCTGCGCCACCTCACGCGCCACCTCACGCGCCACCTCACGCGCCACACACACGCGCCACACACACGCGCCACACACACGCGCCACAAAATTTTTCAGTTTTCCATTTCGTTGGTGGACAAATTGAACAGCAAACACTTAACCAACCAGAAGCAGTGAAAAATGAGCGACAAAGAACGTTTGAAAGGAAGATTCCGCAAGGACTTCAAGTACAAGGCCATCATCGAGAAAGTTATCAGTGGAGACAGGGCAATTGTGCACCTGTATTTTGACGATGGATCTGATCTGGAGAACATAATGATGCTGATCGCAGGTATTAAAGCCCCAAGAACCGCCGACACCAAGAACGGGACTGCAGCAGAGCCGTTCGGAGAGGAGGCCAAGCAGTACATCTCCAAGAGGCTGCTGAATCAGAAGGTTTTTGTCTCCTTTATTGGAGTTAATGCCAACGATGTGTTGGTGGGCAAAGTGTACCACCCAGCGGGCAACATCAGCGAGAAGATCTTGCTTGACGGTCTGGCAGAGGTTGCGGACTGGCAGTCGTCGCTCATTGGCCCAGACGGGATGGTTCTGCTGAGAAATGCGGAAAAGTCTGCGAAATCCGTGGGCAAAGGCATCTGGAAGGCCTCGTTCAAGCCAGTCACCGTGGCCAAGTCCAGCTCCACGTTCAAAGTCGGGTCCCTGATTGACGCTACCATTGTCAGAATGGTCTCCCCAGACACCTTCTACGTGGAATTGCTGGACGGCAGTGTCAAAATGGTGTACCTGACCTCGATCAGATCGCCTAGAGCCTCGGACCCTACTGCTGCGTTCCTGCCACAGGCCAAGGAGTTTGCGCGGAAGTACGTGGGCAAGAAGGTGAAGGTGCTGACGGACGCGTTTAGAAACGAGCACCCACTGGTGAGCATTACCCTGCCTAACGGCAAGAACCTGGCTGAGACCATTGTGCTGAACGGGTACGCCACGGTGATCAAGCACCGTCGTGGCGACGAGGACCGCGCCCTGAACTGGGACAGCCTGATCGAGGCCGAGTCTGTTGCCGTTAAGGAGAAGAAGGGCATCCACTCGACGAAAGTGCCCAAACCAGAAAACTATATCGAGGCATCGCAGGACGCTGCGCGGGCCAAGATCCACCTGAGAACCCTGCAGAACAAGCTCAAGATCCAGGGGTACGTCGACTTTATCATCTCGCCAACCAGGTACAGAATTGTGCTGCCAAAGGAGGGAATCAAGCTGGTTTTAGTTCTGGGCGGGCTGCTCTCTGTCCAGAAGGAGTCGCCAATTGCGTCCACGGTTGTGGACTATGTGAGCAAGAAGATCCTGCAGAGGGACGTCACCATCGAGGTGTTTGACGTCGACAAGGTTGGTGGGTTCATTGGTAACCTGTTTTTCGCCAATAACCAGCCATTCCAGATTGAGCTACTGAAGCACGGCTATGCAGAGATCCACAACGGCTCAGTGGCCAAGACCAAGTTCGAGAACGCCTTCTACGATGCAGAGGAGGACGCACAGGACAAGAGGCTCGGAATCTGGGTCAACTGGGACCCAGAAGAGGAAGAGAGAAAGTTCCAGGAGGAGGAGGCCAAAAGACAGCTCAAGTTCGAGCAGAAAATGGCCAAGTCCAAGAAGCCAAACCCGTTTGACGACGACGATGAGGAGGAGGACCTTTCCAATTTGCCTGAGGCGGTGAGAAAGCTGGTTATTGAGCGCTGAACAGTGGCCCTACCAATATGCGAGAACATGCATGTGTATGCACAATACGCTGAATAAATGCTTAGTCACTAACCAACGCTGTAGATGAACTCCAAGCTTCAAAGCCAGACGCCTTACAACTCCAGATAGTTACAATTATATATTCTCTTGTTTATATACAGACGGAACCCGCAGAGGCGGAAAGTTAGTTCTTCTTTTTGTGGTTCTTCTTCTTGTTCTTCTTCAAGCTTGTTTTTCCGTCAATGAAGTTCATGATCTCATCAACACTCAAGCTGGCAACTTCGGCATTTGGTTTAGCTGTAACAGCCGGTTTATGCTGTTGTTGCTGTTGCTGCTGTTGCTGCTGTTTCAAAGCTTTAGCGTTCTGTTCTTGAATAGCTTTGTAGCTGGTCAATCTTTCAACTAAGGCACGAGCTTGCTTAGTTAAGTAGTATTTATAACTAACAGTTTCGCTGAACGCTTTATGAGCTTGAGTAACAGTTTTCAATGCTTCTCCAATTCTTTGTTCTTGAATCAATAAATAAGTCAAACGGAATTTCAAGAATGCAGTGCTGTATGAATTTTCTCCATTAGTTGCATTACTTAATTCAATCAAATGATTTAACAGCTTGATGCTTTCTTTGACCAAGCCAACTTTTTGTAGAACAAGCGACGCATTAATCAAAACAGTTGGTAATGAAACATGGGAATTAGCATAGATGGAACTGAATATTTGTAATAATCTTCCATAGACTTTGATTGAGTTGGAATAATTACCAATCTCTTGCTCCAAGTATGCCAAATTCAACAAGGAAATTAAGGTATCATGGGAATCCAAACCATTAACTCTTTCATTGATAATTGCTGCTCTACGTGCAAACAAAGTGGCTTCACGTGGCAATTCCATATCTTGATAGATTTGGGAAATTGTTGAATACAATCTACCAACTTCAGTGTGAACTTGTCCATAAACTTGTTCATAAACTGAAATTGATTCATTGATCAAAGTGAAACCTTCTTCTTTTCTGTCTTCACTTAATAAAGCTTGTCTTGCTGCTTCAAAAATTTGATCTCCACTGGTTGAGCGTGGAATTGAGTTCTTGATAATTGGGACAATTGAAACATCTTCAGTACTAAAGATGTTTTTGTTGTTCTCATTGCCGGCTTTAGCTTTAGAATTGTTTTTGTTCTTTTTGGATTTTGATTCTTTGCTCAAAATGGCAATGTACTCATCGTATTTGGCTTTATCAAAGAAATATTCACGTTCGTTCCATTGAATACCAAATTTGGAAGCAATTTCCTTTTGAATCAAAATTGGTTGACTCAAAGTTTGTTTCCAATCTTCTTCTTTGAATTCATATCTGTAACGAATTGAAATTTGTTTGGCAACTAAAGATTTTACTGATTCAAAAGTTAAAGATTTAAAAGACAATTGGTCCTTTGTGTAGAATTCTTCATTTGGAATTGACTCTGCTTCTGGGGTTGTGTTGAAGTTTTCACCTAATAGTGCATTATGATAATGAACAATCAATGAAGGAATCAATTCAATTGGTAAAGATAAAGCGTAAGTTCTCAAAACGTGTTTTGAAGCTCTTGCAACCAGTTCTCTTTTAACAACGGCTAACAAAGCTTTCAACTGAACAGACGAGACAATTGGCTCAACGTCTTCATCAATTTCCTCTTCTTCCTCTTCAGGAATTGAAGTTTGATTGAAGTCAACTTCTTCACCTCTTTTAGAGGCTTCAACCTTAGCAGCTAATTCTTCTTGTCTCTTTTGTTGTCTTTCTTCAACTCTTGCTTCATAATCTTTGTTAAGCTTTTCATTTTCAGCTATTTTATTAGCTTCGTTTTCCAATGCTTTTGAGATTCTTTCCTCAATTTCCTTTGCAATTAAACCTAAGTATCTAATGTTAATACCATATTTATGTAAGTTAAAAGTCAATTGAGAACCATCCAATGGAATCAAGTTTGAAACTGAGTTATATTGATTAATAAATCTTGGAATTAAATCAGTTGAGATGAATTTTGAAACTTGACGAACATTCTCATCTTCTTTACCATTTTCAAAGGCATCAATTGAAAATTGGAAAATTTCATCATCAATCACCAATTCCTTTTGGGTTTCACCTTCTTTCAATGGTTTTGATGGATCAATTCCTTGCTTTTGAGATTCTTTTTCAATTAATTCACGAACTTTAACAATCCACCATTCTTGAACTGCTTCATTTCTAATAACTGCTTGTTTATGAGGATATGAGTTTTCATTAGATTGATTGAAGTGTTGTTCAATAAACTCGATGTCTAATGGAGTAATGTTGAATAAATCCAATAAATATTTACGTTTGTCAATACCAGTCATACCTTTGACTTCTTTGTTTGTAACCAATTCAGCACCATCTTCAGTAGTTGATTGTTTGAAATGGAAGGCTTTTTGAATTGGTTTCAAAGTTTCAACAAATTCTTTACTGGATTTAATCGAACCTGAAGTTTCATCATTACCATAATCAACAACAGTTAAAGGCTCACCATCAACTTGTTCGATTTCACCGGTTTCCTCATTTTTAACTTCAACTGGTTGAGTTGGAGTGAATAAACCTGGAACTGGTGTTTGACAAACAACTCTTCTACCTGCGTAGTCAACAATAGTGGTTAACAGGGTTGAAACACCCTTAGCATCAATGTTGTTAAAGGCTCTCAAAGCTTGAAGATCTTGGTTGGAAGCAGCTCTGGAAGCTTCGTTACCACCTTTATCTGCAAAAGTACCAGAGGCATCAACACCAAAGGAGTAGAAGATGTTGTTGTGTAAGAAAATCTGGTTGATGGATTCTTCGGATGGGTCCATTGGTGCAATTTCACCATTTAAGATTGCCAATGCACCCTTTGTAGCCTCAACAGTGAAGTCATAAGCAGTTTTGGTCAATAAACGTTCTCTCATGATACGATCTGGCAAGGAAGTTAATGGTAACTCTTTGACTGACTGATATTCTTCGTTAAAGTCTCTTTGGGTCTTTTCAATGAATTGAGTTTTACCAAAGTCTGCAGTTGGCGATTGGAACTTGGTTAACCATGGTCTTGAAGTGAAAGTTGTCAATGGCTGCAAAAAGGAAGTTGGGTCAATTTTGTTCAAGATTGACTCATTCAAAGTGACCTGGCTATGGAATTTTTTGGACACTGAAGAGATCAAGTTGTATAACTCGAAGTAAGTTGAGGCATCGTCACGAATTCTTGGATCAAATCTCGAGCTTGAGGATTTGTTGATAAAGAACCCATGGGTGGAGCCAGTGATCTGCAGCGTTTCACCCTCTAAAGTTTGCAGAGTCAAGTAGACCAAGTGGCCCTTTGATTTCCAGTTCAATGGGACTGGGTTCCAGACGTTTTCAAATAAGCCGTTGACTGCAGGCTTGATGAAGGACGATGGGGTGAAGTAGTTTTTTGGCAGAGGCTCGTAGAACTCGTTGGTGAGCTCTGAGATCTGCTTCTTGGTTCCCTCTGGGACTTGTGGCAGCTTGGCAGCGGCTTCACCGCCAGCCTCTTCGACTTTAGGCACCACTTCCGGAATTGGGTCCAGGTCCAAATTGTACAGTTTGGATACCCCGGAATTCAGGCCAAATTCTTCCTGGGAGTTCTTAGTCAAGCCGACAATGTCTCTCACCTTCTGGACGTGGTCCAGGATGGACTTGCCAGTGTACGCTTTAGGCTTGAGCTCGAAGACGATGGCCTTCTGGTTGGCACTGACCAAATCTGACAATAAGGTTGTCTTTGGAACAGCCTTCTGCTGGTAGAAAAGCTCAAAGCTGGTGATGTGGTGCGCCTGTGGCATGAATTCTAGCGCCTGGTACACTTCTTGCACAGGATCTGCCTTGTAGAACTCAAGCGCCACCTGCTTTAGGTCTTTGTTCTTCAAGCTAACTGAAATGATTTCTGGCGCTTGTTAGTATTGCACAACCGCGGCGGGACCCCCAGATGGCCCCAAACAGCACAGCCCAACTCACCAGCATTGCTGCTCGTCTGCTCCTCACTGGTCATGGCGCAAAACACAAATCTCTATAAAGACTGGAGAATACAAGTTTGTGTAGAAGAAAAATATTGTCGAACTTTAAAAAAGCAGTCAGCGAAACGGACCTGCGGCGCGAACCGGTTCTGGAAGCCGGCACATTTTGCACCCATTTCATCCAGCTGAGGAGCAAAGCAGCAGAAACGGGCCGCGCAGCAGGGTGCAGCCCAGCATGCTGGTCTGGCGCAAAGCATAGAAAACCGCAGCAATACACAGAAATCGGAACTACAAAGGGCTTAATGCGTTGTATATCACCTCTCTAGCCGCCTCACAGGCCCAGGCTCTTCATCACGTCTCTTCTCACCTGCCTCTCGAACTCCTGGCGGTCGTCTCTCCACAGCTTGCACGCGTCGATGTTGGCACCGCTCTCAACGTTCGGCTCGCTCAGCATACTCATCACACTGAACAGGATCTTTTCCACATTCTGCACGGGCGACCACCTTTCCTCGGCCCTCTCGTAGTGGTTAGGGTCGTCCCCCGGCGGGTGCAGAATCGATATGCACACCTCACCGTTGGCATAGATGTTTGGGTGCAGAATCGAAGGCGTGAACACCAGCTTAGGTGGTGACAGTGGATAGTCTGTTGGGAACGTCAGTCTTGCCGGAAACACCCCGTTCTCGTACGGCGTGTCCTTTGGGCCCTCGATCAGACAGTCCCAAACAAACAGGTTGTCTTCGCTGACTGGGCCTGCAACAATTCCCTCTGGGGTCTCTTTGATCAGCTGCTGGTACTCCTTCAGCAGCCTTTTTTGGGCCGTGTTGGTACGTGGAGGCATCCTAATTACTTCCAAATGATTGGCTGGGCTCCCTCTTTTACCTGCTTGTGGCAATACCTTCCTGAAGCACTCAAATAGCGAGAATTTTAACCACTTTTACAGCTCTACAAGTTTCGTTAACCGTTTTTTGCAACTCACCAAAAACTACATAGTGTGCGCGTACCAATTTATCTACCTCACAAGTGAATTGCATTAAGCTAAGCTAAACAGAGTTACCGTCGACTCCTCTAAGGGGCAACCGCACTGAGGTGAATACGACAGATCAGCACAGCCTGTCCCAAAACAGCCATTGAAGCCAGTGCTGTGGATGAGAAGTTTCTGTCCCAATTAGTGTAAAAATGCTTCCTGGACATTGAGACCATTAAATTCAAATGGTTTTATTCCTCTCTTGAACAATACTCTCAATCGCATTTAAACAACAATAATTCTCCTAACTGGAAAAATATCCATGTCTTTTCTCTATCAAACGACTCACCGTTTATCTTAACTTGTTCGACTGATAAAATCCAACCACAAAACCAGGTAAACAAAAAGCAATGATCTTGTTAGATGGTGAAAGAGTCGGCTGTGAGCAGTGCATCAGGGGCCATAGAGCTGCAGACTGCAAACATTTGCACAAATTTTTGATCTCAATTAAAGGCAGAGGAAGACCTGCTGCAAAAGATGAAAGTATCAGATTCAGAATTAATCCAAACCCAAATATCTTGAGAACCTCCATGGAGCCCATTGAAAGTAAAAATGGTAGAGGTAAGCCTGGCACCAGAAAATTTTGCTATCATTTATGCCCTGATACTCAATATGAGTTGTATAAAGTCAAATTGGGTACTGGCTTTAGAGTCATTGGTCCTGTGACTGATTTCAACTATCAAAAAACATTCAAAGTTAATCCAAATAGCAGCATTGGAGCTGATTATAATGATGGTTCCACCACCAGACAACAACAAAAACAATTGAAACAGCAAAAGCACAAACAAAAACAGAAATTCCAAAAGGCCAAAGCATTTAACAACAATACCAATAATTTCCAAGAAAATCAATTATCCCAATCACTTGAAACCACCCAAAATATCGTTCTAAATGGCGGAGCTGTTGCACGTGTTCAGACTGAACTTCCAAATTATAATTTTGAACCGAATAGCATCCAAACAAGTGAGAATTTCAATTTGAGTTTCACTAATTCGTTCCATAATGAACAGTTGCCAAATCCTGATTCAGTTTCACTAAATTTTCTGCAGCCTGAGCGACTGAGTATCTTTGATGAGTCGGCTGAACAAGAAAATACCTCAAACAGTAATAACAATAATAACAATAATAACAATAATAACAATAATAATAACAATAACAACAATGGCAGTAATTTAGGCGATGATCAGATTATTCCAAGTGAATCACTAAATGCGTTTAACTCACTGAACGAAGTTGATCCAAATGATCTGTTTGACTTCAGTTCAATTACTGAATTCAATCAGGAAGTTGACCGACAAAACTCAGATTCACTGATCTCACCGGAACCTGAACCAACACAATCGCCTAGACAAATGTCATCACAATCATCACAGTCACAAACTCCACAACCACAAGAGCCAGTTAAAGTCGAAATGACACCTGAACAACTTGCATTATTGAAAGCAACATCATTGACACATACAACAACAAAATCATCAGAAAGTATTCCTGATGATGTTTTAATGGAGCAGCTGAAGCAAGTTGCCCGGTTTAACAAGAGGTTTGATGAAGAGCACAGTACTAATGACGCAGCAATTGACCATGAATCTTGCAGTAACAGTGATGATGTTAATCAATTACTGTCAGTTTCAAGGCTGAGAATTGTTGACGAGGACAATGCATCCGCACAAACTGTTGTGCCTGACTCCAATGATGATGCAACTCTGCAAGGAGCAGATGATATATCAGGTACTGACAATTACTTCATCTAAAACTTTGGTGCTTGATATTTTTTTTTCCTTTTCTAACACTCCTCTCTATCTTTTCCATTTTATAAATTCCATCTAATAACTTCAACCTATCAATCACTGTTTAATTTTTATTGCTTTCACCTGACTTTTCATTCATTTGATATCATTTTATTTTAAATCTTTCTTTTTTTTCCTTTTTCTTTTCAATTTCAAATCCAAGAGACATCCCATATGTACAACTAATAAACGATTAATCCCTAAGTTAAAAATTGTATAAAGTAATTTTACCTGACTGATCACCAACTAACAGTTCACTTTCAGATAGTAAATCAAAGACATTACTAAAATTTTGTGAGAATGGTTTCAAATTTGACAAGTCAACGCCAACCTTTTTTAAAGAATCTTTGATTAATCCTGTTTTCTGATCAGTTTGATAAATTGAGATTTCACCAAGTTCATTTAAGATCAATAAATGACCCTTTGAAACCTTGATTTCAATGATATTAGAATCTCTAATAGTATCAACAATATTAATTTTCTGATAGATAAACAATGTATCAATAGTGGAAATAATAAATTGTCCATTTGGCAAGCCAACCAGTTGCTTGATATCATCAACTGCCACACCTTGTGGTAGTTTTGGAAATTCAACCTTTGAATTTCCTGTTCTAACGTAAATTTTGTCTCCAATGTAAACAATACTTGAATCTGCAAAAGCTATAAATTTTATATTAACTTTATTTGGCATATTAGCTGTAAGCCTAAACTTGCCCTTTTCCAGTTTAATATCATCATAAATATAATATTGATCTGAAGTTGCAATAAGAAGTCTATCATTCAATGATTCCACATGTATTATATTCTCAATTTCAATATTATGCTTGAAAATTGACTGATTTGCATCCCAGATCTTAACTGAGCTTGCAGTTTGAGTCCAAAAAAGGGAATTATCGCTAGATTTATTATTTCTATTTGAAAGCCATTGAAGTTTTAAGATATTGTTTGGCTCACCTTGTAGTTTTTTCAGTAGGTTCAATTCAAACGTTTTTGAGTTTTTCTTAATTGACCAAATTTTAATAACTAAATCGCTAGAAGCTGACAGTATCTTGTTAGTGACATCATTAGCTGATATTGAGTTTATCACATTTTCATGGGCCGCAAATTCAAACAAGTTTTTATCATTTCTCTGAGCTAATGAATTCAGTAAATCATTTGATTCTTTTTTAAACTTTTCTTCCTGGCTATTCATCACCTCGTTGTCATTTTCACCAACAATTGTTTGCACATCTTCATTATCACTTTCTCCTGGAACTGGTATTTCATGCGTTGATGGATCAAATTCAATATTCTTGTTTAAACTTTGCTCAGCCAATCCCTCACTAATTTCGTCAACAGAAGAAGGCGGCGCCATAGAACCGTCAATTGTCATACCTGACTCTGCTTCTGGCTCGGGCGAGGGATAACTGTTGCTGGTAGTATTAAACATATCGTTGTTGTTGGTCAGGGCTATACTCTTCCCCAGTGGATTGATATTATTACTAAACTCAGCACTATTTGAAATAAGTTTAGTGTTTGTCACTGGACGAAGCACATATGAGACTTCCTCCAAGCGCTTCTGGAGGCGGTCTCTTGCCTCCTTTAGTGGGTTGAGGTCTAGCGGCTTGATTTTTCCGTTATATTTGGCATTATCATGTTGTTTGTGATTATTTTTGGAATTCAATTGTCCACGTAGTTTGTGATTCTCTTCGGTGAGATTTTTCACTTGCCCTTCTAAGTGAGCTATTTTGGCATTCATTTCACCAATTCTGGCCTCGAAGTCAATTCTGTCTTTCTCATTTCTGGTGAATTCACTTTGCAAATAATGAATTATCCCAGGCAAAGAATATGAATTCTGTTTATGCTCCATTTTGCTTCAATGTGGATGCTTTTGTTCCCTTAGCCTAAAATGCGATATCAAACTGTTTAAATATATTTCCTCAGCAGCAAACAACAGACAAACAAGCAAATAATTAAACAAACAAACAACAAACAAACAAAAATAATTTCAGTTTCAGTTTCTCAATTGATTACGTAATCGAAAAAGATACCGATCTGAAATTATTTGCGAAAAATTGCGAAAAAAAAAAATTTGCGAGTTTTTCAATCTACGAAATTTGTTCGTTTTTGCCATTGAGATGGTGAAATATTAAAATTTGTAATTAAATGTTGGCTTTTTTTTGGGGTGATTTTTTTTGCAAAAAATGCGTCTAATTCAATCAGTAAAAGCAAGTGAAAGAGTTCTTAATCAGAATTTCTCGCTTCCCTTCTCATTTCTTGTCTTTTCTCTTGTTTTTTTAATCCAAACTAAATGGAGTTTACTCTTGTTTTAAGCCAGCTTTTTCGGCAGCTTCGATGGATTTCTTGTCAGTCTTAGCTTCCTGAGCACCACCAAATCCACCAAACAAGGATGCAGCTTTGAATGGCCTTTTCAAGTCATCGGTTGCAGGTTTGTTGAATATGTGGATCTGAACAATGTTAGATTCCAAAGCTGATTTGACTGGGGAAATGGACTGCATTATCAATGGGTTGGTGTACTTCATGTACAAGTGCATGAAAGCCATCATAGCAATACCACTGTACATTCCCTTGATTGCAGCATTGACTTGCTTTAAATCGTAGTCTCTAACAGTGGTGACTTCTAATTTGCCTTCGGTTTCTCCAGCCATGGTGTTTGGTGGGTTAACAAACTTCAATGTGGTCAAGTCGTTCTTCTTTTTGATGATGTATTGAGTATATAAGTAGATGGCAAAGGTTAAAGCAGTGGCTGAGACATAAAGAATTCTGATGTAGAATTTGTTGGTTGGATCTTCCATGTCAATCTTCTTAGAGACTTGCATCATAATAAGCATAATAGCCAAGTTTGAAAGTGCTGGATTCATCTTGGTCTGATTCTCGTGTTACTTTCTAGACGTTTAACTACTGTTGTCTTTTCTTTCTGAATTTAAATATTTCAAAACTAATAATATTAAATAATTTTTGTCGAGATAAAACAGATAAATTTTGTCTTTTTTTCTTTTTTGAATTTTGCGCGATAGTGGGAAATTTGTCCAATTTCCATTTCAAATCATTTTTTTGTCCGCTAAAAAATCAAATAAATTTGCTAAACTTTGACCGTAGTCTACCGGCTTTGCTGGGTTTATATACTTGGTAGCACTCATCACCACTCGGTCCGCAGTAAACAATTTTTTGGACTTGTTCCCTGTAATTTCAACCGGTATAAATTAACTTTTACTGGACAAAGACGTTGTCAATTACTCGTACTTTAACAACTGTGGTTGTCAGCCTCATGCACAAGACACAGAAACATACATAAACACGCATACCGAATTACTATATTTCATATATTACCATTTTTTTCATTCTAGACATTTAGTTCCATGGATTAACATCGTCCTCACCCCAGTCTTTGTGAACCAATGATCCGGGCATCGATAATTCTTTGAACAGTTCATCTCCTTTATCGTTAACAATTCCTCCATCATTTTCTGCTTCTTTCTCGTCGTCTCTATCTTTCTCGTCAAGTTCTTCATTACTCTCTTCCTTGTGCCTGTTCTCGTGATTCTCTTCATCTTCATCATCACCATTTTGATCGTGAACTTCGTCAATCATATCCCAAATCTCATATGGGAGCAAAGGCTGATACTGCAATGATTGGTGTTTGTTCAGTCCGCCTAATCCCGCTCCATATTGATCAATCAGTTCCTGTATTGTTGGTAACGCAACAGGAAATGAATACTCTGAGTTCAAATACAAAAGCTCTTTACCAGTGTAGTTCATTCCTTTGATTTGCTGGTTTTCAGTCTTGGTTTTGTTATATATTAAATTCTTCAATTCCTTTGGAAACTTGTCTTCATCAATCTCATATTTATACTTGTCAACCATTCTGAATAACTCGTTTGAGTTCAAGTATTTTAGATTGTTAATCAAGTCTCTTAAACTTGCTTCATCTTTCAACATAGTAAAACACTGTAAAAATTGTAAAACTTCAAAAAATGGTTCAAAGTGAAGTTTCATAATTGAAAATAAACTCATGTGGTAGAATTTTAAGCCATTATAGCTATTGTCTTCTTCTCTATACCTTAGAACGTCCCTTAATGTCAACTTATCAACTCCTCCTATCAGGTTATATGGGAACTCTTTCAAAATATCATTGTCAATTTCAGGATATTTGGGTTGTCTGTCATTCGATCTAACCCAGTCTTCAACAACACTAACATTAAGTCTTAACTGGATTGCTTTAGCCCTTGAAAAATATTTTTTTGGGTGAGACATAACCCTATTAAATAATGTAGTTGAGATCCAGTAAAGCACACACGACAATGTTTGCTGTGTAATTAAGGAACTGACATTATGTAAATCTAAAACATACAGTAAGGCTCCTAAGGTTTGCGTAATTTTAATTGGTGATGGCTTCAACTGTTCTTTAACTGATGGTGGGTATAACATTAAATAAATCTCATCGTATGTGGTCTTTGGTTGATGTTTCTTCTTAAAGAAATTCCAATCATTTTTATATAATGTCTTGGAGATTTCTGGAATATTAACGTAGTTCATTAAGCAGTCATCAATCAAATCATTTAGTCTAAACTCAATTGAGTTAGTTAGCTCAATAATCAGCGAATGTAAAGTTGTGATCAGTTCTTGTAACACTTTTGGATATCTTTTGAAAAATCCATCATCTCTGCATAAATAATAATACAAAAAATTCACCACTGACAACCAGTAACTTTGCAGCACAATATCTCCCTCCTTTTTAACACTGGTAACACCACCTTTTGAAGAAGTGTTTGATCTAATTCTTGTGAATGCCAAGTTCAGGAAGTTCTCTACTAAGGAGTCCGACTCCTTGATATGATCTGCATATCTAACACACTGGAAAATGACTGCTGCTGGATATGTCGTTTTATGGGCAAATTTCCCATTGAATTCAAATATCAAGTCCAATAATGAAGGAATATCATAATCGTTGAACTTTATGAACTGATTCTTCACCAGCTTGTTCCAGTCAAACTCTTCTTCAAACAATGACTGAGAGGTGACAAACCCACTTGGATCATTATAAAGGGAATCGTCCTTACTGGCCAAAGTCAAGCCGGCCGTCTTTAACTTAATATTATCCATTAGTAAATCATTATCTTCACTGTTTGCGTTGAGAAACGAGCTTTCTTTATAAAATCCGCTATCTGTCGCATCCACATCTACTTGTTTTTCATGCTCTTTAATCAATCCATGCTGCTCAAAGAATGAATACATTTCGCTTCCCGGTGACAAAATTGAAAAAACACTCAATCCATCGTCATTTTTTGCTTTGATATCGGCTCCATGGTTCAGCAACTCAATGATGGCAGCCTCATTCTTAAAATGCACTGCCCACATCAAGGGTGTGTACCCAATTAGCCTATCAGGCTGGTTTATATTAGATGGATTGGATGATAGCAAAATGTCCAAAATTTTGTCATTTTTGAACCCAATTGCGTAATTTATAGGCGTCAAGCCCTGGGAATCAACCTCTGTTACATACTTCAAATTCTCAGGGTTTGATAAAATGTCGAACAAGGTAGAAACATCACCCTCTGCTGCTGCAATTGATATGTCAATCAATGGGTTCTCACCATCTTTAACTGTTGTTTTATACAGTTGTAAGGCCTTCTTGGCAGTTTCTAGTTGTGAAAGCTTAGGATCAATAAAACCAAAGCTGTTTGTAACTGTCTTGACAGTCGACCAGGGATCAAAATCCATGTTTCTTTATTATACAAACTTGTTTATTTATTTACAAAAATTCAATTATTTCAGATAATTTCTAAAGTTGACAAAAAAAGTCGAGTTCCGGACAAAGCGAGTTCCGGGAATTTGCTACAAATTAAAGTTCGAAAACAACATGTAGTTCTTTATATAAAGGAAGCAAGTAAGTTTCAGGCCCACTTCTTTAATATGGTTTTTCTACTTAGAGATTTACTTTTATGCAAACCTGAAATTGGTAATTTTTCTTTTTCTTCGTCTTCATCATCATGTGTAATTTTATCGTTACTGGAATTAAAATGTGAAAAGCTGTGTAAAAATGACATTGAAAATCTTCTTCTCGGTTTATCATTCTCAAAATATTGAGGGCTTGGTGCAAATCTAATAGTTCTTTTTCTCACATTGCTTTTGACATCTTTCTCACTTTCACTTTCATCATTTTTACTATTTTCATTATAATCATATAAGTCATCATCAAAGTGCTTGGGCTTCTTGCTCCAGAAATTCAATCTTTCTTTAATAAAATGAGCAGCCCTTTCTTTTCGTTTGGTCGTATTTGATCTCGGTAAAGGAGTTGGAATATATTCAGTCAAGGTTCTTGACGTACCAAGTTTGGCCACTAATAATGTCGATATGGAATCATTGGTACTTGGTGCAATTGAGGTGTTCAATGTCATTTCTTTATCAAGTTCTTCTGTTGAACTATTTGCACCAATCACTCTGGAATGAATAGTTGTGTCATTGTAATTGAAATTTTTTGAATTAATTATCTTTTGAACATCTTCAGCTTCATTGGAAAGAATTTCACTTGATTTTGGTAGTTTAAGCTCCTCATCAGCATACTCTGCTGCATATCCTTGTAATGATTTACCTGAATCTAGCGAAAAATCAGATTTGATTCGTTTCTTTCTTGTAAAAGTCGAACTTCTCATTAATGATTTTCTCCAACTCAACTTTTCCTTTGGTTGTTCTAAAACCTGATCACTAGAGCAATCATTGTAACCATCACTTAAATCGGAGTTATTATTCTCAAAAACTCCATGCTCAGCACTATCTTTATTTGATTTGAATATTTTTGAAACCTTTTTATGTCTTGATCTATTTGCTAAGAATCTATTATTAACTTTCCAGACATTATCATCTTCGGGTTCTTGTTTAAAATCTCCCAATAGTGATGCTTCAATAGACTTCTCATGCAGATCCTGCGCTTCGATATCAGTTTTACCAGTATTTCCATTCTTTTCAATGAAATGAGATTCATCAAAATTCAAATCCTCCTTAGTGACAAGTTTTGTTAACCCATTTTCTTCATATAATTTGGCAGTTAGTGTACCTGGCTCTGATAGTCCATCAATCTGCTGCTTTGGAATTAGATCTGGAGAGTTAGTCTCAACATCAGGTGTTTCAATACTAGTTTCTTGCTTGTGATCTTTTAATTTAGTTCCCAGCCCATCAACTTTGATTTCAATCTCTTCATTAACTAACTTGTTAGTTGATGACTTGAAATATTGAGTTGAAGCAGATAGAACTCTGGCAGAAATCTTTTGAAATAAGCCATTAGGTTTTTCACTTGTTGAGTGCAAACTATTTGAAGATTTTGGTTCAATGAGTTGTTGTTCGTCAACACTTGCGGTGTAAGTACCTAAAGTTGCGCCATCTGCATTTATTTTCAGATGATTCAATGGGATTGATTGAGAGATTAAATCAATCTCTTTATTAAAAACTTCAAATTCATTGAAAAAGTCATCATTCTCAAGGGCTTTATCCAAAGATTCAATCCAATCTCCTTTTGATACATTTTCATAATAATTTGGATTTTCATATGCCAGGGCAGTTGTTGAAATGTATTCAGTTCTGAATTCATTTTTTATCAAATCAATCATTGAATTTTCAGTATAAGCAGTTTGTGGTGCAATTTGATTTTCTACTAAAATGCCTGAAGAGTAGTTATATTGATTAACAGTGAGCACTTCAGTTTGGTCTTTGGTACCTTCTTGAAATATATTTTCTGCTTCAGTAGCATCATCTTGCTGGGCAATTCCTTGTTTAATAACATCGCTTTCATCAATCAAAAAATCATCAACAATATTTCGTTCATCATGAAGAGGCTCAAACTCGTCATTTGACTTCAAGCCAAAAGAATCAAAGATTTGATTCTTTTCATCCTTAATTTCTTTTGCATCATTCAAATCTTCAGGATTTTTCAGAGGCTTATTTAGTTCGAATGAGTTTACTTCGTTAAAATTTGTATTATCAAAGATTTCATCCTCAATCAAACTCTCAGCAGTGATTAATCTGAAGCTGTTATGTCCGTTTTCCGTTCCCTTTCTATCTTCATTCTCAATATCAGCAATAAATGAATTAATTTCTTCACTTTTCAAAAAATAATCATCACCTTCAAAACAATCGACCTCGTCATTAATCGATGATTCTTTATTAATTGAGAATTTTTGCTTTAAATCACTTTTAAAGTAATTTAATTCTTGAACTTCATTGTTAGCTCTTATTTTGAATTTCTCAAAATTAATTTCATCAAATGATGAGTTGTTGTTATTATTTAACGCTTCTAATGAGTTAAACAATTCATAATTATCATTTGCATCTAAATTTAAATTCATTTCAAAGTCCTCAAAGAGTTTATTTATTTCATTTCCACCTGATGAATCATTGCAGTTAACAATATCTAGAATATCACTATTTAATGAGAAGTCAATATCATTCTTAGTGATAAGTGATTCAGGTACCTGATTATCATTATTACCAGTATCGTTTTCGCTATTATCAATCCCATTATCAATAGCTAAAACTGCTGGATCAATACAATTCGTTGAAACAGGTGTTGATCTTGAAGTATTATTATCAACCAATGGTGGAGCAGATTGTGCAGTTTGAGCACTACCTTTATAATTGCTCAGTATAATGGAGTTTTCAACTCTTAAATCACTCAATAAAGACTTAATAATCTCATCATTATCTGATGTTCCAGCACTTTGGCTCCTCATTGCAATTCCAACACTACCAATTTTGGACAGTTCATTTGGTAGTTCTGACATGTTATTTTATCCAATTAACCTTAACCTTATGAACCAAGTGTTTTTAACAGAGAAACCAAATGGAAAAGAAAAAGTAGCTAAACTTTTGTACCAGCTAATAGAAGGTTCAATTCATGCATTTTCCAATTATTCATTTCAATTCAATTCAATGACACAAAAACAACTTCATTTCTGTTTGTTTACAAAATATTTTCATAATTTAAAAAGGTGAATTCCGACTTCCTAAAATTCCGGTTTGGCAATATTTCAGAAATTGACAACTTGAATTTTTGCTGCAAGGAAACTTATTTACTGTGTTACAGATAATTTTGTATAAGAAGCGCACCAAGGGAGGATTTTATAGTTAGATAATTTACATAGTTTTCAACAAGTTGAAGAGTTATAGAAGCAAATTGTTAAGGAATGATTATAATAGAGAAATTAAGGTCATTAACTCTACTGGTTACAATAATATCAATACTTAACCTGTTTATTGCTGGAGTTAATGGTGATAATGATATTTCAAGTGATGAAGACAAGGATGAACAACCACCAGAAGAACCAAAGCTGAACCCATGCTCGGTTATCCATCCTCTGACTAACGGGTTTTACGACTTGAGTGATTTAAGCTCAATTTATAAGGAGTCCTTAGTGGGGTGGGTTGCTAAGGGTCATGATTACAACACTAATTTTACATTAGGAATTTGCTCTTCACCATTAAAACCCAATGTTGAGATCAAGAACAATAATTTCAAATCAGCAATTGAAATCAACTCGTCAGATGTTGGTGGGTTTTACACCAACCCTAACGGTGATAGATTTTCTATTGGGAATTTCAATACAACACCAATTTTCAGAGGCAAGAAACTAACATTACAATATAATAATGGTAGCTTTTGTCCAAATGGAATTGACAGAAAATCAACCATCTTATCATTTTCTTGTGATCGTGAGATTTTGTCAAAAGCTGCAGTCTCCTTTGTTGGTGTGCTTCATGACTGTGATTATTTTTTTGAAGTTAGAACTGTTCATGCATGCCCAACTGCACAAAAGGCTGATAACTTGGCTTTGATTTGGATATTTTTGTTCATCTTCTTAGCTGCATTTTTGGTTTACTCCAGTGGTGGCTTCTTATACAAAAGAATTGTTTTGAATCGTCGTGGTTGGAGTCAAATACCCAGCTATGGTATTGGAAATAAGGTTACCAATGCGTTCCAGCAAAATGTAAGTTATCAAGACTGATTTATTTATTATTTATACACTTTTCATTGGAAATCCAAATAGACATTTAGAAGCAAAGAAAGAAGAAAAGAAATAATTCCAAAAACCTATTGAACTGTATAAAGAACTTGAAAATTAACATTAATTCTTTAGTGGTCAAGAAGTAATTCCAGAGGTTCTGATGTTATTAGCATGAGCTCAGATAGATATGGATTTATGGATGATCAGAATAACAATAGTACTAATAATTACCAAAATGATGAAATTGCTCAAAATAATCTGATTGACTCACTGGATGCCTAGTTGTGTTTACAGTTGCTTTTTCCAATGAAAGAACATCCTGTCTTACCATTCTAGGCTATTTAATTATTTAATTCTTTTTATCTATTTTATATCACATTATTTTATATTCACCTTGTAAATCACAGATAATGCGCTCTTAGTCATACAGTACCAATTATTATTTCTTAAGTAGGGCAGTCACGCTTACTTGATTAGGGCTTCGTCAAAAACTGTGACTTTATAAAGAATGTACGGATGTTGATTTTGTAACTAATTAAAAATTTTTCAACAATAGAAATTGCCTGTTTCGGTGGAATTCTGTTACGTAGCAAAAATTAAAAAGGATTTCCAAAAAATTTTTTTTTCTTTCTTTCCCTTTCCTCTACAACTAAATTTATATCATTCAAAATGGTAAGTTGATGAAGTAATGAGCAGTGACGCTTGGAATAATACTGAATTGAGTGCGATTGAGTCACTGAGCTTGTTGTGTATGCGATGAGCTTTATGATTCAATCGGATCAGCAGTATTTTTCAAGATCTTTGCTATTTTTAATAACCCACAAAAGACTTTATGGGTTATGGGTGAAAATGAATTTCATACTAACATGTTTTCCAGGGTAAAGAGAAAGCTCACGTCAACGTCGTTGTTATTGGTCACGTCGATTCTGGTAAATCAACCACCACCGGTCACTTAATTTACAAGTGTGGTGGTATTGACAAACGTACCATCGAAAAATTCGAAAAAGAAGCTGCTGAATTAGGTAAAGGTTCTTTCAAATACGCATGGGTCTTAGACAAATTGAAGGCAGAAAGAGAAAGAGGTATCACCATCGATATCGCTTTGTGGAAATTCGAAACTCCAAAATACAATGTTACTGTCATTGATGCTCCAGGTCACAGAGATTTCATCAAGAACATGATTACTGGTACTTCCCAAGCTGACTGTGCTATCTTGATTATTGCAGGTGGTACTGGTGAGTTCGAAGCTGGTATCTCCAAGGATGGTCAAACCAGAGAACACGCTTTATTAGCTTTCACCTTAGGTGTTAGACAATTAATCGTTGCTATCAACAAGATGGACTCTGTCAAATGGGACGAAGCTCGTTTCGAAGAAATTGTCAAGGAAACTTCCAATTTCATCAAGAAAGTTGGTTACAACCCAAAGACTGTTCCATTCGTTCCAATCTCTGGTTGGAATGGTGACAACATGATTGAAGCCTCCACCAACTGTCCATGGTACAAAGGATGGCAAAAGGAGACCAAAGCTGGTATCTCTAAAGGTAAAACCTTATTAGAAGCTATCGATGCTATTGAACCACCTGTCAGACCAACTGACAAGCCATTACGTTTACCATTACAAGATGTTTACAAGATTGGTGGTATTGGAACTGTGCCAGTCGGAAGAGTCGAAACCGGTGTTATCAAACCAGGTATGATTGTCACTTTCGCTCCAGCAGGTGTCACTACTGAAGTCAAATCTGTTGAAATGCACCACGAACAATTAGCTGAAGGTGTTCCAGGTGACAATGTCGGATTCAACGTCAAGAACGTTTCCGTCAAAGAAATCCGTCGTGGTAACGTCTGTGGTGACTCCAAGAACGACCCACCAAAAGGTTGTGACTCTTTCAACGCTCAAGTTATTGTCTTAAACCACCCAGGTCAAATCTCTGCTGGTTACTCTCCAGTTTTAGACTGTCACACTGCTCACATTGCATGTAAATTCGAAACTTTATTAGAAAAAATTGACAGAAGAACCGGTAAGAAAGTTGAAGACTTACCAAAATTCGTCAAATCTGGTGATGCTGCTATTGTCAAATTTGTCCCAACCAAACCATTATGTGTTGAATCATTCACTGAATATCCACCATTAGGTAGATTCGCTGTCAGAGACATGAGACAAACCGTTGCTGTTGGTGTCATCAAATCTGTTGAAAAATCCGACAAAGCTGGTAAAGTTACTAAATCTGCTGCTAAAGCTGGTAAGAAATAAGTTGGTTAATTTTATTAAATTAATTTAGTTTATTTATTATCCAATTTATAATTGAGTACCTTTGATATTGTAGATTTTGTTCATGATGCTGCGTTAATGAACCAGTCGTATAAACACCAAATACTTTTACTTCAGTATATCTACTGTGAATTATATAAGAAGGCGTGGCTGACTAAGCAAAGTCACAAAATAAAAAAACAAAATGAAAGAAATAAAAGCGAAATGAACTTTTTAATTGTTTTTTGACTAATTTGCATAATAAAGGTGAATTTAGTTGCATTATTTAGCTAGGAGAAACCTGTGGTGTCTTTTTGGTGTTTGTGTCTAGTGTATTTTAGTAAAATCTGGAGCAAGAAAGTTTGAAATCAAATTACTCAAGTGAAATATCCCTAAAGTTTGTTATCAATAAAAATAATTATATCACACATTTTGTGCAAACTAGCATTGAATAGATAAATAATAGTATAAGATGGCTAATAAGAAGAAAACACTTTTAAAAGTGATTATTTTGGGAGATTCAGGTGTTGGTAAAACATCTTTAATGCAACAATTTGTCAATGGCAAATTTTCTAATCAATATAAGGCAACAATTGGTGCAGATTTCTTAACAAAAGAACTAATTATAGATGAGAAGCCAGTGACTATGCAATTATGGGACACTGCGGGACAAGAAAGATTTCAATCTTTAGGGGTTGCCTTTTATAGAGGAGCGGATTGCTGTGTTTTAGTTTATGATGTTACAAACCAAAAGTCTTTTGAAAACATATCATTGTGGAAGGATGAATTTTTGATCCAAGCCAATGTCAAGAACCCAGAGAACTTCCCTTTTGTTATCATTGGTAACAAAATTGATGTTGATGACTCCAAAAAGGTTATTAGCTCCAAGAAGGCCCAACAGTTTGCAGGAAATCTAGGTAATTTACCTCTATTTCAAACCAGTGCCAAAGAGGCTATAAATATTGACCAGGCATTTGACGTGATTGCCAGAAATGCGTTACAGCAGGAGGAGAACGATGAATTCAATGACGAATTCAACGACGCAATTAATATTCAATTGGACTCAGAAAACAGTGGTTGTGCGTGCTGAGCTTTAATTTTATTTCATATCCAGCATTCACGAGCAACATTATAATAGTGAATTTTATATTTATTTTTAAATCTAAATTCAAGTTGAGATCTTGATTGGTCTGCACGTGTAGTAAGAAATTGTAGCGATTTCAGTGATAAAAAAGAAACCCACTAAAAACTTACATAAAGTTTATTTAATACTGAAAAATTTAAATTTTACTGATTTGTCTTAATTTAGTTATTTGTTGATTGGTTTAGTTGGCATACAGTTGTTAAAGCGTTGGTTTAAGGTGGCGCAACTGAAAGTATTTAGGAAATCAATAGTAAATCGGGTTTATTGGCGTGAAATTGAGCAACGAAGCGGGCTAGAAGAGATAACAAAACAACACGACACAACACAACCCAGCAAATGATATAAAGCAACCACAACCACAACCACAGTAACGTACACAGAGAACCAGAACACAACACATCAGCAATGGTACAGCAGAGAGAACTACCCAAGAATTTCATATACTGTGAGAAGCAGGACCTGATTATCCTGATATCAAGGATGCTCAAGTCACTGATAAAGATAAACGATGGCATTAACAAGCTGGATGAGACGCTGATTTCCTCAGAAAACCTTACCAGGTTCCATTCAAGAACTCCTCCGGGAATCTCAGTCTTCAGCTACCTAGCAAGACTTGCTAAATACTCTTCATTGGAAAACGCAGTGCTCCTATCAACCATATATTACATTGATTTATTGTCATCTGTTTACAAGTCGTTCACGCTGAACTCACTTACGGTGCATAGATTTTTGCTGACGGCAACGACAGTAGGCACCAAAGGACTGTGTGACTCGTTTTGCACCAACAACCACTATGCAAAAGTTGGCGGAATCCATATAAACGAGCTGGAGATACTTGAACGAGAATTCCTGATCAAACTGAACTATAAAATACTGCCTAGAGATATTCAGTTGTACAAGGAAGGTGCAGGCAGCAGCATGGAGCGCAGCAAAGAGAGAAGGACGGAAAACATGGACTATAACGTATTGGACTTGTACTACAAAAAGATGATTGCTTTAGTGGGCAAAGAGTACAATATTGATGACGATGAGAGTGCCATCACTGAGAGCATTGAGTTTTTGCTGAGCAGCCGGCATGGCAGCACACAGCAACAGCACGACGACGAAATACTGACCAACAATGCGCATCACATAATAAAAACCAACCCGGACACTCTGCCTGACGAGATTTTCGTCAAGAAGATGAGAATGCTGAAGAGCGAGAGGCTCCAGCAGCAGATGCTGCCACTACAGCTGCAGCCTGTGTCGCAAAACGCTAATGTGGTGCCCAGGGCTCAAATGCAGCCTGCCGCAGAAATCAAAACCCCACTAGCGCACCCGCGAGCTGCAGCGCTCAAGACAGCGACTGTCAACACTGCCAGTACGGGAATATCCCCAAAGTCGCCTCTGAAAAGGCCCATAAACCCAGACGAAGAGCTCCAGTTCGTGCCCAAGGCGAAGAAGAAGAATTAGCTCAGTGCTTATATCAGCATATGCTCAGCACTTACGTCAGCGGGTGATCTCGGTAAACGTCGCATTTCCCGCGCTGAAGAAACTCATTTTTTTTGAAAAAAAATAGACCTCAGCGGCATGGTTAATGAAGGAGATTGGCAGAATTTTGTGTCAAAGTTGGGACTGAAATTTGGCGTTTAGACAATGGGAAAGGAGGCCAACTGCAGCTGAAACATACCAAAGTATGTGTAATTGAACCGTATTCCGCAGTGGGCTCGAAACTGAATCTTGGTGTCTTCACCCAAACCTCAAAAAGTCCAAATTAGCAGTCCCAATTAGAGTTTGGGACGTCTAGCGAGTTGAGAATGCGGGTTGGTGATACCTGTGTTACTGGCATTGCTGGTGCCTGGAGCCGCTGGAGGTGTCCCCTACTACTACATGTGGTGCACAGGCCCACTAGAAGAGCCATGCAAGCTTGCTACAGACGCACAGGGTGCTGCTCGTGCCGGATCTAGAATCCAAACGCTTTGTAACTACTTAGTTAGTCTTCGGCTGAGACTGGTGTATAAAGAAGAGGTTCAGCTTTTATTCCTCCGAGGAGTAACCACTGTAGGAGATTCTCTTTCCACTGGTGTAACTTCTGTGTAGAAATTGCAAACCCAACGCACCCATAAACCAACTAATAAACCTCATTACTTAATTTAACTTACTTAATTGAAATTTTTTTCTTTTTTTTGCATGATTCATTGAGTGAGAAAATTTCTTAAAGCCTTTTGAGAATTTTGCAAACATCCAACAACCACTAGAAGAAGCAGAAGCTACGGAAAGGGAGTACCAAAATCAAGATGTCATTAGTGAGTAGCGCTGACGATTGTAGTCTGGGCAAAAAAGAGCACACAACTAACGAGAAACAGGTTAATACACCACAATTCGAAGAAATGGAGGACCTCAATATCGCTGGATATGAGCCATTGGTCTCACCAGAGCTATTACAGCACGAAGTCCATCCTACCAAGTTCTCACTAAAGACCGTCACCAAGGGTAGAAAAGACGCAATCAGAGTTATCAAGCAAGAAGATGACAGATTGTTGGTTATAGTTGGACCATGCTCGATCCACGACTCAAAAGCTGCTTTGGAGTATGCTACAAGACTACAGAAGCTCAGTGCTGAGCTAGAAAACGAGCTTGTGATTATCATGAGAGCCTACTTAGAAAAACCAAGAACTACAGTCGGCTGGAAAGGTTTAATCAACGATCCTGAATTGAATTCCACTTTCAACATCAACAAAGGATTGAAGATTTCCAGACAGTTATTCTGTGACTTGACCAACAAGGGTGTTCCAATTGCATCAGAAATGTTGGACACTGTCTCCCCACAATTTTTAGCAGACTTGTTGTCGTTTGGTGCAATTGGTGCCAGAACTACAGAGTCCCAACTACATAGAGAACTGGCATCCGGTTTGTCATTCCCAATCGGATTCAAGAACGGTACTGACGGCACTTTAGATGTTGCCATCGATGCAGTGATGGCTGCTTCACATCCTCACCATTTCATGGGTGTCACCAAACATGGTATTGCTGCCATCACTTCTACCAGAGGTAACGAGAACTGTTTCGTCATCCTCAGAGGTGGTAAGAAGGGTACTAACTACGACGAAGAGTCAATCAAACAAGCCAAGGAGAAACTGAATGGCGGTGTTTTGATGGTTGACTGTTCTCACGGTAACTCAAACAAAGATTACAGAAACCAGCCAATTGTTTCCAAAGAGGTTGCCAGACAAATTGCCAACGGTGAAGACAAAATCATTGGTCTGATGATCGAATCCCACATCAACGAGGGCAAACAGTCCATTCCAAAAGAGGGTAAAGAACACCTGAAATACGGTGTTTCAATCACTGACGGATGTGTTGGCTGGGAAACCACCGTGGAAATGCTCACCGAGCTTGCACAGGCCGTGAAAGCCAGAAGAGCACTTAAGAAATAGGCTCAGAACACTCAAGAAATAGGCTGCCACTGCTCCACTAACTGTACTCTCATATTCAATACATGTTGATTATATAATGTTTTGCTGTATGTACGTAAGCGCTGAGTCATCAGTATGATTATGTAATACCTCCGAAGTGTATTACGTTGGTGATGAGTCAGCTGCGAATTGATTATATAATTTTGATGGTTAATGACTAATAAATTTTCAGCTAACCAACATTTTCACTTTTTCGATTGCAGTTAGTCAGAGCTACAGAGAAGTCCCGTGTGAGAGATGACCGTTGTTCATATCATTGACGTTGAGAGTGGGAATTTGCGCTCGCTGCAGAACGCTATTGAGTTTCTGGGCTTCGAGACTAAACTAATCAAAGAGTCCAATGATCCAGAACTCTCAAGAGCTGAGCTACTGTTCTTACCAGGTGTGGGTAACTATGGCCATTTTGTCCACCAGGTGAATGAGAAGGGGTTTGTGGACCCTATCAGGGCGTACATTGCGTCTGGCAAGCCCATTATGGGGATTTGTGTGGGGCTTCAGACGCTGTTTAACGGGTCTGAAGAGAGTCCAGGTGTTGATGGATTGAAGATAATTGACTTTGAGCTCACCAAGTTCAACACCAAAGAGAAGTCTGTTCCGCAAATTGGCTGGAACTCGATCTCAGCCTCCAACTTGCACCAAAATAAGTTGTTGTTTGATATTAACCCAAACAACCGCTACTATTTTGTCCATTCGTATGCTGCGATCCTCAATGACACCATCAAAGCAGATATGTTGGCCAAGGGATGGGACCTGCTGACAACCAAGTACGGGGACGAGGAATTCATTTCTGCAGTGTCATACAAAAACATCTTTGCGACGCAGTTCCACCCTGAGAAATCAGGCCAGGCTGGGTTAAACGTGATCAAGGCGTTCTTGACGCAAAACAAGTACTCTGCTTTGCCAGCTGAGCTGAACAATGTGAACGACGGCAGCAATAACGGGCTTTCAAGAAGAATTATTGCATGTTTGGACGTGAGAACCAACGACCACGGTGACCTGGTTGTGACCAAAGGTGACCAGTACGACGTTAGAGAGAAGGACGCCAATGGCGGTGACGTGAGAAACCTCGGCAAACCAGTCCAGCTGGCTGAGAAATACTACAAACAAGGAGCTGACGAAATAACGTTTTTGAACATCACCTCGTTCAGAAACTCGCCAATTGCCGATGCACCAATGCTCAAGGTGCTGGAGCAGGCTGCGAAGACGATTTTTGTGCCACTGACTGTCGGCGGTGGGATCAAGGACGTGGTAGACCCAGACGGGACTAAAGTCCCAGCACTGAAGGTGGCCGGGTTATACTTCAGGTCCGGCGCGGATAAAGTGTCTATTGGCACAGATGCGGTCTCAGTTGCGCAGAAGTACTATGCCAATGGCCAAAGGGGAGATGGCACGTCGCCAATCGAGACCATTTCCAAGGCGTACGGGGCGCAGGCGGTTGTTATTTCGGTGGATCCAAAGAGAAGTTATGTGAGCTCACCTAGTGAGACTCGCAACAAGACTTTCAAGACCGCTAGACCAGGTCCGAACGGCGAGGAGTACTGCTGGTACCCTACGACTATCAAGGGAGGCAGAGAGACGACGGACCTGGGCGCGTACGAGCTGGTGCAGGCGTGCGAGGCCCTGGGCGCAGGTGAGATCTTGCTGAACTGCATTGACAAGGACGGGTCCAACTCGGGCTACGACCTGGAGCTGATCAACCACATCAAGTCCGCAGTCAACATCCCGGTGATTGCCTCCAGTGGGGCAGGCAAGCCTGAGCACTTTCTGGAGGTGTTCAACAACACCAGAACCGATGCTGCTCTGGGTGCAGGCATGTTCCACAGAGACGAGTACACTGTGCACGAGGTCAAAGAGTACCTGAAACAGCACGGCCTACAAGCAAGATTTGACTAAATAGAGTAATTCGATTCCCTGTATAAATTCAGTCCTCGTCTAGTTTATCCTCTCTCTTCTCAGCGTCCTCGTCGCTCAGCTTGACACCGCCACTGACCGAGAACTGCCCACCGGCGCCCACAAGCAGCATGTCGTGGTCCTGGGTCGCGGTGTTCTTGATCCGGGTTGGGGTCTCAACGTCCTCGCCTGCCGGGCCTAGTCCCAGTGCGTAAGTCTCACCAAATCCCCACGAGTACACCACTCCGTCTTCTGAGATGGCCAGCGAGTGGTGCGAGCCCACCGCGATGGATCTGAACTTTGGCACGTTGCTCAGCTTGGTAGGAACCGGAATGGATCTTGGCTTGCCGTGCACGTCTCTGAACGTGTCTTCTGGCAGGTTGTCTTTACTGATACCCACCTCAAACATGTCGATTCTGCCGAACGAGTACAGCGAGCCGTCCTCGCCCAGTGCCAGCGAGTGGTGCTCCCCGGCCGCAATCTTGACAATCTTCTTGTCAGACAAGCTCGTCACCTCCGTTGGTATAGAGATGATGGACCCGTCTTCCAGGTCGGACGAGACTCCACACTGGCCGAACTGGTTCAGCCCCCAGGTGAGCACCTTGTCGTCCTTTGTTATTGCAAAGCAGTGGAACTCCCCAGACGCAATGTACTTAACGTCCACCAGCCCAAACTCTCTAGGCTCCAGGGTTCTCAGCCTGTTTCTTTCCATTATCTTTCTACCCAGCTGGAACTGCTGCCCGTTCCCCCACGCGTACACAACTCCCTTTCTGTCCAGGCCCAGAATGTGGTCCTTGCCGCCTGCTAGCTGGACAATGTCCTTGAACTCGTCTACCTTAACAGGCGTCTTCTGGATCAAAGTGTTATGTTTGAACCCCAGAATCCCTTCGTTGCATCTAAACGTGCCCCACGCGTACACCT
This sequence comes from Starmera stellimalicola, assembly GCA_030580055.1. Classification (NCBI taxonomy): domain Eukaryota; kingdom Fungi; phylum Ascomycota; class Saccharomycetes; order Phaffomycetales; family Phaffomycetaceae; genus Starmera; species Starmera stellimalicola. Next base: position 1,201,973 of record JAKTSD010000001.1, on the reverse strand, counting down.
GGCCGTCCTCAAACAGCACTGCCGACAAGTTGTCCGTGGCGCACAGCTGTGCGATCTTCAACCCGGATGGCAGGCCCTCAACGAGGCCTGGCGTGGACTCGGCCTCATTCAGGTCTGCATCCTCGTCATCATCGTCGCTGCCTGCGTCCATGTCCTTCAGCACTTCCTTGGACTTGGACGTGTCTCTCGCCAGCACAAAGCTGTCGTTGCTTCCCCAGGACCACACTTGGTTCTTACTGTCCAGAGCCAGCGTGTGCATGCCCCCAACGGCAAAATCCACGATTCCCAGGTCCTTTAAGAACGGGTTCAGTCTTGGTCTCTTCACTTCCTTGGTCTTGGAGTCCGGGCCCAGTCCCAGCTCGCACATTGACCCGGTTCCAAACACAAACACGTCCAGCTCGGTGGTCTTTGCCGTTGCAAAGTCATTGATAATTGGCAGACTTTTGAACGAATTGAATGATCTCCCGGTGTGTCTCACTCTTTTCACGCTTTTCTCGCCGGAATCGGCATCTGGCGCTCTTTTTCTAACTAGTTTGGCCATTCTGCTGCTTCTATCGGGTGCTCAACGTGTACAACAGGCGCTTCAGGTGATTATTTTGTTTACGTTTTTACTGAAGTTTTTTTGCCAGTCGAAAGTGCTCATAACCATGCGAGTTCCGACCCCCGGAATTCCAAAATCACAGGCTGCCCAGCTGGCCTCACAGTGGCCTCAAACTGCTGACAGTGGACACATTGCTGAGTGGGCCTCACATTGCTGAGATGAGTCTCACGCTCACTGGGCTGAGCAAGTACCAGCCTGGGTGTCCATGAGCCAGTGTTTAACAGCATACACCTAACAAAGATGCACCTGTCATCCTCTACTCAGCCCGGGTCTTTTGACTCTCCAGTTCTTGGAGCTTATCCCAGCCCTTTTACCTCTGCCGGCCACCGTGCCTGGGCTAGGCTGCCCCACCAGCTCAGCTCACACCATCACGCCGGGTCACCTCATCGCACATGCGGCCCGTACCAATAACTTTTCAAAAATCCTAAAATTTTTTTTGAAATTTCAGTCAGCCTTAAACAGCACAGTCCAAGATGGGAAGAGCAAGCAGTAACAAGCTGAAGCAGCGCCACGATCCGCTTTATAAAGATATCTCCACAGAGGGAGGTAACCTGAGAACCAAGGCCAGAGGCAAAAAGAAGAGCGAGAAAGATGATGAAAACGACAATGAGTTTATCGATAGCACCTCGTCTAGAAAGATTTTACAGCTAGCCAAAGAGCAGCAGGAAGAAATAGAAGAAGAGGAAGAGGACCAGGCTGGTAGTGCCAAGGACAGTTTCAGCTTTGCGTCGAGATTTGTCCAGGAGGAAGATGACGATGAAGAAGAAGAAGAAGACTATGAGAACATCTCTAATTTTGGGTCAGAAGGAGACTTTGAAGAAGAGATTGAAGAGATTGACGAAGAAGACGCTGCCTTGTTTGAGAAGTACTTGCAGCAGACACAAAGCTCGAGTGCGTTTGGGGCTGATGGCGGCAGCTATAACCTGGCAGATAAAATTATGGCTTCCATTAGAGAAAAAGAAGAAAAGCTACAGAGCAGCCAGCAGCCGGAAAACGGCATTTCTGGCCACATGGAGAGACCAAAAGACGCTGTTCTATTGCCCCCAAAGGTCATTGCTGCCTATACACAAGTTGGTGTGATTCTGTCAACCTGGAGACACGGTAAATTACCTAAACTATTCAAAGTCATTCCGTCACTAAACAACTGGGAGGACGTTTTGTATGTCACCAACCCAGAGAAGTGGACCCCTCATGTTGTGTACGAAGCCACCAAGCTGTTTGTTTCTAACTTGACTTCAAAACAGGCTGAGAAGTTTGTGGAAAACGTCCTGCTGGACAGATTCAGAGCTGAAATTGAAATCAATGAGGACCACTCAGTCAATTATCACATCTATAGAGCCCTCAAAAAGTCCCTCTATAAACCGGGTGCTTTCTTCAAAGGGTTCTTGTTTCCTCTAGTGAACGATGGGTGCACTGTTAGAGAGGCTACAATTGCGGGATCTGTTTTGACAAAGATCTCCGTTCCAGCAATCCATTCTGCTGTGGCCCTGAACTACCTTCTCAACTTAGACTTCTCTCCTGCAAGTACTGTTTTCATCAGAATCCTGCTGGAAAAGAAATATGCTTTGCCATACCAAATCATTGACAATTTGGTGTTCTATTTCATGAAATTCAGAATAGTTAAAGATGATGTCTCAGGTGATATAATCGATGAAGAAGAATATAAAAAGGCCAAAAAGGAGGCCCCAGCTCTACCTGTCGTATGGCATAAGGCATTCCTGGCCTTTGCTCAAAGATATAAAAATGATATAACTGAAGATCAAAGAGACTTCTTGCTTGAAACCGTCAGACAAAGATTCCACAAAGACATTGGGCCTGAGATCAGAAGAGAGCTCCTTGCTGGTGTTGCCCGTCTGCCTCCTGGTGAACAACAAAAGGAAGAAGTCATGGATGATATATTTTAATCGTGTCGTTGAACTTTAATCAATTTGGGGGAATCATTATTGTCATCATTATTTCATGTAGGTTGCTCGTAATCAAATTTGATGAACAAGGTTGAAAAAATATACTCCTCGCCTTTAAAATCATATAATGGTAAATGTCTATAACCTTGCTGTAGCTGATCTAGTTTACAGCAAAAAACAGCAAATTGAATTTCACCAGTTTTTAGCACTATTTTCAAAAAGTTTAACCCATTATTGTCTATAATCTTTCCTTCAATTCTATAATTGTAAATTGGATTGAAACCATTTGCTTTGATAGCCCTTGTAGTGAAAATTCCATTATTAGATAATTGAGTTCGGTTGGAATTTAAATCAGTAACTTGGAGTTCACCCTCAACTAACTTCGGTTCAATTATTTCAAAAACCATGTAAGGATCAAATGAGTCCTCTTGTTTCAGCTCTTTGGGTCTTGGTAAATATTGTGCACTGATAATCTCGATCGAGAATTTTATAACTTTATTATGATTTTGGTTCAAGTTGTGAAGCAGTCTAAATTTTGAATTAGGATTGACATTTCTCAACGATTCTGGCTTGAGAACATAGCCAGATTTCGAACTGCTATTATTGAACATTGCCTCATTGATTAACTGTCCCTCGTCAAAAGTTTGCCAGTTAGTTGCAACCATCTGAACACCAGCCTTCCAAAACTGAATTGGGTTGAAATTCGAAGAGTTATATCTCATACCAGATGGATACACTCTCATCAAATAACTTCTATTATGTTTGTTAATCAAATAGTTTTTTTCAGAATCTTTAATCATTGAATTGAACGACTTCTCGCTAAATGAAAAAATATGATTAAACGTTTTCGACTCAGGTAATGAAAAGTTTATGAATTTGAGACCCAGCATGTAAACACCTAAAGCACTCAGTTCAGGTATAATCTTTGTTTTGTATTTCTTTGTTGATGTAACCTTTTTGGTGTCCTTTTCAATAATTTCTTCTCCACCACTTGTAGTAGTTGTGGTTGTCATAAATTCTTCATTGGTGGATGAAAAGCTCCTATTTGATAAGCTGCTGTTCTCCTTGGTCTTTTTCACTTTAACTAATATTCTATGCTTCAATTCTAAGGGCGATGGTAATTTAAAATTCTGCAGGTTGATCCTTTCCGTTACTAACGACTCCCCAAAAATATCTTTCAACTGCTCCACAATTACTAGTTGATACTCAGCTTTACAATGCACCTCCAAACTCAATATTAACGGAAAGGGTGTAACAATGAATGCATATTTTCTGATGTTTTCCAGAACATCAATTAAATTGACTGATGAGGTAAATGTTCGACCATGAGACACTACTGGGCCTTGATCGCCATCCCAGATGTCAATTTCAATAGATCTGCAGCCACGTTGTAATGCCTTGGTGTATGCCTCTATAGATGAGCTGCCACCAACCTGTCTGCCTAATAAGTAAGTATTATGAGATGATGAAATGAAGTATTCATTGATCGGTTTGGAGAAATATTCATCGTTATCTTCCAATGAGCTTTTCTGTAGAGCTGAACAGTAGGTTGAAGTTATGTAATTGTTGAAGTCGTCAAAGCTCAAGAAGGACTTACCAGCTGAGAATTTTTCAAATATCTTCAATATTGTTTGATTATTGTTCATTTTTTGAACATTGATAAGGAAAGATTCAAACGTTTCATATGACAAAGTGTCATTATCTCGAACCAAGTCATTAAATATCGTAACAATCTCAGATCTTGTTTTCAACACTTTTACAAATCTTTGAAATTCTGTAAAGTTTAGAAATCCTTTCATATTCAAATCGTTTTGGTTGAATATTTCATGTAAAGAGTTGATGTCAATATTAATGTGCAGTCTTGTCGTCAGTTTCACAACATCGTCAAAACTCAATAACTCTTTCTTCTCTATTCTGGTACAGTCTTTCAATATATAGTTTTTCCAGTGGATTTTGGCGAAATGATCACTTGAAATTGACAGTAACTTCATCAGTTCTCTTCTCTTATTAACCAAGTTGGTTAAAGTAGATATAAACAACTGAAAATCCTCGGGGCTTGACGCGATTATATGCAAAGCCTTCAACTTGTCAGTTGCAATGTCGTTATAAATAATTGTTGCCCATTTTTCTGCATGTTCTTTGGATATTTTGTACTCCTCCCTGTAGTTTTTAGCATCTTGGGATATTTTGATTTGCTGAATTTTGTCCAGCGACATTCTAGAGGATGACTTGTTATTCCAGTACAGCAGTGCGTTGTCAATATCAATCTTGAACACTCTGTGAACTTTCTTTTTGTGTGTTATTCTCAACAACGGCAGACCGCTTTCCACTAGGACTTTGGGTACTTCTGGAGCCTCAAACTCAGTTGGCGACGGATCTCTATGAGCCAGTGGCAAGGAACTGCCATTACTGGGAATTGAATCAGCACCAACCGCGTCTGACAGGGACAGTTCGTCAATCTCAAAAATGTTGTTGATGCAGCTATTGGAGTCCACAGGGTCATACAGCGAGTTTGCTGAGCTCGTCGGAGATGTCACATCGTCAAAATTCTTGGTGATTGGTCCCTCGGTTTGCACCAATTGCTGATCATTCGACAGCAGTCTCGTCTTTCTGAACAGAGTTTTGAACACATTGTCCACTGAGGAGTTCAAAGAGCTGAGGGAGTACGGCGAAGTTGAGCTGGAGCCTGACCCTGAGCCCGCCACAAATCCTGTAGTGGAGCCAGGGCTCGGCTGGGACCCCAGCTGGAAGCCTGAGGGACTTGTTTTGGATCTCGCTAGGTTAAATATAGCCTTGGTGGATGCGTTTGTGGGTATCAGCACTGGCGAGGTTACCGTGGACCGAAGCTTCGAGTAGTGCCGTGCAATTGATGTTTTTCCTGCTTGCTGCTGGGGCAAACCGCCCGGCTGCTCGTCCTGGAAAGCGCTGCTAGAAGGCATTTATTTCATCGCTGTAAAGCCAGTTTGACATAAAAGAAAGAAAATTGCAAAAAATAAAAATATTTTTATATACACTGAGAATATCGATAAGCCCATAGAACAGGCCCTCGCAGCCGCCTGTAGGCGTTGCTGAGCCGCTAGAACTTCTTGAATCCCCAGCCAACACAGTAAACTCTGCCCAGAAAGTACGAGATTGCGCCAGCGAGTCCCAAACAAGACGAGTAGATGATCAGGTTGTTGTACTCTCTCAAGGACTCTCCGCCCAGGATGGCACCACCGATCGGCGTTAGAGCCAGCATGGAGCTCGACACTATCAGGTAGCAGGTGCTGTAACGCTTGCCAAACTCGTCGGTTCTGGAAACCTGGCCACAGCAGGCTGGGGATAGCGACAGAATGGAGCCAGAACAGAAGCCGTAGAGCGCTGAGTACACGTAGAGCACCTTCAGGCTGTACCCGAACGGCAGCCACAGGGTGAAGTTGAACACGACTGACAGCGTGATGGAAATCACCACCACGTTGAAGCAGCCCAGCAGCTTGTCGGAAATCAGCCCAGGAATGTATCTCCCCAGGATGCCCGTGGCGTTGAGCACGGTCACCAGCAGGTAGGCCGTGTTCTCAGGGATTCCGTTGCGGATGGCGTACGACGTGAAGTAGACGGACGAAATCACCAGGGACGACTCGCTCAGGGCCACGCCAATAGAGCAGAATATGAATTTCGGGTCCTTGAGTGCCCTGAAGTCGAACATGTTCTTGAAATAGATCTTGACGAGGTTTGTCTCGCCGGATGCTGCGTCGTCCTTGTTCACGACTCGCTCTTTAATCAGTAAAGTGGCCGAGATCAGGCAGAATGCTGAGAGGAACCCAAAGATTCGCATGGCCCACTGGAAGCCCACCTCTGCATACAGCTTGCGCAGCATCACAGGGAAGATGACTCCACCCACACTACCACCCGTGGTAGCGATACTGCACGCCGTGGCCCTGTTCTTCTTGAAGTAGTGCGAAATGACACCCACCAGAGGCGACATCACCATGCCTGTGCCGAACCCGATCAGCACACCGAACGACAGGATGAACTGGTACACGTCGTGACAGTTGGCTGTGGCAAACATGCCGCCCGCGTACAGCAGCGTGCCCAGCACCATTGGCAGTCTGGCACCCACTCTGTCGAACAGCGCGCCCGAGAACACACTGGACCCGAACGCAAAGAACAGGTAGATGGAGAAGATCCACGATACGGTGGACGCAGACACTGTAGCCAGCTGGTGGGTCGAGACGTAGGCCTGGATAGGCCCCACTGCGTTGGTGAGGCCAAACGCCGGCAATAAGCCCAGAAACGAGCCCAGCAGCACCAGGTTGGCCTTCAGCCCGCCCTCAGGAAACTCCAGGTCCCCGTCCATGTTCAGCAGGTCCGTCTCAGACTCGGTCTCGAGCTCTCGTATGGAATTGGAGTTGCTGGGTGGCGTCAGATCGATGGTGGTCATAGAAGAACGCAGGTGGTAGGACGTCCCTGTTGCCGAAAACGACTCATTCTTGTTGGCCTTGCCGTCCAGATCTTCTCTGAAAACCGCCTTCGGGTGCACCGCGCTGCTCATCGTCGGCTGGTGCTGCTAATTCACTTATTCTCACTTTTAGCAAGCAGCTGGAGGAAACCAAAACATATAAACAATTTGAAAATTTCACTGATTAACCACAAAGATACGCGAAAATGAGTCATTCGCGCACCCCTTCGCTTAACTCGAACCTGGCTGGTGCCGCTGGCGAGCAGATCTCGTACAAGAAGGGTGCGAGAATAAAGAGCGAGCTCAGCGAGAAGAGGAGAAATGCTCTGAAGGAGTACTACAAGCTGAAGGAGCTGGAGGCTAAGAAGAGGAGCAGTGGTGCTGGTGATGGGGCAAAGACCGCCAGCAGCCAGGATGCGCTGCGTGATAACGACAGCGATGACACCGACAACCTGCAAGCACCAATCGAGGAGATTGACATCAACAGCCAGGACTTTAGCGACATTCTCAAGAAGACCAATAAGATCACCACATCCATCAACTTTATCAACTCCAACATCAAGAACATTGTGTACAACAACTACTACGAGCTGATCAAGCTGAACGAGTTTCTGAAGAGCCTGAACACCGAGCCGCTGATCGAGAATTCGGGCGACAAGGCCAACCTGAACCAGCTGGACGGCATAATGGACGAGATAGAGCAGTTTGACCAGCAGTTCAGCAGGCCCATCAACCTCGGGTAACCCCGAGCACCAACACGCCCGAAACACCACACACCAAACTACAACACACCAAACTACAACACACCAAACTACAACGCACCATGAATCCAATATTTCAATCAAATACACACCGAGCTCAGTCTTTCTTAAGCTCAAAATACTCAGTTCTAACACCATCCTTTGTAACAATTAGTATCTCCAGTCCGTCACCAACATGGATATGTCTCTCTGTGGCAGAACTGAAGGCGTCTCTGACTAACTGGATCACCTCGTCCAGCTCCAAGTACTGCACATCTCTCAGCTTAGTACCATTCGACTCAGGGTCATACTGGTTCTTGAAGTTAACTTGGTTGTCCAAAAATGGCATAATCAAACTGGCTGCTGACCCACCTGCTCTACACTGCTCTCTCTCGTACGAACCGACTGGGTCAAAAGAGTAAACTGCTCCTTTACCTTCTTCATCTAATCCGGCAATGATCGTGTGCACATAGTATGGGAAGAATCTCTTGCCATATAGTAGATGTTGTATATATCTGGCTGCTGAACTTATTGAAAGCTTCTTGTTGTGATTGAAGTGATACCATTTCAGCTGCTGCTTGAATCTACTGACTAATGACGCACCATCTGCTGAGAACCCGTTTGCGGATATCACCATGTTGTCACCGGCATCAAACACTTTTGGTTCATAACGTGAGTTAATTGAGTACCCAACTGTGTGTCTTGTATCTCCTGCTAAAACTGCAAAATCTTTACCTGCGATCCCCAAAATTGTACCACCGCTATCAGAGTAAGGATTGAATCTGTGCTCTATTGGCACAGCATTGCTTTCGCTGGAGTACCCAGAGTGGACATTGGCGGCACTCATGTTTTACGTGCTTCGTTTGTTTTCAATTCAACCCAAAACTCGTTTTGCCACTGAATAAAAATGAATTTTGAACTTCAAAATAAAGATTATGTCATAGCTGAGGTAATCACTTCAATCTGATTATGTAAGCCATGGTTGCCCTGCCCAAAGTGTCAAAGTCGCATTTCCTGCCTATTTGGGAAATTCCTCTAATCTGGAGAATATCGCATAATTTACTTTTAGTATATAAGGTGAGATAAAGGGCGTAATTTATTTAACAGGAGTTGAATTTTAGCTTGTACAGCAAAGATGCAGTTAAGTATTTTGGACGAGAAGTCCTCATCAGGTGCAAGTGCAGGAAATTCAACTGAAAGAAGAAGAAATGTCTTGGTAACCCGTTTTATGGTTGCTTTCTGTCTTATGGCAGTTACTTTATACAACTTTAAGCTGTTCAGTTTCCAACACTTAGGAACTTTCGAAACCACTTCAGATGTTTGTCCAGTTACTGAAAAATACGTTCCAAACTCAGACAAGTCCAAGGTTGATGAAATTGTGTTTTCAAAAGAGTTTAGAGATTACGCAGTTAACAAATTGAGTGGAGCTGTTAAAATTCCAACTACGATTACTGACGACGCCCCATCCCCAGTGGATGATCCAAGCTACTACAAGGAGTTTACTAAACTCCATTGGTTCTTAGAATCCAACTATCCAAAGATATACCAAGTGCTAAAAGTTGAAAAGGTTTTGCAGTACGGTTTAGTGCTGACATGGGAAGGTTCAAGCAGCGAATTGAAGCCAATTCTGCTAACTGCTCATATGGATGTTGTCCCTGTCAATGAAGAGACTCTAAACGACTGGGACTACCCACCTTTCAGCGGTTCATTTGATGACAATTATGTTTACGGAAGAGGATCCTCTGATTGTAAAACGTTATTAATCAGTTTATTTAACTCCATTGAGAAACTTATCAACGATGGATTCTCACCAAAAAGAAGCGTTGTTGTTGCAATTGGTTTTGATGAAGAGATTGGTGGTAGAAAAGGTGCTTCTTCAATCAGTGAATTTTTACAGGAAAGATATGGTGCGGATTCATTTTTTGCATTACTAGATGAAGGTGATTCATCAATGCAAATCATCGATAACAGAGTGTATGCGTTCCCATCAATTGCCGAAAAGGGAGCTGCTGAATTTAAGATTGAGTTAACAACCCCAGGTGGCCATTCCTCAATCCCACCAAGCCATACAAACATTGGTATTATGGCGAAACTAATTGATCTAATTGAAGACACGCCATTCAAATCCATTTTGTCTGGAAAGAACCCAACTTTGAACACTTTACAGTGCATTGCAAAGCACTCTGATAACTATTTCAAGAAGTCTCTCAAATACGATATCTTACATGCTACTGTCAACAAGATTTCAAACTCCAATGTTATCAAATACTTGCAAAAAACTCCAATTGGCTCAGTAAAGCTTAGAACCACACAGGCTATTGATATGACCTATGGAGGTGTTAAAGCTAATGCTCTACCTGAGCTAGTAACAATTGTCAATAACCATCGTATCTCAATTGACTCGTCAGTCGATGAAACTATTGAAAAAATTCTGGGAAATATTAAAGTTATCGCTAGAAGATTCAATTTAGGAGTTTATGATCATGAAGATAACGAAATATTCCCAAAAACTGAAAAGGGATTTTTCAAGTTTACTGTAACACATCAACTAGAACCTGCACCGATTTCTCCAATGGAGGGACAATCATGGCAAGTTTTCAGTGGAGTTTTCAGACATATAATCGAAGATTACATGTATCCAAACTCCACATTCCCTGCAGTTGTTTCTGGGGGATTGCACAGTCCAAATACTGATACAGCCAAATACTGGAACCTAACCAAGAACATTTACAGATATAACATTGGAGTTGCACCAATGGGATCGAACCATGAACACACAGTTAATGAAAGAACAAATATTGATGGATTTTTACAGCTGATTGCAATGAACTACCAGTATATCCAGGCAGTTAGCGAGATTGAAGATTAGCTATTACAACTGGGTAAGTAATAAAGAATTGTCTATTAAACTCAATAAAATGTGTCAAAAAAAATTAAACCAAAATAAAAGTAAAAAAAAAAATCGTAACTGTCGTCTATCTTTATCATCAAATCATCAACTCATTAAATCATTATGTACAAGCAACTGAATTTAAAATTTTTCATATCACTGAAACCAGCTTAGGATTCATTCTTTGTAAAATCAAACTCTCATAAGATTTCGATTTGGAGGTTAAATGAGTTTCTGACAAGTCGATTTCCCCATCATCTTCACTCTCGGACTCTTCCGAGTCTTCTGATTCCTCTTCGTCAGTAGTGGAGCTGTAGCTTAATGAAGGTGGCGAGGTTGATGATATATCCGTTATATCAGACTCCTCGGTTATAGTAGGCAAGTTGTGCGATTGTCTTTTTGGTAGTGCAGGTATCTCGAATTTTATTTTCCATGGGTCTTCTTCCTCCTCCTCTTCTTCTTCTGAGGCTTCATCTGAGTCGCTCGCCTCATCTTCCGAGTCGGCTCTGTACTCGTATACCCCAAATGACTCAGCATCGTCGTTATCTGAGTCATCATCGGAATCTGAATCTGAGTCCAAGTCATCATCAATGTATGTGACTTTTGAACCATTAGGAGGAAAGTTCAAGTAGTTGTTTATTATCGAGTTGGAGCTACTGTAGCTGTTATTTCTGTGGTTTTCCAAAGACTCCATCAGTGAATCAAGCAAGTTTGCATGACAAACTAGAACTCTCAAATCATGATCGTTATTTGATGCTTCTTTCGTAAGTTTGGCTCTTGCCTTATTTACAAGTAAATAAGTCTCAACAAGGTTGGCCATTTTGTTCTTTCTGCTGTTTCGATTTTATCTAGGTGCTGTTGACTTATTGCAAAGTGGCATTTGAGGTGTATTTAAATGCTGCATGTTGACAAATACCGTTAGCAAGGTGCTAAAGCGGAAGTAGTGGAAAATAAGCAAAAATTTTTTTTCCATACTGTTTCTTTTGCCGGCTTTAAATTGCTCACACGCCTTTTGAATGATACGGAATGGGACTTTCAAATCGGTTTTTACATGAGCAGAAAGCGCTAGCTCGTAGCTACTTACTCCAGTTGACTGCTTGTCTACACGGGTCCTCCTGAACAAAATATTGCACTTCCTATGGAGCTTGCGGCCGAGGCGGTAATTTAATGCTCCGAGATTTTCTGCCTGGAACGATTTTTTCTGCCGCGCTGTGTCAAAGCAAGAAAAATAAATTTTAGCGGTGAAGATAGAGGGAAAACTTTAATGACTAAACTAATTCATTCCGCCGCGGGTATTGAATTCATCGACCAGAATATATCCGTCCTTCCTTAGCCAGTACTACTATCAACTTCTTGTTGTTATTCCTGTTGTTCTTGTGATTTACGGGCAATGAAGTAGTTCGTTCCTGATTATTCAGCACCGTTTTATGACAAATATATTGAATGCATGTCAAAATGATAAAAACCGTTCCATATTATTAATGGCCTTACAGCAATTTAGCTCTTTTATCCGCCGATATATGGCTGACGCAAAGTTCTAGATAAACTCAGTAACAAACACCTGGCGTCACCAATGATGAAATCGATCAATTCTTTTCAATTTTCCTATAAAGTTTCTGTTAACGGCCGAATAATCTGAATGAGTAACATTTTTCCTATTTCCTTCGATTTATATGACAAAAACCGCTTAATAATCGGTTACGGCCATGATTTAACCGTGGAACATAAAGATGATGAGCTTGGTATTCATAGCAAGTACGTAAGCAAACGGTGTTATTCGTTTTTCATAATCTGATAAACTTTACAGCTGCGCCAGCTTCAGATGAATAAACCCTCATTAGACGAAATGAAGTAATTAACTGCGATTGGCTCCAAGTGGTAGTACTCAGCCCACTGTTGTACTCCATGCTTAACATCTCTAGATCCCCAATGCTCCCTAAACTTTAGTGGTTGGAAGGGTAAATAACCGTATTTCTGCCTAAATAATACAAAGACATACCTGTGTTCACCTGTTTCGAGTTGCGGTTGTGCACCAATGTATCTTACTAAATCTTGTGATTTCTTCAAATTGATGAGGACTTTAAATTGCCCCGTCTTGTCGTTGAGGAAAGTCAAATCTTTTTCATTGATTGATATGTTTATCCAAATTGAATTACAGTTCTCTGATCCATTCTCGCCATCAATGTCAACTAAAACTAGTGAATATAAATGTTTCAAGAACATATCACTGAATGGTTTGAACGACTTAAACTCAATTTTAAAGGGTTCCTCAATAACGTCAAATGGGGATAAATAATTCCCCAAATCCACCGATATCGTTTGATAAGGCGTTACATATGTAACATTCAAGTCTCCTTCGGGATAGAAGTGGTATAAATAACTTTGTAAGACACCACCTGCTTCTAAACGATCAACAATTGCGTATGAAAACGGTTTTAGTGCTGGTAGAAAGTGTGCTGTATTTTTAGCACAGTGAGCTTTTCCAACCAACTGAAAAAGTAATGCTGACAACGCTGCCAGGGCATCTAGAATAACCATTTTGGATTACTGCGTAAAGCTGCGTGGTGAATGCATAGTTCAAAGTCCTCAATCAATCTGATTATTTATGGTTTTTTTGTGTACAAAGACAATATCTAAAGAAAAAAAATTAAAGAAAAAACAAAAAACAAAAAAACTGGAAAAAGCACATTACAAAATGGGAAATTGACGTTAAATATAAGCTTATATTCGTTAAGCAAATTGCAACAATTGCAAATCTTATTGCATAACGACTTGAAAGTCAACACGTCAAAACGTTTAGTAACCAAAATGGCTAATCAAAAGCACTGAAATCATTCAGTTAACACTTTGAAAACAATTGAAGAACCGCAAATCATTGGATTAGACGAAAAAGTTTAGTGAAACGTAACACTTTAAGCAAGCAAGAGTACATCTAAATGTAGGGCAGCTTATCAAAGTAACCGCATATCTCCAACCTCAGTACCAATCATTGCAGAGCTCTAGATTTTGAACATACAATATGTGTTTGTATGCGGTTGTATGCATACCGTTGTTAAGCGAAGCTCGGGTAAAGAAAAAAAACAATGGAATTTTTCATAGCCGAAAAGATCAGCAATGCTTTGAAATACACCCATTGCTGCTTTTCAACGGCTATAACAGTCATGAAATCAAATGAGAGTGCTCTTTTGTTTATAATTTCTCGTGATAGTGGCAGCTGAAGCCTAGGAACTTCTATGTTTCAACTATGGCTCTTACACAGGTAGTGGCTAACTTTAGTACCAAACTATATTACATAAATAAATGTGCTGGAGCCCAATTATTGAAGATTGGTTACAGATTCACCAACGGTTCCTGAAAAAAGCGAAAGCACCTAATATGAGGTGTGTTTATGTGGTATCTGATATATGCTGCTGATTTCCGTATGTTTTAAACTTTAGTATTGTGTGCTTCATCTGGCAGTGTTATCACCCTGCTAATAATGCTGTTATAGGTGTACTAGCATATATTAAAACTTTACTAATGAGGCAATCTCGATTGAAAAATAATAAACGGTGAACTGCAATGTTACGTATTGGGGTTGAAACAGCATGGAGCTTTCATTAATTTTGGACTCATCTCTTGAGAAGAAATTATAGGCAACTTTGCCTAAAGTTTATTTTGATAATTACCCAATTCACCATTAGTAATTTTTTCACAATATAAAAAAAGGAAAATTGTAAAAAATAATTGAAAATTTAAGAACTTAATAACAGCCTCAGCATTTATTGTTCCTAAAATTACACATTGCTTGGTAACATCGATCGGAAATGAGATCAAATGCATTTTTCAACCAATTGACAATAAGGTAAATTCTGTTTGATTCCATTATCAGCTTGCAAGTGCGTGAAACCACATTAAGTTGAAATTTGTTGTTCTCGAGTTTTCTTCCATAGTAGTGATTCTCGAACTAAACCTGGTCAATTCCCAAAACTTCAAAGATGGATCACTGTTAAATCTAATTAAAAATCTGCGGATATTACTACAGTTGGCAATATTATTGAGTTTATTAATATTTTGTTTATTGCTGGGATGATATGCTTCCATTTATTGAGCAAGTTCATGGTTTGAACAAGCTCTTCATATTACATCGATTAAATAAGTTGTTTCGCATATTGAAGCCTTACGGCAAAAATGGGCCAATTTTTTTTGGTTTTCAACTTTAGTGAGTTTAATTTTTTTTTTTTTATTTAGTTGTTGTGCACATTTTCGCTTTTTGGTGTACCCGTAAATTATGCCTACAGGCGAATGCAAGTATTATGCATACTGCAATATGCACATCTACTTGCATAAATGTAACATGGTGGGAGTATGGTTGGTCTTAGTTTTGATCATTTGTAGTGAGAACGCAGTACAATTTAGACAACGTTGTAACGGTAGAGCCGTTTTTTGAGTTAGCTGGACTGGCACAGATCATGCTTGTTGAAGTGGCTGGAATCTTGTTGTACATTGACAAAAAACTATAAAAGATATTAGAGATCCCATTTATTCACTGCAAATGACCAGCTACAATACACAATATTCATTCAAGATACCGAATACTTTACACATATAATGAGATTCACTACTGTCTTTGCTTTAGCACTTTCATTGGCTTCCACTGTGGTTGCTAGTTCATTGAACATTGTTGTCACCAAATATAACACTATTGAAGTTGTTGAAACTGCCACAGCTACTGTCACACAAGTTGTTCAAGTAACCCAATACGTTTGATTACTACTCTCAATCATATCATCAAACTCTCGTGCATCATCATATTCATTCTATTAGATCAAACTCAAATAACCATATAATTTATTAGCACAGGTTTTATCATTATTCATTTTGCATTCATCAAAGCATGTTCCATCGTTAATTGTTTTTTTTTTAATAGTTCCTACGTCTTGAAAATCATCTGTTTACTGCTTTTACACATTTTTGTTTTTGTTTAATACATGTTTGTTTCAAGCTTGTCTCAACTCCGCAAGCTTTACAATATTACAAAAAGAAATTTTTTTCTGTAGTTAGTACAAACTAAAAACGACCGCTATTGTTATAATGAAGATTTTCAATTAAATTGCTCAACCTATTTATGGAAGAATGAACTCATAATGTTCAGAGAACATAAACTGCTATATAAAACCTTCCAGAAACAACTTGATACTGCAACATGCATAAGGGCGCGTGAAGAATTTCTTTTTAGAATGTTAAATATATAACTATTGAAATTTTACATCAAAAATACGGTTTGGCAAGGAATTTTTTAGAAAAGCTGCATACTTTTTAAACGGTTTATGTAGGATTATGCTACTATATGTACCTGAGTAGTGGTGATCTTGCCTATTTTCTTCCGAGAAACAATCGAGTTTAAACTTCGGTCTGGCCTCTGTTTCCTATTTCCTTCCAAATCATGCTCTTCATTATAGCTTCCTTATTACAAATCAGCAGTTCCAGAATTACCTTTGTGTTCCGCGAGCCCTTGTGAATACAAGTAGTTAAACGTAATAAACAGATTGATTGGAATAGTGCTAGTGGAAATAGTTTGATTTAATGAGGTTGGTTCAGCGTGAATAAGCTTTAGAGCGCGCAAAATTCTGTTTTTAGAAATTGCGGGCCGTTGACCCTTACTACGCAACTTAATTTTTTTAGCCTAGAAGCTTTCGTCTAGGTGTCAGAGTTGTGCACCTCATAAGCTGAATCAAGTGAAATACTGCACATCGACTAATTTTCTGGACATAGCTGGTCCCATTATTCTGTGCAAAACGCTGTATATGAATTAAGTTCAAACTTCGAATCCAGGAAAACTGTACATTATGCTCGGGATATGATTGTAGTTATATTATCAGCAAGACAGGAGACACTTGAGCTGGAATCACATTCCTCATTTCAATATGCCTCCTGTAGACGCCGTCAGTTGATACTGCAACTTGTGCACGAAATCGATGTTAAGAACAGATTTTAGTTAAACACTGCGTATGCTGGAATTGGTTACTATACATAACATAATTTTTGTTCGTTTAGCAACAAAAAATATCATTAAAGGATATTGAAGTTGCGTTAATCTAAGCTGGTGATGCTGTCTTATGTTTGAGAGGGCTGGCTGTGTTTACTCCAGCAGCAACAGTGCTTATTAGCCTCGTGACTCAAGTTGGTGGAAGAATGAAATTTGATTATGTGGCCTGATCAAAAATGTCCGGATGTTCCTGTAATAAGGGACAACTACTAAATCAAATCAAGAACTCGTTTAAATGGTGAATTAGCAGTGCATTAGTATTTGAATTTGGTGCCGAGATTGAACAACAACCAGTGGAGAGGCAGCGCTTAGCATATTAGATAACATAGACACCTGGAGAGATAAATGGGACTGCAACTTAATTCAGAATGAGCAGCGCTAGCAGTAAAGAACCACAAAATAGTTATGCTTCACGTCTTTCAAAAATAAAACAGAAACTTGAATTGACAAGGCAAACTACCTCCCAGCCACCAATCAAGCAAAGAATCAACTCCTTTGGCTCATCATTCTTTACACGTCACCGAAGAAATAAATCAACTAGCGACACGACAACAATTAAATTTGATAACAATCAAAATATCAATATTCATTCAAATATTAGCGTCAAATCCGCTGATAGTTCAACACACTCCCTTAAAGCACCCAATAAAAACAGTTCTAGAAGAAGTTCATACACCTTAAAATTCAGAAAATCAAGAGATAAATTAAACGATGAGTTGAACATTAACAGCTTAAATTTAAATTCTAACTCCAATTCAACATCAACATCATCATCATCCATTGACAACAATTTTTCAACAAGAGCAAACTCTCTTACTCCTTCAATACTGTACTTTGATGGATCAAATAACAACAACGGCAGTAATACAAGAAGAAGTTCACACACCCCATCAATAGTTATAGGCCCTTCCGGTATACCAGTGTTATTAACAGCACCAGGAATGGATGAGAAAAAGGTGGCAGCAGAAAGACCAAATATGCTGAAATCGCTATCACAAACTGCAATAACGTTTGACGAGTCACCTGTTAAAACTGTAACATCAGTAGGCTCAAATGACAAAGACAGCAATGATAATGACACACCCAAAAGAACAAGAAGCAGAACTTTGGGATCCGTTGAAAACGACCTTTACAGAAAATCCACGCTAGTGAAAACGATTGGGAGTATGATAATGAGACCTAAATCTACCAGTATGACATATTCCTCGTTAGAGTTGAATGAGGTATTGAATCCAACACCAGAACCGGAAGCTGATGACTCACCAGAAGAGTATATTAAGAGGCTTATCACTGAAGGCTTTGAGCCACAACTAACATCAAAACTTGCAGAATCAGATTCAGTTTTCTATAAATCATGTTTGGAATATTATTTCCAAGTAACTTTCAACTTCAAAGACGAAGCTTTGGATATTGCACTAAGAAGTTTTTTGTTTAAATGTACATTGCCCAAAGAAACTCAGCAAATTGATAGAGTTCTAGACTGTTTCAGTAAGAGGTATTATGATTTGAACTTTAACTATTGGGATAATTCAGATCAAGTATATTTCCTAGTATTTTCATTAGTTATGTTACAAACGGATTTTTTCAATTCAAATAATAAGAAGAAAATGACAAAACTTGAGTTTATTAAAAACACAAGAGTTAAAGATGAAGATGAGAAGATATCCAATGCTGATATTTTAACAAAAGAAATTTTGGAATATTTTTATGACAACATAACATTTTATAAATTTTTGAATTACCATCAGTCATCAGCCACCAATTCAAACAATTTATACACAATTCCCAAAAAGATATTTTCTTCAAATTCATCAACAAACCTTGAGTCGCTGACAGCTAATTCTACTAACATCAATACCAATAATTGTGCTAATGGTACTGCTACCAATAATACTACTGCCGGTGTTAGTAGCCCTGGTACCAACAGCAGTTTCATAAATACTGATTCTCAGAGAAGTTTATCACACTCTTCATCCCAATACTTTAACTTTAATTTCCTGTCAATTGACCCTTACCAATACATAATTGATGACCAAATTGATTCATTAAAACTAAAGACAAAACAATTCAATATAAATTTCAATCCAATAGTTAGAGATAATTTTTTAATTTCAATCAACAACTTAAATAAGATTAAGGAAATTCTTATTAAAGATACTGGGATATATTTACAATTCAACAAGGATTGTAGTTGGTTGCCTTCAAAAACTGAAGTTTTCACAAAGGATTCAAATGAAGAAACACATTATAAAAGTTTATTAAAAGTTATAAAAGTTGGTGAGATATTCAAGGAAGAAGAGAAATTCAATTCAAAATTCTTTATTGGGTTAACGACAAAAATTGTGAAAACGAGATATATTGCAATGTTAACCAGTTGTGGATTATTCTTTTTTGAGAATTTGAATTTTTTGTCAATATCTGAAAGAGAGAAGTTGTTAAATTTTAATTATGAAGATGAAAATGAGCAGGATTTAATTGTTGATGTTAATTCTGATATTTTATTGAAGAATTGTTCCAAATTGTTGATCAATGGGTTGTTTGCATGTCAGATTAAAAAAAATCCAAGAGAATCTGTCAGTGAAGAAGATTTGAGCTCCTTTGATTTTAACATTTACAGTAAGAATAAAAAAGAAAAGTTTTCGGTGAAATCTGAAAAAGAGTTGAAGGATTGGATGATTGCCATAAACTATATTTCAGCACTTGATAACTGTCTGATTGAGATTAAAGAATTTAAAAACTTTGAAGTTTTATCGCTAAGAAAAATTTCAATTGAAGAAAAGATTAATAAACTACATTCAAATTTACCATTAACAATAGATAAGATCAATAAGTCAATTATGGTTATAAATCACTTGAGCATTCTATCACCATTCAATCAAAAAACCAGGGAAAGCTTATTAAACCATTTCAAATCTTTAGAAACAAGAATTGACTGGTTGTGGTATGAATTTGAAAGAAATTCGGTATTGATTGAACTCTTACAACTAGAAATTCAAAATGATGATTCAACTTCACTCAAAACTGAATCGAATGATTCATTTTTAGAAGACTCATTCATTAATAATAATAATAATAATACCAATAAAATTGATGAAGAGTTGTCACTAAATGATGATGAAACCAGGTATTTTGATGCAAATACCACTATGTCCAGTGCGAATCAAGAACTCAACTTGCAACCACATGATGATGACGATTATGAAGACAATAACAACAACTTGCTAAGTTTATCAAAAACTTTAACTAATGCAACCACAAGAGTCGTGAGCCCTCATACGACTTTGAATGATATCATTGATGACTATAATGACCACAATGATGACACTGTTTATTCAAACGCCATGTCATCAAACAACTTATAATGAATACAGCCATTTTCAGCTAGTTAAATTCTTTTGTTTCTTCTTTTCATAGAAAATATCAGTTTTAGTTGATCCAATATTTATAATTTTAGGACATCCGTCTCTATCTTTCTCCAACATAACACATTCAGAACAGTAATATGCATCTGAAACTCCGTTATTCCCACAAACAATACATTTACTGCCATTCTTACCAAATGAACATTCTTCACAAATTCTAACTTTGACTTTTTGCCTTACAAAAGAGTCACAAATCGGACAACGACCATCACATTTCTCGCATACTTTGCCAATCTGTGTGCCTGGCTGCTTCAAGCACATCACCAAATCCCACTGGTGACGTGACATTCTGTTTATACGGCTGTTTTCACAGTTTAAAATTAATTAAATTCTAGTAAAATTTGTGGTTGGTGCTTAGTCATAATTTGGTAAGTGGTTGCTGATTAAGAGCTTTGTAATGAATAGGTATGCGCAGCATGGGTCCTTCAGGCGAAAAGACAATCGCTAAGCAGCACAAACTAAGCAAAATAATCAGGTTTTAGGCGGGTTATCAGGCGGGAAGCTAAGGGTTATATTCTGATGAACGATAAAGAAGGTTGTACTATTTGCCTGGAGCAACTTTTTGGCAAAAACAAGCTGATTTCAAGGCTACAGCCTTGTGGACATTATTACCATACAGAATGCATGAACCTTTGGCGAGATAAATCAAACAGTTGTCCTACTTGCAGGGGCGATTATGACATTATTGAGCGTGTGGACTGTAAAGGAGAAGTTTGTGGGTCACTAATAGCAGAAAAGAAACAGATCGAAGTGGTTGAAGAGTTTTTCGAGTCGTTAGATGATGTTGGGAGTGATTACGATGAATATGATGGTGATACTATGTTGTTGGAGAATGATCTGGATCATAGGGTTGACCATAGAATAGATGTGTTAATTGGCAGGTCCAATATCTGTGTTTTATGCGATGCGAGATCAAACAGATTAATTATAACCTGTGATGTGTGTTGTTCCAATTTCCATCCAAACTGTTTGGGCATAGCACATAGCGGAGTTTACAGCTGTCCTATGTGTGATTCTGGCAGCCTTGTGCATAATAATGTTTTCAATTCAAGGCGGATTTCCAGAAATAGTGAGACAACTAATCGAGTTTATATGTCTACGGGACGGCATTTTGTTGCACAGTTACAGCAGCAGAAAGAGTTCGAACCTGCAATGACGGAAAGTGTGGTGGAGAGAAGTCCCCTAACTTTAGAGGAGCAGAATGCGTGGAAGGATTTTGAGCTAATCAGAAGTGGTGCTGGAGCCAGCTCTTCAGCCGCAAGACATACACCCAGTACGGACCGCACCCCCACCAGGAAGCAAAAACCGCCATCAAGAAGGAAAAAAAGAAGTTGAGCTGAATAAGCTGTTAATTAAACTATAAAATTAAAGGTGTGGTAATTATTTAGAAGATAAGTTAGTAACACCTGGTAATTCTTTACCTTCTAATAATTCTAAGGAAGCACCACCACCGGTTGAGACGTGTGATAATTTGTCAGCAACACCGTATTTCTTAGCAACGGTAGCGGTATCACCACCACCGATGATGACAGTGTTACCAGCTTGAGCGGAGGCAACAGCAGCGTCTAATAAGGCTTTGGTACCGGCAGCAAAGTTGTCGAATTCAAAGACACCTGGTGGACCGTTCCAGACGATGGTCTTGGCCTTGGCGACAGCAGCAGCAAACAATTCTCTGGATTTTGGACCGCAGTCTAAACCTTGCAAGTCGTCTGGGATACCTTCGGAGGCTAATGCATAGCCAACTTTAGCATCTTTTGAAAAGTCGTCAGCAGTGACAAAGTCGACTGGGAACACCAATTCAACATTGTTCTTTTTAGCCTTTTCGATTAGCTCAGGAACAATCTTAGCACCAGCTTCATCGTATAATGATTTACCAATTTTAGTGTTGTTCATAACTTTAGCAAAAGTGAAGGCCATACCACCACCAATGATCAAGATGTCAACCTTGTCCAACAAGTTGTTGATCAATTGGATCTTGTCGCTGACCTTGGCACCTCCTAAGATGGCCAGGAAAGGTCTTTCTGGGTGTTCCAAAGCTTTAGCAAAGTATGTCAATTCTTTGTTCATCAAGAAACCTGCAGCTCTTTGTGGCAATTCAATACCAACGACTGAGGAGTGTGCTCTGTGTGCGGTACCAAACGCATCGTTGATGTAGACATCGGCTAGCGAGGTCAATTGCTTTCTGAATTTCTCGACAGCAGCTTTGTCAGCTTTCACTTTACCCTCGCTGGTTTTCTTGGAGCCCTCTTCCTCAATGTGGAAACGCAGGTTCTCCAGCAGGAAGATCTCGCCCTTGGAAGCGTTGTTGACGGCAGCCTCGACTTTCTCGCCGACACAGTCGTCCAAGAAGGTGACTGGCTTGCCTAGCAATTTTTCTAGCTCTTTAGCAACTGGGGCTAGGGAGTATTTTTCCACTCTTTCACCGTTTGGTCTGCCCAGGTGGGAGGCCAGGATGATGGCTTTGGCGCCGTGCTCCTCGACGTACTTGATGGTTGGCAGAGCAGCAACAATTCTCTGGTTGTTGGTGATGGTGGTGCCGTCTAGCGGAACGTTGAAGTCGACACGGATGAAAACACGCTTGTCGGTGACGTCTAAGTCTGTGACGGATAGTTTGCTTGAGATGGACATTGTTCTGGTCAATTGATTGAGGAACTTTCTTGCTGAAATGATAGCTAATGGGTGAAGAAACGGAAGGAAAATAAAGGAATCAAACAGTTAAATAGTAAAAAGTGCTGTGATAGTTGGCTGATGGTTGCTTAGTCAGCGGCTCACGTGAGGCCCCGGGCGTTACCCTGCCCACCACGGCACACCGTCTTACTGGGCCCACCGTCCTACTGGGCACACTGTCCTACTGGGCACACTGTCCTACTGGGCCCACCGTCTGGCCTGCTGATGGGCTGGTGGGGTGGGTTTGTGCTTAGAAACAATGGTTGGAGCTAGTGGTAGAATGCGCAGGCAGCCACTGCATTGGTTTACAGCAGAGACACAGCGAAGACACACCCTTTATGGCTTGCAAGGCTGTCAGAAATACCATTAAATGTGTCTCAATATGTAGTCATTAATGATGCATGTTTGCTCTACTCTCTGTTGGTTTACTAAACAGTGGCTTTCTGCCTTTAGGGCATTTGGTGACTACTGATGACCTGTAATTACCTGGTGAGTACTACTGGGCCATGCAGTGGTGAGACAATGGATTAAGCTCTTCTGTCCAGCAGTGGCACTTAGCTTACTAGCGAGCAGCACTTAGTTTACTAGCGAGCAGCACTTAGTTTACTAACGATCAGCACTCAGTTTACTAACGAGCAGCACTTAGTTTACTAACGAGCAGCACCTTTTCAAATGCTTTATGGGCAGTTCTAGGATTACCGGTGAACACCTGGTAACCTGGTGACCTCGTATACTACTGGGGCCTCTATTTAGCCGTTTGCTGTAGTGCGCATTACTATGACAAGCCATGCTGTAACTTGCCAACTATACACTTCCTGTAGCACGCCTGTGCTACACCACGGCTCAGCCATACCCACGGCCTAAATAGGCGCTTCGCTCTTTGCAGCAAATCAAAAACATTGAAAATCAAAACAAAAAATAAATAAAAATAAATTTAAACACAAACCACCAATTCATCTCAACAGCGAGACAAATGACGGCTTCAGACAGCGGCAGCATTCTGACTGTGAATGCCAAGTATGTGTCGTACGCGCACACGTTGTGTGCCTCGAGCGCGTTCATAGCGGCTCTAATAGTGGGTGTCCAGCTGCACTACCACAAGATTGTTGAGAATGCCAGCTACGGGTACCCAGACGAGTGGTTTCCCAGCGTCAGCGCCACCATTGGCGACCGGTACCCTGAACGCTCGATCTTCCAGATCCTCATTGCCCTGACGTCGGGCCCAAGATTTCTACTGCTCTTCCTATGCTACATCAGGCTGTATGACGAGTCCAGACCGAAGCTCAGCACCATTGGGCTGCTCTCAGGTATTGTGAGAACCGTCACCTGTGGTGGCTGGGTCTACATCACGTCCACAGACGACCACGATGCCCACGACGTGTTCATGATCGCGTACATCGTGCTGACAATCCCATGGGAGTTCTACGTGGTCACGTCCACCCCAAAGAGAACCAGCCTCAGACTCTACCGCTGGCTCACTTCCATAGCATTCTTTGCCATGCTGGTCCCACTCGTGTACTTTTTCATTCAGCACAAGGTCCACGATGTCCCGGGCTCCTACTCTGTTTACGCATACTTTGAGTGGTCGCTCATCATTCTGGACATTGCGTTCGATGCATGGACTGCCTGCGATTTCAAGGACATTGACATCAGTCTCAACACCGCAAAGCTCGACTTCACTATCAAGAAAGTGACTCCTGCTGCAACCATCACAAAGGACGGAAACTCCCTCAAACCAAAGCTTAAAGACAACATCTCCTTCATTGAAATTGTCTCCAACATCATCAACTCCTTCATTTACTGGTCGGTCTTGTCCGGACTGTTTTTGGCTGTGTGGTTCTTCCCATTGTGGAACATGGGCGCTTCAGGTTTGGAATTCAGCATTATCACAAACACTTTCCCAATCATCTTGGTGGTGCCAATTATCAAAAGATTCTTTAACAGATTCATTAAGTTGCCTAGAGTCTTATGCTGCTTATTGGGTATTGGAGCTTACCTAGTTGAGGCCCCAGAACAAAGACTGTTTGTCATCTCATTGGGTGTGGCATTTGGCTCAATTGCTTTAGCAAATGAAATCTCTTTGCTGAAGGGTGATTATTTAAGATTGAAACTATACTCAGTCACATTTTTATCTGGTTTACTGTTATCATCAATTGCAAAATTTTCTCACTACTCAGATAACCCAATTTGGCCATCACTGAACCCTAAAATTGGTGGTT
Organism: Starmera stellimalicola; assembly: GCA_030580055.1. Classification (NCBI taxonomy): domain Eukaryota; kingdom Fungi; phylum Ascomycota; class Saccharomycetes; order Phaffomycetales; family Phaffomycetaceae; genus Starmera; species Starmera stellimalicola. The sequence continues at coordinate 1,177,064 of JAKTSD010000001.1, read as the reverse complement.
GGAACAAAACTGGATTGGTTGTCGGGTTAATTGGTGCTGCTTTGACTCCAAATTTCAAAAGTTTTACAAAATTAGACACTGACAACTCTAACAATTCCAATTTCTTGGTTGGTCTTTCATCTGGTTCGCTGTTGTTCTTACTACACTCCATGTTATCTGACTCATCAACAATGATCTCGTGGGTGTGGGATGGGTACCCAGTTCATGGACCATTGCCAGTTCCTCATGGTGCAGTTTCATTAATTGCATTTGCAATTGGAATCTTTGTCTCATACACTAAAGATTTTTCACAATCAAAACTAAAAGTGTTTTTGTTTGGTTGTATCAGTACATTTATTTTGTATATTGGTACTGGTTGGACAGGTTATGTTGGTTCAATTGGATTTACAATTTTCATTTCAATTGTTACACCAATTATTTTTGAAACCTCATCAAGAGGGAACCCTGCTTTAGTATTTTTCGTTAGTGGGTTTACTTATATCATTATGGTTTTAGCACATGTTTGGATTGTTGCTTATGCATTTGTTCCATATGGATGGATTTTAAGAGAAAGAACAGATATTGTTTTATTGATTTCAATAATTTTATTAAGTTTTGGTATTTTCAAAAGAAACCAAAGCTTTGATGTTAGAGGTAGCTCAACTACTAAACTGAAGACAATTTTGGTTTCATTTTCTGTGATTTCAATAGTTATTGCATATTTGAGATTCCCATTTATTGACCCAAAACCACATTATCCAGAAACAAGAACATTTAGTGCAGGTATATGGACGATTCATTTTGGTTTGGACAATGATATGTGGGTTAGTCAAGGTGGAATCAGAGATTTGGTTAAAGACTTGGAATTGGATATAATTGGGTTGTTAGAATCCGATACTCAAAGAATTGTGATGGGTAACAGAGATCTAACACAGCAATTAGCAGAAGAACTGAACATGTATGCGGACTACGGTCCTGGGCCAAACCAGCATACTTGGGGATGTGCTTTATTGTCCAAGTTTCCAATTCTTAACTCGACACATCATTTATTGCCATCGCCAGTTGGAGAATTAGCGCCAGCTATTCACGCGACACTGGACATTTATGGTGAATTGGTTGATGTTGTTGTTTTCCACAGTGGACAGGAAGAGGATGTCGAAGACCGTAGATTACAGAGTTTAGGTGTTCGAGACATTATGGGCTCGAGTGATAGACCAATGGTGCTGTTGAGTTATCTTGTGACGGATCCGTTAGAGGGCAACTACAACACGTATGTGAGTGAAGAGAGTGGGATGCACGACATTGACCCAAGCGACTGGGACAGATGGTGCCAATACATTTTGTACAAAAAACTGGTGAGAACTGGGTACGCTAGAATCAGCAGAGGAACGATTACGGACACTGAGGTTCAGGCGGGCAGATTCTACGTGCCAAAGGCCGGTGAGCAGTTTAGCGATGCCGAGTTTTACTCGCAGGAGAGAATTGACGAGAGCCAGGTGGAGGAGAGCCTGCGGTTCCCAAGCATTTTCTATGGGGAGGGTGTGAGAGAGCACTTTTTCCATGTGTTTGACGAGCCACGGTACTTTGGGCTGCCAACTGACTAGGTTGGCAACTGAGCCCTGCAACTGACTGGCTTGCTAGGGCGATGCGAACATGGCCACTAGGCAGGCTCCAGGTGCTCACTAGTAGTTAATGTGCCAGCAGGCACCGGACCCGTTCTCCCTTTCCCAGCGTTGTGCTCTAGCGGGCCTAGTACGCTGGAGTGCAGCAGACCTAAGTAGCGGCCTAGGTAGTGCCCTAGCGGGCGAGCAGACCTAGTAGCGGCCTAAGTAGTGCCCTAGCGGGCCAGCAGACCTAAGTAGTGCCCTAGCGGGCCATGTAATAATTTATGTGTCAAGTTACGTAAGCGTTGAGCGGTTCTCGCACGCTGGAAATTGCAGCAATGTGATTTGCTGAGCAGGCTGGAAGCTGTTCCGTGACCAGCTAAGAAAGTGGAACCAAAATTGGGAAATGACCTGAACTCCACTTGTAGCGGTGGCCAGAAGGGCGTAGGGTGTGGCAGGTGTGCAGCGGAGGGCGGTACGAGTGGACTGAGCGGAGGCAGGAAAGGGAGCAAGCGCCTCAGCAGGCCGGCACCTACCAGGTCGGCACCGCCAATACCGCTGCCGCACACGATTGGCGGAGCAACCTGCAGCCGAGCGTGCCTCATTAGGCAGGCGGCTCCAGGCAGGCCCCAGGCGGCGCCAGGCAGGCCCCAGGCAGGCCCCAGGCAGAGCACGCGCGCCCCAGGCGGAACCGACTTTCCTGGCGGAACCGACTTTCCTGCCTCAGCCGTGCATTTAACCTGAATCGCCCTGCTGCAAAACATGACCAGTTTAATTTTTTCACTATCGCTCACTAAAGTGCAGGAAAAAATAAGTATATAAATAAAGGGTGACCCCCTGCTGCTGCTGGCTCCTGTTTGTTTTGTTTATTACAATTACTTGTTATTTTAAATATTAGAAATGTCCGCACTACGTTTAGCATCGACATTGAGACCACAGCTACTGAGAAGCAACTCATCATTCGTCAACGTTTCCGCCATCAGAGGCTACGCCACTGCTGAGAAGACGCTGAAGGAGAGATTTGCCGAGCAGATCCCAGAGCAGATTGAGACCATCAAGCAGCTGAAAAAAGAGCACGGCAAGACCGTCATTGGCGAAGTTTTGCTGGAGCAGGCTTACGGTGGTATGCGTGGTATCAAAGGTCTGGTTTGGGAAGGCTCTGTTTTGGACCCAGTCGAAGGTATCAGATTCAGAGGCAGAACCATCCCAGACATCCAAAAGGAGCTCCCAAAAGTTGAGGGAGGCGAAGAGCCTCTCCCAGAAGCTTTGTTCTGGTTGTTGTTGACTGGTGAAGTCCCAACCGCTTCCCAAACAAAGGCTCTCAGTGCTGAACTTGCAGCCAGAGCTCAATTGCCAAAACACACCGAGGAACTCATTGACAGATCCCCAAAACACCTCCACCCAATGGCCCAATTCTCCCTGGCTGTCACCTCCCTGGAGTCTGAGTCTCAATTCGCCAAAGCGTACGCTTCAGGTGTCAACAAGAAGGAGTACTGGAAGTACACTTTTGAAGACTCTTTGGACTTGCTAGCCAAGATCCAAACCATTGCAGCCAGAATCTACCAAAACGTGTACAAAGACGGTAAGGTTCCAGCAATCGACCCAAACGCAGACTACGGTAAGAACTTGGCCACCGCACTGGGTTACGGCTCCAACAAAGAGTTTGTCGAGCTGATGAGATTGTACTTGACCATCCACTCAGACCACGAAGGTGGTAACGTCAGTGCACACACCACCCACTTGGTTGGATCAGCACTGTCCTCCCCATTCTTGTCTTTTTCTGCAGGTTTAAACGGTTTAGCTGGTCCTTTACATGGACGTGCAAATCAAGAAGTTTTAGAATGGTTATTTAAATTCAAGGAAGAAGTCAAAGGTGACTACTCCAAAGAATCCATTGAAAAATACTTGTGGGAAACTTTGAACGCTGGACGTGTTGTTCCAGGTTACGGTCACGCTGTTTTAAGAAAGACTGACCCAAGATACACTGCTCAAAGAGAATTTGCTTTGAAACACTTGCCAGACTTTGACCTGTTCAAATTAGTTTCTGCAATCTACGACGTTGCTCCAGGTGTCTTGACCAAACACGGTAAGACCAAGAACCCATGGCCAAACGTGGACTCCCACTCCGGTGTCTTGTTGCAATACTACGGATTAACCGAGTCCAGTTTCTACACTGTTTTGTTTGGTGTCTCAAGAGCCTTTGGTGTCTTGGCTCAATTGATCATTGACAGAGCTGTTGGTGCTTCAATTGAAAGACCAAAATCTTTCTCCACAGAGAAATATATTGAATTAGTTAAAAGTTTGAAAAAATAAGTATAAAGTTTATGGTTAATGTTTGATGACTTGAATTGATGTCTTTTGTATATTCTAAACTCAATTTTATGGTTACAGGTGTAGTTTGGATCATTTAATCCTCAACTAGCTATGTGCAGCCACAAGTGCCTAATAACTGCGCGTGGTGTGGCACTGATTAGCTGAAGTTCCGTAAAAAAATAAAAAATAAGAACTCCTCATGGGGGGCTCGAACCCCCGACATTTCGGTTTCTTGTTAGGCAATAAAAGCCGAACGCTCTACCAACTGAGCTAACAAGGACGAGTTCTTGCCAAACTTTTTTTCGCGTTTATCATATTCAGAGGTGCTAGCATCATTAGAAACGATGAAGCAACAACAGTGCTGGGGTGTATAGGCTGAGTATGGTGCTGCAGCCACTAGTTTACGTGTATGCCTAGCTATGCACGGCAACACCTTGCTGTTTTCTTGCTTTATCCACACTTTTCTCACTACACTCAGTCAATTAAATTATTTATTAGCGTATAATTATTAAAACTCTCTAGCAAGACTTATTCTACTATACAAAAACTCAAACAGAGCAATAACCACCGTCGACCCTGATGTCAGAACCACTGGTGTAGGTGGATGCGTTGGATGCCAGGTACAAATAAGCACCAACCAGCTCCTGTGGAAGAGCTTCTCTGCCAAATGGAATCAAAGACCACCATTTAGCCCTGACTTCTGTTGGTAAAAAGTCAGATAAGCCACTGTCAACATACCCTGGACTGACAGTGTTGACCCTGGCAAAACCAGCCCACTCAACGGCAAGGGATCTGCCTAAATGCAAACATCCAGCTTTTGCAGTATTGTAGCAAGTTTGGTAGTTTGGAACGTTCACGATATGTCCGGACATTGAGGCAGTGATGATAAAGGAACCTGAGCCGTTCTTTTTGAAGATCTCACCAACGGATCTGGCACAGTAGTAAACTGCGTTCAGGTCAACATCAATCAGTCTTTTCCAAGTTTCTGGACCCTTAGCATTGGTTTCCTCGTTCAGAATGGCACCATCCTCCCAAACAATTCCGGCATTGGCAACAAACACATCAATTGTACCGAAATCTTGCTCAACCTGCTTGATAACCGCATAAACCTCATCGTATGAACTAACATCAACTTTATACGCTTTAACTTTGAGCTTATATTTTTCACTCAAAAGCTTTGCACTCGCTTCGGCTAACTCAACACGGAAGTCAAGAATAGCAATTTCTGCACCAGCCTGCAAATAACACTCTGAAATGGCATACCCAATTCCCCTAGCCCCTCCTGTGATGACTGCAACCTTATTTTTTAGTGAAAAATTATCAAAAATGTTTTCAGCTAGTTTTGGTGCTGGCCTTGGCAGTGGCTCTTGCTGGTCTTCTAGAATGTATGATTTGTAAACGGTGTTGGATAAAGTCATTTTCTGTTGCGTGTCTATATCTATTTCTATGTTATATTGGTTTAGCCAAAAGAAAAAGTTGGTGAAAACTTGTTGGGGGTTTAGCCGTTTAAATAGATTTTTTAATTTTTTAATCTCCACAACCTAAAAAAACACCAACTGTTATTGATGCGCTATTTATGGAAGTTTACTGCTGTTAAGGGTAGGTGTGAGGCGAGCATCAACTACTGAAAACTGGTTTTTTTTGCAATTTAACTGCCATGGGTCATCTATGCATGAACCAGCAGGAGATAATCCGGGGGTGGGATGACAGAAAACGGAAAATTACCGAAAACGGGCAGCGGCTACAAAACATCCAGCTCAGATCTTGTTATTAATTAACAGTGGTGATCACAAGGTCAAAACAGCCTTTCTTAAATTAACCAGCGTGTTCTTTGTCTCTTGTTCTTCTTTCGAGTCCTTTTGTTGATCCTCCTTCTTTTGAATTTTGTTGATTAGTTTATCAATACCCTCAATGAGCACAACTCTTTTGGAACTAGTGATTAAATTGGAATCCGTTTCTAGTAGTTTGGTAATAATTAACGATGAAATCGAAATAACATCATTGTTCAATCCGTATTGAATAACTTTATCTAACAGCTCTTCAAATGACACGTTTGTAATGTTATTAAAACGATTCAATGACAGCTTGTACAGAATTTCAAATGATGTCTTTCTTATCTCAATAGCCTTATCAACTTTATGCTTAAATGGTCCTATTGAAATAATTTCCTCATACATTTTCTTTTTTGGTAGCTCATTGTAAATAATTGGCAAAATATCTTTCAAACTTGGCAGTAAAATCTCAAACTGATTGTTCAAAACTGTCATCAATGTGAGAATTGAAACTTGCTTGATCTTTAAATTTTCATTTGGTATTTTGTTGAAAACTTTATTCAAAATGGTTTCAATTAATTCAATTGAAATTATGTTATCATACGCTAAAATAAATTTAATTGATGATATAATTGTATAAGTTATTGATTCATTTTGTGTTCCATTTTCATCACTTATCAATTCATCACACTTATTGTAAAAAATATTAGTATCATTATTTTCAATTAAAATTAATCCTAAATTCTCTGCTGAAATTTTACAGATTGGTTCATCAATTTCTTTTAGAGTTGTTAGTTTAGCAATGATTGACTTCCAAAACATGTCGTAATCTTCAAATTTCAAATTATTATTAATCTTCAAGATCTCATTGATTGAAATTAAATATAATTCAATGTAATTATAGTTACCTCCAATTTGATTAAATTTACTCAGCAACGTTGGCAAATATTCATTCAAATTTCTTGAAATAAATTTACCTAGTGAGTTTGCTGATACTTTTTTATATTCCTCATCATTGAAAAAACTCTCAAAAACTTCAAATTTCACTACTGCTAATTCCTTAAACATTCCAATATAACCCAAGAATTTTAGATTAAATTCAATATTCTTCTTATTGGTCAGTTCATTTTCTCTGGCAGACACATAGTCATTCAAGCCCAAATATAAAACCAGGTCTGATAAAATTTTAATATTTTTATTATTGTTCAATGCATCACTTTCTAAAAATGGAATTAAACTTGAACCAATTTTTCTTGAGATTTCAATTAATGAATCATCATCAATATCTTCAATTGCAATAGCTTTTGAGAAAATCTCATTTAAGGTGGTCTCGTTGAATTCTAAATGAGCCAAAATCTTTAAAACTTGAGATTGATACAAATTCTCATCAAATATTTTTAGCAAAATGCTTTCAATAGAATTTTGATTGATTTTGAAATACTGAACTATTACGTTCAATGATTCAATTGTGTCTGAACAGTAGTTATCATCTTTTAATAAATTGGTATAAATACTAATGATCTCATTAATTTGGTTCACGTCAATAGATTTATGGTAAAGTTCAACCAATTTTGAAATTGATTGAATAGTAGTTAAGCACAAAGGTTCAAACTTCAAAGTTGTAAGAAACAATGACAATATTTTATTTAATTCATCAGTTGGTAATGTTGTCAGTGAACCTAGTTGTAAAATAGCAAGACTTCTCAATTCACTATCATTATTGTTTGAAAATGCAATGTCAATAATTGAATTAATCAATTTCCCATTATAAACCAAGTTCAGTAAGTCAACTGAAGTTCTTATTGAGTTTAAGATATTGTTATGGTTTTTACTTGTCAAACCGTCGTTAATAATTTCAATGATGTAATTAATCTCGTCTCCAAAGTATTGTAAATCATTATTTGATAAAACTGATCCATAAAATTTTAATAAATCTGAATTTAATCCAATATTATGCTTTCTCACACAAGATAACAGTGGTTTCAAGTCTTCATCTAACCTATTGAAGTTCTGGAAGAAGCTCAAATAAACATTGTATTTATTCGAATTTGTTTGTTTGATTTTGGAAAATTCTTTGATGAATTTTGTAACAATTTTATTTCTGGATTTGTTTAGTTTTGATAGGGAGTCATCGCTTGTGTCAATCATAACGACATCATTCGAACCTCTTCTCTTACGACTTGATCTTTTACCTCCAAGTTGTTTCAAAGTAATAGTTGTAATGATCTCCAATGCGTATATTTTTTCAAATGATGCAGTCTCTGAACTGTCAGAAATTGAATCAATCAATAGATTGAAAATTCCAAAATCAAATATTTGAGAAATCAATGTTGGGTATTCTTTTAGTAGAATACTTATTAACTTTGCTGATTCTTTTCTTAATCTCCAAGTATTGTCATCAATTTCATCTTCAAGATCATCGTAACTTTCATCAGCATCTGAAAATCCATCTTGTGACATATCATCATCCTCATCGTCATCTGAAAATGTGTTTGTATAGGGATCGTAAACCAAGAATTTCTTAATGATTATGATGATTTCATCAATATAGTTTATAAAGACAGGTGAACACGTTGCCAAATTTTCAATAAATTGTAAAGCATTAAAACGAACATCGTCAATTGTTGACTGGTCATCATCAATGTCATTATCCTGGTCCAAATATAAATGATCAGTTGCAAATTTGATAAAATCACTTAACCCTTCAATAAAAAAAGAATTATTTAATTTTGAGATTGAAATGAATGTTGATAGAATTAGGTTTTTAACCTTATAGTCATCAATTGATTTATAAGTACTGATTCGTAGTAGAATGTCATTGAACTCATCCTTATCAATGGAATTTGACAACAGACCCAAAGTGATTATGGATTTTTTACTTATAATATTCTCACCTTCAAAAATACTTGAGATTAAGCTTGAGTAGATATGAAACTTTTGGGCTTTTGATAGATTTGAGCCTAGTTTCTTAACCAAATCCGTCAAAATCTCAATTGAATCTAGTGATTTGATTATAAACTCATTGGTTGGTAGTAAATTTGGTAATAAACATTCTGAAATTCTTTCACCGGTGGAGATTTGCTTGATATTCAAGTTCTTGATGATCTCAGCAATTGCCATAGTCTGAATAGACGTGGTGATGGAGTCCAAAGGAGTGTTTTTGTTTTGATCATCGCTGTTCAAGCTTCTCAAAGTACTCAAGATCTCGTCATCATCCAGACTGGCAACTAAAGGCTTTAGACATTTGAGCGCTTCGTTTTGAACGTCTGAGTTGGAGTCTTTCAAGCTCTCAAGCAGGATCTTTGTGATCTTGGAGGAGTACGAATTGACTTTGTTGATGATTAATTGATGTTCATTTAGTAATTTGTTTAAATCATTTAGGGCCATAAACCTTAAGTCTGGGTCCGAATCTTTGGCCTTGAGCACAATTTGCTTCAATTTCTCGTCTGCACCTTGAAAGTCAGTAGACATCTTGCACTTTTAGCTCAACCGCTGATACTTGTTCTCTTTATTGACTTTTATGCTTAAAAATTTGTTTAAATTTAAATTGGGTTAAAACAATTACATAAGTACTTAACTAAGCAAGATGGGTATCTCCAGAGAGGACGCTGGGGATGGTGGACTGACAGTACTGTACATTGCCAGTTGTGCTACAAATTTGTGATTCTTTCAAAGTATATTCTAACAAAATCGGTGTATTTTACAGTTTATTCAGTCTTCTCTTTCTTCTCCTTCTTTTCTTTCTTTTCTTTCTTTTCTTTCTTTTCTTTCTTTTCTTTCTTTTCTTTCTTTTCTTTCTTTTCTTTCTTCTCTTTCTTCTCTTTCTTCTCTTTCTTGTCCTTCTTGTCCTTCTTGTCCTTCTTGTCCTTCTTTTCCTTCTTGTCCTTCTTGTCCTTCTTGTCCTTCTTGTCCTTCTCTTCTTTTTCTTCTTTTTCTTCTTTCTGGTCCGTTGGCTCCTCTTCCTTCTTCTCTTGTTTGAAATCTTTTACTTCATCAGCTGATGTGGCATCGTCTACTACCTCTTCCTTAGTGTCAGGTTCTGATAAACTTTTACTCTTACGCTTCTTCTGTGTCAATTTGGTTTTCTTTTTATTTCCAGGCAGCTGGATGAAATCATCAGGTGCGATAAAATCATGAACTTCAACCTCTTCAACAATCAAGTTCTTCAACTTGTCCCCAACCTCTTGATACTCTTTGGCATCTTCATATATGCTTTCATCACCCTGTGGAGTTGAATCACTTTCTGGAGTGACTTTTCCGGTCTCTTTTTCCTCTTCTTTCTCATCACTACTTTCAGATTCAGATTCAGACTTCTCTTTCTCACTATTGCTTTCGACTGCTTGTGCAGGGCTCTCATCCTCAATGTCCTTCAGCTCAAGATCCTCTCCAGATAAAGTGGAGACGATTTTCTTGGCTCTTATTGCGTATGCTGCATCAACGGTATTAACTGTAGCTGCAGCCTTCTGCTCCTTTTTCTCTTTATCTTCTGGCTCGTCTCCCTCCTGAGCAGCCTCCTTCTCCTGTGCCTTGTTCCAGGTGTTGACGATCTCAGTCATCTGTTCAACAACTCTCGTTCTGCTAGCTCCCTGCAGGCCCTCAAGATATGTTATCAAGTAAGACTCGTTTGAATCTTCAATATACTGAATATGCTTTAGAATCCAGTTCTGTTTTTGCTTGGAAAACTTCCAGTTCTCACGGTCATTAGAAAACTGCTTCAAGTAAACAATTTGGTCCTTTTCAGGTGGTGGGGGTCTCTCTGATTTGGGAAGCTTGACTCTTTTTGGAGGTTTCTTCTCACCATTAGAATTTGATCCAGACTCCTTGGCTTCCAGTTCCCTCTTTCTTTTGTTCAGCTTTTTGGACTGTTTGGCAGTCACTTTTCCCGAGTCCAAGTGCGTCGTGTTGATGGCTAGCGGATCATTCTCTAATTCCTGCTTCACTTTCAGCCCTATTCTTTGCCATGCTGGTACGTGCTTCTCAGTCATTATTTTCCTTTAGTTTGATTTCTTGACCGTCCCAATTGCAATATATTGTCTACAGCTTGTAACTAACCAGAAGTACCACCACTTTCAAGCCAACTTTATGGTTAAAATTACACTGTTTTTAACTGTTTAAAATATTTTTTCTATAGAAAATATAAAAAATTTCCAAAACGGGCAGCTCATCGCTTAGTCAGCGAAAAATATTTTCCGTCAGCTTTTTTATTTTGTGAATTTCACTTTCTTCTTCTTTTTCTTTTCTTCTATTCGTTTCAGCATCTCACAAGTGGACCCCTTCGACTTTATCGTGGCTAGCAGTAAAACTCCAATGCCATTTGAGAAAACTTTTCTCAGGTGGCAGAGGAACCTGTTGCTACTGGCTGGGTCTACAGCGTGCGAGAGTGACTTAATTACACGGTTTGAGTCGAGCACAGTGGGTGCCAACCGGTTCCAGTAGGTGCTCGATATAGAAGGTTGTGAACATTATTCGTATAGATAAATTTGTATATTTGTATTTAGAGCATTTTAAATTATATGGGAGTCATTTATAGTCAGTCACCTTTTACTGTAATTTCCATCACCATACGAAATAAGTAATTTTTTGCTCTTTTAGGAGGAGTTTGAAATATCTCTGTAAATGTTTAAGCATACTAGTAAAGCATCAATGTCGCTATTACGGAACAGCACACAAAGCAGTGGCACCAAGATCAGAGCCCTGATAATGGACTGGGATGAAACCATCACAGAATCAGATACAATTGGACTGGTTGCTGAGGCTGCGTACTTAACAAAACCATCATTCCCAGTGGATTGGAAACATTTCTCAGACCTGTACTACTCCAACTACAAGCAGTTCACTGAGAACTTTGGAGATCGCTCAACAATCGAACAGGAGCTGAAGTTCCAGCAGAACCTGAAAATTGTGGAATTAAGCTCAGTTAACGAGTATGTTGGTTTGAGGCTATTTGAAGATGTCAAGCACGAAACACTGATAAACCAGTCTGAAAAAGTCAAGATCAAGCAGAACTTTTTCAAGATCTTCAGCCAGCTGTACGAGAAGAAAATCCCAATTATCATACTGAGCTGCAACTGGACCTCATTGATAATGCAGAAAATATTTAATGACCATGGATTTACTGTTAATGATCATTTTAAAATACTCACCAACGAATTTGATCACGAGAACCACGTGCTAACAGGCGACGTTATTGAGCACGACTTGTCAATCAGAACTGGCTCTGACAAAGTGTATCATGTGAAAAAAATTATTGAGCGTCTAAATAAAGATGTCATTAATTCGGGTATTTATTATATAGGCGACAGCACCACTGATATTCTGCCAATGCTTGAGACTGACTATGGTATTGTCATTGGAAATGGCTCTGCTATCAAAACTCTAAATCTGCTCAAGATCCCGTATGATGAGGGCATTAGCGGCACTGCCAAAATCAAGCATATCCAAAACTGGTTGGAGTTGGAGCCATTGACATGAAGCCACTTATATCTCCAGGTACTTGTCAACCTTGACTAGACCTTCATTCAGGTTACTCCACGAAATATAGTTTGGTGAATATTTCAACAGCTCGTCTAATGCTGGGATCTTCCGGTGGGATTCCCCATCCACTATTGCAACAGAATCATATTCACCCCAGAAGCATGAAACACTGACTCCCAGTTTATTCTGTGGTGAGTCAATCGGCTCATCACCATCACCATCTTCTAACCATTTAGGTATCCACTGAATTCCAACATGATAGGATGTTTGGTTCCAGTTCAATTTATGAAGTTTGACGCTATCAATACCATCCAGCCATTTGAAAACTTCATTCCCATTAGCATCTTTACTTGCACCGGATGGGAGTGAAGTTGACCCTCCATTTAACACACTGGAGGTTTTGTTACTGGTTTCATCATGATAGTATGTTATGAACTTAACTGGTGATCTCTTCGAGTATGTAGAGTTAAAAACCAATGAACAAAATCTGTTATCAACAGCATCTATTGAGATTTTGGCAAAGAATGGTGTGTATCGTGAACGGTTTTCATCAACAGCTTTGACTTTGGTGATTTTGAGATATGAATCGAACTCATTTTCTTTTGCTGTACCGTCAATTAAATATGGTCTTATTGATTCATATTTACACGATTCCATACCATCAGACACTGGATCACAACTGATAGAAACATTACTAGATTTGATGGATGGTAAATCTTTCAAGACTGGTTTGATCAATCCTTCCCTACTGTAACTTGTGACAATAGGTTTGATAGAGTTAGAATCCAGATCAATTGTCTGCAAAAATCTGATTTTCAGTGGTGATGTTGAAGTAAATGGATCTGAAACTAAACTAATACCACTTCCAATCAGAATAATTCCAATCAACAGAGTTGCAAAAAATGAATTCAACTTATATGAAAAACTTAGAATTGGCAGTGAGATCAGTATACTTGAGCATAATAAAACAAATGATAAAAAATTGGTTGACTTCAAACTTTCTTGAACTGTTTGATTTAGCCCTTCAAGAAGCAGTTCAATTGATATATATGAAATTAATAAATTAACTGGTACTAATATCAAGTATTGTAAACTCCAATCATAACCTGTTGAATTGTAAATATCATCGTTTGTCTTTAAGTTTGGTTGGTTAGATGCTGCTGAGACGCCTAATAATGGAGCATTCTCATCAATTGGGTCACCATTTTCATCGATATTTTCCTCGATTCTTTGATATGTGTTTAATCTAACTTTTTTAGGCGATGAAACCAGCACACTGATTAACCCAAAAATAATTGAAACTGAATACAAAGTGTATAAAATTGTAATCAAATAACCACCCGTTATAATACTTGAAGGCTCACCTTCTTTTATGGTAACATAGACTAGTAATCCCCACAACAATAAATAAACATCTAACGATAAGACTAATTTTAAGTCTTTGATTGGCCATAAGTATTGTGTAAATGTCAACAACAGATAATTAACAAAGATGAATGTTGCACTGAGTGTAATTAATGGAACATGGAAATTTCTTGAAACAAATAATGGATTAAAGTAATAAATTATCTGATTAACAAAATTCGTTGCAACAAATGCAATGCTTGCAAATATTGGTAATCTCCAAAGAGAATAACCAATAGACCAGCTACATTTTTTGCTGATCAAAGCACCCAAAACAATCAAGATAACTGGAACGCCAATTAATAACAATAGGTCCAATGTAAATAATTGTGACAATGGCAGTACAATGAAATATAATCCTAGTAAATCAAAATATACTGCTTGTTCGTCAGTTTCCTCTACTGATTTGGAGTTGGCAATGTTCTCAACGTAATCCAAAGAGTTAGATAGCATATGCCACAAAGCATTTTTGGATGAGGTTTTAATTTGATCCATTGCAGTATGATACAAGGATCTTGGTTTGTAAAATGCAATATCTACCCCCCTCAAGCCAGCATCAAAGTAGACTTTATAATCTGTTTCACTGTGAACCAATCCACTTGCAAATCCTTGTTGGAAAATGGATGTACCAAATGGAGATCTAACAGAATTATACATCTTAGCCACGCCATAGTCTGTTGTTCTAAATAAAATTGCACGCTCACCCGTACCAGTTCCTTCTAGATTAATGAAATAGTTAACCAACTTGAACCAAGGATGTGATAAAAACGCAACTGCTCCGTATAAACCAAACTCTTCATTATTATTGAAATTGAAAACTAATGTTCTTAAAGGTTGTTTCCCTGAAGTAGCATAATGTTCTAAAATTCCCAGTAAAGAGGCAACACCCGCACCATCATCAGTGGTTCCATAGGCAGTTGGAACGGAGTCAAAATGTGCACTTAGCAGTACACCAGGTAGCTGAGGATCCGTACCTTCAATTTTAACAACAATATTTGAACTTTCAAAATATTGCAAATCATTTGGACTCGATTTAGAAAGATTCCATAGTTCTTTCTGTAGATAAAATGCATTCAAACCTGTTTTAGCATCATCTTCATAAGAAATATATTTCTTATTTTGGGCTAATAATTCAACTCTTTGTAGTATATAATCATGAACTTCATCATTGAAATGACTACCATAAGAGTGTGGATATTGTGAAATAAACTGTAAGTCCAGCCAGGAAGAGGTCAAGATTGTAGGCTCTTTGGATGGCAATCTCAAAGCATTGTATTTGGATAGATACGACAGTACCCCAACAACAATATAAGTTATTAAAACAAAGAAGGTTAATGATGTCTTTCTAAAACGGAATGTTGCATTTAGAAAGCGCTTGAAAGCTGTAAAATAACCATCTTTTGTATGGTTAGAAAGGTGAATTGAGGCACTTTGACCTACTTGCTCTTCTTGTTCAGGGTTTACATTTCCATCTGGAGAGCCTGCATTTTCGTTGTTTTCAGACACTGCTTCATTGGGAATCTCAGCAGTGTCATCTGACAAGTACATTGGTGGTTTGGACATCCCTCAAAAGACAAACTGCTGATGATTTATAGCAAGGTATAAAATATTTCTTTATTTGTTTATTTTGTTTGTTTTGTAGATAAAAACAGTATAGAGGGAGTTCCGACTTCAAAAATTGACCGGAATTTAAAAGTGACATATTTTGTCAGGAATGAGGTTTACAAAGGTTTTCCTGTGTAGAAAAGCAAGTTGTTGACCCAAATTACTAGATGGCATGCCCTAAAAGCAGGATAGCACAAGTTTCATCTCTATTGCACCACGTTGGCAGAAAACAAACACTGTCCGAAAACCCAGGGTTTCATTAATGTTCAACGTATAAAATTCAGAAGTAATGTGTGTACTATGTTGAAAATTAAAATCAACATATATAATTTTGTAAGATTAAGCTGTGAATATGAAACAGGGACAGATAGATTCCCTTGGAGAAGTGCAGGGATTGATAGACATGGAACCAAACCCTACAAGGGCTTAGCCAAAACACATACCGCCTTCAGACACTATTATTAGCACTACACAGCCCATACCAGAGCTCAGGTTACAAGCCTGAAGCTTAGAGAACAGGCATTTTAATGCTAAAATATAGGAATTCACTGCTTTTTATCAGATGGCTGGTATTCAATTAATGCCTAAATTTAAACCAAGGCTCAGATTCAAACCGTTATGCAGATGAATATTTACAAATTTCCCAAATAGGAACTGTAATTAGATCTGTTCTGAAAAGTATAAAAGAAAACGATACCGCGTCCATGCAGGATCTCTTTGACAGTCAAGACATCCAAGACACATTAGTTCTTAGCCAAATATATACAATGCAATTACAACAAGCTTTATACGCCGTTTTTTTCACACAATTGATTGCTGCCAAAGCAATTCCAGCACAAGACGAATCTGGTAGCTTAGAAGAAGCTGCAGCAGAAGATACTACTGCAGCCGGAGCTACAGCTGCTACCGTGACTCAAGCCACTGCTAAAGAGACAGCTACTGTCTTACAAGCTGAAACAGCTATTGCAAAGGAAAGTGAAACAGCTGCAGAAACAGAGCCAGCTACACAAAACAGAGAAGCTACTCAGACTGCAGAAGTTGCACAAACACAAGCTACAGCACAGACAGAAGCAGTATCAGAGGCCAAAGCAGGCACACAAACAAAAGCAGCATCAGAAACAGAAGCAGTAACACAGACAGAAGCCACAGCAGCAACAGCAACAGCTAAAGCAACGGGATACACTGAAGTCACATTGGGAGAAAGCAAAACAGCAGAAGCAGAAGCATCAGGACAGACCACAAAAACTACGGAATGGTGGACCCCTTCACAAACAGTTTGGTGGACACCAACCAAAACCGTTTGGTGGACCCCAGAGAGCGCTGTTTCAGGATCTACTGTTTCAGGTGCCAGTGCTGACTCCAAAGCAACTGATTCAACCAAAACTGGCTCAATTGCAGAATCCACTGGATCAGTTACAGGATCAACCACTTCGAAATCAACTAGTTCCAAATATAAAGTCACTACTTCAGTGTCAGACCTAACAGAGACAGTTTCGTACTGGAGTGGGTCAAGCAGTGGGCTTCTGACAAAAACTACACACTCAACTTCAGTTTACACTTTGTACAATGAATCATCTGCAGCTAACACTTTACAAAACTATTTTGTTGCCCCATCCCTCAAGCAATACGCACTCCCAGTTGCTGCAGCAGGTGTCGCATTGATAATGGTATGAGCAGCTTTTAACGATACGGAACGACATGGACTTTTTATGTGGAAATAAATAGGTAAAATTTGTTTATTGTAGTAAATAACCGTTAAATGTCACCTAAGAATTGACAGAATCAAAATTATCCGGCTGACTAAGCTTTTTTTTGACCCGGGTTTGAAAGAATTTCTCGTTTTTCCATCGTGCTTACATAATTTAGTAATCCAATTATTAACCAACTGAAAAATTTCCTAAATTTTGATAGACTCACAGAATTTGGTCACCTTACCAAGGATACACTTTTGAAAAGGCTTATAGTTTTTCAAAAAGTTACAGATAAGCAACTTATCAGTATTTTATAGGTGCTGTTATCCCCCAAGTTAAATTGACCAGGTGAAAATTTAAAATCTGAGGTGTTGCACTTTAATACTTTTTCTTTCTCCAATTTGTACGGTTTGGCCCAGGTATCAATTTATAATTAGCTAAAGAGGGATGGTTTTGTGGTATAAGAAACTTCATGATTACAGTTTCAACTTTGAGACTGTAACAATGGCGTTTTTCAACAAGTATCCGAACCCATATTCAACCCATGTTCAGTCAGTTGACACTATTGATAGATATATTAAAGACGGGAAATTATACTCCACAAGACTCATCAGGAAGAAGGGGAAACTACCTAAATGGGTTCTCCCATTCTTAGGAAAGATCTCACACACTTGGGTCATTGAGAAAACCATACTTAACCCTGAAACAAAGACATTACAGTCGTATACTAGAAATTTAGACCATACGTTGATAATGAGAGTTGAAGAGTACACGACTTACCAGTATGATGAGTCTATGGACAAAACTACAGTATTATACAATGTGAAGTTTTCTTCAAGATTCAAAGGGTTTGGTGTACGTGAGAGAATAGAAGCTTGGTCACATAATAGATTCAAAGAGAATATAAAGAATACAACGAATGGAATGGCATATGTGATGAGAAGTTGGAGCGAAAGAAGAAAATCGCTTTGGCGCGGTCAACAGCAAGCTGCCGAGTAATCAGCTTAAACATTTTTTTCTGCATTTGTATATATCTTTGTATATCATTTATTCATTATTTAGTTTCATTTCATTCGACTTTATTGTAGAGCTGATATTCAGTTGCAGTTCATTTTATTTAAGCAAAATTCAAATCCCAGCCCAACTTCTTAACAATCTCATACCAGTCAACACATTTTGTACCATTTGGATCAATAAGCCAAACTTGTTCCATTATCATTTTAACTTTTGTAACGTTTTTGAAACTGTATCTGGTGCTTAGATCGTTGAACCTGTCCAGCATTGAGTCACGATCCTTCTGAGTTATACAATTCATGCCAGCAATGAATAATGGAAAACACAATGAACACTCAGCATATGATTTTAGAACAATATCTAAGCATTTCAGCAATTCGTATAAAATAAACTGAGATTCTAAAGATGAAGGATTTAGTCTTAGGACAGACTGTCTTAGATGCAGTTTTGCAGTTAGCTGAAAAAGTTCAAATAACGTCAACTGGATTTCCAAATCTTCAGCTAAAAACAATTCTAGAAATATTGGATCAGGTTTTGAAGAATTGATCTTATTCTCTAGCTCTGATGATTCTTTCATAATGATCATCAGCGAGTTATAAGTATCATGATCATTAAAATGGGAATGCTCATCGTTATGTAATAGCTGTTTAGACTTCACTGCTAGAGTTGAAATTTCTCCAATTATATTAAACAACGGCTTAACAATTCCTTGCAACGGATCTAATTCTCGAACTTTTAGCCGATCATTCAAATACTCATCATAATCTTCAGTCGGGAAGTATGTTCCTCTTTCACTAGTTGAACTTGCCAAAACATCGTGATAAATAAAACTTGAAATTAACCACTGTCTATCCCTGTCCTTTTTAAAGTTCTTCAATCCTCCGTTATCTTTAATCAATTGTGAAGACCACTGTAAATAAACTGGCCATTTTTTAACATCACCTTTGCAAATCTCAGCACCACATAAAATCAACAAGTTTGCTAGTCTTTGAATCGAGTCATTTTCTGATCTAATTGGTGTCTGTTTCAGATAGGTTAGTGTCTTTTCCATATATTTGTTACCTTCATTCTCCAAGTCCCCACCAATATAGAACGCTGACCAAGCTATTATACTATATAGAATTCCAGGGTTCGAAACTGCCATTGGTAAAAACACTTTTGTATAATGATTTGACTCGGGTGGAACAATAGAAATTATACCTGATAATTTATGTTGATAGTAGTCATAGAGTCTCAAGCCTATGGCATCAAGACCAAAAGTATTTGAAATTGGAGATTTGGGTACATGAAGCGTGAAGTCATTGTAAAGGTTCATTGGTATAATTGGTGAAGAAGTGTCATCCTTTGCCTTTTTAAAGTCATGGACATCAAGACTGTATTGATCATTGCTGTCATCTTGGATTTGTTGTTCATACTGTTTAGCATCATGTGCCTCATCTTCATCATGATCAAATATTTCAGAAATTTTGGTTGAATTATTCCTTATATTATTTTCAAAAGTATTGGTGAATTCAAACATGCTATCCGCCGACAAGTCAAACAGTTCTTGAGTCAAGCTTAATAAGTTTGGGCTTGGTGCATTTGATAAAGAACTTACAGAGGTTGAAGACTTTGGAAAATTAACCAAATTTGCAGATATTGGCGTATTTGTTATTTTTTCTTCAACAGAATGATATAAATCTTTGACGGTATTATCATTGTTGTCATTATGTGGCTTAGATTTGGACGCCTTTTTGATATTTGTCAGTTTTCGTTTTTTCAATTTGGACTCATTTTCAACCAATTCAACTTGTTTCTTCAACTCTCTTATTTTCTCGGTGGTCATTTCATCAGTAGCCCACACACAGTTTTTGTTCAGCCGTTGGCAATCGTAGCAGATGGGTCTTTCCTCAGAACATCTTTTCTTCCTTATTTTACAAGTGATACAGCCCTGTCTAGATTTCTTTTTGGAAATAATATTGAAAAAGTCTGAATCTGGGTTGCTCGTATCAACATGCCGAATGGAAACAGTATTGAGCTCTGTTGACTTTGTAGATTGTGATACTTTTGGCTTTGCACCTGGTTTTGTTTTGGTATCAAAGGTTAGTAACATGATTTTTAGTGTATGTTTTTACCTTTTGGTGGGGTGAATAATAACAAAGAAACTGCCGCTCCTAATGCCAAAACCTTTTGATTGTGTATTTGTATAGCAGTGATTTGTTGGTCGGGCAGCCAGGTAGAACGAGTGCTCTGTAGGAGGTGTTAGCAGTAGGTCTTTTCCAGATATTTAACTATCGCAGTACCAGAATTTTTTTCAAGTTGCGAAAACACATATTTCCATTAAAACCGCAAACGGCAATTTTGTAGCACGTGAATCCAACAAAATATCACGTGACCCGATGGGCAAGAAACTCTTGGGCGTGCGTTTTTGAGTGGGCACTGGAGAGCAGTAGGGATGTAGTGTTTGAGTGTTGGTAGCGGGCCCAGCTGCACAGGCCAAAAAACAGCAACTAGGCAGAATATTCACCCAGTGCAACTTGCGAGCTGCAGATCCGGTGCTTAAAATTCAGAGATAAGATCGGTGGTTACCCAAAACGGCCATCTCCAGACAGTGCATTTCGCCAGCTGTGGATAATTAGCTCAAGTCTGGAGAACCCAACGGTGTCATGAATGTGTCATAGGCTAAATCCGTCAGACTAGTGGTGCCAGCAGAAGCTGACAGTCAGTGCACTTTATATGTAAAGTTGCTCGTTTAAGGGAGTCGTTTTACAGCCGTAGCGAGTGACTCTGAACCACTTTAGAAGTTTAGTGGACTTAGCAAAAAAAAGAAAAATGGACTGCGATTGTCTGGAGAAAACAATAGGAACCAGCAGAAAGGCCGCTGCGCAGGTAGCTGGGGCCCTGGAACCTCGCACAGGGCCGAGGGAGACCCAGGCAGATGACACTGGTGTGCGCAGAACTACTCCACCTTTGCTGAACAGCTGGTAAAGCAGCATTTTGTATGCCTGGCAGCATCTCTTGCTTGACAAATCCCGACGTTTTTATTGGTCTTTTTCTTATCAGTTTGCAAGTTGTCCAGGCGGTAGGGGCACTGCCCAGAATCAGCAGTCACTTCAGGTGGTCCTGAGGCACGTTGTGGAAGCAGTTGACTTGAGCAGAGAGCCCCCAAAGTCCCAGAGCAGTGCGCACAGGCCTGTGCTGTGACTATCCCGCGAAGTCCCACCCCCGTATCCCGCAAAACAGCAGACTTGCGGTAGTTTTCTGCCCAGCACCACTACACGGTTGGCCACGAGTCAAGCAAATAGGACAAATTTCTCCACTCGCACGCCCACCACAGGCTATGCAAGTGAGCTTGCGCATGCGAGACAATCTTAGGCTTCCATAATAAGCTGCAAGTGCCCAATCAGCTTTGTAAAAACGGCGGAATTTTGATAAGAGACGCACGCATGCAGCTAAACTATCAGCACTAAATTTGTGGTGATATAAATACTGGTTATGGCCCGTTAAAACGTAAATTTCCTAATTAAAACATAAAAACAAAAGTTACAATGGCGGCTGCAGGCAGTGAACTCGACATGGTGATTGACGACGACTACATCGTGTCCAGCAATATTTACCAGTACGACGAGACTGCTGAGAACACTTCTTGGGCTTCAGCCTTGCCTATCAAGAAAGGTTTATATGATCCTGAGCTCGAGAAAGACGCCTGTGGTGTTGGTTTCGTTTGTGACATCAAGGGCAAAGCGTCCCACAAGATCATCAGCGACGCCAAGTACCTGCTATGTAACATGGCCCACAGAGGTGCTGTTTCCGCTGACGGTAACGGTGATGGTGCCGGTATCTTAGTTTCCATTGGTCACAGCTTCTTCAAGAAAGAGTTCAAGTACTTGTGCGACTTGGACCTGCCACCTCAGAACCAATATGCCATTGGTAACATCTTTTTCAAGAAGGATGAAAGCATCTTAGGCCAGTCCAAGGACACTTTTGAGCATTTGGCCAAGCAACTAGGCTTAACCGTCTTAGGATGGAGAGAAGTTCCTCATGATTCCTCCATCTTGGGTTCTGCTGCTTTGTCAAGAGAACCTTTGATCTTGCAGCCAATCATTGTCTTAACCGAATTACTGAACAATTCTTCAACCTCTTCAGAAGAATTTGAATCAAAATACGAAAAGAAATTCGAGAAACAATTATACATCCTTAGAAAACAAGCAACTACTAGTATCGGCCTACAGAACTGGTTTTATGTTTGCTCACTGTCTAATAAAATCATTGTTTACAAAGGTCAACTAACTCCAGCTCAAGTTTACCAATATTACTACGATTTAAGCAATGTTGATTATGAATGTTACTTTGCCTTGGTCCACTCAAGATTCTCCACCAATACTTTCCCTTCATGGGACAGAGCACAACCTCTAAGATGGTTGGCGCACAATGGTGAAATCAATACTTTGAGAGGTAACAAAAACTGGATGAGAGCAAGAGAAGGTATCATGGAATCTGAACTATTCGGTGAAGAATTAGACAAATTATATCCCGTTATTGAAGAAGGTGGTTCTGACTCTGCTGCTGTTGATAATGTGCTAGAATTATTAGTTGTTAACGGTGTTCTCTCATTACCAGAAGCTGTTATGATGTTAGCACCAGAAGCTTGGGAAAATGATTCAACCATGGATTCAAAGAAAAAAGCTTTCTACCAATGGGCTGCATGTCTAATGGAGCCATGGGATGGTCCAATGTTATTGGCTTTCACAGATGGTAGATACGTCGGTGCTACTTTAGATCGTAACGGTTTAAGACCATGTCGTTACTATGTCACAAGTGATGGCAGAATGATTTGTGGTTCAGAAGTTGGTGTTATTCCAATCAGTAACGATTTAATCATTGAAAAAGGTCGTTTGGAACCAGGTCACATGTTATTGGTCGACACTAAATTAGGTACCATTGTTGATGATACACAATTAAAGTCAAAAATCTCTTCTAAAGTTGACTTTAAGTCTTGGATATCAAAAATTATCAAATTTGAGGATCTATTTTCAAAATTCCAAAACAAATCAATCAAGATTGAGGAAGAACTCGAAATTAATAATGAAATTACTACTCAAACTGACCAAAGATTATTGGCACTGGGTTACACTTTTGAACAGTTAACTTTATTATTAGTTCCAATGGGCACTTTAGGTGCTGAAGCTTTAGGTTCTATGGGTAATGATTCACCTTTAGCATGTTTGAACGAAACCCCAGTTTTATTATATGATTATTTCAGACAATTATTTGCACAAGTTACCAATCCTCCTATTGATCCAATCAGAGAAGCAAAAGGTATGTCTCTTAAATGTCTTGTTGGTCCACAAGGTAATTTATTAGAGAAAAATGCAAATCAATGTAATAGATTGTTATTAGAAACTCCAATCTTAGATTCTAAAGAATTCAGCTCATTGAAAAATATCTCCAAAATTTTACCATCATGGACTGGTAGAACTATCGATATCACTTTTGATAAATCTGAAGGTCTACTAGGTTATGTCAATACTATCGAAAGAATCACTAAAGAAGCTTCAGATATTATAATGGAAGATCATCAAATTATTTTTATTTCTGATAGAAAATTAGGTCCTGATAGAGTTGCAATTTCTTCATTGATCGCAGTTGGTGCCATTCATCATCACTTAATCCGTCAGAAACAACGTTCTAAAGTTGCTCTAGTTTTGGAAACTGGTGAAGCAAGAGAAGTTCATCATTTCTGTGTTCTATTAGGTTATGGTGCTGATGCCGTTTTTCCATACTTGGCAATGGAAACTTTGGTTAGATTGAACCGTGAAGGCTTGCTAAAAGATGAGATTACTGATGCCAAAATTATCGAGAACTATAAAAAATCAGTTGGTTCTGGTGTTTTGAAAGTCATGTCTAAGATGGGTATTTCTACTTTAGCCTCTTATAAAGGTGCACAAATCTTTGAAGCTTTAGGTGTTGATAACTCTGTGATTGATGTTTGTTTCAACGGTACTGCTTCAAGAATCAGAGGTGTTACCTTTGAGTACATTGCTCAAGACGCATTTTCGTTACACGAGCGTGGTTATCCAACAAGAGACACTGTTGTTCCAAAAGGTTTACCAGAAAGCGGTGAATACCACTGGAGAGACGGTGGTCCAAAACACGTCAATGAACCAACTGCAATTGCAAGTTTGCAAGATGCTGTTCGTAACAAGAATGTTCATGCATTTGATGTTTATTCCAAGAAGGAATACGAAGCAATCAGAGAATGTACTTTAAGAGGTTTATTGGATTTAGATTATGAAAATAGTACTGAGATCCCATTAGACCAAGTTGAGCCATGGACTGAAATTGTTCGTAGATTCTGTACTGGTGCAATGTCATATGGGTCAATTTCAATGGAAGCACACTCTACATTAGCTGTTGCAATGAACAGACTAAATGCCAAATCCAATTGTGGTGAAGGTGGTGAAGATGCAGAGCGTTCTATTGTGAACGCCAATGGTGACACAATGAGATCTGCAATCAAACAAGTTGCCTCAGGAAGATTTGGTGTCACTTCATTCTATTTATCAGATGCTGATGAAATTCAAATTAAAATGGCACAAGGTGCAAAACCAGGTGAAGGTGGTACATTAGAGAAGTCAAAAGTCATTGGTGGTATTGCCAAGACCAGAATGGTTCCAGAAGGTGTTACATTAGAATCACCTTTCCCTCATCATGATATTTATTCTATTGAAGATTTGAAAGAATTAATCTATGATTTGAAATGTTCAAACCCAAGAGCTGGTATTTCAGTCAAGTTAGTTTCCGAAGTTGGTGTTGGTATCATTGCGTCCGGTGTTGCCAAGGCAAAAGCTGATCATATTTTGATCTCCGGTCACGATGGTGGTACTGGTGCAGCTAAATGGACTGGTATTAAATATGCAGGTTTACCATGGGAATTAGGTTTAGCCGAAGCTCATCAAACTTTAGTTTTGAATGACTTAAGAGCCAATGTTGTGTTACAAACAGATGGTCAAATCAGAACTGCTTTTGATGTTGCGGTTGCAATTTTATTAGGTGCTGAAAGTTTCACTTTAGCAACAATCCCATTGATTGCATTGGGTTGTATCATGATGAGAAAATGTCATTTGAATACTTGTCCAGTTGGTGTTGCCACCCAAGATCCTGAGTTAAGAGCTAAGTTTAAGGGTGCTCCAGAGCATGTCATCAACTTTTTCTATTACTTGGTCAACGATTTGAGAAAAGTTATGGCAAAATTAGGTTTTAGAACAGTTGAAGAGATGGTTGGTCATTCTGAGAAGCTTAAAGTCAGACAAGATAGATCAATCAAAACTTGTAACATTGATTTATCACCAATTTTAACCCCAGCTCATTCAATCAGACCTGGTGTCCCAACTAAGTTTGTTAAGAAGCAAGATCATAGATTACATGTTAGATTGGACAACAAATTGATTGATGAAGCTGAAATCACTCTGGACAAAGGCTTACCAGTTACAATCGACTGTAATATTATCAACACAGATCGTGCATTAGGTTCAACTTTATCCTATCGTATTTCCAAAAAATTCGGTGAGAAAGGTTTACCACAGGATACTGTTGTTGTTAACATCAAAGGCAGTGCAGGTCAGTCATTTGGTGCATTCTTAGCTCCAGGTGTTACCTTCAATCTAGAAGGTGATGCCAATGATTATGTTGGTAAAGGTTTAAGTGGGGGTAGATTAATCATCAAACCACCAGCTGGCTCCAAGTTTAAATCATATGAGAATGTCATTGTTGGTAATACATGTTTCTACGGTGCAACCTCAGGACATGCATTCATTAGCGGTGCAGCTGGAGAAAGATTTGCAGTCCGTAATTCCGGTGCAACTATTGTTGTTGAGAAAATCAAAGGTAACAATGCATTCGAGTACATGACAGGAGGTCGTGCAGTTATTTTGTCGCAAATGGAATCTCATAATGCATTTGCAGGTGCATCTGGTGGTATTATTTATATCTTAACATCGGATTTCAAGGAATTCAGTTCAAGAATCAACCATGATACTATTGAGCTGTCAAACTTGAGTGACCCAGTTGAGATCGCCTTTGTTAAAGGATTGATTGAAGAGCACGAACATTATACTGGCTCAGAGTTAGCAGGACGTATCTTGAAAAACTTTAACCATTACTTGACAAGATTTGTTAAAGTCTTACCATTGGATTATAAGAGGGTTTTGGAAGCTGAAAAAATTAAACAGGCTAAGTTGAAGAAGCAGGAAGTTGAAAAATATCTGAAATCATTCAACAACTTGGATCCAGAGGCCGATGTCACTAATGGAGAAGTGAAGAAAAATCAAAGACGTCCATCAGTTTCAATTAAATCAACGATTTTTGAACCAAAGATTTTAGATTTGGAAGATTCTGTTAAAGATTTGACTTTTGAGAACAAGAAGGTTGAAAAACTGGACAAAGTTCGTGGATTTATGAAATACAAGCAAAAGCATGAAGAGTACAGATCCACAAAAAGTAGATTGAGAGACTGGAAAGAGTTATCCAAAGCTATCAGCAAGAAAGATGCCGCAATTCAAACTGCACGTTGTACTGATTGTGGTATTCCATGGTGTAGTAGTGATACTGGGTGTCCAATTTCCAACGTCATTCCTAAGTTTAATGAGCTGGTTTTCAACAACCAATGGAAAGCTGCATTGGACAAACTATCGGAAACCAACAATTTCCCAGAGTTCACTGGTAGAGTTTGTCCAGCACCATGTCAAGGTGCATGTACACTAGGAATCATTGATGACCCAGTGGGAATTAAGTCAGTTGAGAGACTGATTATTGATAATGCGTTTGAAAACGGATGGATTCAACCAAACCCACCAAAAACTCGTACTGGTAAGAAGATTGCCATTATTGGATCAGGACCAGCAGGGTTAGCATGTGCAGACCAGCTGAACAAAGCTGGACACTCAGTTTCAGTGTACGAGAGAAGCGACAGAGCTGGTGGACTGCTGATGTACGGTATTCCAAACATGAAGTTGGATAAGGGTGTTGTTCAACGTCGTATTGATTTATTGAGTGCTGAGGGAATTCAGTTCCACTGTGGTGTTGAAATCAATGATATCAGCGAGCTGAAGGCTAATAATGACGCTGTTGTTCTGGCCATTGGCTCCACTATTCCAAGAGATTTAAAGATTCCAGGACGTGATTTGAAGAATATTGATTTTGCAATGACATTGTTGAAGAACAACACCCAAGCTCTGCTAGATGACTACCTACCTGAGATTCGCGAGAAATTGAATGGTAAGAGCGTCATTGTTATTGGAGGAGGTGATACCGGTAACGATTGTATTGGTACAGCAGCCAGACATGGAGCCAAGAGCATTGTGAATTTCGAGCTGTTGCCTAAACCGCCAATGGAGCGTTCCAAGGACAATCCATGGCCCCAGTGGCCAAGAGTGTTCAGAATTGATTATGGACATTCTGAAGTGAAAGACAACTATGGTAAAGACCCTCGTGAGTACTGTATTTTGTCGAAAGAGTTTATTGGAAATGAAGAGGGCGAAGTGAAAGCGATCAAAACGGTCAGAGTCGAATGGAAGAAATCTGACAGTGGTGTGTGGCAAATGAATGAGATCCCAAACAGTGAAGAGATCTTTGAGGCAGATGTCGTGTTGTTATCTATGGGATTTGTTGGACCAGAAATCTCAGAAATGAACATCAAGAAGACACCAAGAGGAACCATTCCAACCATCAAGGACTCCAGCTACTTATACCAGGACAATATCTTTACAGCCGGTGATTGTAGAAGAGGACAATCGCTGATTGTTTGGGGTATTCAGGAAGGTAGACAGTGTGCTAGAGAAGTTGATATATTTTTGGAAGGTGGCTCCAGATTACCTGGTAACGGTGGTATTGAGAAGAGAGACTTTAAGCTGTTGGAGGAGCTGGCCAACAGTATTTGAAATATTACAGTTATTAAGTAACTACTTGAGGTTTTATTTATTCTTTTTATTTATTGTTTATTATATGACTAAGTTGTTTATTCCTTGCTATTATTGACTACTTCAGAAGAGTTGATTAAGTTGTTTATTCCTTGCTATTATTGACTACTTCAGAAGAGTTGATTAAGTTGTTTACTTGCTATTATTGACTACTTACTGAAGAGTTGATTAAGTTGTTTACTTGCTATTATTGACTACTTACTGAAGAGTTTTTTTGCTTTACTGAGGAATCCGGAGTGAGAAGCTGATTTCTCATGCTTTTCGCTATCTTTGTTTCTGCTATTCTTAGGGCTAATGATATTACCAAAGCCTCCTCGTCCTATACTTAGGTTTGGGTTGTTATTCTGGTGGTGGTGATTGCTGTGGTTGGATTCAATTGGCTCGATATAATCGTCATCGACATCCTGCAGTTTTCTTGCCAACTTTGGATCTTTGTTTTTGATCATGTTACCGGCACCACCCCTACCGGTTGAGAAGACGGGCTGTATTAAGTTGGGAGTCTGGGAGCCTTGCGGGACCAGGTTTGGCTGTGGTTGTTCGTTTGCTGACGTTATGTTTCCAGCTCCACCTCTCCCTGTGGAATAGTAGTGCTTGCCCATTGTGTGTGGTTTTGTGTTGTATCTTGTCAGGGCTTGCTGCAGTGCTATGTGTGCATTAATTGACTCTATAAGGAGTGTGGTGTGTGGAATGGTTGAAAAACAGGTCAAGAGAAATTATTTTTGTTTTATTTTTATTTTTATGTCATTCTACGGCATTATAAAGTGGGCAAAGTGGCCAAGCAAGAAAATTTGAAATAAGATGGAAATATTAATAATGACGAGGCGAACAGCGAAATGAGGTGGCGCAGCATGCCTGTGGCGCAGTAGTATATTTATGGCGCAGCATGTTTGTGGCGGGTGAGCTTCAACAAAATTGTGGCGGGTGAGACGAAAGACATTCAGTTTTTCCGGCGGTCAACCAGTTCCGACCGGTGGACATTTTCGGGACTTTTTCTCTTCGGAGGGAGGGAGGAAATAAAGGATCGGAATTAAGTATCGGACATTTGTCCCAAAATTTCAGAAATTTGTCCCAAAGCTTTTAGTACACCATTTGTGCGGTACGAGAAGTGAACAAGAAGGGATTAATCTAGAAGGTCTATGGGTTGTAGCGTTGGAAGGTTCATGCAGCGTTGGAAAACAATGCTTTTCCTGTCTTATTGTGAGCAGAAGGAAACAGTTAAACTGTAACATATACTGCAACATATTACAACTTTACTATTGTCTGTTGAAGGGCAGTTCTGACGTTATTGTTTTCCCGGTAAAAGAGTGCCAGTACAAATGCCATAGGCTGTGCAGACTCGTATGCTGGTGACAACGGAACCTGCTAATTTGCACTAGTCTTGTTTAGTCCCGTAATTTTGCATGTGGCAGCTGGTTTCTAACTGAACCCACTACTGCCAAACACCATATCACAGTTATTACATGTACTAGCCCAGTAGCCGTGGCCCGTGGTGGGAATGCATTAAAGCCCGCGACTAGCCATATAAGGTTTCAGCAGCTAATGCTACAAGCGAGGCCATTTAAGAGTTTTTTTTTCGTACTAGCAAAGCCGTCGTAAAGTAAAATAGTCAACGTGTGTTAAGCTAGAAGGATTATCAGGCCTGCTTGATGGACCTCGTTAAACGATCGACAGCACAGATCAATTGTGCAAGGTAAATGGATTAAAAGGCGCCAGCTTAGGTAATAGGCGGCAAACAGCTTACGTAATGGCAAAACTTTTGCTGTGGAAAATAATTAAAGTGCAAATTGCAGAAAAGGAGCAGCGAATAAACAGCACGAAATGGGGCTGTCGAGTTCCAAGTTGATGGAGTCCCTGACGGAGGGGACTAATTGTGAGTCTGTGTGTTTGGCTGGAGGGGAACATTGTGGAGTGGGAGCTAACTGAACCGCAGTTGACCATGAAGAGATTGACAGACTTCATAAAAGGTTTATGAAACTAGACAAAGACAGCAGTGGGACCATCTCCAAAGATGAGTTTCTTGCGATTCCCGGGGTTGCCAATAACCCACTGGCTGGCAGACTGCTCGAAACGTTTGATAAAGACGGCAGTGGGGACGTGGATTTTCAGGAATTTATAACAGGGCTAAGTGTATTTAGCGGTAAAAGTGAAAAAGACGATAAACTGAGATTTGCGTTTGAAATATACGATATAGACAGGGACGGGTTCATCAGTAACGGTGAGCTGTACATTGTGCTGAAGAAAATGGTGGGCGATAATCTGGAATCCGATCAACTACAGCAGATCGTGGACCGCACAATTATGGAGAACGATGTGGATGGTGATGGGAAGCTAGACTTCCAAGAGTTTAAGAGAGCCGTGGAGGGAACAGAGGTTGCCCAGGCCCTGACTCTGCAGAATATATGAGCCGTGATGTTGTTCTGGTGTAGTTTTGGTGGCACCATTCTCTGTTGGCTGAGTGTTGCTGGTGGTGTCTACTGGGTGGTGCTGGTGTTGCCTACTGGGTGTTGCTGGTGGGTTCCTGGTGGTGTCTACCGGGTTCCTGGTTGTTCCTGGTCCGTCTGCCTGGCTCGCTTCTGCCATGTACTATGTCTGTCCAGCTACGTGCTTGGCCTGTCCCAGCCGCATGAGTCCGCGGCCGCCTGCAGACAGGACAGGACATGCCGGACATGCAACCAATTAAAAATATGCACAGCCAGAAAATGTATTTTCCAACCGTTTCGCTTGATGGTACTGTTCATTTACCCATGCTGTGGGCAAAGGCGAGTAAATATCCGACTTCACAAAACGCTCAATTAACCAGCAAGTGGTGTGCAAACTGGAAACCTGAAATGTGCCAAACGCAATGTTCTGGAACCTGTTTAGAGTTTAGGGCAGCAGATGTTGTAAAGTAATTTAGAAGGTTTATTTAGCACTATTTATGGTCAAGTCACTGGAACTGAAATCTATGACAAAACCAGATTGAATCAGTTATTTCCATTGTTCACCTACCTGCTGCATTGTCGATCTTTTATCCTTTTTCTTTCTTTTTTTTTTGGGTTTGGTTTAGACCAAGAAGTGAATAGAAGCATCAAACAGAAAACAAAATGTCTGGTGCTTCCAACCTGTTCATTTCTACGTACATTTTTTTCACAATTGTGACTTAAAAAATGATGTGACGCCAGTCGGCGTCTTAATGTTGGAACTCGTTATTCAAATGTTTATAAATTTAGTTCATTCTCAACACTTTAGCCCCAAATTTATTTCCTTCTAGGGGCCAATAAGCTATTTGTTGGACATGCATTTGGTTATTTCGTTAGTTTTTTCTTTTCTTTTTTTTTCCTCTGTCCTTTGTCTTTGGTAGCTAGTGATGATGATTATAATAATAATATAAATATCTATTGAAGTACCATTTTTTCACACACTTGATTATTTTTTCCCTCTTTCTCTGTTTCTTTCAAATTGTGATAGATTTATAGTTCTGGGGAGTGCAATGGAGCACTGAACATTTGGTTTTCTATTTTTTCACTTGCTAAATAGCGGCATTTCAAAATTAGTGCAAGTGATCAAAAGAAAATAATAGATAAAGATGATATTGATGATGGTAATGGCATTGTGCATGAAACTAGAAGTAAAATTGAGGACGAGCCTATGGAAAATAGCGATGAAGAGCTTTTTAACCAAGAAGCTTCCAATTTCTTGCCTGCTAATTTTCCTAAACAGTATCCAAATGGTGCAATACCGCTAAGAGTACAAATATTTAACAACAAAAAGATACTGCGAAACGTTCTAAAGAAACCTAAAAAGGGTGTCTACACATGCAGCCATTGCTCCGAGACGTTCAGTAAATTTTGCTACTTACTGGATCATATTGATAAATATAACCTGGTCAGAGAGTTTAAGTGTTCAAATAATGAATGTCCATACAAAATTGTTGGGTTTAGTAAACTGCGCCAGTTGAGAAGGCATGAACTAACAATCCATTTGAGCAACGAGAAATGTAAATGCCACTATAAAAATTGTGAGAAATTGTTTACCAGAATGGATTTACTTAACAGGCATATTAAAACCGTTCATAATAATAAAGAAAGCAGGTTTAACAGGAAAAACAATTCTACTGTTAACAGCTTTGTTACAGGCCCTGGTGGTTCTGTTAGCAATAGCAAAAACTCAGAATCTGGTTCCCTGACTACTAGAAATTCTTCAATGTTCTCAAACAAATCAATGTCGTCATCATCAATATCATCTTTATCTTCGTTTGACGCCTCCACCATTTTAGCCCATAATGGTCAGAGGAGTGACAATGCAAGCAAGGCCAACTTCAATCACTTTAATAATGCATTCACAGCCACAGACAAGATACCAAATATCCCACTCAAAAAATCCAGTACTATAATATCACCGCATGAATCAACTGAAAATATAATCAAACTGAAATGCTCAATCGCTTTTCTACTCAACAACTAGTGCTTGATCGCTTTTCCACTCAACTAAAGTGCTCAATCGCATCACTTAACTAATGAAAACAACATCATCAAATGCCATATTGCATTTCTACTCAACAACAGAACTTTATTATCTATTCATATATTTACAAATTCAATTATCGTCATCACCATTATAAACTCTTAGCTTGTCAATAACTCTGCTATCAACAACTATATCGCTACACCACTCACTTTGCTTCTCTTTACCGGTTTCGACCCATTTCTTTGGCCAGTCTGCCTCCTCGTCCTTAGCCAAGTCAGTGTCCGACTCTTTAAACGGTCTTGAATGGTTTTCAATCAACCTTGTTGTGAGGTTACCATACTTTTCCGTCAGTCTTGATTTGGTGTAGTATCTGTAGATTCTTTCTGGCATGTTCAAGAAGCCCAACAGGTAGTAGTTTGGAATCACTAGCATTGGCTGCTGGAATACTGGAACCACATTATCAGAAGTTTTCAGGTACTGCTGGTTTTTGAATTCCGGTGCAAATTGTGCACCTGAATAGGCGTCTTTTGAAATAAATGGTTTAGGAATTGGAATTGGTTTTTCTTCCTCTTCTTCCTCATCTTTTTTCTCCTCAGCCTGCTCTTGTTTCTTTTCATCAGTCTCTGCTGATTCCAGCTTTTCCACTTCAGGCTCAGGCTTAGGTTCAGGCTCAGGCTCTTCTGGTTTCTCTAGTGGTCCCAGCAGCCCTTCATGGATACCATGAATATACTCCTTATACGCACCTCTGCCAATGCAGATAACTCCTCCCTGTAGTTCGGGTTCAACTAGCGAATCCTCACTGATAACCTTGTCTTCCTTATGTGAGTTTTTGTAGTAGACTCCAAGCAAGTTTTTCAGTTCCAGATTTTGGGCATTCAACTCCTTCTTTTCAGCCTCCACACCCTCTTTGTCCTTTGGTTTACCCTTGAACCATGCTTTAACCCTGTTGACAAGCTTCTTTTCCTCCTCTAACTTCTTCAATTTCTGCTCGTTCTCCAAATATTCTTTTCTTAACTGTCTAATATCAGCAGCAACAGTCGATCTAATGACTCCCTGTCTGTTTTCCGATCTGATTTCATAGTCAACACCAGCACTGTTCAAGAGTGGCTTGACGTATTTTCTGAAGGTCTTTATACTTTCGTCTAGATAGTCGTTTGGCGGTGGAGCAATGAAAACTGTGACTTTTCTGATGTTCATATTTGGATCAACCTTGAACTGCCCGTACTTAGCAACCTTGTCAATATATTTCTGTCTTATCTTCTTATGCTGGTGATTGTCGTACACTGCACCACCAATTAACCCAGTTAAAACACACCAGAAGATTGTCCAGTTTCTTGATGGAAGTCTTAGCGGTGGTAATCCCATGGCTTTAAAAGCGGGATTGGTGTATCCTTTCTTCTTAACAGCTTTCTGGACATTTTCTTTAACGGTCTCAGCCGTTTCTAATTTGTCCACTTTGTCTAATTTCCCATCTTTCAACGGTTCAGACATTTTTGTTTTATTCGAGAAGCTCAGTAAAATATTTTTTTTTTCGATATAAATTTTCATTCATACAATTTGAAATGTTTTATGAATTTACTTTATTGGATTAAATGACATAAAAGAAACGTAAAAAAACAAAAAAAAAACCACCATAAAGACACGTATGGATGAACCCACAGTCTCTTACATAAAATCGTCATCGCCAAAATCATCAAAGTTATCAGCAACTAAGTCATTATCTTTCTTAAATGCGCCACCAAGATTTGGTCTAGCGGACTTTGCCTTCTTCTTACCAGCACCACCAGTGGCAGTACCACCAGCCTTTGCTAGTCTTTGCTGTCTTTCGACTCTTTCTTTGTCTTTCAATAAAACCTGTAAAGTGGATATTGTTTTTCTGATGTTTTCACTGGTTAATGGCATTGAAATGTCTCTGATTAAATCAATAACCAACCCAGATGAGTAGTTCAACTGGGACTTTTCAGCTAGCTTGACAATTTCTGGTGCCAATGCCTTTCTCAGTTTTTCGAAATCTTGTTTGGTTTCTGGTTGGAATAATGGGTGGTTTCCAATTGGCGAGTCTTTGGTTAACTGCGCAGCTGCTGGTGCACTTGCTGCTAATGCTGCTGCTGCTCTAGCTTGACGTTCTCTTGGGTGTTCTGCGACTCCTAAACCTCCGAATAAATCGGCTGCGTTATTCAAGTCCGATTCTTCTTCTGCTTTCTTTAACAAAGCCTTACGGGTTGCTTCATCTAACGAGTCTAAATTTATTTCTGGGTTCTTGCTCTTGCTTGCAGCTGCAGACTTTTTGCTGGATGCTGCTGGTTTAGCTTTTGGTTTTGGTTTTGGTTTCTCCTCTTCTTCGGCATCCCAGCTCTCCATGACATTGTCATCGTCCTCAGCAAACTCATCATCCCAAGATTCTGCGATTTTGGTATTGCTTGAAGTTGTTGGCACTTCGAAATCGTCGTCGTCTTGCTCCCGTTAGTATTGCCCTCATCAAGTTGCGCCTGTCTATCTCGCTCAGAGCTGGAAAAAACCCCCAGATCCACAAATACACAAAACGGCACGTCTCCCACACGACCACTCACCCCAACTCATTGCTCTATTCTCTCTATTAATGCCTGATAACCAAAAATTGGGTTTTAATTACAGATTGGAAGCACAAACATTAAAAAAAAAAAAAAAACCATATTTTTTGGTGTCCGGATGCGCCGGGTAAACAGCATCATCACGTGCCAAGCCACGTGACCGGATAGGTCTGCCATCGGCAGCAGGAGATGGGTCTGGTGCATATGCAAATAGCAGCTTCCGGTCCACCGGTGCAGCCAAAAAGGTAGTTTTTACCTCACATAAAAGGTGTGTTTTGTAGTGTAATAGTGGAATCTTGATCTCAAATGTATGAAAAGTGTGAAATTCGTTATGGAACAGCAGAAAACTAAGATACAACCGTAATTATTTATGGGACAGCAATGGCATTTAAACAGCAACAAAGTTTTGTGTCAACTGATTTTTTTCCCAGTTTTTCGTCAAAACAATGTGAATAACAGATTATTTAATAGAGAGAAACCGTTATAAGAGGAAAATCTTGAGGACCCCACGAAACTTGGTGCCCAAAAAAAAAGAGATATTAAAAAGGCACTAATAGGCTGATGCTGAGGGCTGTTTAAAAAGCAAAATACAAGCAAAACACCCAAAGAGCTGACCAAACCCAATATTTTTATCGATCCCCACGAATTCTGTGTAAATTAACGTTGGAGTTATACGTTTTATAAAGGTTTAAAATATCAGTTTTCTGCAAAATAGTGGTGGGATATAATTATTC
The DNA here is from genome assembly GCA_030580055.1 of Starmera stellimalicola. Classification (NCBI taxonomy): domain Eukaryota; kingdom Fungi; phylum Ascomycota; class Saccharomycetes; order Phaffomycetales; family Phaffomycetaceae; genus Starmera; species Starmera stellimalicola. The sequence continues at coordinate 1,141,502 of JAKTSD010000001.1, read as the reverse complement.
ATTTGAACATTAAAATACACATTTCTAGTTAAGAGTTGACGTTTAAAGTTGCAATGTTTTGTGGAGGCACCAGAAGAATTGCTCAGCAATTAGGAAAAAGAGCTGCAAGTTCTTCAACCAGACGTACTATTAAATCATCCATTAATAGTAACGGTTTATTAATTTCAGGCACAACTGCAGCTGTTATTGCAACAAGTTTGATTACTGGGTCCATCCTTTATAACAATAACATTTCCAATGAGGTCAAGTTCCCAGAAGGCTCAACAACCAAGTTAAGTGATTTGGCACCACCAAAATATGCCTCAATTGAAGAATTCAAGTTAGCAAAAGAACAGATTACCAAGATTGTTGGTGAAGATAATATCGCCACTTCCAGATCTGAGATTGACCAACATTCAGACACCTACTTCAATTCTCATCATCCAAAGGATGACCAGAAACCTTTCTTGATTGTTTTCCCATCGTCAACAGAACAAGTTTCAGAGATCTTGAAGATTACATACAAGTACAAGATTCCAATCATACCATATAGTGGAGGTACCTCATTAGAGGGTCACTACATTGCAACCACTGGAACTCCATCTATCACTTTAGACTTTTCCAAAAACATGACAAATATTTTGGAATTACATAAAGATGACTTAGATGTTGTTGTTCAGCCAGGTGTTGGTTGGGAAGACCTACACGACTATTTAGGTGAGAAAGGGTTGCTTTTTGGTCCAGATCCAGGCCCAGGTGCATTGATTGGCGGTATGATCTCAACCTCATGTTCAGGTACTAATGCTGCTCGTTATGGTACAATGAAGGAAAATGTTGCTGGTTTAACAGTTGTTTTAGCTGATGGTACTATCATTAAGACTAAAAACAGACCAAGAAAGTCTGCTGCTGGGTACAATTTGACTGGTTTGATCATCGGTAACGAGGGTACTTTAGGAATTGTGACTGAAGCAACATTGAAATTACACGTTAAGCCAAAACAGGAAACGGTTGCTGTTGTTTCATTTGACACGATCAGTGATGCTTCTAAAACCGTTGCAGATATCGTCCAAAACGGTATTCAAGTTAATGCTTTAGAGCTGTTAGATGACAAGATGATGGAAGTTGTCAACAAATCTGGGGAAACTACAAGAACATGGATTGAGAAACCAACTTTATTCTTTAAGATTGGTGCCAACAACAAGACTGTGCTGCACGAGCTGATCCATGAAGTTAAGTCCATCTCTAAAACCCATCACTCACACAGCTTTGAATTTGCAAAGAATGAGGAAGAAATCACTGAATTGTGGTCAGCCAGAAAAATGGCATTATGGTCCACTATCAACCAAGGTAGACAAATCGACCCAGACATGCAAATCTGGACCACCGATGTTGCTGTGCCAATCTCACAGCTGGCTTCTGTTCTTACAGAGACCAAAGAAGACATGGAGAAATCCGGTTTACTGGCAACCTTAGTTGGACATGCTGGTGACGGTAACTTCCACGCTTTCCTGCTTTACACCCCACAGCAAAGATCCATTGCGGAAGGTCTGGTTGAGAACATGGTGAAGAGAGCCATCAAGGCTGAAGGTACCTGTACTGGAGAGCATGGAGTCGGTTACGGTAAAAGAGAGTACTTGCTTGAAGAGCTGGGCGAGGATCCTATTAACATGATGAGAAGAATCAAAATGGCTTTGGACCCACACAGACTGCTGAACCCAGACAAAGTGTTCAAGATTGACCCAAACGACCATGAGCACTGAGCCTCGTGCTACTTAGCTTAAATAAAAAAGTACATAAACATTAAAAAATAAGTAAACTAAAAATCCATCACTAGTAACCCTGAGATGTTCTCGAGATGCTGCACGTCCAGCACTTTGTCATCTTCTTCCTCGCCATTCTTAATTTTGGCCTCGCGATCCTCGTTGGCTCGAAGAATCGCCTCCCTTATGAACATTTTCAGGTACTCTGAGCTCAGCTGCAGCGTCCCTTTGGTGATTTTGGTATCCTCACTATCAAACACAGCGGTCTCAAACACCCGCGCAATCGTCGTTATTGGGATTTCTTCTGACATTAGCAGTTTGCTTGTTTGTTTATCTAGCAGCTTTTTTGATTTATTTTTTTTTCCCTTTAGCTACATGTATAAATGTCTGTTAAGGTGTTTTGTCCATGTAGTGAGCCGCTGGACATCCCACAGTCCGAGACTGAGACACAGACACACCAGCTGAACTACCCAACGACCATTGAGGATGCGTCAACACTGCACCAGCCGGCATACCTCAACTACTGCATGGACTGCCAGTCCATCAAGTGTCGTCGGTGCATCGAGCCAGAGATCGTGACAAAGTACTGCCCCAGCTGCATGCTGGAGATGAAGCCAGAGTACTCGTTTTGCTCCAGAAACTGCCTCAAGTGCCCGCAGTGCGATCTAAACGTTTTGATCCACCAGTCGGTTAGCCCCAGTGCCAAAATTTATAAATTCAACTGCTCCAACTGCGGCTGGGAGGCCAAGCTGGAGACCGATTTGAGCACCAAGACCAAGTCTGTTGCACGCCTGATCAAGACGAGGCTGAACACCACGGTAGACGCGCTTGTGCAGTTTGATCAGCTGGAGAAATTCTACATCCAAGAGAAACAGCTGACAGTGAACGGCGAGATCCCCAAGCAGCTGTTCATGCAGATCCAGCACCTGAACCTGAGCCAGCAGCTGAAGAAAGAGGAAGACATTCTGGAGTACCTGAACGAGCGGATACTGAGCAAGTTTGATCCCAGCAGCGAGACTGAGCAGGTTGGCAAACTGAAAAATATCAAGAGTTACAGTGGGTCACGTGCCAGCAGTAACTCACTAGACGCGAGCCTGCCCAGTTTCACCAAGCTGAGAACCAAGTGCTCCAAAAGGTGTAAGAGCTGCAGGAACGTGCTGATGAAACCGGACTCTGAGCCTGCTTCAACCAAGTTCTACAAACTGTCGAATGCTATTGACAGTTTGCCAGAGCTGCAGGTATTCGACAATGCGTACAGCGTGAAGTCGAACTTGATGCTAAAGAAGCTGCTGCTGTTCAGGAACACGCTGTCCACCCCGGTCAGTATCAGCATCTCCACGTTCATGAAGATACCTCACACAAATAACAAAATCAACCTACCCATCTCAAAGTTCACAGTCAATGCCAAACCAGAAAACCTCAAACTGGAGAACCTGATCAAGACGATGTCCACGCTGGAGCTCACCAAAGACACCAAGCTGGCCAGAACAGAGAGACTGTCCAGAAAGACAAACACAATCAACGACAACAATGTCTACGAGGCTGGTCTTAACTATATAGTGATTCCGCTGCTAATTGAGCTGGAGAACGAGGACCAGCGCGACCTGAAGATCCCCATCTTCATATCCCTGGAAAGCGAGACTGTCACAACGGGCTACTGGGTCGTGGTGCAGCTGTGACGGCTGCTGCTGATGAATTAACGAAGCTTAACGATGCCCGTAGCTGATGTAACACGTGACTAAGCCCGCGAATTAACAAGTTTCCAAAATAAAAAATTTGGAGAACATTAAAGACTCACCAAGACTGGATTTTTTGTTGAGATCGAGCTTGCGGAGACCATCAGGGGAGAGACCAGGGTATCTGCTGAGCCAGTAATACGACAGGACGAGCTGGAAGTGCAAAACTCAGCATACGCAATAAATATCTATCGCTAAGGGTGTTCACACAACACAGCACAGAGTCATACCAGAACAACACAGCATGTCCGAACAGCAGACCGAGCTCAACAACGTGCAGTCGAGCCAGGATATCGTGATGGAGAGCTTTTCGAAAGTGAACCTGAACTCTCAGCCTTCAGAGATGAACATTGATAGTAATTTGAACGACAACACACCGCCACCTTCTGGCACCACCACGACAAGCAGCACGGCAGACGAGCAAGAGCCGCAAGCAAAACCTCTCAGAAGAAGATCCACTTTGATTTTGCAGGACGAGCCTGATTTCGAGAAGGCCAAGTCCAGCCATAATGAGCACGAGACCGAGCACGAGGCCCACGAGGCCCACAATAACGAGCACCCAGAAGCGCATCCGATGACAGTGCCTATTGAGATCCAGTGGTTCCAGGGAGGTGAGAACGTGTTCATCACTGGTTCGTTCACGGGCTGGAGAAAGATGATCAAGCTGGTGAAGGAAAATGATACAGCCTTCTCCATCAAACTGAGATTGCCAATAGGAACACACAGATTCCGGTTCATTGTGGACAACGAGCTGAGATTTTCGGACTACCTGCCAACAGCTACCGACCAGATGGGGAACTTCCTGAACTATATCGAGGTGCAGAACCCAGAAAGTGAGCAGCTTCAGGACTATCCGTTAGAACACCCACAGTACGACCTAGAGCATAACAAAGAGGACTTGAAACCGGGCAAAGACGCGCAGCAGAAAGCTGGTGACGACGTGCAGAAGATAGACTCGAACCTGGGGCTGACCAACGACGACGACGACATGGGAAACGGCTATTCCAGGTTCCACGAGGAGCAGATCAGCAAGCCAAGACCGGACTATGTGACGGCGATCCCTCCAATCTTCACGGACCCTTCAGTAATGGAGCAGTACTACGTGACGCTGGACAACCAGCAGAACAACAACAGCCAATCGTGGCTGACCCCTCCGCAGCTACCACCACACCTCGAGAACGTGATATTGAACAACTTCTCAGCCTCAGACAAAACCAACAGCAGTGGTGCTCTGCCTATACCTAACCACGTTGTGCTGAACCACCTGGCTACAACCAGCATCAAGCACAACACGCTTGCAGTGGCCAGTGTGGTGAGATACAAAAGAAAGTACGCTACACAGGTGCTCTATGCTCCGTTGCAGTGAGCTTGTGAAACACAGACAGTTTGTGTATTATTACAGCAGTAGACCTCGCTCCGTAGCTTTTACTCCAATTGCAGCATTACGCACTTTTCCTAATGTTAGGCTGGAATTTTGCTTTGTTTACTTTTTGCAAAAAAAAAAGTAAATAAAAATAAAAACACAATAAACATCCTGCAACTAAACCGGTTATTTGGGAGCAGTAGGCACCGAGAGTCACCACAAAGCGTGTAAAACAACCACTGAAGAGCAGGCACACGGCTAGCATTACCAATTTAGAGCTTTGTCAACCAGGTCAAGAGAAAAAAGCGCTTTTTTGTTGTTTATTGTTTTGATTTGATCCAGACGGCAAATGAGTTACGTGCCGCCATCGAGAGAGTCGTCGATAACGGTAGCGGTTAGGGTGAGACCATTCACTGATGCAGAGAAGGCGCACCTGGTGAAGAACAAGCAGGAGCAGATCTTTTTAGGCGACGGATCTCTCAGCTTTACGAATAGCGATAAAGAGAATTCGTTTCAGGTGAAGAATTTTGGCCCCAAGGGGATCAGAAAGATAGTGGATGTTGTTGATGACCGTATGTTGATCTTTGACCCCCCGGAAACGAACCCCTTGGCCAACATATCGAAAAACATACTGGTGAATGGCAAGAAAAACACATCGAGATTTAGAGAGCACCGTTTTGTGTTCGACAAGTTATTTGATGAGAACGCGAGCCAGGAAGACGTTTACCTGAAGACGACACAGCCGCTACTAGACAGTGTTTTGGACGGGTTCAACGCAACAGTGTTTGCGTATGGAGCCACTGGCTGTGGGAAAACACATACCATTAGCGGAACCCTACAAGAGCCTGGAGTCATCTTTCTAACAATGAAGGAGTTGTTTGAGAAGATTGATGACTTGAGTGACACCAAAATAGTTGACGTGTCGTTGTCGTACTTGGAGATTTACAACGAGACAATCAAAGACTTGATCAACACAGAAAACAATACCAATGGCAAGATACTGACGTTGAGAGAAGATGCCAATAAAAGAATCACTGTGTCAAATCTCTCAGAACACAAACCAAAGTGTGTGCAAGACGTTATGGATATGATACTAATTGGGAATGCTAACAGAACTTGTTCACCAACCGAGGCAAACGCCACTTCATCCAGATCTCATGCTGTATTGCAGATTAATATAACCCAGAGAAACAGAACTGCAGACATTAGAGAGAATCATACTTTTGCAACATTGTCCATAATTGATTTAGCAGGCAGTGAGAGAGCTGCTGCAACCAAGAATCGTGGACAGCGTTTGCACGAAGGTGCAAATATAAACAGATCTTTACTAGCGCTTGGAAATTGTATCAATGCCTTGTGTGATGTCAGAAGAAGAAATCACGTTCCATATAGAGATTCCAAGCTCACCAGATTGCTAAAGTTCTCACTAGGTGGGAATTGTAAAACAGTCATGATTGTCTGTATAAGTCCGTCCAGTGTGCATTACGATGAAACGTTGAACACACTCAAGTATGCGGACAGAGCCAAGGAAATCAAAACTAAGCTAATGAGAAACCAACATAATATTGACCGACATGTTGGTTCGTACTTGAAAATGATTACTGAACAAAAAAACGAGATTGAAGAATTGAGAAACAGAGAGAAGTTGGTGATTGAACAGAGCATAAATAGATTTAAAATTAAAAGGGAGAGAGTTGCAGTTGGTGTATTGGAGTTTATTGATACATTGAAACAGAACTTGAATTCAAGAAAGTTCCAAACATTGAAATTCAAGAAATCATTAATTCTATGCAAAAGACAGCTGTTGTTGATTCAGTCAACTGAGCTGGACAAGATAAGAGAAAACTTGAAAATGTTTTTGAACACAGATGTTTATCAACTTGCAGAAATCCTGGAGATGATCAATGAACTGATTGATAAAATTAACAATAAAATAATTGAACTGGAGAGTTTATTCAATAAGGAAACAGAGATTGATCTGATTTTATCCAATAGTGCAGATACTGGAATAAGGAAACTGATGGAGCTAGAAGCTTGGTCTGACTATGACAAACTAACATTGGACATGTCAATTATGCTGATTAAAGACTCATTTGAAAAGACAATTTTACAGAACTCGACAATTCTATTTGATAAAATGGTGAAAAATAATGAGTTTATGAATAATTTCAAGTTCTTAGTTGAGAATTTGTTTCAACTAATTTCAGACTTATCCAATAACAGCGACAATCTAGAAAGCTTGGTGAACAAGTTTTATGACAATTTCAAGTACTCAATTCAAGATATCTTGAACTTTGACACAAAATTTGACAGAATATGCAACCAATTGCAAAACAGTACTTTGAACTCTGATATTAAAATCCCAACTTCACCAATTAGACAACTGGCATCCAAGTCCAGACTGAGTAATTCATTCAATAATGTTGCAAGTTCCAGATTATCGTCGAAAATAACCAAGTCAACATCATCCACATCATCACCTTCATCGAGACTTGAAAAACCTAAGTCAACTAAGAAAGTTAGATGGGATGTTAAGTTGTCCAACAACGAGAATTCTTCGATCCCAATGGATACCCATGACTCAGATATAAGCATGGAAGATTTTAAAGAGCAGTCTACTATTGATGAAATCAAATTGAATGATGCAAATGAGGATGAATCAATTTTGGATCAGAGTTTCCAGGAAATTGAGAAAGTTTTCCAATCCAACAAGAGAAAATCATTAACTTCACTAACCTTGAAGCCTGTCAAATCGTTGACATCCACCACCAGTACAGCTTCAACCACTGCTCCTGCTGCAGTCGCACACGTTGAGTCAGCAAATATCCTATCAAACAACCAAAATGGTCAATCCTTAGGTGCACCAATACGACTTAATGATCTGAGCATAAATAGTAATAACTATCATCATAATGGATGAGTAAATTAAATTGCATTTTAACAATATTAAATCTACAGTAGAGACCAAAATTAAAATATGAAATTGACTAAAAAAAAAAAAATAAAAAGTAAAATAAAAACTTGAGTAAATGGAAAAAAGAAAAAACACATCTTGATATTCGATGTTAAAGTTGATCAGTTCATTAGTTATAATGAAAGAGTTAATTAATAAACTGTTGTTGGGTTTTTGTTGTAAGCCCAAATATTTTTTTTGGTTTGCATAACGCAAAAATGACATCCACAATTTGGCGAAGAGTTATATGAACCTGTTGAAGTACAGTATTCAAACTCTAAACCATTGTTATAACTGATGCTGAAAGAAGAACGATTTTTACGATGATTGTAAAAATTGTTGTAATTGTAGGAAGAGTTCCAGCTGTTGCTTCTATCGTTGTTGCAACTTGAATAATCGTATCTGATTGGTGATTTTGATCTTGATCTCTCTGTGGATCTGTCTCTAATTGGAGAAAATGTACAGCTTTGGTCTGAGATTGGAGAAACCGGTAACTGGATTTGTGGAATTGGTGCTTGCTGTTGCTGTTGAGGAATACTGTTGATTGGAGACTGGATTGTTTCCTTATTGATAAAGTTCTGGTAATGAGATAAATAAACTTGGTTGGAGTTCAAATTGAAGTCATGCAACGTCCAGTTTAAACATTCTAACCATGCAACTTCCAACTGATTGATGGCTGAAGCATGTAAACCAGTGGCAGCAGCCCATGATTTGTTGGTGAAAGTATTGTCATCATTGGCCTTATTTGCCAAAACTAATGAAATGATGATGTTCTTATAGATTGATTCATTGCTGTTGTTGCTGTTTGTAGCTGCAAACATGGATGGATTCTTCATATAAATTTTATAAAAATAATGATTTGACATTAACAATGAAGTCAATGGCAGTCTTGTTGCGTTTAACACGTTATAGACGGAACGTTCAAAGTTTTGATTTGACTTGAAGTCATTTCTTCCAAAGTAGTTGAATGCTAAGTTACAGATGTACTTAGACATTGAGTTCAGGTCATAGTCCAGAACAGCGCAGACACCACCGGTGACTGGAGCTTCTTCCTGGGCCTGCCCAACAGGTGCTGGAGCAGGAGCAACCGGAAGCTGCTGTGGTTGCTGGCTAGGGTAGAACTTTGAGCCTCCGTTGGTAGCAACTGCGTTCCCACCATACCCAAAATTATAACGCTGATTAGCAGCATTGCTGTTGCTGTGATTAGTGTAGTAATTGTAAGGAGTCTGGAATGGGTTTGCATTCTGCTGGTAGGCTTGCTGCTGTTGCTGTTGTTGGGATTGGTAAGCAGCATACTGCTGGTAGTACTGCATTTGCTGCTGCTGTTGTTGTTGTTGATGTTGTTGGGTGATAGGATGGACAGGTACTGGCTGTTGGTACGCAACAGGAACTGATAGGTTGTGACGGTGGCCGTTGTTGGCAGCCATGTCGAATGATTGCTGATAATCATAGATTGAGCTCATTTTGTTGTTTCCGCTAAAATGAGTTGAATAAAATTGATAATAACTGAGATTAACTTGTATGGCAAAAAAAAGGTACGATAACTTAACAAAAAGCTCGTATTTAAACTGTCTTCTTTTGTCTCTTTGCTTGTCTTCTTTGGTGTCTAAGTCGAAGAAGGTCAAATAATTAAATTAAAATAAAATTATCACAAAATTGAGATGAAAAAAAGTCAAATGAAATAAAATAAACTGGCAATAAACACTCAAATGGAATGACTGGATATTTGTAGTTAGTTGGTTTTACCTCTGTTTGGCTCTTCCGTTTGGTTTTTTTTTGGGTTTTTTGGGGTTTTTTGGAATTCTCCTTTTTGTTTTTGTTCTTTTGTTTTGTTATTAAAAACTTTCTCAGTTTAATACTTGAGAATAAGCTGATTAACAAGTTTTTGGACAACAGGAAAACAGAAGAGACAGAAAGAAAAAACTGACTGAATGAAAAAAAACTGAGAGTGTTGTAGCTAAAAAAATATTTAACTAAACAACAACTTTTCTAGTTTTTTTGCGTTTGGTTGAAAGAAAGAAAGTAAAATTTTACTGAAAAAAAATTATTTTTATAAGAAAAAAAAAAATTGTCAGAAAATGTGCAAAAATAAAAAGAAAAGAACGAAAATTTTCGGCCAGACAGAAAAAAAAACAGAAAAATTGCCTAATTCGGGAATTTGCAGGGCAATTTAGGCTTCTCTGGGACATCTGGCTGAACGGTTTGCTGCCAAAGCGCTGTTTCCGGCAATTCCTGATTGAAGTTAGTCTAAAAAAATCCCTGGTTTTTTACCTTTTTGATTTGGCTACAGTGGCTATGGGTCAGAAGGGGAGTTTGCGGCCGGGAATTTGTTGCTGATTACGTGGTTTGTTTGAGGTTTTTCGAGTGTTTTCGGAAGATTAGTGCGTTCCGTTTTATTTTCGTCGTGTTTCAGGTGATGTGGTGAAACCGGAAAGGACTATCAAGTTTATTCTTTGTCAAAAGATGCGGAAATCGCTTCATCACGCACTGCCAACAACAGTTCCACACTATCCGTGCTTACTGCTAGTTCAGCCTGTTTACAGATGCCGCAAGTGGTGGAGTGGTGCTAATGTGGTGAAGCTAATAATGGAAAATTATACGAAGCGAAGTTGCGCAGCCCGACGCATTGGGAAGATGATATGTCCGGACTGGGCCAAACTTCTTGTTTTGGGAAACTGCCGCTTCGGGGCATTTAATGGAAATATGCAGGGACGCGCGTTTTTGTGCATGGTCGGGCGCTTTTGAGCATTGTTGTTTGGTGCACAAACAAGTTGGTTAGGTACTTCAGCTAGTTGAGCATTGTGCGGTTAACTTGGGCATGCATTGGCAGTGTAACTTAACGATAAGCACAAGGTACTGGCACTAGCAGCATGTTTACTTCAAATCATCAAATCACTAGCGTAACCAGTTTGAGAAACATATTGAATTCATCCCCCAGCGGTAAAAATATTCCACCGCCAGGACAACAGCCGGGGCCTACATTGCTTGATGCCACTACCAGAATAAACAACTGTGCGAATGCTGGTGAAAAAACTTTGTTCCAACTAAATAGAGCCCAAACACAGACACCAATTGGCAAACCTGAGTTCATACCAGCTAGGAAGCAAGTCCAGTGCTGTATTGCAGGCTTGCAGGCACTTCTTGAGAGCCACGTTGATTTGCGAGCAGTGATATCTCAGAACGGTGGGACTTTGAACTGCAGGTTGTTCATTGAGTATCTCATTAAAATAACTAATAATATTGACAATCTAAGTCCAATCAACTACTTGTTACTGAAAGGGGGTGTGCATATTGATATCCGAACTAAGCCTTTGAAATCTGTGAGATTTGAGGTGGATAGTGAGGGATGGTCAAATATCTCGCCTCTGGCCATATCAAAACAATTTGACCTCGATACACCAGTTTTGGATATTGAAAATTATGAATTGATTGATCCACGCTATAAGATGCCATGGTTAAGAGAGTTTTATCAAACTTTGGATTCCGAATTAGCAGAATTTATTGTTGGATATTTCAAACTCTCGTCAGTCAAATTCACATCTATAAAACAGTTATTGAATATTGCAGACGAAGATGACTTGAGATTGGATTTCTATAGAGACTTGATCATTAATTCTGAGAATTTTGGATCAACTATCGGTTCCTGGCTATCTAAAAGATCACTCGACATCCCATTCATTCAAAGTTGTTTTAACTCAAATGAATTCTCAATAACTGCGAATAACACAATTATAATGAACATTTTATCACATGACTTATCATTATTTGATTTTGAGTACAAAGAATTAGTGATGCATTTGAACAAATACTACACTTCCCCTTTAAACGAACAAAATAAGCTATTGAATATGAATGATTTGGTTTGTTTAATTGAAAAATGTTTAGGTAGATCTTTGTCTGGTATAAGAATAAAAAGACAAAACAATAAAATGGCTTTAGAAGTTAAGACTTTTTCACAAATTGTGGATTTTTACAATGGTGCCAAAGATGAAGAACAGGTTATCACAGAGCAGGTTAAGGGCCAACCCGATATGGTTAAACCAGTGAAGAAGACAAAAACTAAAGCCACTATAAGCAAGGCAAAAATAGTTAAACCAAAAAAGCAAGTAAACCCAATTATCAAAGTAGAGAAAAAGGGTCCTTTGGTTAATGACGTTATAAGCAATACTATCCTGAAGCTCAAAGAGCAACTTTTGAAATCAAAACCAAAAGGAAAAGATGAGAATTGTTCCATAATCACTGACAAACCTGTTAAAGACGAAGATTACTCTTGCGTGTTAAAAACAATGGGATTTAATACAGTGCTAGCAGTGGCTTCAATTACCCATAAGCAATTGCATTTTATTGAGTTTCCTCCTTCAACGTCTAAAGAAGGAGTTAATCTAACGCCGTCGTCATTCAGCAAAATTGCTTTGAGTTTGAGTTCTTTGTCCTTCAAATCTTCTAGATGGAAATTGTGTTCAAAACTTGAAAAGATATCAAATAATGACGAACATTTGAGTCTCATAATCAAGAAGACTAAGGAGAATGTATTTAATATAAGATCATTTTCTAAATGTGCTTTTAATTTATTTAGATTGGACAATGATGATAGTGATATGTCTGCTTTAGGGTTCTATAACAGTTCATTGATGCACCTAGGTTCAAACGAGCAGTTTCATAAAATTGAGAACGCATTAAGTAAAGATTTCGAATTCATCAAATCCAAATCTCAGAATGACTCTATGTACCTTAATTTGAATGTTATACAAAATGACCAATTTATATCAGCTTCAATTTCAGATTATATTATCAAAATAACTAATGATTCGCAGTTATTTAATGAGCAAGAAATACTGTTTATACATGCACATACTGAGAGTTTATACCACCCTGAATTTAAAGTCCTTCAGCTACCACCAAATGATGATATTCATAGCTTGAACAGGGATTTTATTAGTGCACTGAGAATTTTACCTTTCAAACAAAACTTCACTACAGAACAGTATAAGCTATTAATCAAAATATTAAATTTTATAGTGGAAAAAGGTCGTTGGGATATTTCTTTTGCTGTTCAGTTATTGGAAAGATATATTGAGTTACCAAACCAGTTATGTTATGAATCGATAATTCAAACTTTTAGATATCTTTTCAGTACATTGAACGCAAAGTTAATATTTACAAAACGGCGAATTTTTAACAGGTTTCCCAAGATTGAAGTATTTACAGACGCAAGCTTTTCAGTCAATAAAAGCGCCTATTATGGGTTCATTTTATTGCTAAATGGAAGATATATTGCTAGTAAATCGGCAAGAATTAGAATGAAGGTCAGTAACATTATGGAAGCCGAGTTGGTTGGCATTCACTATGGTGCAAAAGCTGCACTATCATTTCAACAAGGTTTAGTAGGAGGTTTTCAAAATAATAGTGATTCAAGTGAAAGCGTATGTGGAAATATCCCCATCACTGTCGTCAATGATAACCTAGGACTAATTGAGTCACTAAGAGCTAATCGGATCTCTAATATATCGACGGACTTGTTTGACCTAGCTGGTACGGTTAGTGGTTATTTTGCACAAGGGCTAGCTGATATTCGACATATTAGGGGATGTGAAAACCCAGCTGATATACTAACGAAAACTTTGCCAACAAAGGCATTTCAAGAGGCTCTAGATTTTTATATTGTCAGCAGCTTCTTTAAGAAGCGTTGATAGTGTCTCACATGACATTTGCCAGTTATTTATTTGCTATTTCATTACGTAGAAAATTTTGTGTCAAATTTTGATGACACATAAAGCAGTCACGTGCTAAGAAAAAAAAATTAAAAAGCTGAAAATCTCGAGAATGTTGCCTTTTTAAGCAGATTGGGAAGCAATGAAGATTAAAGTTCAGCAAGCAGTGGGAGATGTGCCAACTTTCAATACCGACTCCTCCTTAACTGTGACCAAAGATGGCAAGTTGGTTCTGATTGGAGGAAAGGACAAGACAATTTATAGCAGTAAGTGGCGTTATTGTTTTGCTTGATGTGGCTAAGAGACTAACCTTACTAGTCACTAGTGATATTCACGTTCTTGATTTAAGGAGTAAAAAATGGTCCTTCTATGAAAACAATCAACCAATAAGCAAGAACCATTCAGCTGTTGACATTGGTGATGGAAAAATCTTGACATATGGAGGTTTTTATCAGTATGAATTTGCTATCAATGAGCTCATTAGCAACAGTAAGAGTACTTCCTATTGTTTAGATCAGTCTGTGGGAAAGCTAGCTGATGATCGAATCAGCCATGCGTGCTGTGTTTCTCCTGATGGAAGCAAAATATTCATATCTGGTGGCAGAACTATTTTCTATAAAGACGAGATGCTGAGTGATTTGCAGTATTACGACTTAAATTCAAAGGTCTGGAAGTGTTTAGGAGAGTTTGTGCAAAGGTATGACCATACTATTTACTGTCATGGTGGCAAAGTGTACGCCTTTGGTGGGTTTGATTCTAAAAAAGGCTTACAAAGAGTCCAGAGAGTGGAGTGGTTTGACTTGAACAGTAATGAAGTTGGATACTGTAGTGAGTCTCCAGAACAAGTCAGTGACCAAATATACTGTTTTACCGATGTGAATGGTTACAAGATTGGGTTATTACTTGGAAATAAGATGTTTGATGCTGTTGTTATTGAAGGGAATATCAGCAATGAGGCACTCGAGATTCAGAAACTCAGTTTGAAATTGATGTTTGAACGAGTTTATGATACAAAAAGTAAGGCATTGGAGGGCACTGTATGGCACCACTCGTTCCATTATGAAGGCAAGCTGTACTTTTTAGGAAGTAAAAATGAGCAATTAACTGAAATTATTGAGATTGACTTGAGAAAAATGGGTCTTGTGGGTTTCAGTGATATGGACGAACTTGCTGATGATATTGGAAAGATGCAGATAAGTAATCAAGAGCTGAATTTTGAAATTTTTGGTTTGGAAGGATCAGTACTGGTGAACAAAGACAGGCTAGCTAGGAAATGGAAGTTTTTCAGCAAGCTGATTTGCAGTGGTATGAAGGAGAGTAAAGAAAGTAAGCTTTACCTTCCTGAACCGATAAAAATTGTCCAAGTGTTGGTCAACTTTTTGCTGGATGGGAAAATCTTGAACTATGAGGTGGTCACGATCGAAGAGGTTTACCAGCTTATAAACTTGTCCAAACTTTACGAGATCAGTGAGCTATATGAATGGTGCTTACAGGTGGTGTACGAGAAGATCTGTAACAGGAATATAATCAAGCTATGGAGGCTGAGCAACGAAATTGGTGATGATGTGCTGGTGCTCACTACATCGATGTTCATCTATGGGAACTGGGTTGATGTAACAGAGTGCCGACAATTCCAAAGGCTAAAGAAACATGAATTAATTAAGTTAGCCCAGCAGTCGCCGCAGAGATTAGTGGGATTTGTGAGATCAAATACCACCGGCCTCCCTGTACCACCTGATTCCTTTGTCGAGTGATATTATGACAATCCCATCGTTGTTGTCACCGCCCGCGCCCCCTCTGGTGCCCTTCTTGATGAACTTTGCGCCTGTGGCTGAAGGCTTGATATCCTCAGTGGAGATTTCCTCGTTATCCACGTCAGTTTTGTTCAAAATAATGGTTGATTCTCTCTCTCTGGTGCTGACGTTCCAGACACGCAGCTTGCCATCGTAGCCTGCGCTGAGCAGGGACTCGCCGTTCTCGTTGAAGTCGATTTCAAAGATCCAGCCGTCGTGGGCATAGGCACCGGTGGCCGTTTGGGACGAGTGGCTCGGAATGGTGAAGTTGCCGACGCACTCGCCGTACACGGTGTCGTACAGGGTGATGATGCCATAGGCGCCGGAGTCTGAGGCGACGGCCAGCAGCTTCCCCAGTGGGGAGAACTTTACTGAGCGGACAGTGGAGGAGTTCTGCTTGAGGCCCTTGGACCCGAAGCTGCGGAAGGTGTAGACAGGCTTGCAGGTGTCGAGCTGGGTGAGCACCACGTCGCCGTTCTGGAAGCCTGTGGCCAGCAGGTTGTTGGAGGAGAGGTCCAAAGCGGTGGCGAAGCTGTTCATTTGGGAGTCGAGGACGCCGTGGAGGCGGAAAAGCACCTCTGTTTCCGCGCCGTGGAGCCCGCCCGGGATGCTGAAGGACCATATCTTGGTGGTGCCGTTGGCCTGGGTGGCGGCGAACTTGTGGGACTCGCCCAGCGGGTCGGTGCTGAACCGGACGGCCCAGTAGGCGTCTCTGTTGGAGTTTGCGGGCTGCGCAGGCTGTGCCGAGTCCGCCAGGCGCTGCGCAGGCTGCGCCGAGTCCGCCAGGCGCGCGTGGGGCAGCGCGTGGACCTGCGAGCCGTTGCCCGTGATGAGGTGGAAGAAGATCTCGCCGCTGAAGGACACACTGGCCACGAGCTGGTACTTGCCTGAGTCGTCGATGGTGTCCTCAAACACCGCGAGGTGGTGCAGCCCGGTGTGGTGGACTGCGAGCTGCTGGCAGTGGTCGCGGGGCCGGTCGACCTCGCTCACAGCGTTGCTCCACAGCTTGAGGGACCCGTCGCCAGACGCTGTGATGGTGAACGGCTTGCACACGTCGACCGCGTAGATGTCTGCGCCGTGGGCTGCGCCTGCCGAGTTGGTGGAGATGAACTGCTTGGACTGCAACGGTTAGCTGGGGCTCTGGGGGCTGCGGGGGGATCCTGTACTCACCATGGCTGCTGACTGCTGGTTTATAGGTGGCAAAGTTTTTCTTTTCAGTTTGTAAATAACCACAATGATAGAGGTGAGCGTGCCGGTGACGTCGAGCAGCGACGACAACCGCTACACGCTGTACCACGTGCTGGTGAAGACGGGCGACCAGTCGTACGTGCTGAAGAAGCGGTACTCTGACTTTTTCACGCTGAAGCAGGAGCTGGAGTCGCTGTACTCAGACCAGATGCCGTACGAGTTCCCCAAGAAGACGATTCTGCGGCGCAGCACGACGAATGCGCAGCTGGCAGAGGACCGGCGCGCGCAGTTTGAGCGGTTTCTGCAGCGCGTGGTGGCGGACGAGGTGCACAGCAAGTGGAAGAAGTCGCTGCCGTTCAGAGAGTTTCTGAATTTGCCACCAGGCAGCTTCAGCAGGGCCAGCGGCGACACCCGGGCCCAGGTGGATGCTGTGTGGGGGCTGGGCCTCACCAGCCGGCAGAAGGACGAGCCCGTGGTGGACCTGGCGCACTGGATCGACCTGGTGCGGCTGTCCAAGGGCTCGCTGGCCGACGCCCGGTCCAAGGTGTTTATTGCGCCTGGCGAGGCCCGCAGGCTGCTGATCCAGGCGCGCAGCCGGTTCGACGGGCTCGCGGCGGGCCTCCAGGCTGCGCAGCAGCAGCGCCTGCTGGGCGACGGCGAGCTGCGCCGGCGCCAGGAGCTGCTTTTCTCGCTGAGGAGAGAGCACGACAGCCTCGAGGCCCTGCTGAGCACCTCCACCCACGACGAGTCCCACGACGAGGCCCGCAGCAAGCTGTTCAAGGAGGGCAAGCGCGTCATTGGCAAGCCCAGGGAGACCGACCGCACCCTCGGCGTGGAGAACCAGCACCTGCTGCAAATGCAGAAACAGGATTTCCAGCAGCAGGACGAGCAGCTTTCCACGCTGTACCGCTCGCTGCAGAAACAGAAGGAGCTGGGGATTGCCATCAACGAGGAGCTGCAGATCCAGAACGAGCTGCTGGACGAGATTGACAGCGAGATTGACTTGACAGAGTCCAAGCTGAAGTTTGCCTCCAAGCAGATCAACAAGTTTACTTAGCCTAGCCTAGCCTGGCACCTGGCACCTGGCACCTGGCACCGAATTACCTGGAGTGCTTGTGAGATTGCGTATATACGTACACCACTGGCTCACTGCCTGGCACACTGCTAGGAGTGCTCAGGAGCACTACCTAGTTGAGGTTACTGCACACTGTCAGGAGCACTCAGGAGCACTACCTAGTTGAGGTTACTGCACACTGTCAGGAGTGCTCAGGAGCACTACCTAGTTGAGGTTACTGCACACTGCTAGGAGCATTGTCAGGAGCACTACCTAGTTGAGGTTACTGCACACTGCTCGGAGCACTGTCAGGAGCGCTCAGGAGCACTACCTAGTTGAGGTCACACACTACCAGGAGCACTACCTGGCACACCACTGGCACACTGCTGGGTCTATGTTACTGGCACACCGTCTGGCACACTATCTGACACACTACCCAGCTGAGGCTACTGCTCACTAATTGGTTGTGCTGCTCACTGCCTGGTCTAGGTTACTGGCTCACTATCTGGTGAGCTACCTGGTACTGTATCAGGACACTATCTGGCACATTACTTAGTTGAGTTACTGCACACTATCTGGTTACCTTGTTGAGGTTACACTACTGGTACACTACCTAGTTGAGGTTGCACCACCTGGTACATTAATAGGAACACTATTTGGCACACTGCCTGGTACATTACCTGGTTCAGGTCACTGGCACACTGCCTAGTTGAGGCACTGTCTCGAGACCTGCTATACTATCTGGTACCCTACCTGTTTAAGTTACTGGCCCAGGTTGAGGTTACACCCGTTTGAGTTACTGGCACACGAGGTACACCCGTTTGAGTTACTGGCACACGAGGTACACCCGTTTGAGTTACTGCACAGGTCACCAGGTTCATTCCCAGGCAGGCCAAACCCACCCTCTTCAAAACTCCTCCCGGCTGCTTGCTACAGAGCTTTCAAGGCAGGAGCAGCCCCAGTTAGTGCTGGAAGCTTCTCACAATGGCCTCCCGGCAAAACTATTCAGGGAACCCACCATCACACGTTCATCAATGGCGATTCCCAGGTCATCTCGACCGGTAGTAGTACCACCCGTGACACCAACTGAGGGTAGTCTGCAAGCACAGCCCCAAGTTACAGAAAGCTACTACACGAAACAGAGGTTTTGCGTGGGGAATACAGCCCACTGAATCCCACCACAAGCAAATCCAGCAGAGCCAGCAGAGCGAGCAGAGCCAGTGAGACTTCCAAATGGTCTCAGTTATTTTTCTCAGTGCAAACCAATAAAAAAAAAGTGAAAATTCAACATTTTTATTTTTACGGTTAAAAAGAAAACAAAAGCAGCAAAACGCGACAATTTGAAATCCGTGATGACCGCTCAGACAGTGCCTCCAGGCCGTGTTTCCACGCTTACAGCCGAACAAGAATGGACCCTGAAGGAAGTGTGGGCTCACCTGCTCAACTTTTGGGGAACGCCAGCGGTTTTGCCAGTTGAGAAGAGCACAGCTAAACCTAAAAGATCAGCAACTGTAACTTCCACCAGCTCGCACGACAAGGAGAAGGAGAAGCCTAAGAAGAAGTTCTTGTCGAGGTTCGGCAAGAGTCACCACAAGTCCAAGTCCAGCAAGTCGGTCAAGTCGTCAATTGCTTCGGACCAGCTGTCAACAGTGTCCACGAGATCACGTGAGTCGATTGAGGCTGCCTACGGACACGCTGTGATCCACGAGTCGCTCAAGGACTTGCAGCCGGACGAGATCCGTGAGCATTTCTGGTCCATGCTGAGAACCGACCAGCCAGACAACTTGATACTGAGATTCATCAGGGCCAGAAAATGGGACTCTGACAAGTCCCTGGCCATGCTGGCGCACAGTTTGCACTGGAGAATCAAGGAGTCGCACCCGGACGACATCTTCTACAAGGGAGAGACCGATGGCTCGGACGGGTTCATGCTGCAACTGAAGCTAAATAAAGCGTATTTCAGAGGCCATGACAACGAGGGAAGACCAATCGTCCATATCAGACCAAGACTGCACCACTCCTCGGAACAGACCCCTGAGGATTTGGAGAGATACACGTTGCTGGTGATTGAGATTGCCAGACTGATGCTGAAGGAGCCAATTGATTCCGCGTCTGTTCTTTTCGACCTGAGTGGGTTCACCATGGCCAACATGGACTACGGCCCAGTCAAGTTCATGATCTCGGTGTTTGAGGCGCACTATCCTGAGTCCCTGGGAAAGCTGTTTATCCACAAAGCTCCATGGATCTTTCCTCCTATTTGGAACATTGTGAAGAACTGGTTGGATCCAGTTGTCGCCTCCAAAATCACATTCACCAAGTCCACCAAAGACCTGGCCAAACACATTCCAATGTCTGATATTCCGGAAGAGCTGGGCGGTGATGACAAATTCAAAGTTGAGTATATTCCACCTGCCGAAGATGAAGATAAGTTAATGTCAGACTTGGTTGTGAAGAATAAGCTGCTACAAGAAAGAGCAGACATAGTCGAAAGGTTCCTTGATGCCACCGTCAAGTGGATCGAGGCCGAGTCCGTGGAAGAGTCCAAGAAATGGCTGAACGAGAAAATAGCAATTGGCGATGAGCTCATTGCTAACTATATCAAACTGGATCCTTATGTGAGATCCAGAACAGAATTCGACAGATCTGGCGTTCTCAAGCTGTGATGTGTTTTAGACCACGAGCAATATACATTTATGTGCCTTATACCATGTAGGAGACGGATCCTTCTATAACACTTTAGTAGCACTGTAGCCGGTGGGGCCACTCACCAAGCCTGTGTAGTTTCAGAGCATTGCTCCTTGCACAGCGAGCAAATAACCACGTAGATTCCTTAACTATGTAAAGTTTGTTTACTTTTTTGCAGCAGTGATATTTAAGCTGTGCAATGAGCCCAGATAGTCATCCAGCCCGAGGCGCACCCGATGACTTGGTAGAGGAACTGGTGAATGGTGAGTTAAGCTGCTAGGGAAGTGTGGGCACAGCAACTAACGTTACAAGCGGTTAGTGCATCATCAAGTAATGCAGTAGTTGGAGAGCTGATCGACCTACTTGCGGGCTCTTCTGGGATTCACCAGCAAGGTATGTCTGTGCGCTCACTAGAGAGAATTGGGGGATTATTAGTGGCGCCAGGCTCTGGGCTCACTGTCCCACAAAAGAGGCAAATCATCAACGACTGTTTATATTTTACTGGACTGGTTTCAAATGAGGTTGTCATCACAATAATAAGCTCTCTGAGCCAGACCCGGCCACATATGCTATCACCAGTCATACAAAGAATGCTGGTTGAGTGGTTACACTCTGTGGCTTCTTTTCTGGAAGACTCCAACATCCTACTCAAACTGTATGGAGTTTTATTCAACTGCTTGGAATTCGAGCACTTGAGCTTGTCCGTCGCAAAGCTGTTGATTAGTGTGACCCAGTACAAGCTGGTCACAGTGAGGAGAGTGCAGTGTGTGCAGAAACTGATGGCACGAGCTGGCGATAATGACCATTTGATAAGTTTATTACTGGTTTATAAAAGCTTCAGGCCTGATCTCGTACCCAAAGACCACCCAGCAAGTGCCAAATACGAGAGATATTTCAAACGGAAATACAGTGCCTACCAGCAAAAGCTAATGAGCTTGCAAGGACCTGAAAACTTGAGCAGGATTAACTATTCACAGTTCACAGAAGCTCAACAGAACAACGAGGTTCAAGAAAGGGTTAAAAGACGGAAAAGAAGCAGTATGCGATTAGCACAGGATGAAATACTTGGTACTAACTCAGTTAACGAGTTGGCATTGAAATTCAAGTCTTGGAAGCTCCCCAAGGATTCATTATCAGTTGTTAACGAGTCAAATAATTTGTCTTTGATTACCCTCATAGCAAAATGCAATGAGACTCAGAAGGCTGATTTGGACAAAAACATTCTGCTCTCGCTAGAAAACTTTAGCTCAATGAAGGAACACGATTTGACTGATTCATTAAATTCAGTCTGGAAATTAATTAAATTACAAACCTCAACTCCAGAATCTTTGCTAAATTTATTACTGAATGAAGAGTTCATCATGTTTGTTATGAAATCCGAGGAATTGTGCTCCTTTGTTTGGAGGTTTTTCAGGTATTTATCTGTGGAGTTGACTGAATTGCAGAAGATTCATGAGTTTTATGATAATGTCTTCAATAAAACAAAAAACATCGAGTTTTATTCTAGTTTTTTGGATTGCTATACAGGTTTATGCGGGAATTGGTTGAAGACTAACAAAATGAATGAATCAATGTCAGCTTTAGTGCAGAAGCTAATTCAAAACTTGAACTTCAAACTAACTGAATCAAATTACCATAAATCATTTGCAATTTCAATCATAACCTTCTTCAATGTTTTCAAACTTTTACCACCTGAATCAGTAGAAATCAAATGCTTGATTCTACCACCACCACTTCTAACATCATTGTTCTTTATGAATGACCCTCTAATAATCTCACGACTATGTCAATATTTGAATTTCTGTAAAGAAGTATTGGAAAATACCAAATTAACCAAAGAGTCACAAAAGTATGCGGTTTTATACAATCATTACGTGATTGATATCACTAACGTTCTTTGGAGAAATAGAGCATTTGAGATAAGAGTTAACGATTCAGCAGATTATTTTCAAAACACATCATTTGGATTGAACTTTAAGTTTATTTCAACATTCAAGTCAAATTTTAGAAACTTTGATAAGAACTCAAGCTTTAACCAGTTTTTTAACCTGTTCCATAGTCCAGCCTTTTCCTTCAAGCTAGCAAAGATCATCAAGTCAATCGAAGATTCAAATAAAGTCAGTTATAGATTCACTGGACCGTTTAACGAGAATTTATTTAATGAATTGAAATCTGATGATGAGATTGAATGGTTAGAACTTTCTTTAAATGACCTTTACAAGTTGATTCTGGAAGGATTGGAACAGGATGGGTACGTCGGGCTTACTGAATTTTTATGTAAAAATCTGAAAAGCTTGATGAAGTTGAAGAATGGCTCTATCTGATGCAGTTTTATTTCATCTATATACAAGGTCTATTACACAAGGAATCATTTCACACTGATGATCAACATTCCTGGCTTTTTAATCACTTTGACAATAGTTTTATCGCCAATTGATTGTTTAAATAAAGGATTCTTTTGGGCCTCAATTAACGCTTCATCATTTGAAAGTTCGTTACTACCAATGAATGAAAACTTTTTTCTTCCGTTGATAATCACATTCTGTTCGAATGATTTCTTTTTAATGGTTGGTTCTAATTGCGGGAATCTGCATTCAAATACACTGGACCATGGTTTATTTTCAATTTTCAGCACTTGTTCCCAGCATTCTTCTGCTGTTGATGGTGTCACTGGACTGGTTGCAATCACTAGCTTCTTGAATGAATCCATTATAATTGCTGGGTTGATGGCTTTATTGGAAACAGCTTTATTGATTAATTGGGTCCATTTCATATAATCAGAAATAACAGTGTTCAATGATAAAGTTTTTTCAAAAGAGTCAGTTATGGATTTCAACAAAGCTTGGTATTCAGTGTGGAAGTCAATTTCATCATTGTTCCATTGACTCTTATCTTTGGTGGTGGAAGTATCTCCAATAGTTTCACAAGTTTTAAGTAACTTACGCAACCATCTTTCAATTCCAATGATTTTTTCATCTGACCAACTTAGCACATCGGATATAGGTGCTTGGAATAACACGTGTGCTCTTGTGGCATCAGCACCATGCTTACCAATACATTGAGCTGGATCAACTCCGTTATATTTGGATTTGGACATTTTCTCAAAAGTGACTGTTGGTGTTAAGTTTGTTCCAGCAACCAATGGCTTTGCCGGGTTGCTTAAATCAACTTCTTCTGGTTTCAAATACTTGCCGTTGATAGGATGATTGAATGTTTTCCCATGGACCATTCCTTGGGTGACCAATTTTTTAAAAGGTTCACCATTCAACTCTCCACCATTCCATAACCCTTTTTGGTGCAAGAATTTGGATATAAATCTTGAGTATAGCAAGTGCAAAATCGCATGTTCCACACCACCAATATAAATATCAACAGGCATTGAGTTGCTTGCAATATCATGATCAAAAGGCTTCACAGTATTGTGAGGGTCTGTGTAACGGAGGAAGTACCATGAACTGTCGATGAACGTGTCCATTGTATCAGTTTCACGGTGTGCATCAGAACCGCATTTAGGACATTTAACATTGACAAACTCCTCAGTTTGTGATAATGGATTTCCCTTACCAACAAACTCTGACTTTTCAGGAAGCAGAACAGGTAAATCTTCTTCTGGAACAGGAACAATCCCACAAGAATCACAGTGGATCATTGGAATTGGAACCCCCCAAAACCTTTGTCTACTGATCAACCAGTCTCTGATTCTAAAATTGATCTGTTCTGAGCCTAGTCCTGTTTCTGCTAATAGCTCAATTGATTTGTTGATGGCTTGCTTCACGTTCAACCCTGCTAGTGCACCAGAGTTGGCGTTCATTATCCCATCTTTACCGATAACTGGGCCGTCTATTTCACTGCTCTTCACATCAACTTTATTGTTTGGGCTTGGATCAATACATTTGATAACTGGCAAAGTTGGGTTATTTTGTCTCCAGAATTCATAGTCACGGACATCGTGGCCTGGGCATCCCATAACAGCGCCAGTTCCATAGTCACTTAGCACGTATGGAGCAACGTACACTGGGATGTTGAAATTTGTCTTATCGAATGGGTTTGATAGTTTCAGCGAGGGCAGCTGGTATCCCTGTTTGGAGTCCTGTGGAAGATCTTTTGCCATTTCAAGGAACTGTTTCAACTGCTCATCGTGCTGGGCAAACTTTAAAGTGATTGGGTTGGTCAGGGAAAGTGCAATATACTGAACAGCAGAAATAGTGTCCGGTCTGGTGGTGAAGACAGTTGTTGAGATGCCATCGTGATTGGATAAAAACGTGACATTGGCACCTCTGGATTTACCGATCCAATTGGATTGCATCAGCTTGACTTTCTCAGGCCATTCGTTTAATAAACTTAGGTCAGAGTTCAGTTCATTTGCAAACTTTGTTATGCCCAAAAACCACTGTTTGAGGAATTTCTTCTCCACAACGGCACCAGATCTCCACGATCTACCCTCGCTGTCCACCTGTTCGTTAGCCAGGACGGTTTCATCAACGGGGTCCCAGTTGATCTCGGCCTCCTTTCGATAGGCAAGTCCCTCTTCGTGAAGCAGCAGAAAGATCTTCTGCGTCCACTTGTAATAATCTGCGCTGCAGGTGGTGACTTCTCTGTCCCAGTCGAACTTTGCAGACATCAGGCCCAGCTGGGACTTCATCTTAGCGATGTTGGACTTTGTCCAAACACTTGGACTGATCTGTCTTTCGATAGCAGCGTTTTCCGCAGGCAGCCCGAACGCGTCCCAGCCCATTGGGTGGATCACATTGAACCCCTTGGCCCGGTAAAACCTAGATAGAACATCACTGATTGTATAAACTCTCAGATGTCCCATGTGTAAATTTCCAGAGGGGTATGGAAACATTGACAGAATGTACTTGGTGCTCTCTCTGCTTGTCTGTGCAGGTGCAGGTGGAGCTGTTTGGTGCTGGATATCTGCCCACTTTTTGTTCCATTTGGCATCAAGGTCTCTCAGAGATATTTCAGCATTACTGTGCGTGTGGCTGCTGGAAGTGGGCCTGCCCGCACAGAACTGTCTCGCTGTGCTCTTGCAGCTCGCTAAGGATGCGGCTCTCGGTGCCAGCATGGTAAACAGTGGAAATGAGTGCTTGAAGTAGAAGTCAAAGTCGAATGAAATTTGGTGAAGTTGGATATTTTTTTTGAGAGCGTTCGAGCAGTGGTGTGCACTTTTGTTTCCGCTTTAGGAAGTCAACGAGGTAAAGCAGGAAACCTGTTGATTCCGCCGCTTCGGGCGCTCAGACCCCCTTGGAGCTTGTTCAGGTGGGCTCTGGGTGGGTGCTGGTGTGCAGCACAGCCTTTCAGCGTTTATTCTCCTCCAAAATTGAACTTTCCTAATACTTGACGCAAATTAATTATGTAAAATTCATTGTTTACATTTACAAAACCAGTTGATTCACTGGTCCCAGTCAGTTGAGATGGCGGCGGTTAAGAGGAGGTTGTCTGAGCAGCAGCCTGAGCTGCCTTTGCTTAACGAGCGTGAAATAGAAGTGCAGCAGGAAGTGAGTGCGGGCGGTAGCTGTTTGTTTATGTTTGCCACCACAGAAAGGCGCTAACCAACAAGAACCTCAATGTCAACGAGTTCCTGTCGCAGACTGAGGAGTTTGCTAAGAGTAAGCGGGCGAAGACGCTTAGCAAAATGACCCAGGCCAGTTTCACGGCGCCAGGTGGGTCAGCCAGCGAGGTGAGTGCCATTTGATTTCACCTAAAGGACGTGCAAAAACTAACCATTTATAGGAGAATGAGCGGTTTGGGATCATCAAGAGCGTGTCGCTCAAGAACTTTATGTGCCACGCCAACTTTGAGCTGGAGTTTGGCACAAGACTGAACTTCATAATAGGGCATAATGGGTCAGGTAAAAGTGCCATTTTAACGGCTATTTCAGTGTGCCTGGGTGCTAAGGCCACCGAGACCAACAGAGGCTCGAGCCTGAAGGATCTGATCCGTGAGGGGCAGAACTCCAGTCGAATCAGGGTCGTGCTGTACAACGAGGGCTCACGAGCTTTTGAGCATGATAAATACGGTGACGAGATTATCATAGAGAGAGTCATCAAGAAGGATGCCTCGACGGTGCCATACGTGCTGAAATCAGAGAACGGCACCAAGATATCCACCAAGAAGGCAGACTTGGACGCCATTCTGGACTTCTTTGGAATAGCAGTCAATAATCCCATGGCGTTTTTGTCCCAGGATGCAGCCAGATCGTTCTTGACTGCCAGTACTGACGAGCAGAAGTACAAGTTCTTCATGAGGGGCACGCTGATGGAGGAGATTGTGAATAATTTCAAAACCACAGAGAACCAAATCAAAGCGTTGGAAGGCCGGTTGCTCAAAATGAAGCAAGAGGTTGATGCGCTACGTGCAGACTCCAAAGAAGCCATTAAACTGCACATGGCTTTGCTGTCGTCTAATGACTTGAGGCAGCGGCTGGTGGCATTGCAAGGGAAGTATTTTCTGCTGAAAGCGCAAGCCACGCAGGAAGAGATAGAAGAGGGCACACAGGCCTTAGGTATAGTGCAAGGACATATTGATGGGATCGATGCACACATTAAACAAATTGAAGAAACCCTAAATAACTCAACTAAGAGCAAAAGCGACCTGGAGCAAAAAGTTGAGAGTTTACATGAAGAAGCCAAACTAGCCAAAAAAAGGCTAGACAATAAAAGAAATGAAATATCCACAGTTAGGGCTGTTATTAGCTCCAAGCAGGACGATCTCACACAGGTCAATAGAGATATTGCTAAGAATATGAACCAAATCCAGACCTTGGAGAAGAATATCAAGCATGAAGAAGACCGAATTGCCAGACAGTCTGGGGGGTCTAAAGATGAATTGAAGCAGCAACTGGACTCGCTTAATGAAACACTGAGCAGCCTCAGGCAGCAGCTTGATAAAATTGACACGAAGCTGGAGCAGGAAGAGGCAACGTACGAGGAATCCGAGCGTGAAGACCGGGCAGCTATCCAGTCTGTGGAGGAAAACATCAGATCGATCAAACTTCAAATCGATTCAGCTAAAGACGTGGCTGATGCAGAACTACGGCCATACCCACCAAACATTCGTTCTGCAGTACGTGAAATCAAAAGAAGCAACTTTCAATCTGAGGTGGTTGGCCCACTGGGACTGTACTTTGCGTTGAAACCCCAGTTTGCTAAATTTAAGCGGGTGGTGGACACACATTTAGGGCGTCATTTCCAGTCGTTTATAGTGTCGAATATAAATGACCAGAGGCTCATCCAGAACATTTTAAAAAGAAACAAATGCAACTGCCAGGTTATTGTTAGAAAGAACGAGCGATTTGACTATTCTTCTGGTGTTCCAAGCTCCAACTTTACTACCCTTTTGGACGTTCTACAGTTCAAGAATGATACAATCAAGTATGGGCTGATAGATTTGGTGAACGCTGAGAAGACCATTCTAGTTGAGAACAGGGAATCAGCCCAGAGAGTACTGGAAAACAAAGAAAGAAATGTGAACATAGCGCTGTCGCTCCTAAATGAGACCTCTGGGCAGCGGTCTTCTATCAACGTGCATGGTGCGTTCAAAATTGACCCTCTTTACTATGATCTAAAGAGCTATTCCAAGCTCAGAATCGCAGGAAGGGAGTCTGATACTTCTGAGTTGCAAGACAACCTGAGATCTGAGATGCGTGAACTAGAAACGCTTAAGCAGCAGTTCAATCAGAAGCAAACAAGTTATTTATCCAACAGACAGCAACTAACTAACGAGAAGAGAATACTGAAGGGCCAGTACTCGGATACCCAGAGGGAACTCTATGCTGTTAAGACCAGCATTGAAGATGAGGTTGACACTGGGAAGCTTGAGGTGTTTAAGGAGGATATTGAGAACTTGCACAGAGGAATCGAAGGGTACAAATCGTCGATTCCAGCCATTGAGCAGGACATTGCTAAGAACCAGGAGTACATTCGGCTGCTGGAACAGGAAGCTGCTGAGCTGAAAGAGAGTGCGACTGCTGCGGTCAACCTGCACACCGACGTGAGCTCCAAAGCGTCTAACTTTGAGGTGGAGAAGCAGGTTCAGCTCGGTAAGCTCCAGCATTTTGAGAACAGCAAGAGAAACCAGGTCTCGCAGTACCAAGAGATCGAATCCTCAGTGGAAGAGCTCAAGAAGCAGTACGAGCAGTACATGGAGAACGCCGACAAGGCCTGCAGCAGAGAGGCTGCTGATGCAATCCCGCTGAACAACATCGAATCGATCAAGAGGGAAATAGTGGCAGTGGAGGCCAAAGTTGCTGAGGCCAATAAAGATCTAGGCAAGAGCCACGATGAGATTGTCAGGGACGACAAGATAGCACGGGCTAAGTTCAATGAAGCGGACTCGCAGTTTTCTGCAGCAGTGGAAACCAAACAGCTGCTGCATTCCTCGCTGCATTCCAGGCTGAAAAACTTCAGAGAGACGAGACGCACCACCTGCTCCGAAGCCAGCATGGACTTCAACAACTCACTACAATTCAGAAACTTTACCGGTTCATTAGAATTCGACAACCAAAAGAACAAGCTCACCATGTTTGTCAGCACCAAAAACGACAAAGAGCCTCGACACGTCGATTCGCTTTCTGGAGGAGAGAAATCGTTCTCCCAGATCTCTTTGCTGCTGGCAACCTGGAAGCCAATGCGGTCCAGTATCAGAGGGTTGGACGAGTTCGACGTGTTTATGGATCAGGTCAACAGGAAGATTGGAATGAGATTGATGCTGTCCAAGCTGTCCCAGGAGGTTAACACACAGACCATTTTCATCACGCCCCAGGACATTGGCCAGATTGCCGAGCTCGATGAACGGTATGTTCGCATCCACAGAATAAAGGACCCGCGAGCCTGAACTACTCTTCGTCGTCGTCGTCGTCATCGTCATCATCGTCATCATCATCGTCCTCTTCATCACTGGACACCTCACCACCAAGAGACTTGGCCTGTGCCTTGTACTTCTCTTTGTTCTCATCGAGCTCCGTCATCACCAGCATCAAGTCGTCTAATTCACTTTTTGGCACTGTCGATGTCTTGAGCTTTTCCAGTTCCTGTAGCAGCTTCTCGTTTTCTTGCTTGAGTTTCTGCAGTGCGTCCTGCTGCGCCTTGTCTGCTTCTTCTGCAGACTGCTGGGCCTGCTGCAGTTTGGTTTCTGCCTCAGTAACTTTGCTCTGCAGCGAGCTTTTCTGTGACTCGGTCTCCACAGCTAACTCGGTGCTCGAGCTCTCCAGTTCTCTGACCTTTGACTCCAGTTCTGACTCCTTCGACTTCAGCTGCTTAACTAAAGCTTCAGATTGTGCCAATTTCTCTGCAGATTCAGTTTCAATGGCTTTGATCTTCTTCTCCAGTTGTGTCACTGTGCTGGCCAGTTTCTTGGTTTCAGCTTCGTGTGCAGCTGTTAGTTCTGTAACTTTCTTCTGCTGCGCACTCTCAGCCTGTACCAAACTTTTCTTCAATGTATCCAACTCAGAATTGTTTTTAGTAGCGCTTTCTTTGTGTGTTTTGATCTGGGCTTCAGCCTGCGCCAAACTTTTCTTCAATTTTTCCAGTTCTGTATTGCTTTGCCCAGCACTTTCTTTGTGTGCTTTGATCTGTTTCTCCGCCTCCGCTAAGCTCTTCTTCAATTTGTCCAGTTGTGCATTGGTCTTTCCGGTACCTTCTTTGTGTGATTTAATTTGCTCCTCCGCCTCAGTCAAGCTTTCCTTCAACTTTTCTAGTTCTGTGTTACTTTTACCAGCACTTTCTTTGTATGTCTTGACCTGGGCTTCAGCTTCTGATAAACTTTTCTTCAACCTGTCCAGCTCTGCACTGGTCTTCCCGGTACTCTCATTATGTGTCTTGATCTGGTCCTCAGCTTCAGCTAGTTTCTTCTTCAGTTTGTCCAGCTCAGAATTGCTTTTCTCAGCACCTTCTTTGTAGCTCTTCATCTGCTCTTCCGCCTCAGTCAGACTGCTCTTTAACTTCTCCAGCTCAGAATTGCTTTTACCAGCACTTTCTTTATACGTTTTAACCTGCTCTTCCGTCTCAACCAAACTCTCCTCCTTCTGTTTCAAAGTGTCTTTGAGTTCACCAATTTCCTCTTTCAGTTTCTCAACTTGATTCAAAAGCTTTGATTTTTCTTTCAATTCTTCAGACAATTTCTTCTTCTCCTCGTTCAACAACTTAACTTGAGCTTGGATCTCTTGAATTTTTTCACCTTTTTCACTCAAGTTGGATTCTGCACTTTCCAGCAAAGATTTAACTTCTCCCAACGAGTTTTCTAAATTGCTTTTCTGCTTCTCCAGCACGCTGATTTTGACACTATTTGTCTTCTCAGCCTTTTTCAATTCTTCTTCAAGCTTCGAAACCTTTTGCGAGTATTCTTTGTTTTCAGAACTTGCATTCTCTGACAGTAAAACCCTTTCTTTTTCAAACTCTATGGATTTCTTCTCAATTGAGTCCTTCAAAGTTTTGATTTCCTGTTGTAATTTATCAACTGTTGTGGAGTTTTTAGCCTGGATGTCTTGGACCTTTGAGTTCAAAGACTTGTTTTCTTGCTCTTTCTTTCTCAATTCCGATTTCAATTCATCAATTTGCTCTTTGGATGTGGCAATTTGTGTTTCCAACAAACTCTTTGCCTCTTTCAATGATTCAATATCCTTTAATAGGTTTTCGTTTGTTCCGTTTGTTTCCTTTACTTTCTTTTCGAGCTCTTCAATGTCCGCCTTCTTTGTATTAAATTTTTTAAACAGCGCATCATACTCCTTAGCTTTATCTTCCATATTCTGTGAGATTATTTCTAGTGTTGCCTCTAGTGACTTCTTCTGCTCAGCAAATGAGCTCATTTGCTCCTTGGCTGTGTGCAGATCTTTTTTCAATGCAGTCTCTGAAGAAGATTTTTCTTCAAGTTTTGATTCCAAGTCTTCTTTGGATGATTTCAGCGTTGAAAGCTCCTTGTGAAGTGAGCTTAGCTCTTTCTCCAGTGCATGAACTTTTGAAGTTGTTTCAGTGTGTTCAATGGAGAGCGATTCATTTTCTGATTTGACCTTTTCAATTTGTTTTCCCAACTCCTCAATCTCTTTGGACTTCTCTTTAACTAACGATTTCTGGGTTGACAATTCTTGATCCTTTGATGAGTGTAACTCTTGTAATTTCAACAACTCTTCATCCTTTGATGAATGCAATTTCTGTGATTCCAGAAGCTCTTTTTCCTTTGATGAATGGGATTCCTGTAAGTTCAGTAGTTCCTGTTCTTTCGAAGACTGTAACTCTTGTAATTCCAGCAACTCTTTTTCCTTTGCTGAATGTAATTCCTGTAATTTCAGTAGCTCTTGATCCTTTGACGAATGTAGCTCTTTTGATTTCAATAGCTCTTTTTCCTTTGCTGTATGGGACTCCTGTAACTTCAGCAGTTCCTGTTCCTTTGAAGATTTTAACTCTTGTAGTTTCAATAGCTCTTTTTCCTTTGATGAATGCTGCTCTTTCAATTTCACCAGCTCCTTCGATGACGAGTCGTGTTTAGCAGTTAATGAATCCAGCGACGATTTCAGTTTCGAAACTTCCTTCTGATGATTTTCCACATGGCCATTAAGGCTCTTCTCGTGCTTTTTAATTAAATCATCTTTAGTGGCAAGTTCTTTCAAGTGTTCATCCTTCAAACTCTCAATCTCCTTTGATTTCAAATCTAAATTTTTCTGTGACTCTTGGATTTCTAGTTGCAGCTTCTCATTTGATGATTTCTCGCTCTCTAAATCTTTCTCTACATCACCAAAGTTCAGTAATAACTCATCAAAGTCGTTTTTCAGTTCTTTGATTTGTTTGTCATAAGAAGCTTTGGTGGCTTCGATTGTTTTATTAGCTTCTAGCAATTGTGATTCGAGCTGCTTTTTGGATGCTTCCAACTGGGTTTTACTTTCATTTAATTGATCAATTTCCAATTTCAATGAATTGACTTCGGCTGAAGAACCATCTCTTAAACTCTTCAATTGTTCATCAAGATTTTCTTTAGTGGATGACAGTTCTTTAAAATTGTTTGCTAGTGATCTCAATTTCTCCGTCATTTCATCGATCAACTTGTTCTTTTCTGTTAACTGTGACGAAGCTGCCGAAAGCTGTTTATCCAATTGAACTTTATTATTCTTCTCTGTTGAAATCTCCGCTTGTAATGCTTTGATTTGTTCTTTGAATTTCTTATTTTCTTCAATCATAGACTTTAAAGATTCTTGTGTTTTATTGTGAGACTTTGCACTCGCATCAATATCTTTTTCAAATCTTTTGATTGTTTTTTTCAGTTCCTCATTTTGTTTATTTAATTGAAATAATTCTCTGCTCATTTTGTTGATTCCATCTTCTGCTTGTTTCTTTTCCTTCAAAGTTTGTTCGTATTTTTCCTTTAATTGCACAAGTTCTGAATCATTTGTGGCTAATTTCGATTTAGATGACTCAATTTCCTTTTCTTTATTTGAAAGTAATTCAACTTTTTCGTCGTACAATTTTTGTAAATCTTTCAACTCTGTTAAAGTTCTTGATAAGTCATTTGAAACTGCTTCATGTTTTTGTTTCAATTCCTTCAATTCACTGTTTGATTTTTCAAATGATTCTGTTGTTGAATTGAACTTCTTTGTCAAATCCTCAATTGTTGAATCTGAAACTTTTTTTGATTCATCAGTATCAATTTTCAATTGATTTAATGATTTCTCTAATTGAAATAAATTGTCTTGTAATTCTTCAAATTTTTCGTATGAAAGACGACCACTCGATTCAACTTCTGGATCTTTTTGTAAAGTATTTTTGATTCTATTAATATTTTCTTTAACTAAATTAATGAAAATTGGATCAAAGAACACTTTTGGTAAACCAGAATCGTCTCTTTCAGGATTCAGAATTGAGTCTTGTTGAAAATTAATAAATTCTGCAGACTCTTTAAATTGTAAAATCTTGAAACTGAAATTGTCCTTTCCAATCATTTTACATAGCAATGAATGAAATTCTGTTCTTCTAAATGGTGAGTTTTTACTTGAGAATTCATATGCAACGCCTAACAAGATTGTGACTAAACCTTCCACAATTGGGAATTCAATTGGCTGTGATAAAAAGGTGATTAAAGTTTTAACTGGTGATATTTCACTTAAAAAATCATTAACAGCATTAAAATCTTCAAAAAGCCAAACGATCAATAACATCAAGTAAGACACTGAAATTCTTGGATCTGGAAATTTAAGAGTAGTGACCAAGATCTCTGAAATGGCTTGGATTGATGTCAAAGTCTCTTCTCCTGCATCTTCATCACCAGTTGTAACTTTTCTGGCAAGTTCTCTTAATTCATCATCATCTTCGAACAAATAAATCAAAATCACGCTTGAAAACCAAATTTTGTATGGATTTAATTTAACGTCTGGGTCATACTCCATTAAAGCAGTAAATATATTACCAACTGGTATTTTTTTCAATTCAGGTGATGGAATTTTGGTAATTTTTTCTTCATTACCATTCTCCTCAACAACAGTTGGAGTTTCTTCTTTTTGTTCCTCTGGTTTTTCTTCTTCGTCAATCATTTCATATAACTCATCGGGATCAAGTTCATTTTTATATATTCCAATCTGATCATTGAGGAAAGAAACTTTTGCATCCTTGTTACTCTTGAAGTAAGAGTGCAAAACTTTTGAAGCCGCAACACGAATATCAAATAGATGAACTGAATTGACAAACAGACACCAATTGAGCAAAGCAATAACCACTGGGATTGTTCCTTTATGCTTTTGCAATTGTTGTGGTAAGCTTGGGTCAATATATGGAACATCGATACTGCTAAAATTGGATTGTAATTCGACATTTTTATCAATGATATCTGCAGTCGCTAACAATGCAATTGATCTGACAGAGTTTGGAATTAACTCTGAAAATGAAAGTCTTAGGACATGGATGAACACGCCAGCCTTAAACAAGATATCTTGCTTTTCCTTTGTTGATTCATTTCCTTCAACTACAAACAACCTTACAACTTCTAAAGTGGTTGTTATGTTCTGCAGTCTCTGGTCATTCCACATAATCTCATCTTCACTCGAGATTGGTTCACTGATTAATTCAGCTAATTTGGATAAACAGTTAGTCTCTAGGAATAATTTTTGGTTTGAAACATTGTATTTCAGAAGGTTAGTAATGAGGGATAAGCAATCCTGGACAACGATGCTTCCTCTGATTCCACCTTCCTCGGTGATAATCTCAAATAGTTTATCAAAAGTGTTTTCAAATGCAACTAGTTTCTGAATGTTAAAGTTGTTATTTACAATTGCCATTAGCAACAAAATAGCTTCATCCCTTACAGGATCATGCTGGTCCTCTAGGACTGAAACCAGTGATGGGATACCGAGTGGAGAACCTAGTAGTGCATCTTTAGTACGAATTGGGCGCACCGAGACCAACGCTTCTAGCAGCTGCAATGAGTACAGTCTAATATAAAAGTCTTCGTTCTCTAGTAGCGCAACAACACTGGCAATGTTTTCTGTTTCCTGGGTGAACTCGTCTGCAATCCAAAGAGAAAACTGGTCAATGGTGGAGTTCTCTTCTTTCATTAGCAGTGGTGACGGATACTTCCCGTTTTGCACTCGCGACTGCTGAGAGATCCATCTTCTTGTCAGATCGTCATCACCTTCTCCTCTAATAAACAGGATCAGCAATGTCTCTAAACACGCTCTGATAATCTCCAGATCTAGCTGGAACTTGTTGATCGTTGATATCAAGCCACGGAGCCCATTGGCAATCACCAGCTCTCTATACTCTCTGCTGAACCCCTTTAGTGACAGAACCGCTGCCCTCTTGTCTGCCGCATGCGTGGCGTGTGCCAGCCTGTCGCAAAGCACTGGGATGATCTCTTCTGCCGACTGCGTCTTTGGCGTGTTGATCAGTCCTGAAATGATCTCCATTGCTGTCCTCCCTGTACCAATTCGGTTCGCCCAGTTTCCTTCAGCTGCTCTTTCACCTACCGCCGTGGAAAACCGCTCTGCAAAGCTTTTTTATTGGAAAACTTTATTGGCGTGTCAAAAACAAAAAAAATGCTGAAATTTCACAAATTTCGCGAAATGTGGCGCCTACCAAAACTGGTGATGTTTTTTAATAGTGGAATTCTGTCTAGCCAAAACTGCGTATTTGTGAGGATTTAGGCGGTTCTGGAGGATGAGCGACAACGAGAACATTTTGTTTCCTTCTATCGAGCTATTTGGGCTGGATTTTGAGGAAGATTTCAGAGAGAAACCAGCCAGTAAATGGTCAGTGGTCAAAATTGGGAGTTTGCAAGCCAAGATAGAGAATTATGTTCATATGAGAAGCAGCTCGACGAGGAGAGACCGTCTGCATTTGCAGATTCCGTTTTTCAAAATTGTCGCGTTTGCCAATGAGGCTTTTGGTTATAATGGCTGGTCGACTGAGATTTTGAGTACTGAGGTGGTCAATATTGACACAATCGATTGCAGTGGTGGTGATAATGACACCCGAGGTCAGGCTGCTGAAACTTACCATAGCAGGATCTCTGGTAATGATGACAACAATGATAACGACAACAACGACACTGAGGGAGCTGATAATCACATAAGGTACAACATGAAAATAAAGTCCGTTGTCAAAGTCAAGCTGAAGGACGGGACCTACTTTGAAGCAGAGGGAATCGGCAAAGCAGACAATTTACCGAACAAATCAATGGTATACAAAAAGTGTAAGAAAGAGTCAATTACAGACGCCACTAAAAATGCGATATTTGGGTTCAAAAACATTCTAACAACTCATCAAGACCGTTTACAAAGCGGGTACTACGCTAAGACTGACATCTTTGATATGGGAATAAATAAATTCAACTAATAATCTAATGACTGCTTCTTTTCGAATTCTGGGATAACAGGAACTGGAATTTCAGGAATGTAGTAGACTTCGCCATTCTCGTCTATTCTCTCACGATCTTTCTCGCTAATTGTGTAGATCTCAACGATATTCAGCTTCAATTCCTCCAAAACATCAATGAAATTCTTTTGGATTTGGTAAGCCTGCTCTCTCTTGTTTCTTCTTAACAATCCTTCAATTAGTCTCACCGCTTCAGCTTTAGTCTGTTGTAATCTCTCCACCAGTCTGCCAACTGATTTAACCAAGTACTCTTCCTCATAAATAGTACCTTTCTTACCACGAGCTCTCTTACGTTCTTCTCTACGTTTGTTCTTGGCCGTTCTTCTTGATGCACCTGTTTTGGCTGTACCTGAGGTCTTACCGGTATATCTTGTAAAGAAGGATTCTTTGGTAGAAGTTTCTGATGCTGCAATAGAAACATTATCAGCAGCTTCTGAATCTTCCATCTCACCAAAGAACGCATAAGGATCTTGTTCCTTTTTGGCTCTCAATTCTCTCAGTCTTCTTAATTGGGAGTTGATTTGTCCTTTACAATCAGCAACTAACTCTGCAATAGTACCAAATCCATCACCTAGAGCAGGATCAACAATTTCTTCAACTAATTCGTTTCTACCTTCTTTAATTGATAAGTAGATGGCCTCTTCATAATAATACTCTTTACAGTATAAAGAGACTGCGTTCTCAATATTATTCATAATGTTGAACTCAATTCTTGCTGCGTCATAATATTTATGAGCTTCTTTCAAGTTAGAAATCAGTCTATCTGCAACCTCTTCTAGTTGATCTTTGAATCCATGTCTCAAAGAAATTGACAACGCTTCTCTCCATTTAGAACATAAAATATATGATTCCATTGCATCTTCCAAGTTTCCCAACATTTCATAGATTATTGCACATTCTTCATACTCTTGTTTAGAATACAAATTCTTTGCAAATAGTTCTAATATTGGATTTTGCTTTTCAGTATTATAACGGTAAATAGCCAATGCAGATTTATAAAGCTCATGTTCAACAACATAATCTTTGAATTCATCATTCAATTCATCTTCACCAATAATCTCGGCCAAATGTCCTAAAGCTTTTTCATACTTCTTCAAATGAGTGTCAATCAAGAACTTACGACGCAATTCTGTTTGGTCGAATAAGTTTTGTAAAAATGGCAAATACTCCTTTGGGTCCTTTTGAGATTGCTGTGCAATGTATAGAGAAAGTTTGATATCATATAACCCTAAAGCAACGTTATATAACACATTAACATCCTGTAAGAAACACAAGTGCACAACTGATTTTTCAATATCTTGTTGATTGTCAAATCCACTAATGAGTTTAACTGCAGCTTCTAAGTTAGCAGGTTTTTCACATCCATAAGCTGTTATTATAGTTTGCATGAATTTTTTCTTGTATGGATCAGTTAATAAAACTTTCAAAATAGCTTCACAAATCTTATTGATCTTAGAGTCCTTTGGATCAATCCATTTCTTCTTTTGATATTGCTGTTGTTCTGGTTGCTGTTGTTTTTGTGATTCTAATAACTTCTGATCCAATTCTTCGTCAGATTTAGTTTCTCTATATTTAGTTTCAACAACATTCTCTTCGTGTAAACAGGACACAAACAAATCCAAATAGTCAACTCTATCAATTTGTTTAACAAAGAGCTCCACATTATTCATAAATAGTTCTGGGTCGTAATCGTGTAAAATGTCCAAATCGATTCTGTGAGTACGACAGGTAATAAATGCATTTTTATAGTTCTTTGATTTGATGTCCTTACGAACACCCAGTAGAATCATTATTCTTGGATTGATTGTTTCTAAGTTACCTCTTGGTGCTTGTAAAACGACTGCAGCCTTCGATGGAATAACATTGACCAAGATTGATCCTCTTTCAATTGAACGGATTCTTTCATCATTTGTTGAATCTGTTGATTCAATCAATGGTTTGAAAGTTTCAGTGTTCAAGTGGACAAATCTTAGAGTATGCTGAGCAGTTGTGATAACTAAATGGTTTTCAGTGACTTTTAATGAAGTAATTGCTGTTGATAATTGTGTCTCGTTAGCAAACAATTTCCCGTTATTTGTGATACCAAAGGCTACCAAATTATTTTCGTCTTGACGAGTTTCATACTCGTTCTCTAAAGAAACAGGTTTAACTGCAACCTCATAATCATAACAATAGTTTGGGAATTTGGCAATGGTTTTAACAATGAATTCATAATCTTCCAACTCTTCGTTGAACGATTTCTTAATTATATGAACACCACCATCAATGGTCTGGTATGAAATGTTATCCCAATTCGATTGAGATTTAACCAAGATAATCTTCATGTTTGAATCAACTGAATCTTTAATAAAAGGATCGTTGATATTGGAAACATCAATTAACAAAATTCTTGACATTCCTAGTTCGTTGTCTAGTAACACACCAACCAAATCATCCTGGCCAAACACAACTTGTCTTAGTGTGTCACCATCACCAACAAACTCTGATTTCTGTAATCTAGAAACGATCTTTGGGTGTTTACCCATTTTCTTCATTTCATCAATATCCACATTGGCAAACTCGACGGAACTGTTGTTCAGAATAGCAAAGTTTTCATTAGATCTGCTGACGGCAACATCCAGGACATTATCAGAAGAGTCCAAATCTCTGTAAGATATTGGTGGTGGGACATTGGCGATGGACAAAGGTGTGAAGTTGACAGTTGTACCGTCAACAACAATGTTCATACCGATATCCAAAGGAGCATAAGAAGGACCGGTCGTTGTCTTATAAGCCAAGTTGATAATTTCTATATTGTGGTTTGTACCCACCAGCAGAGTTAGGTTTTTCTCTGGATGCCATTTGATGAAGGAGATACCCTCGATTATTAGCTCTTGTTTGAGGTACCAGTGATAGTTTTTCGTGGTCCACAGACATATTTTGTTGTTGGACCAAATAGCCAAGACGTCATTTGTTGCGTTCCACAGCAGCTGGTCAATCTTTGTATCAAGTGGCAATCTTGAATTGAAGTTTCCATGTCTCAGCCCGTTTCTCTCAAAGAATAGAATGTTCAGTCCTTGCTCTTCTGAATCCAAGTCTTGTTCAGCCAGAGGCGTTTCCGGGAATCTTTGGACTGTGGTGATTAGGTTTCCCCAGCTGATGTGGTTCTCAAGGTGGTCCACAGGCTCTGAAACGTTATTCAGTTCACCTTCTCTGGTGTAAACTCTGATGATTCTGCGCGGGGTGCCGTTGATGGTATCAATCTTGGAGATGGCAAAGAACTCGCAGTCGGATCTCCAAGAGATCTCAACTTCCTTGGAGTCAAAGTCGGTGAGCTCACCAGACTCGTTTCTGGTTGGCATTGTTGGGTCCTTTTTGTTCATATCTCTTTCCAGGTCCAGGTTCTTGATGAGTTCTCGCTCCAGGGCCTTGGCCCCCTTCCCCTTGAACTGGGTCTCCTCTGAACCCCAGCCCACATCCACATGGTTGGACAGCAGCGAGTCCTTCTCCTGCATGGAGATCTCACTGATTGGCTCGAACATTCTGCTTAATAAAATGACCTGGTTAGTGCTGGTGACGATCACCAGGGTTTCCTCGTCCGAAGACCAGGCTGCCGCACTGATCCCGTCGTCAATGGACCCGACAATCTCCACTAGGGTGTCGTCTGGGTTGCAGGCAGCGCCCGAAGGCGAGTCGTAGCTGGCAGTGATGATGTCTCCGTTGGCCAGGATCAGCACGAGCTGCTGCGAGTCGTCAAAGTGTGCGAATGAAACCAGCTCGCTGGTGGCAGGAAATGAGGCCAGCGTGGTGATGGAGCCGTTCTTCTGGAACTGCTGCACCTCAATGACACCAAACTCGCCCGGCCCTAGAACCACGGTGATTGTGTCGTTGACCGCGTCAAAAACCGCGCTGTTGACTGGCAGGTCAGGCGCAGTCACCGAGCTGGGCACCAGGTTCCCGCGGTTCAGACACACGAGGTTTCTCATCTTGCTTAAGCTGCTTTTGTTAGGTTTTAAAGCTCTTTGGCCAGTTGCGCAGCCAAAGAAAAAAATTTTAAACTCATCGCATTACGTAAGCAGATTGGTCCGGCTGCCACTGGCTCACAGTGTCGCCCGGTGGGAGTTTGGGGGCGCGGAGATGACAGTGGGAGGGTGCTGGAAGGGTACTGGGCTGCCGGTGGGAGCCCGGCGCACACACCCCAAACGGGCAGCACCACCCGGCCCACAGTTCCCAAACAGGAAACACAAAAATGCGATGATTTTTTCAGGCCAAAAATTGTTTTGTTTTGTTCCACAGATAAACCACAAAAGGAGGCAACGATGTCGTGCGATATCAACTGGGACTCGTTCGAGAAGGGCACGTTCCAGCAGTGGTCTGAGGAGCTGCTGTACGACGCGCTGAACTCGGGAAAGCGGCCGCACATACTGTCGTCAGAGATTAAGATCAAGGACCTCAAGTTCGGCAAGAAGTCGCCTATCTTCGAGATTCTGGAGATTGGGGACCTTGCGACGGACCGGTTCCGTGGGATATTCAAGCTCAAGTACGACGGGGACGCCAACATCACGCTGACGACGACGATCCAGGCCAGTCTGCTGAATATCTACGAAAAGAACTGCCAGGAGCATGGCGGGCAGTTTGCGCTGCCCAACTTCAAGCTGTCGTCGCAGCCGTTCTCGCTGCCGCTGAACGTGAAGCTGTCGGACATCAAGCTGAGCGGCATCATCATCATTGTTTTCAGCAAAACAAAGGGCCTGACGCTGGTTTTCAAGAATGACCCGCTAGAGAACATCAAGGTGAGCTCCACGTTTGACAATGTCCCCGTTATTGAGCGGTTCCTGCAGAAACAGATTGAGAACCAGATCAGGGACCTGTTCAGGGACATATTGCCCAGCGTGCTGCACAAAGTGTCTCAAAAATGGACCTCCAACAACATTCTAAACAGCCTGCACTCCAAGCTGAGCGGCAGCACCAACAGCGACATCTCGCTGTTCGAGTTCAACTCCATGGACCCTCCGGAGCTGTCGCCGGCCAACATGTTGAGGCTGTCAACGCTAACTACGTCCAGACAGTCGCTGAGATTGTCTGTGCCTGTGTTTAGGGAGTCGATAGACCGGCAGAACGTGTTCAAGTTCGACCTGAACAACAACCTGCGACTGGAGAGCAAGAACGTGCCGATCAGCCTGATCATGAACAACGGCGAGCAGGACCACCTGGACAACAAGATTTACGAGATTTCCAAGATCCAGAAGAAGCTGTACCTGAGCGAGAAGAACCACGGGCGGCTGAAGAGAAGAAGCATCAAGCTGGGCAGGAAGAGGGAGCAGCGCGAGGCGGGTGCTGGTGCGGCTGTCCAGGCGCAAGAGTCAGTCGGAACTGCCACCGGAACTGCCACCGGAACTCCAGCAGCCACCGGAACTCCAGCAGCCACCGGAACTCCAGCAGCCACCGGAACTCCTCTCTCGCCTACCACCACCACCACCGAGACCCCCCAGAAACAACCCCCACACACCACGGCCCAGGTCAAGCCCCAGCTCACCACCAAGCTGTCCGGTTTCTACTCGCCCATCTCGATCCCGCCTTCACTGATACTGCGGTCCTCGTCCCCAAGAAAGTCCCAGAGCAACCTGCTCAGCGTGGGAATCGGCCTGAACCACCACAGCCAGCTCTGGGACTCGCCACCACCGCCTCCCTACCACTGATTGCCCCACCGGCACCCCCCACTGTATATTCTAACGACTCACGACTTTATGCCACTACATGTACTGCCCGGTAACCGTCTTTTTCCTTACTGAGTAAACCGATATGACTGAGGACCACGAGAGCTACGAGCTGGAGAGCCAGCGGGAGGACGCGAGCTTCCTGGCGCACCCGGAGCAGCACCAGCAGCCCACCAACGACTGGAGAGAGTCGGGCAGGCTCCAGGTCCAGATCCTGATCTCACTGTTCATCTTCCTGATTATGGGCCTGAACGACCAGACGCTGGGAACACTGCTGCCGACGCTGATCGAGGTGTACGCCACGACGCAGACCAGGCTGTCGTTCGTGTTCGTGTGCCAGTTCATCGGGTACGGGCTGAGCGCAGTGCTGAATGACTATGTCCACTTTAAGATAGGCCGGTTGGGCGTGCTGATTGTTTCCAGCAGCTGTTTCATCGCGAGCTACAGCGTGAACGCGCTGGGCCACCGCTGGGTGCCGCTGTGGCTGTTTGTGGTGACCCCCTTCGTCAACGGGGTGTCCATTGGGCTCATCGACAGCACGCTGAACGTGTGGTGCAGTCTGCTCGTGGACCACAACGAGATCATGGGCATTCTGCACGGGTGCTACGGTGTCGGGTCTGTGCTGGCACCACCGCTCATCTCGGTCATCCTGGACCGGTTCAGCAGCAGGTACGAGATATACTACATGATTCTGCTGGGGCTGAGCGTGGTGATGCTGGCTGGGGTTGTGGTGTTCTTCAGGGACGAGACTGCGGCCAAGCACGCGCACCTGGTTGCGCAGTCCAAGCAGGACGATGCCCACGACACGGACAAGTCGTTTGCAGGCCTCATGACCAACAGGACAATCCTCCTGTTCTCGATGAACCTGTTTCTGTACCTGGGGGCCGAGATATCGATTGGCTCGTGGCTGCTCACGTACCTGAAACGCGTCCAGCACCTGGGCCAGATAGACGCGTCCATCGTGGTGTCGTTTTTCTGGGTAGGCCTGACTGTGGGCAGGATGCTGATTGGGTTCGTGACAAAGTACTTCAGGAACGAGTTTCGAGCCAACCTGGCGTACTCGGTGGGCTCCCTGGCGACATTTGCGGTCTACGTGGTGTACTCGTCTACGCAGCACGCCACTGTGGGGCAGCACCTGCTTCTCATGAACAAAATCCTCATGTTTGCAACGGGCTTCTTCATTGGGCCAATCTTCCCAACGAGCTCCGTCTTCATGATCAAGATCCTGCCCGTGAGTCTACACATAATCGGGATCGGGATCGTGTCGTGCATTGGGTGTACAGGGTCTGCGATCCTGCCGTTTTTGGTGGGGCTGGTTGCGGACCTCAGTGGGTTTACAACCTTCCCGGTGCTGGTGTTGCTGATCATCCTGGGCTACT
The DNA here is from genome assembly GCA_030580055.1 of Starmera stellimalicola. Classification (NCBI taxonomy): domain Eukaryota; kingdom Fungi; phylum Ascomycota; class Saccharomycetes; order Phaffomycetales; family Phaffomycetaceae; genus Starmera; species Starmera stellimalicola. The sequence continues at coordinate 1,098,354 of JAKTSD010000001.1, read as the reverse complement.
GCATCTGCTGGGGGTCCATCAAGGTGTTTGTCAAGCGGGATGTCTAGTGTGCCTTAGGGCTTAGGGCTTAGGGCTCAGGGCTCTAGGGCTCGGCTTAGGGCTTTCCTAGGGCTCCACTCGGGACCCGTTAGGGGCACACTGGGCGCCCAGGGGCGCAGATTACAGCCCCAGCTTGGACCGCTGGGCCTCAAACTCTTGTGGGGTGAACGTCTTCTGCGTGAAGGCGTGGATGGAGGCAATCTCCTGCTTGAGCGCATTGTTAACCAGCCTGCTTCTCATGAGTTTATTCTTGGATTCAAACACTTCGCTGACAATGATCACAGCAAACGCAGAGCCGCAGCCGCCCGACATGTCCTCGACAAACACCTGCTGTGCGTCCAGGCGTTCCAATATGATCTGCTTGAGGTGTTCGGCGGTCAGCGACATGTTTACTCGAATGACACCGGGTGTTTATCAGTTTAATCAGTTTTTCATGGGAATAATTTTTTTCTTAATAATTTGGTACTTTTCATTGGACAAGAGAGATGATGCTGAAAAGAGCAGTGCAAGTTGTGCAGAAGCTGTACCCTGAGAAGTATGCTGAGAGGGCGTGGGACAATGTGGGACTGCTGGTGGACTCTTCACCAGCGAGCAAAAAGAGTTATAGGGAGCTGGAGGAGTTCAAAGTGCTGGTGACGATTGACCTGACCAAGAAAGTGTGTGAGGAGGCTATCAGCAAAGATATCTCGCTGATTATAGCTTATCATCCGTTTATCTTTAAAGGTATCAAGAAGATTGAGCCTAGCAGCAACCCGCAGCATGAATCGATGATTAAGCTGATTGCGAATGGGATCAGTGTGTACTCGCCGCACACCTCGGTTGATGCAGTGCAGGGGGGCGTGAATGATTGGATGTGCTCGATTTTTAGACCCGAAATGATTAACGAGACGCAGGTTATTCAGCCTAATAAAGAAAATGCACTAGTTGGGTGCGGGCGAATGCTGAGATTATCAAAAGAAATTCAAATTGATAGTGTGATTGCGCTTGTCAAGCAGCTGATGGGGATCAGCTATTTGCAGGTTGTGTCACGGGACCGGAGTGCGCCGATCAGCAGCGTTGCGGTGTGTGCAGGCTCGGGCAGTGGCGTGTTCCAAAGCCTGAGCGAGCGTGTGGACCTGCTCATCACGGGCGAGCTGAGTCACCACGAGGCGCTGCACTACCGGGAGCTGGGCGTGCAGTGCATTGTGGTGAACCACAGCAACAGCGAGCGTGGGTACCTGAAGGTGATGGCGGAGCAGCTGCGCAACGAGGGCCTGAGCGTGGATATAGCTGCCACAGACGTTGATCCGTTCGAGCTGGCGTAGCCCGAGCACTGGCGCAGCCACAAGCTGGCCACTGCCGAGAGATAGTGAAACACAGGCGTAGCCACTAGATAGTACACCCAGATAGCACACACCAAAGCTTATCGTCGTAGTTTATCGCCGTGAGGCGCTTGCCAGCCTGCAGTGCCCGAACCAGAGCAACTGCAGCCTGGCCGGGCCCAAGCGTGCCCATTGTCCCACCACAGCAGGCCACACGCCACAATGGGTGCGGTAGTGCGGTGCGGTAGTGCGGTGCGTGCGGTAGGGTGCTATCGCAGCTCAGGTCAAGGCTGCTATCGCAGCTTCGCAGCTGCTATCGCAGCTTCGCAGCGCAGGCCTCTCATTGGCAGCCGTGACGCACCCTCATGCACAGGACATGGCCGACTGATAACGTTTCTGTCACTTTTATCAGCAAGTGCACCTGCAGGAGCCTTATTTAGTGCGAGCAGTGCGCACCCAAGAGTGGTTGCAAGCAGCACAAGATGAACCCACAACCGCTGCAGGACACGCTGATGCGCTTTGTGAGAAAGCTCACCACCAAGCACGGCCTGGTGGGCGACTACGACTACAAGTACCTCTTCACCCCGAAGGTCCCGTTCCTCAAGCAGGAGAAGAAGATCCAGCCCTTCTTCGGGCTCAACAGCGAGCTGCCCGTGCTGCTGGGGCTGCTGCTGGGGCTCCAGCACGCGCTGTCGATGCTGGCGGGCGTCGTCACGCCGCCCCTCATCATCGCCTCTGTCGCAAACCTCCCGGACGACACCACACAGTACCTCGTGTCCGCGTCCCTCATCACCTCGGGCATCCTGTCCCTGGTGCAGATCACCCGCTTCCACATCCTGGGCACAAAGTACTACATCGGCACGGGGCTCGTCTCGGTCGTGGGCACCTCCTTCGCCACCATCACCATCGTCACCAAGGCCATCCCGCTCATGTACAAGAACGGCGAGTGCCCCGTCGCGGCGGACGGCACTTACCTGCCCTGCCCGGACGGCTACGGAAGCATCCTCGCGACAGGCACCGTCTGCGCGCTGCTCGAGATTTTCCTCTCCTTCATCCCGCCAGCCATCCTCCAGAAGGTGTTCCCGCCGCTCGTCACGGGCCCCGTCGTGCTGCTCATCGGCATCTCGCTCATCTCCTCGGGCTTCGAGGACTGGATCGGCGGCTCCGGGTGCGTTGGCGAGCTGTGTCCCAGCGCGTCCGCTCCCAAACCGCTCGAGTACGGCTCGGCTGAGTTCATTGGCCTGGGGTTCCTGGTGTTCGTCGTCATCATCATGTGCGAGAAATGGGGCGCCCCTATCATGAAGTCGTGTGCCGTCATTGTGGGGCTGCTCATTGGGTGCATTGTTGCCGCCGCGTGTGGCTACTTTGACAAGTCTGGCATCCAGGCGGCCCCAGCTGCCACTTTTCTCTGGGTCAAGACCTTCAAGCTGAAAATCTACGGCCCGGCTGTGCTGCCCATGCTGGCCACCTACATCGTGCTGATGATGGAGGCCATCGGGGACATCACCGCAACCTGCGATGTGTCCAGGCTCGAGGTGGAGGGCGAAATGTACGACTCCATAATCCAGGGCGGTGTGCTGGCCGACGGCTTCAACGGCCTGCTCTCCAACCTGTTCACCTGTACCTCCATGTCCACGTTTGCCCAGAACAACGGTGTCATCTCCATCACAAAGTGTGCCAACAGAACTGCAGGCTACTTCTGTTGCTTCTTCCTCATCATCATGGGCATCTTCTCCAAGTTTGCTGCCGCACTCACTGCCATCCCTAAGGCCGTGCTCGGTGGAATGACCACCTTCCTGTTCACCTCGGTCGCTGTCTCCGGTATCTGCATCATTGCCACCACCCCAATGACCAGAAGAAACAGATTTGTCCTCACGGGCACCTTGGTCACCGGCCTGGGCTCCACCCTGGTCCCAACCTGGTTCGACAACGTCTTCACCTACAAGGGCGACAACAAGGGCCTCAGCGGGTTCCTCGACGCCATCGTGCTCGTGTGCGAGACCGGCTACGCCATTGGCGGCTTCACTGGCATCTTCCTCAACCTGTTTATCCCACACGAGGAGGACGACGAGCCTACCGAGATGAAGACAGACTACTACGAGGCCGACGAGGTGGACGAGAACGGCGTCATCGAGTCCCTGGAGATGGAGGGCTCCTCCCCTAGCATGTCCAAGGACCAGATAGTGTCCACCACGGAGAAGAAGGTTTAGCCAAGGACCAGATAGTCACGGAGAAGGTGGTCCACCCAGGGACCAGATAGTCACGGAGAAGGTGGTCCGCCCAGGGACCAGATAGTCACGGAGAGGTTTAGTTTATTGAATATTCTATTGTCTGTTGTAGTGATACTCCTGGCATCCACCCAGAAGGTGCACTGCACCGACTTTGCCTTCCATCTCCACGAACCAGATAGTCACCACGGAGAAGGTGCTATCTGTTGTAGTTTTATCGAGAAAATGTGCTCTTGCTACCATGGCCAGACAACACCCAAAAGGTGCACTGCAGCTTAATGGCATCTTTGGCTGCCATGCAATGTGATTATGTAATATACATTCACGCGTTACGTAACCGCCTTTTGTATATTATGTAATCGTGCATAACTCCCAAGTTATGTAATCGGGTGTATGTTATTATGTAAGCACTTTGGTCAGGGAACCAGCTGCTGGAAACTGCTGGGACAGCGATACTGAACAGCAGCTGTGCATTTAGCCCGTACATCTAGGATCTTCCCTTCTATCACTAATCGATGATCTATATCACTAATCCATATCACTAATCGATGATCTATATCACTTCTCCATATCACTAATCGATGATCTATATCACTTCCCCATATCACTAATCCTTATCCTTATCCATATCATCCATATCACTACCCACAATATCACTACTCGTTTGATAAGCCATTTATCGCCTAATTAAAAGCCTTATCTAACATGAGACATTGATTTTCTTTATCAACACAATTTTACTCGGTGCTGACTGACCATACTCTCAGAATAGGCAAAACCGTCATAAAACTACCAGACACGAAAATCCATCACAAATCCATTAGAGGCTTGCATCATTCGATGACTGGAAGTTAACACACAACTTCTGGAATAACATCCTCCACCACGCACATCATGCTTGGTTATGTAGCGGCTGTGTAAGCAGAGTGTGGCTTATATAATCACTGAGTAATCCGCGCGCCGGCTACAGTTGTTGCGGCCACTACGCGTTTTTCTGCGAACTGAGCAATGAATAAACTGCTGATATTTGGGGACAAGAAGAGCGACAAGCTGCAGTTTGTGCAAGATCTGTTTGGGGTCGAGGTTGCTCGTGGCGAGGATGAAGGGGTGGCCGGCTTGGTGCAGAAAGTGCAGCTAAAGACGAAATATTTTGAGACGGAAATAGACTGCTGGATCGATGAGCCGGAGGATTTCGACGAATGGCTGGACGAGTTCAGCTCTGAAGCTGCCAGGGAGGTCCGGGAGTCCATCAGCGGGGTTGTGCTGTGTGTGGCAGAGCTGAACAAGGAGCAGATCCAGAAGCAAATCCGTGTTTTGACCGAGTTCAAGCAGCTGTTGCGGGAAGAATGTTTTGTAGTGGTGGCTAAGATGGTGCCCATCAAGGTTCTGAACGACGAGCTGATTGACGACTACTCTCTGGAGCTCGTGGACCTGACTGAAGACGGGGTCAATGAGTTCAAGGAGGTGCTGGGGGTCAAACGAGTCAAACAGATCATCGACAGCCACGAGTGGCAGATTATCGAGAAAGAGGACGAGCAGCCAGACCAAGACCTTCAGGTGGACGAGCGCCCCCAAGACCTTCAGGAGGCCGATCTGGAAGAGCTGCTGGACAAGCTCAAGTCCGCAAAACTACAGGCGTCGCAGCTGGATGCCAATGAACGCCACGAATTTGCAATTAACCTTATTAATAGTCTGAATATTTAGTAAACTGTTGCTTCAGCTGTAGTAGTCTGAAGGGCAAGTACCCCACCAGAGCCACCTGTACAGCCTCTTTGTAGTACTTTTCGTGCTCGAATCTCAACGCGAGAAACAGAACCAAAAACTCGTTAATAAAGTCCACAAAATGACAGATCATTCCAATTCTGTCCTTGAACATTTTGAACCAGATCGAAACATCCCCAAGCTTTCTAAACTTGGAGTAGTAGTACCAGCGGCTGGTAACCCCATTGATGCTCCAGCTTAGAATAAGGACTAAAAAGCTCAGATGTTTCAGCATTTCTGTGTTTCTGTTCATCAGCACCATCAAAAAAACTCGCAGAGCCCCGGTCTGCACCACAGTCACGGGCGTCACAGGCACCAGCTGTGCACAACTCTGAACAAAATCAAGAACAAACACCCCAATCGTGATGTTCCTTATAAAATCAAAGACTCCATCTTGGTAGTACTTTATGCCCACTAGTTGCACTAGAATAGAGCTTCTCAAAAGAAGTGAAAAGTACAGCAGCCACACTATCAGACTGCTGAACTTCTGTAGTTTGAAAAGCGCTTTCGAACCTCTTAGATTGATCTTTTGCATTGCTCTCTGTGTGGTTTCAACTCAAAATGAATAATTTTAAAAATAAATTTAGATATTTTCTTTTATTTTTGATTTTCATTTTTTCGTGTTTATCGAATTTCAGCAAAAATAAAATGAAATTTCACCAAATCGCCATATTTCTGGCATTTTTCACTGCTGTGCTAGCAGCCTTTTCAGCAGAGGATGAAGAAATCTTTAAGGTGAATTTCGAACTGCAAAAGAAGTTTGGCAAGGACTTCAATTTCTATAAGTTTCTTGACATTCCTCAAAAAGCAGATTTCAAACAGATCTCTAAACAGATCAAAAAGCTGTCTGTGAAATGGCACCCAGACAAGGCAAAGGGTAAGAAGAACAAGAAGCTCGCAAATGAAAAGTTCCAGTATCTCTCAGTGGTGGGTAACATTTTGAAATCAGGCCAACTGAAAGAACGCTATGACTTTTACCTGAAAAATGGTTTCCCAGTCTATAAGAATAACAGATTTTTGTTTGAAAAGTTTAAGCCCTCGCTACTGTTTGTGGTGCTGTTCTTGTATCTGATTGTGGAGTTTTCAAGGTTTTTCATCATCAAAATCCAGGTCAATTCCAATAAGAAAAAATTGCAAAATTTGATTGATGAAATAACGAAGCTCGCCACCGAGCAGAACCCTGACCCATTGGCTGAGAAGCGTTTGAAAATAGAGGGCCTGAATAAATGGTTCTTGGTTAGAATCGACGGGGTCTTTGAAACAGATCCAGAAGGTGAAATCTTATACAAACTTTCCACCAATGAATTCGTTGAGACTGATTTTAACGACCTGTTGATCATGAAGCTGATTAATAAGATCCTTGGAATACAGGTAGTCAAAGAAATTCCCCAAGAATCATTTGTTAAGGACCTAAAGTCTGATGCCAAAAAAAAATCTGCCAGATCCAAACCAAAGGGTGAAAAAAAAGTACTCCCAAATGGCAAAGTTATCTATTCCAAGAAAAAGACTTAAAAGTCTTCACGTTTGAATGTATAACCAAAAAATATAAATTTCTGCAAACTGTGACAGTTATCAAAAAATATTTTAACCTTTGAGCCAAATAAGTAATGAAATTCATACTTATATTCTTCATATTTCAATTTGGAATTATCATTTAACTCAAGATCACAATCATAATCATCAAGCTTGATATAGAAGTTCATTAGCTTAGCCAGTTTCTTATACTCCTTTTGACTGAACTTGTCAATTTTATGAAAGTTGTTGAACTCTTGAAATTTCTTGAATATTTTGATGTTTATAATCTTGTTAATCACTTTGACAACATCCTTCAGCTTCACAAATGAAATTGTTTGGATCTGTTTATCTGGCTGCATGAAGTAACTGGTGATAAATGCATCATAGAAATCTTTCAAGGTAACATCAAACGGTGCAAAATAAATAATGGTTTCCAATTTTTTTGAATTATTGATTATATTATTCAAATCTTCAAGTGTTCTTGATCCAGGTTCAAATCTCTTGGTCAAGAATGTCTTATATACAACCTTTTTCAATGATTTGAATGGCTCATCGAACGATTTCAAAATAATGTCAATAATTGTTTTGTCAACACTTTCCAAATCAATTGCTGAAGTGGAATTGAAAATTATATTTCTTAATGATAACTGCTCGATCTTTTCAAAATTTGGAAAAATCAACTGAAAGTATTTAACCAATAGCTGTGAGTCTAGTCTAGTCTTGTAAAAATCAATGTTACTCAAGGTTAATTTCTTCAAATTGTTGAATTGAAAATTCTCCTTTGATAGTTTTTTCAAGATTAGATTAATTCTAAAATTATCAGTGAATGAATCAGTCTTTTCATTTAATATTTCAGTCATCCTGGAAAACTTGATCCCCTTCAATAAATAAGTTTGAAATTTTTTTTCAATTTCTAAACTTGATAACTTATCTGATTTATTCTCACAATCACTTTCCAAAAAGTTGTCATATGAATAGAATGATTCTAATAATTTGTCCACATTTTCATCTTTGGTTCCATGTTCTAAATCTGAGCCCATATCCTCTTCTTCCTCGTCCTCGTCCTCTTCTTCTTCCTCTGCTTCCGTTCCTTCATCTGTCTCTTCATCTGTCATTTCGCCTTCTTCAAACTCCGCATCTGAAGGTACATCTTCTATATAACTTTTTATATAACTATTTAACCCATCTTTTGTCAGTTTTTTAATCCTGTGTGTCCTCAAACTACCGATTCTTCTAAAGTCAAAAAACTCTTGGTTATATAATGATCTTCTTGTCTGCTCTTGAAAGAAAAAGGTTAATTCTTCTTTTTTCTTGTATTTTTTGCTCATCGTCTTTGATAAACTTTTGCCAATTTGATAACCTTTTAAAAATGAAGACTTCAAGCTGATGTTCTGATCAAAATTATGATTCTTTAACTCATTTGAATGAACTTTATCTAGTTCACCAAAATTACCGTTCAGCTCCAATTCAAGTAATTTCTCGTTTGAGTTGGAGTTTAAAAGAATTGAGTAGATGACTTCCAAAGAATTTGAGTAGTTCAAATCTCGAGGATTGGAGTCCAGGTTTAAAACCAAAGAAGTTAACTCCGGAAACTTGAATATGTCTTGGTAGTTCTTGTCTTTATTTAATTGTTTATAAGTGGACAATGGCCCACAAATATCATCATCTTGATCAATATTGATTGAAATTTTTCTCAGGTTTAGTTTAATCTCATAGTCAATGGTGAACAGTTTCTCAATCGATAGTTTGGGAAACACAAACTTCTTCAGATTAGCCAACTTGTTCAACACAAATTCCCAATATTGTCTAAATAGCAAAATCTTTTTGAAATCTTCACTGCTTATAAGACTGCTGATATTATTGTTATCATTGACTCTATCCAGCAAGTTGAAGCTTGACAACTCTTCAATATAGCCCAAAATCTCCAGGTTCTCGTTATTTTTGATGGATATATAAATATAGCTGAAAAAGAGCAGTATTTTATTCCATGAAGATAGTAAAGTGAACTTTCTAACTTTACTCAGTTTGATGTAAAAGTCGTCCCTGTGGCGTTCACATATCAAGATCCGTTTGTACAGACGTATTTTGCAAGGCTTATTAAACCGTTTGTTGGAATACAGCAGTGAGAGCGTGTCTTTCTGCTCTAACAGTGAGGTTATAAATATCAAGATCTCATCTGGTAGTGACAAAATGGATGTTGGGGTCCGTTGTCTTTTGGTTTCCACCATCTCAGCGCATTCCAGATGCTCGTCTGTACCGGTGGGACCTCTCTTGCACTGCATTATCAGCTCTTACTGTCACCCTATGTCTCTTTGTTTACAGTTCTGATAGATAAACACACACAACTCTCTCAGAAATTGCCCAATTCAAGTAGCTCCAGACGTTTAGCAGTGCCACTAGTCAGTGCTATGTGTCTAGGTGTCTGCAGCAGGTAACTTGAAGCTCAAACCAGCCTCAAAGCACGATATCTCGTTATCAGTAAGTTTATCAAGAAGAAAGAAAATAAAATCAGTGATTAGCACAGTTAAAGTTATCAGCGGTTATCTGAATACTACCAATTACACTCTCAAAGTACCACAACCACTACACCACGAGTCCGGGGTCTCTGCTGAGCCCAAAAAAGCACCACCTTTCCCACTAAAAAACAACATTTTCCCACCAGCACATAGTTGCTCCCACCAGCATCTTAAGCCGCCTGCGATATCTTCCCACTAGAAGAAAAAAACCAATCACACAGTACTTGAAACAACTGTTTTGCAGCTCATTCGAGCCCAAACTGCCCCACACTGCTCCAAATATCCAGTTCAGTGGCTACACCTCCATCTCTCCCCCAGAATCACACATAAAACCAAAATACCTTATCAACATTCCCCATTAATAATACTAATAATTATATTTATAATACAAAAAATTTTCACAGTAATCATAACAAACTTTGCTTTCGACCTGATTACACGCCTTCTCTCCTTGTTTTGTGCTGCGAGAGCTCTGTTGGTGGTACCAGAGGATATTTTAAGAGAGATTGCTGGGCTGTTGTGCGTGAAACGGGTGGCAAATGGGTTTATTGTCGCTGGGTACACCACTGCCTTGGGAAGAGTCAAAAGAGTTCTCTGACCATATCAGAAAAAACGGGATTGAGCAGCTTATAAACATCTTCAGCAAGTCAGCTGGGCGCGATGGGGACCAGTTTTTCTGGGGGGACGAGGTTGAGTACATGTTGATCCAGTTCAATGACGAGCACAAGACTGCTAAGCTGAACATCACCAAAGATCATATTCTTGAAGATTTGAATGAAGGTGGTGCTCTTTTCCATCTGGCCACTGAGAACAACATCAACATGCACCCTGAGTATGGAAGATTCATGCTGGAGGCTACGCCAAGGGCTCCGTACGATGGGGAAGTGCTGGAAGACTACGTCTACGTCGAAAAGAATATGGCTCTTAGACGAACTGTGGCTAATAAAGCATTGGACGACGAGCATATCAAACCTTTGACGGTGGCCTCTTTTCCTCTAATGGGTGTGGGGAGCTTCACTGAGCCAGGCATTAACTTGTCTGAAGTGGGCAACGACTCGTCCAGGTCCTCGTTCTTGCCAGACGAGATAATCAACAGACATGTCAGATTTCCCACGCTTACGGCCAATATCCGCAAGAGACGTGGTGAGAAGGTGGCCATCAACATTCCTTTCTACAAGGACACCAATACACCAAAGTTTGATGACTCAATTCCATATGAGAGGTGCAAGTACCCAGAAGACGAAGAGTCTCTGCTGGGTGCTCTAATTCCGAACCACATTTATATGGATTCCATGGGGTTTGGAATGGGCTGCTCGTGTTTGCAGGTCACAATGCAGGCACCTAACATCCACAAAGCAAGGTACTTGTATGACTCACTGCTGAACTTTGCTCCTATATTCCTGGCGTTGACTTCGGCATCGCCAATTTTTAAAGGATTCCTAGCAGACCAGGATGTCAGATGGAACGTTATCTCTAAATCTGTGGACGACAGAACTGCATACGAGAGAAACGTTGCTCCGCTGAGACCAAATAATGAATTCGGGGGCATCAAAGATCGCAGTAAAGCGCAGAGGATCCCAAAATCAAGATACGATTCTGTTGATTTGTATTTGGGTGACTTGAATCTGTTCAAACCAGAGCTGAACGACGTTGAGTCGCCAATCAATAAAGACATTTATGACAAGCTGCTTGCTGCGTCAGTTGACGAGAACATGGCAAAGCATTTTGCGCACTTATTCATCAGAGACCCTTTGGTTATATTCAGTGAGAAGCTGAACAACCAAGATAACAAGACAGAAAACGATCATTTTGAGAACATTCAGTCAACCAACTGGCAAACCCTCAGATTCAAACCACCACCATTGACTGCAGACCCTGAAGCCGCGACTCCTGGATGGAGAGTGGAGTTCAGACCAATGGAAATCCAGATAACGGATTTTGAGAACGCAGCCTTCTCCAACTTTTTGGTGCTGTTAAGCCATGCTATCCTGCACAACACCGGTAACTGGAATTTCTATATCCCAATATCCCTGATAGAGGAGAACATGGCCACTGCACACAAGCTGAACCCGGTCGATCGCTTATACAACTTTAAACAGGATATCAGTTCCAAGGACTTTGCCTCGACAAAGTTATCCGTTAATGAGATTTTCAATGGTTGCTCGACGTTTGTTGGGCTGATTCCGCTAGTTGAGCAGCACCTGCAGTCGTATTTCAAGCTCAGCAAAGACTCAAACTCCAAAATCTTCACATACTTACTGTTCATTAAACTGAGATCGTCAGGCAAAATCCCAACAACCTCTAAATTCATCAGAGACTTTGTCATAAACCATAGCGAGTACAAGCACGACTCCAAGGTGAGCGAGCTCATCAACTACGAACTGCTAAAGAAAGTTGACAGAATCTCAAACTACGACAACTCGCTGGGTGAAGTTTCGCACTTCTTTGGCGATGAGCTCGGTCAGCTACTATCTAAGCAGTAGCGTCTTAGTCATACATTAATAATAAATATAATATAGAGAGAATAATAAACAAAACTCACTAATAGAATGCGGCAGTAGTGGTTGTCCTGTGCATTGTGCTTGGATGTAAATCCGATAAACTTGTCATACTAAGAAACTTTAGTATATTGATGAACTTTAATATATTAATGGTTGATAAACTTTGATATCTTGATAAACTTTAATATATTGATAAACTGGTATATTGATAAACTTTAATATATTAATAAACTGGTGTATTGATAAACTTTAATATATTAATAAACTGGTATAATATCTTTGGTACATAATAAACTTAGATATATTGATAAACTTTGATAAAAATTGGTATACTGATAAACTGTGGTATGACACACTTTGTAGATATATTTATAAACTTTAATATAGAAACTCTACAGAGTAAGTAATAATGAGATCCGTTGAGGATGTATTTATATTAAATTTGTAAACCACTTTATATACCGTAATTAAACCCAAAATTCAATTAATTGAAACAACAATATCAATATGATGATAATAAAAAAACTTGAAATATAATGATAAAAAAAGACATAAATGATGATGAAATAAAGTAATAAAAAAACTATGCAGTGTTGAAGCATATGCGCTAATTTCATTAGTATATATCATGGTTGCTACCTGACAAGTCAGCAGACCGCTTAGTAACGGTAGTGGTCAGCCTTGTATGGACCTTCAATTGGAATGTCCAAGTATTCTGATTGAACTTTAGTCAAGGTGGTTAATTTGACACCTAATTTGTTCAAGTGGAATCTGGCAACAGCTTCGTCTAAAACTTTTGGTAAAACGTAAACTTGACCTTTTTCGAAAGGACCAGTTTTAGCAAATTCAATGAATTTACTTCTGAAAGCTTCGTCATTAGCTTTGAATAAAGCAATTTGAGCCAAAACTTGGTTGGAGAATGAACAGGACATAACGAATGAAGAGTGTCCAGTTGCACAACCCAAGTTAACTAATCTACCTTCAGCTAATAAGATGATGTGACGGCCGTTCTTTAATAAGTAACGGTCAACTTGTGGTTTGATGTTGACGATTTCAACAGCATCAGCTTTTAATGCTGCAACATCGATTTCAACATCAAAGTGTCCAATGTTTGAGACAATGGCATCTTCTGGCATTTGCAAGAAATGTTCCAAAGTCAAAATGTCTCTACAACCGGTGGTTGTGACAAAAACTTGACCGATAGAAGCAACTTCGTCAATTGGTTTGACTTCGTAACCTTCAACAGCAGCTTGTAAAGCGTTGATTGGGTCAATTTCAGAGACAATGACTCTGGCACCCATACCTCTAAGAGCCATGGCACAACCTTTACCGACATCACCGAATCCAGCAACAACAGCAACTTTACCTGCTAACATGACATCGGTGGCTCTCTTAATACCATCGATCAATGACTCTCTGCATCCGTACAAGTTGTCGAATTTGGATTTGGTAACGGAATCGTTAACATTGATGGCTGGAACCTTCAAAGTAGCGTTCTTCACCATGTGGTACAAGTGGTGGACACCAGTGGTGGTCTCCTCGGACAAACCGTAACATCCTTCTAGCAAGTGTGGGTATTTTTCGTGAACCAATGAGGTTAAATCACCACCGTCATCTAAGATTAAGTTTAATTTACCGCCATCTTTGAATGCGGTCAATTGTTGTTCGATACACCACAAGTATTCTTCTTCGGTTTCACCTTTCCATGCAAAGACTGGGACACCAGCTGCTGCAATAGCTGCTGCGGCGTGGTCTTGGGTGGAAAAGATGTTACATGAAGACCAGGTGACTTCGGCACCTAAAGCAACTAAAGTTTCAATCAAAACAGCAGTTTGGATGGTCATGTGTAAACAACCTGCAATTTTAGCACCTTTCAATGGTTGGGAAGGTCCGTAGACTCTTCTAATTTCCATCAAACCTGGCATTTCATTTTCAGAAAGTTCGATTTCTTTTCTACCAAAGGCAGCTAATGAGATATCAGCAACTTTGTATTGTTCAGCTGGAGCAGACATTGTTTCGTTTCTGGTTGTAAGTGTGTGTTTGTAAGTTCAAAATAACTTGAAGATGAAAGTAAAAGAGAAAAAGATTTTGTTCAACAAATTTTTATACGAGAAATGAAAATTTTTTGAAATTGCCATGTGATATAATTTGCCGTTTTGGGCAGCTGCCGTTTCGGGATATTTTGTGCACGTGCAGGCAATTTTCTGTTTTGGGAATCTCGATGTGTAGTTACTTACCATCTGCCGCGACAGTGAGCAGCCATGCGACCCAGTTGAAACAGTTTATATATTTGAATAATAATAATAAATAAAATATAAAAGTAAATACTAAATAAATAATAACAGTAGCAGCACTTAATATATTATTGCAACTAATCTTAGAATTTTAAATCAAACTCATTCCTCATAATCATGAATTGGATCGCCGTTCTCAGCCTCTTGAGAGTTCATGTACTCTTGAGCAGCTGCGTTTTTGGTAACCAACTCGATGATGCGTCTAACATGTGGAAGATTTAGCCATGCTGGCACATAAGCTTCAACTTTACTGAACGGTCTTAAATCTGTCTTTCTGAATGGATCTTCAAAGTTTCCATCATTGACTTGCTCTAAGAACCCATTGGAATCGCCCTGCTGCTCTTTGACTCTTTCCGCAACCATATTCAAAACTTTAGAATCCAAAGGTGCTTCGTAGTCTGCAACTGCATATTGTTGTAAAAGTTTCTGGATCTGGAAAGGTTTCAGAGCATAACAGATATCAAAAATGATTTCGATATCTTCAACTGATGACTTCTTCAACTGCAGTAGTTTTGCACTTTGTAACAGCAGAATTAAATAGTTTTGTGAATTTGGTATTTCATGTGTTTTACACCACTCCTCAATTCTGGTGATATTGTAATTCAACTGTAATCCTCTCTTCCATGACAAGAAATTACGTCTCATGATCAGATCATTGAAACAGCTTCCATCAATGTATTTCAACAATTCAATGATGACCTCATTCACCACTTCTGGTTCAATAGCATAAGTCTTCATTGACCAGTAAACTGTGTTGAAAAAACTGATAATATCATCCATCTTATATTGTGTGCTACCACTGAAAACTTTAGACAAGAATGGCGCTGACTCAGTTGTCATAAACCCTGGCAAGGCTTGTGATAAAACAACTGCAGAAATAACCTTCTTTTCCAAGTCTTTTCTCATCTTCTTCATCCACATATTATAGATATTATATGACAGCGACTCGAAATCTTCCTTGACAACTTCAACCAATTTCAAATATTCGCCATATTCTTCGGCACCCATATCATTGGAGATAGCTTCATTCTCAACAATGGTGTTTTCTGCATAAGAAACAAACGAATACAATTCGTGTGTGTTTGATAACCAGAACGCTCCGTGTGGAATAACATCATCATCTTTCAATGATGAAACAATATTTTGAATAACTGCTAAGATTTCACCTAAGAAATCCTCACTTTCTTTAGTTAATCCTAATCTCCACATATCACTTAAAATGATAATAATGATTCTTGCTGGGAATAACACTTCCTTCTTGGACAATTCTGTCATCACTCCTGCAGTTGGAATCTTTAGGTTTTTCAATAAACCTTGAGCAATTTCTTGATGCAACAATTTAGAGTCCTGCAATAATGTATACAATTCATTGGTTATAGCTGATAGGGAGCTAATGGTTGAAATCACATCATCTTCTGCATTAGAAATTGGTAACACGGATGGTTTTGGACTATAGCTGTGGCTTTCATCATCGCGTCCTGGTGATCCATTAAGACCTGTGCCCATACTACGGCTCTTTTTTGGTGTAGTCATATTGCTGTTACCAACATTTCTTGATGTGGCTGCCTTAGTGTGAACTTGTTTAGATAAAATGTCCAATTCGTTTTTCAAACTTGAAATTTGACTCTTCAAATCGCTTTCAATCGTTTCGTGTTTAGTCAATTCTTCTTTAGCTTTATTCAACTCTTCCATGGTATCCTTTACTTCGGTCTTCAGTTGAGTTTGTAATAACGTCAATTCTTCAATGGTTTTTGAAGCTTTAGCAAACTCTTCTCTCGATGAAGCTAGCTCAAGGTTCAATTGTTCAAGTTCCTTAGAATGAGATTCAGTTTGGTTATCAAAAGATTCCTGGAATTTAGCTTCTTTTGATTTGAGTTCCTCGTGAGTCTTAGATGAATCTTCTAGTTTTAACTTCAATTCTTCTAACTGCTCAATTAATGATTTGTTTTCTTTCATC
This sequence comes from Starmera stellimalicola, assembly GCA_030580055.1. Classification (NCBI taxonomy): domain Eukaryota; kingdom Fungi; phylum Ascomycota; class Saccharomycetes; order Phaffomycetales; family Phaffomycetaceae; genus Starmera; species Starmera stellimalicola. The sequence continues at coordinate 1,082,242 of JAKTSD010000001.1, read as the reverse complement.
TTAGCAGTCAACGAAGAACTTAATTCAATCACTTTATTTTCTAATTTATAACTGGCCTCCTTCAATCTGTTAACAGATCTTGCTTCTAATTTCAATGATTTCAATTGTTCTTGGGCTAGTTTGCTTCTGTAAACTGATTGAGTAACAACCGCAGCTTTTTGTAATTTCTTAAAATGCGATCTTTCTTTGAAAGTTTTGATGCTCCTTTGAATAACAATTGTTGAATGTAATTTATGTTGTTCCAACAGATTCTTTCTTGTCTGTTGACCACGGATAACCGATTGCAACTTAGTGATTGATCTAGTTGTTGAAACAAACTTTTGACGTGCCATAAAACTTCTGATTAAAGTTTGCAATTTAACCGCAGCATTTGTCTCGATTTCTTTTCTAACTCTTGTTCTTGTATTGAAACCTAAAATCAAGTTTTGTAATGAAATGATTGATTTTCTGATATTCAAGAAATTCTCACGGTATTGTAATTTTCTAATATTGCTTTGAATCAATGTGGCACTATTGAACAGTTTTTCTGTTCTCAATTTTTCTAAATGAGCCAACATACCAGCTTTGAAAAAAATTTTGGTTAATCCTAACTGATATTTCTTGGAGTCATCAACTGTTGAAGACAAAATCAAATTACAAATCTCATGAATTGTATCCGAATTTGCAGTGGATGAGAATAAGATTTTATATTTATCTGATGGTAATAAAATATGATATCTTGATCCAAATTCTTCATAAGTCCATCTACTTGGGAAACCTGCACAAGAGATTTTGATGGTTTCTAAAACACCACAAGCTCTTAATTGAGACAAAACCATTAGTGGATCAAATTTCCATGCAGTTTTCTCCTCATTTGGTTTAATACAACGAATGTAATGAACATTTGTTGAATCAATTGTTTTCATTAACTCAATCAATGAATTTTTGAATAAGGAACCTAAAGTTGGTTTTCTATTAACAGTTCTGGCTGGACCAGGTCTCTTGTTTGCATTTGCATTAGCAGCAGCTGCTGCTGCTTCCTTTTCAGCATTAGCTGCTGCAAGTTTATCCAAGTTATCTAAGATTTCAATTAACAAATCATTCTTTGAGTTTTTCAAAACCTCTAAATGTTCATCAGAGACTGTATCTCTATTTTTTTCAATGAAACCTTCAATATCATAAGGAACGTCTAAAGCGTAATGAGCAACAATGAATTTAGTTTGACCAAATCTTGGTTTCTTGAAAACTTTGTTGGTTGGTTCTTTATCCAAAGTTGAATACATTTTATTAATCCAACTTTCATCACTACCTGCAGGTAATCTAGATTCTTCATCTAACAGAGATAATATACCTAGTTTCTTTTCAATCAAATCAATACAAGGTTGATTATCACTGAACTCAATAAAGGACCATTCAATCTTTTCCTTGATATATTCTTCTTGTTCTAGTTTGAAGACATGCTGATTGAATTCCTGTTGTAATTTCTCGTTGGCATAATTGATACAGAATTGTTCGAATGAATTCTTTTCAAAATGTTCAAAACCATAAATATCCAAAACACCAATAAAAGTTTTCATTTCTTTGGCAATTTCAGGTTTACATAGATCATTATTGATATATGAGACTAACCAGTCAAACAATGCAGAATAGATATACTTAGCAACAGAATCTCTGGCAACTAGAGCTTGTTTATGGTTCAGATTTGAAACAATTTTTTCAGATCTGGTAATGATTTGCTTTTTAACAATCCATTTAGCAAAACTGTTTGCATCAATACCTAATAATTCAGCAGCTTTAACCAGGTTTGGTTCATCTGAAGATAATAAAGCATCATTTCTAGTTGCTTTAATCTCAATATTACCTAAATGTAATAAGGAAGCTAAAATTTGATAAATCTTTAATTGAACTGCAGAATCAATACCAATAAGAGATAACGCATCTGAAGTGATTTTATATTCCTCTGCGTCATCAACACCTTTGATATGGTAATCTCCACCTTGATTCAAATAATTATAGTCATCAATATTCGTTAACATCAATTTGGATTTTTCTTCCTCATTCAAACCTGACAAAATCTGATAGAAAATATGGTAATTACGTTCACCCTTTGGTTGAAAAACCAATCTCGAACGTTCTAATAGATAAGTTCTAATTCTGGCACCAATAATGGCAGTTTTATCATCAAATAAAATCTCCAAATATTTACCAAAACGTGAAGAGTTATCATTTCTCGTTGTTTTTGCATTACCAAAAGCTTCCATAATTGGATTTGTCGCTAAAATTTGCTGTTCAGTTTCCGACATTTCAATATGGTTATTATTTGAGCCCAGAACATTCGATTCGTTATTTGTAATCTCTTCGACTGTTGCAAAATATCTCATAATGTATTTGGCAGAAACTGTTTTACCTGCACCTGATTCACCACTAACAACAATTGTTTGATTCTCATTATTATCTTTCATGCATCTATACGCGTCCTCTGCAATGGCAAAAAGATGTGGTTCTAGTTCACCTCTGATCTTGCCAGAATATGCTTGAATTATATCTGCTGAGTACAGCTGATCCATTTTCTGGAAAGGATTAGTTGCAATTAAAACAATACCTGAATAAGTGTAGATATTCAATTGGGAATATCTCACCTTAATAGCATGTAAAACAGCAGGTTCATTCAGATACGACAATGAAGTTAAGTCCTCTGTTGATTCCAAGATGGGTGGGTTTCTCAACAGCGGTAGTTTAGTGTTTGACTCGTCTAATGAATCAACTTCCAACTCAATTTTTTCACCAGTCGTCTCCAAAGTCAATTCCAACTGGTGCTTCTCCCCAACCACTGTGTGTTTGGATATGTCGGCACCAATCCAGCCTTCAGTTTCATTCTGAACCCAACAGCGTCTGTGTAAAAAATTTTATCGTTAGTAAAACTTTCTTGTTTATTTCCAATTGTGGGCTTTTTGGGCCCTCCCTTCCAGCCCTGTGCTGTAGAAACAGATGGCTACTCACGTTCCCACGTCATAAGTCGATGCCATCCTCCTAGTAGTGTTTCCTCTGCTGTGAGCGCGGTCCTTGGCTTGCGTGCTTTCTGAATGCTTTTAGAAAGGTTGAATCCGTTGAGGTGTTCAATTGTGAAACTTTACGCGTTTTGATTTTTGTTTCCGTTTAACAAAGCGGTGCGCCAACCAGATTTGATTCCGTGACTAATGAATTATGTAAACAATTTATTAAGTGATTATAAATACGTATGTTGAGGTCAACTAACAGCTGGTCTATTGCTCAGTAGCTGGCTCCGCTTCCTCTTCATCAGCTGGTGCTGGCTCTGGTGCTGGGATTTCCTCCACAGGCTCTGGGATTTCTTCCTCAGCTTGAACTGGTTCTGGTATTTCTTCCTCAGCCTGAGCAGGTTCTGGTGTTGCTGTAGCTGTCGCTTCGGCTTCAGCTTCAGTGGCGGACTCTGAATACTCAGATTCAACCGCATCTAAAGTTTCAGAAGGCTCAACAGCAAAACTGACATCGCCGTCTTCTTTGACTGTGACTGTCTTATGGCTTGTGCTGGTGATCGTCAAAGGCTCATCATCACCTGGATACTCCTCGTCTGGATGTTCTTCAAAGTAGCGTTCTCTTTCTTCACGGCTCTGGAATTCGATATTAGCCTTTGCTCTCAAAATCGCAAAATATGAACCTTTTTCTTGCTCTAAAGTTTTCAGTGTGAAATGGACTTCATTTAGTAGGTTTTGAACAAGGTTTAGTTCAACTTTTTGGTTGGTCAGATCATCTCTCTTTTTGATGATAAAGTTCTTGGTTTTTACATATTCCTTCCAATCATTGAAATTTTTTTCATCCGTTTCATCTTTTTCAATTTGGTTGAAACTGTTTGAGTATGATGAGTACATCATTTTCTTGCTGAATTCATTGATTGAAACTTCAGCAAATTCCTCATAAATATCAATTATGAGTTTTCTCTCATTCTCCACTTCTTCTTCAATTTTGGCAATTAGTTTTTGTAACTTATCATTCACAGAGTTTGCTGTATTGGCTAACAATTCGCTACTTTCTGACAAAACATCACGGAATTCCTGTCTGGATATTTTGTGATCGATAATGTTATTTAGCTTGTCCACTTCAACTTCTTCACCGTTTGGCAAAATTGCACTGGTTGAATTAATGTTGAAAATAATCTTATTAATTCTGTTGTATTCTTGCTGTGCCAGAGTGGTGATGTTTTGTAATGAAGCAGTCAAAATTGGTTTAAACTCTTCGATATCTCTGGTCTGTAAATCTTCAATTGATTTATTAAAGTTATTGAAAATGTTATCAATTGTCTGTTCAATAAATGAATTCCAGTGCATGATCTCATCCATTAAAGTTAAGGTGATTTCAGAATCTTCAATGCTCGTTGCGTGAACTGGAACATTTGACTCAATAATTGGTTCAACTGTAGCAGTTTCTTCTGGGATCAATTCCTCAATCTCTTCATCCTCAGCAGCAGCTTCGGCTTCGATTTCTTCTTTTGATTCAACAGCTTCAGAAGTTGGAGTTTCTTTGATTTCAGCAACTTCTGTATTTGTTAACTCTGTACTTGATTCAACTTCTAGACTTTCAAAAGTTGAATCTGCAACAGTCTCTTTAGTTTCTTTCTTCTGAATCAATTGGTTATAGTACTTTGAAATCTCTAAAACAATGATTTCATAGACTTTGAAAAAATGTGATTTAACCTGGGATGCAACTAAATCTATTTTCAAAACTTTGTAGTACTTTCCTGTAGCAGTTAAACCTTTGGTGATGTGGGTTGCTAAATACTTGTTATACTGTTCTTTCAGTTTAATCAGGGCAGTCTGCAATTTAGGATCTGCATGCTTTAAATAGATTGGAATAAATGTCTCATTATAGAAGCTGATTGAGCTGGCAACAATGATTTTATAGTACTCCTTTGACTTGGTCAGAGCAGTGTGATATAGCGTATTGGCTAGAACAACTGACTTTTCTGATTTAGCTTTAAGAAATGGGACTAAATCATTTACAACAAATGGAACAACTTTGGATCTGTAGTACACATTTGTCTTAGACCATGCTACTTTAGAGTATAATTGCGTCTTGGTGAAACCATGTTTAGCAGTTGAGCATGAGACCTTTCCAGCCTTATTCAAATTATCAGCTGCAACTGCATAGTACTTGGTGGCATATGGAGTAATTAACTGATAGTATTTGTTTGCAGTGATCTTGTTGTGTGCACAAGCCACGTATTTGGCAGCATGTTGCTCGTAAACATGAGCAGTTTGTGCTTCTAACTTATCCAATTGGGGCTTCACATAGCCATTGAAAGGTGTTGAGACGTACTGATCAAACTGAGGATTTGCCACCAAGTTTTCCTTTAGCTCAGCGTACTGTGGAGTATACAACAAAGCCCAAAACACCGCCACCAGTAATAGCAAGCGTCTAGTACTTTTGCAAAACATGTTATAGTTGTCAATTGAGGGTATAAACGACTTGGAACAACGATAAATTTCGCACTTAGAGGCTGTTTACTATAGGAAATTTTTACGTTTTTTTTTCTCTTTATAGAAATTTGTTTACATTTCACCTTGTGATTTAGCATAATGGTGAATATCGCTTAATATTTGTATGGCAATGTGCCCTGCAAGATGTATCATTGTGGATCGGAAAGCATGTTCGTTCCAATGGTGGTGGTTGCAAGTTTGTAGCTAAAGTTTTCAGGGAAAAGTACTTTTCTCGCCCGGGTAACGGCTCCTGGCCGGCCAATTTCAGAATTCATAATTAAATTTATCTTTAACAAGATTGAGAATCAGCGAAAGATGTCTTTCTGGTCGTTTGGACAGGCTGCCAGCAGCGACACGGATTTCAACAGGCTGCTTGACGTGTACTACGCGAAGCGTAGCAAAAAACCGCAGCAGCAGGGTCCACAACAGGGCAATCACCACACTCCTCAACTCAACAATATGAGCTTCCAATATAACTCAGACAGTGACGAGGTGATTGACGAGCTCAATGAGACACCCATCGACAGGCAGTTTGTGTATAAGCTGCTTGATGATCCCGGGCTGCTCCAGGAGCTGCAGAGACAGAACAACAAGCTGATTGACCTCATTTGCTTTGGGTACATTGATCCAATCATTGCCACTGATGAGCTTGATGATAATGACAACGACAACGACAACGACAACGAAAATGACAACGATAACGATAACGACACAAACTCCTCATATGCATCGCCCTCAGCTGCTGCTCCCTTTGATACCAACTTAGCTAGTGGCGGAAACTCTCCAGCACAGCAGTCGCCCTTGCGGGAAGCTGCCCAGCAACAGCAACCACAGCAGCAAGGTGTCTCGATATTGGAAGTCCTTATAGACCTGATTGTGGACTCGGTCGCATGGTTTGAGAAAAACCACTCAGCCCTTTTCAATTTCAGCGAAGGAGTTGACGACGACGATATTCCTCACAACGAGATCACTGACCAGTTCAACCGAATCCACGCGGCTTCGGAAATCCTCAGCTGCAAAATCTGGCTGGTTTCTGAAAGTTTGGTGGAAGAGCCTGCGCTGTTGACCAAGCTGTGGACCTTCCTTGGCCAGGAAATTTCAGGCTCCTCTCCGTCAATCCAATTTTTCATCAACATCAATGAAAGATTGCTGGAATCAAGACCGGATCAAATGCTGAACTTTATAAGATCACAACAGAATTTAGTGGATGTTTTTCTAAAACATGTTGATATTACAATGATTATGGATTTTTTATTAAGAATCATTGCAACTGACAAAGTTGACAATCCAACTGGTATAATCGATTTATTGAAAGAGCAGGATTTGATATCTAAATTGTTGAATTTGCTAATGCCGGATGTGGATACTTCAGTTCAAAGTTCATGCGGCGATTTTCTCAAAGCTTTAATTTCAATCAGTGCAAATACCTCAATTGACGAACACACAATCGGCCCTAACTTACTAACCAAGGAGTTGGTTAGTGAGCCATGCGTTGATAAAATGATTGAGATCATCTTGCTAAGAGGAAACGGATTATCGACAGTTGTTGGTGTTATAATTGAATTGATTAGAAAAAATAATTCAGATTATGATTCTGTTAACTTATTATACACCACGATTGAATCACACCCGCCAAACAAGAGAGATCCAATTTATTTGGGCAAAATGTTGAAGAAATTTTCAACCAAAATGAATGAATTCAACAAAATATTAAACAATTCTGAATTAAATTCAAAGAGAATTAAAGTTCAAATCAATCAAGAAATTGAGCCTTTGGGATTTGAGAGATTCAAGATTTGCGAATTAGTTGCAGAATTGTTACACTGTTCAAATATAAGCTTATTGAATAATCATTTGACTGAAAAAATTGTCAATGAACGTGAGAATTTCCTCATGGAGCAGGAAATCAACTTGATGAATGCCTTGAATGAGGATTTAACACCTAAATTATCAACCAGCAATCCACCTTCATTGAACATTTCAAATTTAAACATTGGTGGAACCTCATTGCCGTCAGTTGCAATTAATTCAAACAATGTTACAATATCACCAGCATCTCAGCCAACTGATGTTGAAGACGAAAGTATTGACCATGTGTTACCATTACCCGATGAGCCACTGCAATCAGGGGCACCTGAAAACAACAACACCAATAACAGCAACACCAATAACAGCAACACCAATAACAGCAACAATATCGAAACCACCAAGAGTCAACAACTAAGAAAGAATCCAACAATTGGAGATTATTTCAAGATCCAGCTAATTGATTCGGGAATATTAAACTCGATCATCAGCATGTTCACCAGATTTCCATGGAATAATTTCTGGCACAATGTCGTGTTTGATATTGTTCAGCAAATTTTCAATGGACGATTGGATGTTTCATTTAATCCATATTTGATTTTAGAATTATTTGAAAAGTCAGATATCACAAACTTAATTATTAATTCATATAACATCTGTACTGAGACTGAACAAAAAACCAAAATTAGGCTAGGGTATATGGGTCATTTGATATTAATTGCCGAAGAAGTTGTGAAATTCTCGTCGATATTTCAAAACAACAAATTTAATGATACCAACGCAGATAATCTGATCTATAACAAATTGATTCACAAGGATTGGATAGACTACGTCACCAATGTGCTAACGGAAACAAGAGAGATGTATAATTGTGTCCTAGGTGGTATCAAGACACAAGAATTTTCAAACAATGATTACTTGAATTCCAATGCAATTATTCTTGGGAACTCAGAGGAGGAAATTTTGAACCAGCCTGTTGATGAAGAGCAGATGACCGATGTGTTTTATGACTCGCACGAGCATGAAGCTGACGACAGAAACAATTGATATTTACGCCCTATAAACAATGGAATAATAATAACCCACCCAAACAACAACTACACACCACCACGCACACGAAATTACTATAGAGAGATTTTCTTTGGTGAACTCCAAGGAAAAATGAGTTAATGATAATGATCAATGTATATTCCCTACACATGCACACCATCACCTTCCCGCACCATCTGCCACAATTTTTTACTGTATAATTTTTATATGAATGAAAAGTACCAGCTGCTGTAGTTTGAGGGTCTTCAATTTGTTTGATGTTAGGTTCTCTTTTAACTGGTTTGTGATTGGCGCTCAACTGCGTAGCAATCATTTGACTAACTTTTTTAATTTTAGTTTTATTCATATTATATTTTTTTGGGGTTAGCCCATAAATTGAATTGTCGTTAACTTGCAAATATAATTTACGTATGTGTGCTACCAAAGTATTGTTTTTACGACAGTTAATATAGGAACGAAACAATGGCTCGTACATTGTATACAGGTGTATTACTGGGCTCAACTGCTGTGAGCTTCAAAAAAGCTGATTATTTCTTGTAAAGAGACGACATTGATTGTAGGTGTTTGAGGCGTGTCTGCTATTATGGAAACAATGATATTCTCCAAACGAACTAAGTAGCAGTGGTCTTTTTCGAGGTTGTCGTAGATGAACAGTTTGGTGCTGCAGTTCCAAACAGAGTCTTTTTCCACAGGTTCGACGTTTCTAAAATTGTAGCTTGCCAGGTCACCGTTGAGCCCCACACCTAGTTTCTTGGTGTAGCTCTCCTTCAATGCCCAGTACTGAGTAAACAACAGCTTCTGCTGGTCAGCATTGTCGGTGAACCCTTTCAGATATTCGAATTCGTTTGGGTGGAAAATATCTCTAAAGTGGTTCAGGTAGTCGTCTCCAAAAGTGTCCACGTCGCGAGTGTCAGCCAGGTCAATGCCAACTTCCTTATTGTCAAAGTCCACAACCATTGAGGTGGAGATGGACGAGTTGCTCATGCTGAACTGAAAATTGGAATCTTTCAGGAACGGCTTCCCGTACTGGTTTGCCGTGAATTCCAGCTCGTGGGGCTGCTTGCCCACTATTCTGCAGCAGATGTACCGCTGCAGCAGCTGGTTGATGAGCGTAATTCGGGCAATTGTGGCATCTTTCTTGGAAATGATTCTGGTCTGCTGGCTGAAGGGCAGGAATCTCAGCAGTTTTTCAAACTTTCTGTCAGCAATTGGGTTTTTAAAAGGGAACGCGGGTGCTGCACTCACCTGAAAGTTGTCAAGCAGCAGGTCGTCGCTCTGCAGGTAGTAAAAGCTCAGTTGCGACATGTCCAGCATGTCTCGAAATGAAAAATCAAAAAAGAAAAAAAAACAAGAATCAAAAAAGAAAAAAAACAAAAAACAAAAAAGAAAAAAAACGAAAATCAAAAAAGAAAAAAAACAAAAAACCTCTTTTTGAGATAAGAAAACTGTTTATTAGTTGACAACAGAGGTGATGGCGGTGCATTTGGTGGTTTTGGTCCACGGGTGAGTGCATTGAGTGGTTTGGGTACACTGGGCGCAGCTAACGGACTCAGCTTGTGGGGCAACAGAAAGCATTTCGAGTACATCAATCAGGAAATCAAAAAGGCCAAGTTTGAGCTGGAGCCAGGCGAGGAGATTGTTGTGTACAAAGCGCATGGCAATGAAGGTGAGTCAGTGTGGGCGTGAGGTGCCAGCATGTACTAACGAGCTAAGGCTACAGGACACTGGACGGGATCGATATCTGTGGGCTGAGAGTGGCGCATGAGATCACAGAGGAGATCAGGCTGCTGAACGAAGCGGGCAGGGTCACCAAGATGTCGGTAGTGGGATACTCGCTAGGCGGGCTGATCTCCAGGTACGCAATTGGGATTCTGTACCACCAGGGGGTGTTTGAGCAGATTGAGCCAGTCAATTTCACCACCTTTTGCACACCACATGTCGGGGTGCTGACGCCAGGAAGCAACCTGTCGGTCAGGATATTCAACGCGCTGATCCCCAACGTGCTGTCGCTGAGCGGCAAGCAGATGTTTCTGAAGGACGTGCAGCACCTGGACAAGAGAAGCGGGTCGCTGCTGGAGTTTATGGCGATGAAGAATTCTGTCTTTTACAAAGCGCTGCAGAGCTTCAAGTACCGTGCGTTGTACGCGAACTGCATCAACGACAAGCGGACGTCGTGGTGGACGTCTGGGATTGCGCCAGTGGACCCGTTCATCAACATTGACGAGAACTCTGACCTGAACGAGCTGAGTTTCAGGTACGTGGATGGGTACGCGCCTGTTGTGCTGGACGCGGACGCGCAGATCAGCATCACCAGCAAGAAAGTGAAGCGTGCGGCAGCGTCGAGTGCGGATCTGGAGGAGAACTCTGGGAATTTCTGGAGCAGAAAATGGAGATGGGTGATTGTGGCCAGCAACCTGCTGGTGTACGCGCCGATCTGGGTGGTGTGGTTCCTGGTGTCCAACATCATGGAGCAGTTCAAGTCGTACCGGCGGATCACGAGCGCGGTGAAGGACCATTCTGAGTTCTTCAAGTCGATCAACGAGTTTATTCATGATGATATTGAGGAAGATGTGCTGAAAACCGCGCTGTTGGACAGCGAGCCCGAGGAGGACGAGGAGGCTGTGGAGTTCCAGGTGGAGGAGTCGCTGCAGAAGCAGGCGGACACTCTGATGGAGAGTGTGTGGGACGCGATGACGTCCAAAACCGCCGTGGAGCAGTCTGAGATGTCGCAGTTCCGCGCACCTGTGGGGGCGTCCAGCGGTGATACGGTGGTCACCAGCATCAACGCGCTGTCGCAGCTCACTGGCACCACCACGAACAAGGTGCTGGCGCCGTTCCAGCTGGCCCTGAACCCGACCCAGACCGAGATTGTGTGCAACCTGAACGACCTGGGCTGGGAGAAGTACCCGATTCTGATCCGCAAGACGCGCAGCACACACTCTGCCGCCATTGTCAGGGACATTGCAGACCCGCAGCTGGCAGAGGGCCGCACCGTGGTTGCGCACTGGCTGCACAACGTGTTCAGGCTGGGGTGAGGGAGTGCGCATACCGAAAGTGGATGTGCGCCTACCACACACACACACGCAATGTGCGCCTACCAATGGTATATTGTGCCCCTATCAAGTAGGCGATGCGCCCCTACCAAATGGGAAGTGTCCCCACCAGATGGGACGTGCCCCTACCGGCAGCGTGCCCGCGCCAAAAGTGTTGATGTTTTTTCATTTTGTGCAAAAATGAACGATTTTTCTGAAGTAAAAGCATAAAATGGCCGAGTTTGGGAGACTGCTGAAGAACTCGCGGTTCGCGTCGCTGGTGAAGCCTAGCGGGGGCAAGCCGGGCGTGAAGCCAACGCACCAGGTGGTGCAGACGACCGGGGCAGCGCTGTTCAGACAGGAATGGGGTCTCAAGTACTCGCTGCCACACAAGGTGGACACGCACTACATCACGTTCAACGACCTGGACTCGTACTACCAGATGATCGACTTTGAGAGGGCCGGGGGCGACCACCTGAAGATTGATGCGTTCAAGGAGACCGGGCTGGTGCTGGAGAGCGAGTCGCGCGGCAAGAAGAACCCGCTGTTCTACGGCTCGTCCAAGCAGGTGAGCAAGAGCGTGCCGCTCAGCAAGCTGTTCGGGCTCAACGGGTCCCCACAGAACAAGAAGAAGGTGCTCCAGAAGGTTGCGGGCCTCAGAGCCGAGTTCCAGAAGTGGCTGGTGCAGCACTACCCGGCCCTGGTTAAGGACCGTGGCTTCCACCAGCAGCAGCTCAGCGCCCAGGTGCACGAGTTCCTGTCCAGCTACTACATCCCACGCAACCTCAACAACATCGAGCTGCTCAAGCGCAACTCCGTGGCCAAGGTGAGATCCACCGGGGGGCTCTCCTACAACATGAAGGGCAGACTGTCCACCAGCCCAGACGGCATTGTCGACAAGGTGGTGATGCCCGGCAGATTCACCAGCCTGGAGCTCATGGGCCCAAAGAGAATTGCGTCCGTTGGTGGCTTCAACACAGAGGTTCCTTCCAGAGCTTCCGCACTGCAGTTCAATAAGGCCCAGGAGGGAGGCAAAGTGGCCAGGGAGACCGTGGTGCCATTTGTGTTTGAGAGCGCAGTGCTGCACAACGACGGCTCGGTCAAGATCAGAACCAACATCGTGTCCAGGGACAAGAAGAACACCGTCAACCCTAAGAAGTCGGTGGACTACTTCTTTGGCTCCACCGCCTCGCCTGTCGAGACTGGGCCTAGCCCTGTTGCTGCGGGCTCCTCTACCGAGGGCGGGGCTGTCTCCCCAGAGCAGCAGAAGGTGCTGGACCTGCTGAAGATGCTGTCCAAGTGAGATGTTGCTCTTCTGAGTTTTAGAATGTATATAAAGTGAATTGTCGACATGTAGATGAAGTCTTATCACCGTAGCAGTGACATACATCACTGCAAGCATGCTATTGATACTTACGGTTTAGCTACACCTCTCTACTAAGTGATTTAGTGTCATTGAGAATAAATATACTGCTGAACAGATGACACATTCCTACCTTTATTGCAGTCCTGAGGCAGCAATTCACAGTAAGTACAGCCTAGTGGTATGGCCTAACAAGTATAAGTGGGTTTATGTGTAGTGGTACGGTTTACGAAAGCAGTTCCAACATCATACACCTCCATGAAGTGCTATAGGAGTTGTGTTTGAGATAAGGCTACAACAAAGATTAGATGGGTAGCAAATGGTGGTTTGAATTATCACATATTTGCAGAGAGCGACTCCTAGCACACTTGGCAGCACCTTGTTTATGACTATAACCCACTTAGTGTGACTTGTAATCGCCAACCACATTGATGTAACCCACTTATAGGTGTAACCGCTGTGTAAGCTGTGAGTTGTAGGGGCGTATGCAAGCAGCTCAGTGGTCTCTACTGGTGGGCTACACCAGTGGATGCACATGAAGCATTAAGAGTAGATGCGTCCTGACTAGAGTGAACTGATAATGCAGACAATCACCTCTTTCTACATTGACCAGTCAGCATGTTACATGTACTTCCATTGACATTAGACGATTAGTATTTAAAAGCGGAAGCACTAAGATAGTAATTCCAGTTGGTGAGAGTGTGAGGATCACAATGCTTATATTTGCAACCTATTGCATTACCACAGTGGTAGAGATTGGTTTCCAACAGATCAGGGTCAACCAAAGTCCAGGAAAACTCTTCAAGAGTGGAAATGATGATAAAGCTATCTCTACTGGGGTTTCAATTTATCAATGAAGTCATGTTAGTGAGCCAGAAGAGATGGTATACAGAGCATTATATACTACTTATTACTCAACTCTGGTGTACTGAATAGTAAAATTTTACGCATCAAGTGTTTAACTTGATATAAGCTCAAGCTTAGCTTTGGGTGGTAGTTCTGGTACCAAGCTGTTCTCAGGGTATGAACAGGTTCTATCATAGCTCAAACTCACCCACGTAAGACTACTACTAAGATTTGAAAGAATACTGGGAAAGCAGAAGGTGTATAGGCTGCGGCAAGACAGTAGTGAGGAATAAGAGTTGCAAATTTAAGTGCTTAAGCTGAACCATTAGAAGTTCCGAGGTTTAGTGACGTCTAGCCACCTTGTACCGCTGTGATCTATAGGTTTGACTTTTAGTAACCACTTACAGTTGTAACCCATTTACGGCTGTAACCCTTTAGAGGTGTAACCCACTTATGTTTGTAACCCATTTTGAGGTGCAACCCACCTATGTTTGTACCCACTTATGGTTAATTTGTGATTGTAATGCTGCAACGACTGGCTATGACTTTATCCCAGGTATAGCAGCAGCCTGTGGCAGAAAAAGCGTGAGGTCTCTACCGTGCTACACCAATAATATAAATATCATAGATCTAAAAGGGTAATCTAAAACAGCACGCCCTTGGTGGATGGAACGTCGTTGGTGCCGTTGCTGGAGATGGCCTCCTTGATGGCAATGGCCAGGGCCTTGAAGGCACTTTCGGCCCTGTGGTGGTCGTTGGACCCTCTGAGGCAGTCGACATGCAGCGTGACGTGGGCGGCAGTGGCAAAGCTCTCCAAGAAGTGAGGCAGCATCTCGCAGGACAAGTCGCCTATTTTCTCTCTTTTGAGTCCCAGGTCGATGACGGCGAACGGACGGTTAGACAGGTCGATCACAGCCCGGGACAGGGCCTCGTCCAGTGGGGCGAACCCGCTGCCGAATCTTTTGACTCCGCGGATGTGGCCCAGGGCCTGCTTGAAGGCCTCGCCCAGCGCAATGCCGACATCTTCTGTGGTGTGGTGGTCGTCAATGTGCAGGTCGCCAATGCACTCCAGTATGAGGGACCAGCCGCCGTGCTTGGCCAGGGCGTGGATCATGTGGTCCAGGAACCCGACACCCGTGTGGACAGAGATGAACTGGGACGTGGTGGCCTGGGATGCGTGGTCCTCGTTGTACTTTTTCTCTGGGAAGATGGACTTTTCCAGCGTGACGGCCCCGCCGTCCAGGCTGAGCGCCATCTGGATCTTGGTCTCGTTGGTGACTCTGCTGACAACAGCAGTGCGTCTCTCGCGGGTGGTCATGACTCTTTTCTGTGGTGAGTCCTTTCTGTGTGGTCCAGGCAAGTCCAGATGAGTCTAAGAAAAAAAAATATAAATTTTTTTTGAGCCTAGCGAGAAGCTAAGCAGAATGGAAAGAGGTATGAGACCGCTGGTTAGACGGTTCAGCCAGTGCGCGAAGCTGGCGAGCGAGGTGAAGCCTGCGTTTGCAGGCGGGATTGCCGGGGCGCGGGGCAGGGCGAACCACGGGGACGGGTTTGTCCCACTGAGCGACAACCTCAAGACGGTGGCTAGGACTAAGGCCTGGGAGCGAGCAGGCATGAGCAAAGACGAGTTTTTCAGACAAAAGTACGCGCATGTCCACGCAGACCAGAAGAAGAGACTACGGGACAGGCCTAGGGACAAGTCTCGGGACAAGCCTAAGAACAAGATGCCCGAAGGGTCTCGGGCCAGGTTCATCAAGAATGCGGAGGCGGTTGAGAGGCGCGGGGCAGGCGGTGCCGGCAGCAGCGTGGGCCTGGACTTTGGGTACGACAAGTACTACGGGACGTCTGTGGTGCTGGCGCTGCTGAAGCAGGGCAAGCGGCAGTTCAAGAACCTGTACATCAGCAGCAGCAAGGGCTCGAGCGACGGCAAGCAGGCGCAGCTGGCGCAGATCAAGAAGCTGGTGGTGGAGCGGGACGTGAACGTGGTGCGCGTTGAGTCCAAGTTCGAGATGAGCAAGCTGAGCAGGGGCAACGTGCACAACGGGGTGGTTCTGGAGGCGACCGCGCTGGAGGTGAACGAGATCAAGACGCTGCCTGCAGTGGAGGAGCACGGCGTGCTGGCGCTCACGGAGTACGCTGTGGACGAGCAGACGCTGGAGCCCGCGGCCGTGCAGCGCGAGGTGCCGCTCAGGCGCGGCAAGCCGTTCCCCGTGGTTGTGTTTGTGGACGGGGTCTCAGACCCACACAACCTGGGCGCCATCATCAGAAGCTGCTACTTTCTCGGGGCGGACCTGGTGGTGGCCAGCAGCAACAACACGTCTGCGCTGAGCCCGGCGGTGGCCAAGGCGTCCAGCGGGGCCGTGGAGCTGATGCCGCTGGCGCGGGTGAAGAGCGCGCTCAAGTTCTTTGACAGCTGCAAGCGGAACGGCTGGGCGGTGGTGAGCTCGGACGTGAACAGTGCCGGGCAGGGCGCGGCGGAGGCGAGCGCGGTAGAGGTGGACGAGAACAGCGAGGACCAGCTTGTGGGCAACGAGGACGAGGCGGGCGACGACGCAGACCTGGTGGAGATCGAGCAGGAGATGGAGGAGTATGCGCGCGCGCAGGCCCGCTCCAACACGCCGTTCATCGACCTGCAGGACCTGCCGTCGCTGGCGCAGCAGGGCCCGGTGCTGCTGGTGCTGGGCTCGGAGGGGCAGGGCGTCCGCAAGGCGCTGGCGGACAGAAGCGACTTTCTGGTCGAGATCCCGGGCTGCGACGACCTCGACCCGCTTGTTGACAGCCTGAACGTGTCGGTGGCGTCTGCGCTGCTTGTCCAGCGCCTGCTGGAGAGGTAGGCGGGACTAGGCCGGGGACTAGGCCGGGGGCTAGGCCGGGGGCTGAACCCTACTTTCGCTGGGACTAGGCCCACCCAACCATACTACGCGCACTACGCACCGCACACCATACCACGCGCACTACGCACTGCACACTACACACTGCACACTACACGTGGTAGTGGGTAGCGGGCAAGCAACGCATCCAACCTGTACATAGACAAACAGAAATACTTTATTTTTCTCCCAACACCCAACAATGAACTACCTCATCCTGTACAACCAGTTCAGCGCGATCCTGTGGCTCGTGGTGTTCTTCAACACCATCTTCCTGGGCCTGGGCATCGGCCAGCCGGTGTTCTTCGCCAAAACAGCCAACCTCACCACCATTGTCCAGTCCTTCGCCATCATCGAGGTGTTCAACTCTGCGGCCGGCATCATCAAGTCCCCGCTCTTCACCACCGTCTCGCAGGTCTCGTCGCGCCTGCTCGTCGTGTTCGGCATCTTCCAGACCCTGCCGGGCTCCCCAGCCTGCGCCCACTGGAGCTACATCACCCTCAGCCTGGCCTGGTCCATCACCGAAATCATCAGATACCTCTACTACGCGCAGAACATCTCCACCGGGGGCCACCCAGCACCTCTGCTCACCAGGCTCAGATACAACCTGTTCTTCGTCCTGTACCCAATGGGCGTGGGCAGCGAGCTCACCATGGTGCTCCTGTCGCTGGGCGAAGCTGAGAAGGTCGTCGGCCCCTGGTACAAGTACTTTTTGATCGCAGTCGTCGCCATCTACGCCCCAGGCTTCTACATCCTGTTCACCCACATGATCAAGCAGAGATCCAAGGCCCTCAGAGCCCTGCAGGCCCCAAAGGCGAAAGCCAATTAGCTCCTACAGCTTTTTCATACTCAATAAAAATTTTCTTTAACTGTGTGTATTCGATAAGCAGTAGCCAGCATGTCCAGCGAGAACCTGCGGGCCTTGCGCGAGAAGCTGCTGCTCGATATGAAGAAGAAGAAGGCGCAGAGGGCGCACCAGGAGAAGGACGGCGCGCCAGAGGCGCAGAACGACCCGCAGAAAGACCCTAACCAGGGCAAGCCGTTCTGCCTCGACCCGGAGACGGAACGCGCCCTCCTGGACCTCAGGGCCCTGGGGTACACTTTCGACATGATTGTGGGCCGCACAGGCGTCAGCAGGAAGTTTTTGGAGAGCTGTTTCCACCAGCTACGGCTGCCAATTCCTGTTTCTGCGCCTCTTTCGCCACTACCGTCCAAGTCTGCCTCCCCGGCACCTTCCAGCGCCTTGCCCAGCGCCCTGCCTAGCACCAGGATAAGGAGTGCCAACAGTAAGTATCACAAACAGACCGTGGTGGCCCCCGAGTGGCTGCAGGATCACATAATTGAGGCTTCTTCCGACGAGGACGACCAGCAAGAACAGCAGGAACAACAACAACAAACACAGCAACAGCAACAGCAGGAACAACAACAACAACAACAAACACAGCAACAGCAACAGCAGCAATACAAAACAATCAAGGACGAGATATCCAGGCAGGAGCTGCAGGTCAAGATACTGCAGAATAAACTGCGGAATGCTTTACAGAGCTTGCAGGAGAATAAATCCAAACTGCTCCAGCTAGAACAAACCGCCGACCCGCAGCCCAGCACTAAAAGAGCCAAACCAAACACTGAAAGTGCGGCTGGGCCCGACCACAGCACCGAAATAAAAGTATCTACATTTGGGCTCACTAACGAGATCTTTACTAACTAACCACTCTAGTCGTCGTTCAAGCCGTACAGATCGTTCAACTTCACTGGTGCCGCTGCTGCTACTGCCAGCGGTGACACCAATGACAGACTGTGTCCCCTAGAACTGACCAACGGCCACTGCACTGACTCCAAGTGCCAGTTTGCCCACCTAGGCAGCGCTTAGATTACTAACCGGTTAGTAATCTAACGGTTTTCGGCTTAGTAAATAATTAGTAATCATTTTATTATATTAACAGGCTAAATGGTTTCACCTGGAACTGGATATGTAGAGACCCAGCTGGCCACTTCCTCGGACAGCGCCTTGACTTCTGGTGCGCTGTCGAGCAGCTCTTTGTAGCTCTTCAGCAAGCTTTTATGGTCTTCCCCAACAGCTAAATCTTTGTACTTGATGGCCAGTTCCGTGGCTTGGTTGATGAATTCTGCCACTTTTTCAAACTCTTGTGGTCCAAATCCTCTTGTGGTCATGGCTGGGGTACCCACTCTTAATCCTGATGGGAACAATGCGGATTTGTCTCCTGGAATTGTGTTTTTATTAGCTGCAATCGAGATTTTCTCCAAGATGGTTTCCAGTCTGGATCCGTCAATTCCCTTACTTCTTAGATCGATCAAGATCAAATGAGTGTCGGTTCCGTTTGAAACCAAGTCGAACCCTTTTGATTTCAAAGAGTTGGCAAAAATAGTCGCATTAGAAACAACCTTCTTCTGGTACTCTTTGAACTCTGAAGTTTGAGTTTGTTTTAATGCAACTGCCAATGCACTGATGGTGTGGTTGTGTGGTCCTCCCTGGTGTGCTGGGAACACTGAAAAGTTGATTTTTTTATCCAAGTCATAGAAAATCTCTTTACCTTTCTTGGTAACTTTCTTCAACCCCTTTCTGTAGAAAATCATGGCTCCTCTTGGTCCTCTGAGTGACTTGTGTGTGGTGGTTGTAACAATATCACTGAACTCAAATGGTGAGGCAGTGACTCCTGCAGAAACCAAACCTGAAATATGTGCCATATCTGACAACACATAAGCATCAATCTTGTTAGCAATTTGCTTGATTCTTGCATAATCGATGACTCTGGAGTATGCTGAGGCACCTGCAACAATGATCTTTGGTCTGAATAGCAAGGCAGATCTCTCCAATTCGTCATAATCGATTAATCCAGTCGATTCGTTTAATCTATATGGCATGGTTTGGAAGTATTTGGAAATGTAAGAGATCTTGGTGGTTGCAGTTTGGTATCCATGACTTAAATGACCTCCATGTGGTAAGTCAAGACCCATTAGTCTGTCACCAACGTTCAAAACTGCACTGTAAGCGTATAAATTAGCTGGTGCTCCAGATAATGATTGAACGTTAACCCCCCATTCCTCTGGGTTCAAGCCAAACGCCTCTAAAGCACGTTTTTGACACAAACTTTCAGCCATATCAATGAATTGGTTACCACCATAGTATCTAGCACCAGGATACCCTTCAGAATACTTGTTTTGCATTTCTGAACCTAATAGTTCCATAACAGATTTGGATGTAAAGTTCTCAGATGGAATCAATGTGATTGATGATTTCTGTCTCTGTCTTTCTAATCTAAGAATTTCATTCATTTCTGGATCAACTTCTTTTAGCGACTTGGAAATCAAGTTTTGTTCATTAGCAACAACTGAATAGTTCTTGACGCTAATAGCTCTGAAGGTTTGGGCTAACCCTCTTGAAGAACGAATCTGACGGAGCATTTTTGATACTTTTCTAGCCTTATCTGCTGCCTCGCTTTCCCCTTTTAATGGATTTTACACCTATTTAAATACTTTTTGTACTGGAAGTTTTAAAAAAAAGTTTTTAGTGTGATTATATAAGACAACGAAGTCAGTTTCAGGTTTGACAGGAAACTGGACCAGGCTCTGAACCTGACTTCTCCTCCCGGAAAGGTGTCAGTTGACCAGGTCAGAACGTTGGCGGTGAAATTGACTTCTGTTCGCCCCTCCTCCACTTAGCAAGCTGGTTTGCCAGTGGGTTCATCAGTTTGTTGACTGAGGATGCTAATACAAATTCAACAGATCCTGCACATCCTTATCCAGTAATCTCTTTGAACACATCCGCAGCGTCCTCTCGTATAACTCTTTCGGGCACGCTTCGAATGTTGGGATTCTGATCATAACCTCCTGCTTAAGTAAGTCATTGATATCAATTCTGCTAGCGGAATCAATATCCAGGATTCTCAGTACTAAAGCCCAGATTTCCCCTGGAAATTCATTCTTGATCACATCGTGGTTCTGTGTAAACTCTTTGAACTCAGTATCTGACTGTCTTGCTGATTTCCATGGGAATTTGAAGTTTATCATGCAGTACAAAACGATACCCAATCCCCAAATGTCATTAGCAAACCCATCATACTTGATATTAGCCAGTGACTCAGGAGAAATCAAAACTTCCGTGCCCACTATCCCCTGTGCCAGTTCCTGGTGCTTAGTATCAGATACAAAAACACTCCCAAAATCAATTATTTTAAGGCACCCATTAGAATCAAGCACTAAGTTCTCCAGTTTCAGGTCCCTATGACAAATATCCAAGTTGTGTAGGTACTGCATACCCTCGCACAGTTGCTTAAAGTAAAACAGGATCTCGTCAGTGCTTGGTTTGATGAGTTTAATCACTTTAATAAACGAGTACGGTATAAATTCCACAACCATTTGATAGTTTTTGCTCCCGCTCGGGATCTTTATAAAGTCTATCATTTGTATTATGTTTCTGTGCTTTAGGTCTTTGCATAAATCATATTCAGTTCTACAACGCTTCAAATAGTCTTGTGATGATTCGAATGACTCTTTTGATCTATAGGTTTTCACAGCGTAGCATTGGTTTGTAGATTTGTTGTAATACAACTCAACTTTTGCAGATGTGCCTGTTCCAAGCAGTTTCACTCTTGTGCCGTATTTGGATTTAGACTTGGTAGAACTTTTATCAGTGCCTGCACTATTTATGCTCAGATTTGATGAGTTATTACTGGATTTGGTGCTGATTGACAGCTTGGAAACTAAACTTGTGGAAGAGTCAGACTCACTGCCTTTTTCCTTTTTCTTCAGCCTAAACAAACTGGGCACATTCTTGGAACTGAACATGCTGTAGTTCGCTTAGATTAAAACTGATGTATTTTTTGATAATTTCATTACAGTGGTGATTATGTAAAAGACGTTTAACAACTTTTCTTAGCATTCTGTGATAAAGAAGAAATTCCGAGCAAATAATTCCGAATTCCGACTGCAAGAAGGTTCCGACCCAAAAAATGGTCGGAATACAATAATGTCCGGATGTACAAACCTAACTGCTGTGTGACTGCTAATTTGGAAAACCCACAAACATTTTTTATAAAGAAAAATGTGCGGATGTGAAAAATAAATTTTTTCAAACAATTTTTCAAAATTAAAGAAATTGAAATTCAGTTAGTTGATCAAATTAACAAATTAGATTGAACAGACAAAATGGCTCAAAGAGTTACTTACAGAAGAAGAAATCCATGTATGTGTTGATGATAGAGATGTGTGATTGTACTCTTGTTGTTTGAAAGTGGAATTATAGAGAGTTATTGAAAAGAGAAGAGATGTTTGGAGAAATTACCAGAGTTGAATTCACACATTGAAAAAGCAGAGAGTGTGTAAACAGAATACTAACAAAGAACAGACAACACCCGTTCTAACAAAATCAAAGTTGTTAAAACTCCAGGTGGAGCTTTACGTGCACAACACGTTAAAAAAGCTGGTTCAAGACCAAAATGTGGTGACTGTGGTACCGCTTTACCAGGTGTTGCTTCATTAAGACCAAGAGAATATGCAAACATTTCTAAAACCCACAAAACTGTTTCAAGAGCTTACGGTGGTTCAAGATGTGCAAACTGTGTTAAAGACAGAGTTGTCAGAGCATTTTTAATTGAAGAACAAAAAATCGTTAAGAGAGTTTTAAAAGAACAAGCTGAGAAAGAAAAGAAGGCTGAAAAATCCAAATCCAAAAAATAATTAAATTGATTGATTAATTCATAAATAAATAAATAAACAGTTGATTAAAATTTGTTTTGTTTTATTTTATTTTGTTTTATGTTGTTATAACTTTTGTTGTGATGAGGTAGGACATTTTGTACAGTTAAGTTATTTAATACTAATGGTGAGGATATGATCTTTTATGTTGATTGTAACTGTTTTCTGTCGTTACTGTGAGCTTGGTTCTGCCGCTTAGTGTGAGCTTGGTTCCGCTCAGTGTGAGCTTGGTTCCGCTCAGTGTGAGCTTGGTAGTTGTAACTGTCTTTCTGTGGTTTAGTGTGAGCTTGCAGGTTGTATTTTGAGATTCAGCCAGGCCTGCAGCACCACTACTTCCCGATTGTATATGCGCATGTGCTCGCAAGGTGTCGCTGGGTGCGGACTGGGGCTCTCTCAGCGGTCGAGTTCACTCGCCACACGTAAGCTGCGCCAGAGGTAATTGTGCTGCGCCACAGAGGGTAACTGCTGCGGCCCGTACCGGCTATTCTGGCTGTGATTAAAAATAAGTAAACACAAACGTCACTGAATACCAACCAAACAACCACTAAGTATCCAAACTACCCACCAACCCGTCAGTTGACCAGCCGCGCACAATTTGGGACTCTTCAATTAACTCTCACGCGAATCGGCAGACAAAGAGAATTGATTTGGGGCTAAAAGATCACAATTAGATGCCAGTTTCAAAATTCACATCTATCAACACCACGGCAACCGAGGAGGATAGAAGACCAAGCAGCGGATCGTTGGTTGATGAGCAGTTTGACGACTCACTGGACGCCGCGCTAGCTAATTTGGAAGCAAACCCGTTCATCAGTAACTCAAGTTCTTTATCAGTTAACTCATTTAATAACAACAACAGCAACAACACCCTAAACCCAGAGAGTATAAGCCTTCGGGACATGTCAGGACAGGCCCAGAACAAAGACCCGTTTGGGGACCACAATGACAGCACGCCCCTGATAGGCAGCGGTGGCGGCAACAGTGGAAACACCAGCGTGCTAGGTGCCAGCGGTTTATGGATTAAGCTGAGGGCCCTGCTGCACAGAAACAAGCTGCACACGTCGAGCAGCTCGACCAGCGTGCAATTGACGGACAAGAACATCGAGCGGGACATCTATCCCGACATTCCAAACCACAAGTTCCCAACCAATGCGATTTCCAACGCCAAGTACAACCCGTTCACATTCATCCCCATCATCCTGTACGAGCAGTTCAAGTTCTTCTTCAACCTGTACTTCCTGATCGTGGCGCTATCGCAGGCTATTCCGGCGCTCAGAATCGGCTACCTGTCGTCGTATATTGTTCCGCTGGCGTTCGTTTTGACCGTCACCATGTCCAAGGAGGCCATTGATGACCTGCAGAGAAGAAGAAGGGACGCGGAGGCGAACAACGAGCTGTACGAGGTGCTGGGCAAGCCGAAGCTGGTGCAGAGCAAGCACCTGAATGTCGGGGACTTGGTGAAAATACATAAAGACATGAGGGCGCCGGCCGACATGATCCTGCTGCAGTCCAGCGAGGCTAACGGGGAGTGTTTCATCAAGACGGACCAGCTGGACGGAGAGACGGACTGGAAGCTGCGGATTGCGCCGGCACTCACGCAGAATCTGGACAACGAGGAGCTGAAAAACATCAACATAATAGCATCCGCGCCCTCCAAGTCGATCCACTCGTTCCTGGGCAAGCTGAACTACAACGACAACGTTGTGGGGCTGACCATTGACAACACACTGTGGGCCAACACTGTGCTGGCGTCCGGAACGGCCATCGGGTGTGTGGTTTACACCGGTGTGGACACCAGGCAGTCGATGAACACCACCAAGTCCGGCGTCAAGACGGGCCTGCTGGAGCTGGAAATCAACAAAATCAGCAAGATACTGTGCGTGTCGGTGTTTCTGCTGTCGTTCGTCCTGGTGGCCATCCACGGGTTCAGTGCGAACTGGTACCTGGATGTGATGAGGTTCCTGATTCTGTTCTCCACCATCATCCCTGTGTCGCTGCGGGTCAACCTGGACCTGGCCAAGTCGGTGTACGCGTACCAGATCGAGCACGACGGGTCCATAGAGGACACCATTGTCAGAACCAGCACCATTCCCGAGGATCTGGGCAGAATTGAGTACCTGCTGAGCGACAAGACCGGGACGCTGACGCAGAACGACATGGAGCTCAAGAAGCTGCACCTGGGCACCGTGTCGTATGCGGGCGACACCATGGACATTGTGTCTGACTACGTGGGGCGGTACGACGGTGCTCCAGCCGCAGCCTCGGGCAGCAATACCAGCAGCAGCGGGGCCAACAACCACAACACGCTGAAAAGAGACATGGGGAACCGGGTGCGGGACCTGGTGACGACGCTGGCGCTGTGCCACAACGTGACGCCGACCAACGAGGACGGCGAGATCACCTACCAGGCCGCGTCGCCCGACGAAATCGCCATTGTCAAGTTCACCGAGTCCGTGGGCCTGTCGCTGTTCAAGAGGGACCGCCACAACATCACCCTGGTGCACGAGAAGACCCACCAGAACCTGCACTACAAGATCCTCAACATGTTCCCGTTCAACTCGGACACCAAGCGGATGGGAATCATAGTGCGGGACGTGAAGAAAGACGAGCTGTGGTTCCTCATCAAGGGCGCAGACACCGTGATGAGCAAGATAGTGCAGAACAACGACTGGCTGGACGAGGAGACCAGCAACATGGCGCGCGAGGGGCTCAGAACGCTGGTCATTGCCCGCAAGAAGCTCACGCCCAAGCTGTACGAAACCTTCAGAGCGAGCTTCGACGCTGCTTCGTCATCGATGACTAATCGCGACTTTGAGGTGCAGAAAGTCATCTCCAACTACCTGGAGAACGACCTGGAGCTGCTGGGGCTGACCGGGGTCGAGGATAAGCTACAGAAGGACGTCAAGTCGTCGATAGAGATCCTGCGCAATGCGGGCATCAAAATATGGATGTTGACGGGGGACAAAGTCGAGACCGCGAGATGTGTGTCCGTCAGTGCCCGGCTGATCTCCCGGGGCCAGTACGTGCACATCATAACCAAGCAGCTCAAGCCCGAGGGGGCCCTGGGCCTGCTGGAGTACCTGCGGGTCAACACCAACTCGTGTCTGTTGATCGACGGGGAGTCCCTGCAGACGTATCTGAGATACTTCAAGGCCGAGTTCTTTGAGGTGGTGGTCAACCTGCCGTGTGTGATTGCGTGCCGTTGCACGCCGCAGCAGAAGGCAGACGTGGCCCTGCTGATCCGCGAGATAACTCAGAAGCGGGTCTGCTGTATTGGTGACGGGGGTAACGATGTCAGTATGATCCAGTGTGCCGACGTCGGCGTTGGCATAGTTGGCAAGGAAGGTAAACAGGCTTCCTTGGCTGCAGACTTCTCAATTACCCAGTTCTGCCACTTGACCACCCTGCTGTTGTGGCACGGCAGAAACAGTTATAAAAGATCAGCCAAGCTGGGTCAGTTTGTCATCCATAGAGGTCTGCTTATATCTGTCGCACAGGCCATTTTCTCCATCACCTCATCGTATGAACCAATTGCACTGATAACAGGGTTTTTGATGGTTGGCTACGCAACATGTTACACAATGATGCCGGTCTTTGCACTGGTTTTTGACTATGATGTAACAAAGGAAGTGTGCTTTGTGTTCCCAGAGTTGTACCACGAACTGACTTCAGGCAAATCGCTGAGCTATGTCACTTTTTTTGTCTGGTTTGCCATCTCACTGTTCCAAGGTCTAGTCATCCAACTATTCTCCCAGTTCTTCACATCAATCAATCCAGTCGATTTTAAAAAAATGGTTAGCTTATCATTCACTGGAATGGTGCTCAACGAGCTGGCAATGGTTGGTATCGAAGTTCACACTTGGAGCAAAACACTGATATTCTCGGAAGTGGCAACACTCATCATCTATGTTGGCTCAATACCGGTTTTAGGTGACTATTTTGATTTCACCTATTTGCTCAGTGCCAGTTTCGTTTGGCCGTTGGTTGTCATTTTGTCAGTCTCCATTGTGCCAATTTGGGTCTCAAAGATCGTCTACAAACGTCTCTATCCACCAAATTATGCCAAAGTTCAAGGTTATTAAATAATATAACAATTTCATGAAACGAACAAGCTTGTAATCACTAATCTGCATCATCGTCTGTGTTCTCATCAGAACTATTGTGGTCCTCATTATCAGGATTCTTTGCACGACGTTGGAAATCCTTTTGATGTGCATTGACAATCGCATGTGAAACTGTTTTGAAAATCTGGGAGTTTGAGATTGTGTTTCTTCTCTTGATGCTACTAAACGAGTTTCTGTATCCATCAAACGAATTGATTGGTTCAAATGGTTGAGCTTCCTCGTCATAGCGTTTTGGAAATCTTCCAGTGGCATTTGAGCGCTCCTGCTGTTCCTCTTCAATTGCTCCTTCAGCAGCTGATAAGCTTGTTTGTGAGTTACTCCATCTTGTATGTGAGATTCTGCTCTGTTTCGCTGTTGGATATGGCAATGGAGGTTCTCTAGAAGCTCTGTAAAGATGTTGATTAGCAACATGCTCATTTTCCATTCTGATAATCACCCAAACAAATCTTCTCAAGATCTCAGCTAGTGCAATTAAGCCACTAGTCAGAGCACTTTGCTGTATTTCCTTGGTAAATAACGCATAAAAGACCCATTGAAATCTTATTAAAATATCAAAAACTATTGCAAAATAATAAAATGATTCATGGAAAGTGATATCATCTCTTAACAACTTGGAATTTTGTAGTAAAGACCAATCCATTAGAATGTCCCATAAACCTGTATAAACAGAATTGATAATTGCAACAACTATGAAAACTATTCGATTTGATTGCATTCTGTGAATTCTCCAAACACTCAATAAAACATAATACAGTGTAGTTATACCGTACTTGACCATATTTGCAAGATGTGGGAACCAATCTCCTGTATCTGCATAACGTCTAAAGCATTGTAGAAATCTCCAAATTGAGGGCAATGCAGCAAAAAACCCCATTAATCTTGAGTTGGACGATCCACAAGTTGTTGACTCTTTCCAGTGGGTTTGATACATACAGAAATAAAACGAGATATTTCCCATGGTGTATGTCAAGCTGCAAAAAATATCGCCCAGTGAGAAATCTCTAAACTCCACGGGATAGAACCCTGACAAAACTAGTCTGGTAAACGTAATGACCAGCCATCTTCTTGATTCTAAAAACAACACATTGAACGGAATAACCATGATTATCAGCACAGAGCCTAAGAAAAACCACGGCCATTGTGTTGCAGGGATCACTGTGGGCCAAAAATCATTGAAACTGAACCACCCAAATATAGTTAATATCAACATTAATAAGGAAGGTAGAAAAGGATATTCTCTATAATCCAAAGCTGTTCTCGGGTTGAATTCAAATATGAATGGGTAGTTAATTTTATTCTTATGCCATATAAAACAACAAATTGCAAAAAGACATGAAAAGAAGACTGGGAAAAAGAACCCAGCCCAAATTTGAAATAAGTGCTTACCACCTGGGATAGTATGTGATAGAATCTTAACATCAGCAAGGTACATTGTGTACGCAAATAAAGGGATTGCTATACCAAAGAAAAGTCCTGAAAAGAACATTGTTGGATAGAACTGGTTTTCGTTAATGTTAACTCTCAATTTCTCAATTGCCACTTTTCTATTACCGTTCTCAAAATTTAAACTGAATTGGTCTTCAACTTTTGGTAGTAAATTATCGACAATATCACTGGAGCCAAAATAACTCTCGTTAACCTTTTTCATATACGAGCTGGACAAATTTGAGTGAGTCTGTTTATCGAATTTCTTCAATAATTTTCTAAAACCTGTTGAGTTAAGCATTCTGTAGGACTTCAGTAGCTCCAAAGATCTGTAGAAGTGCTGAATTGCAAGCTTCAATTGTTTTCTGGCAGTTAGGTAAGGAACCTTCTGCTTTTTAGCCTGCACATAATCTTTTCTGTCGGCTTTAGTCTTGTGGTGAGATCTGGGTTCCCTAGTGAACTTGAAAGTGGGCAAGGATGGCCAGTCAAAAGTGTTGAGCTGCGAGTGTCTGAGCTTCTTATTAACGGTGTTTTCAGGTTTAGGTTCTCTCTCTTTCGCCTCAGCCAATTCAAATAGCTGGTCCTGAAGAATCAAGTATCTAGAGATTGCCTCGTCCTCCTTCTCCTTATAGAAGGCATCGATCTTGTTCAGTTCTTTGTTCAGCCACTCGACGAATTCTTTCTCTGTTGTGGCGTGTGATATGTTTTGCAATGGGACGTTGCTAGGGCTGTTGAGGCCCTGCAGTTCGACCGAGGCCCCGCCGTACGTGTTCAGGATCTTGTTCAGCGGTGTCCTAGAGTAGCTGTTGGTGGTGGCCGCAGCTGAAGCCGGCTCGGCTGAATATGAAGTCGAAGCGGCTAGCAAAGGTGTCTGGTCGTTCACCGGCTCGCCAGCCGCACCTGTCTGGCCTGGCCCCAAGCCGCCCACATCCTGCAGTGGGTCAATGGCAGGCTCGGGCAGGATCAGCGCCGAGGGCGGACCGTAGTTCACGGCGTGGAAAAGCTCGTCCTGGTTAACGTTCTTTGGCGTTAATTTATTGCGGATTGTTGGCGAAGAGGCAATCTGCTTGATCTTCTTCTTCCCAGTTTTGTAGTCCAAGTACTTACTCTGCCATTCTGGGACCTGTAGCGCGCACCCGCTGTTAGTACTGCACCCTCTGGGTCAGCCGCCCGCTAAAAGTAAACAAACATACCAAATTCTCAGAAAGATACCTGTAAAACGGTCAGTAAAGGCGCCCAGTCGCTGCTTCAAGTCGCTCTGCCACTCACTCTGCAAACTTCATTTCACTTCCTGCAGCCTCGAGGTACTCTTCCCGCTGCCGTTTCTCGTGCTTCCTGTGTCTGTTTCTAAGTAGTTTGTTAAACGTGCTAAAATTCAATTTTGTGATCTTTAGTGGTTGCTTATGTAACTTTGCCTTTTAGCGGAAAACCGTTGGATGGAAAAATTTGTGTCAAAAGAGCTCCACTGTGTACCGTGTTAATGATGCGCAGAGTGGTTGTGACGGGGATGGGCATGGTGTCCCCGCTAGGAGTGGGTGTGCAGAGGAGCTGGGGGCGTCTTTTGGCGGGCGAAAACGGGTTTGTGGCCACTAAAACACTGGGTCTAGACGGCTTTGAGTCTGTGCCAGCCAAGGTGGTAGGCAAGGTTCCTGAGGGTTCTGGTGCTGGGTGCTGGGCTGCTGAAGCGCATGTGGACGCCAGCCTGCTGAGAAGAAGCTCCTTGTTCAGCCAGTATGCGATTGCGGCGGCCAATGAAGCTCTGGAAGACGCTAAGTGGAATCCCACGCTGCAGAGTGAGCTAGAGGCGACTGGCGTGATCATTGGGTCGGGAATCGGCGGTGTGTGCGACACCTACGACATGTCTGTTGCGCTGGACAGGTCTGGCTACAAGAAGATGTCGCCCATGTTTGTGCCTAAGATGCTGCCCAACATGGCTGCGGGCTTGGTTTCCATAATGAAGGGCTTCCAGGGCCCCATCAACTCGGTCAGCACTGCGTGTGCGACTGGCAACAACGCTATCGGTGACTCGTACAACCTGATCAAGTATGGAGAGGCCCAGGTGATGGTTGCGGGCGCCACCGATGCCGCTATCCATCCATTGTCTCTGTCAGGGTTTGCCAGAGCAAAATCGCTTGCCAACGGTGACGAGGACTCGCCGGGACTGGCTTCCAGGCCCTTCGATGTCGACAGAAACGGGTTTGTGCTGAGCGAGGGTGCAGGGGTGCTGGTTCTGGAGGAGCTAGACCATGCAAAGAAAAGAAACGCGCCAATATACGCAGAGATTGTGGGCTACGGGACGTCTGCCGATGCATACCACATAACGGCGCCTTCTCCAGAGGGTAGAGGGGCCATCAAGTCAATGAAGCAAGCCCTCAGGGGCGTCGATCTGGCTAAGGTTGGGTACATAAATGCACATGCCACATCCACAGTCATTGGAGACGAGATTGAAAGTAAAGCAATCTACGAGATATTCAAAGACACAAACCCAAACATCAATGTTTCATCCACCAAGGGGTCAATAGGCCATCTACTAGGCGCAGCAGGTGCCGTTGAATCGATTTTCACAATCTTATCAATCAAAACCTCAACATTGCCGTTCAATTTGAACTTGAACCAGGTTGGTGTAACAATTACAGACGGCGATAAAGAGGTGCAGCTGAATTATATCAAGGATGAGCCGCTCAAGTTCGAAACAGAGTACGCCCTGACCAATAGTTTTGGTTTTGGTGGATTTAATGCCAGTCTGGTATTCAGGAGGTTTCAAGAGTGAATACTATTATACTATACTATGTTGTGTTATATTATAAACGGGATGATGCAATATTTTGGAGACTTGCCATTATTTGACGACTTGTAAAACTTTTTTGTTTCAATTGAAGAAGTTGTCAGGTTGATTAGAACAAAAATAAACGATAAAAAACTCGACAGGTTTCTTGTGATCAATGCAATTGAAGCATAGATCAGAATCTCGTCAAAATAGTGTGGGCAGCAAACTATTTTGAACATTCCAAATGTCGGTAGATTATATTTCGGTATATGTGATAAATGTAAATGATTAATGAATTGATCAAGCATCGCAAAACAGAATATGAAAAATGCAATTAAATGTGTGAAATTGAAGTTTACTTGTTGTTCAATCTCCTGGTATGGATGTGGATGTGTTGTATTGATGAAAATATTCAAATTCAATGCAGTATAAAAAAATAACCCAACTAAATAATGAGTGATATTCATTTTTGAGTTGTTTGTGTTATTCATCATGAACAGGGATTCTAGCAGTCTTCTCAATGAGTGGAATGATATCAGGAATGTTATCAGTTTGGAGGTGTTGAAATCAATTGAGTTAAATTCATCGTTATCTCTAATAATAATATCATTTTTGTTAAAAACAATAGATAAATAGGTGCAAACTGATAAAATCAGTGATAAAAAGTAGAAATGAAAGAACCAAAATTTGGGCACTTGTAAATTCAAAAAGAACTGTTTGATCTCAAATAGAAAATTCCTTGTATTTTCATCGGTTGGTTTGGTTGTGTAATATTTCAATGTTTTACCATATTTCAAGAACCCAGATAAAAATGGGACGTATTTCACCATGAGCACACTGGCAATGGCAGCAACATACAAGCTTTGTATCACTATGTTTGTCTCAGCCTTTGGAAGTTCCATTTTTCACCTGCTTTTCATAAAAGTAGAGTTCTATATCTGTTCAAATAACAATGATAGTGACAATAATAATTTTTCAATCAAAAATTTTATCAAAAAGAAATAGTATTGCCGATAATGTGCTTAAAATAATATTTAACAATGACACAACTTGTCAACGAGTGAGTGATCTAAGTATTAAATCCGGCTGTGCTAAATATTCTATTAATACCGATGGAACAATCAGTTTTAAACGAGCCCAAAAGGGAGAACTGAGGGAGAAGTAAAAAAAAATATCAAAAGCAAATGCCATTACCTGGAATCGAACCTGGGTCTGGTCGGCCACAACGACCTGTACTAACCACTATACTATAATGGCTTTTGATACTTCGTGGTAGGGGCGGACAACAGATATCATAGTTGGGCTGAACCGAGTTTGTGAAGGCGGTGTGTGCCGTGTGGTTTTGATAGGACACTGTATTTCCTACAGATATGAGTGTATAACTAGCTAAGCAGCTTTCACCACTATAATGTAAACAAAAAATGCAATTTTAAGACCAGTTTTATCACGACTGGTACAGTTCTTTGAGCTTGATGCCTAAGCCGATTATTTGAATTGACGACAGGTCATTCGAGTGCACTGTTTTGCTTCTAGCTTGCTTGCTCAAGCTGCTGTTGATTTCATTGCACCAGCAGTCTTCGTCTCTCAGTAGCAGGTTCTTACCGGCATCTAGCTGGTCTTTTTCTTCTTTTTCCTCCTCGTGCTCCTTTTCCTCTCGATGATTCAACATCTCAGGCTCCTCCAGCACTTTCAAGATACCCGCAGCAACATTGGAGCAGCACGCAGTCTCATATTCCGCTTCAACAGCTTCTTCATCATCTTCACAATTTAAAGACGAGTCCAAAGTAAGTGAAATAAACGTATCAAGCACGCTGTTCTCTGTGCTGTCCTCGCTCTCGCTGTCACATCTCTCTCTGGTGAGCAAACCAGCATTTCTTCCCAGTATTTCTCCTTGTTCCACATTCTCGTCTGCTTTGACACAATTTTTAGACCCCTTTCTCTTGGGCTGTGCGGGCTTCTTTGGCGGTTTCTTTGTGCCGTTATATGAGCTCGCGCTACCGTACACTGTCGCACTGGTAAACCCCTTTTTTCTGCCCTTCACCTGGCTGTTTCTTCTGCTCTCCATCTTCGCTTGTTGATAAAGGAGTCAAAAATGATTTTCACCACCCACTTAACCCAAGCTTGGACCACATTAGCGACACCAGCCACACAATCACACCAACTTTAGAGCATTAGCCACCTCCACCTCCGCTCCCGGCAGCACATCACTGCGCAGGCTGCTTCTTTGGCTTATCGAAATCCTCTCTTCGCGCTAGAACTCTGTCTGCCAGTCCCAAATTAACAGCTTCCGCTGAATCCAAAAAGCGATCTCTCTCTAGCAGCTCGTGGATCTCGCTCAGTGAGATTTTGGTTGCAATGTGCTCCTTGTAGATCTTGTTGAGCTGTTCTCTGGTCTTTATTATATGCTTAGCATGGATCTCGATATCGGTGGTTTGGCCCTGGAACCCCCCACTGGGCTGGTGCACCATGATGCTCGTGTTGGGCAGCACAAACCTCTTGCCCTTGGTGCCTGCTGCTAGCAGTAGTGAGGCCATTGAGTACGCCTGGCCTATGGCAACTGTGGAAATCTCACATCTGACGTACTGCATGGTATCGTAGATTGCCAGGCCAGCAGTCACCGAGCCCCCCGGGGAATTGATATAGATGTTGATTGGGGAGGATGATTGCGACTCCAGGTACAGCAGCTGGGCCGTGACAACTGTGGCCAGGTTGGAATCGATCTCCCCTGATAAGTAAATGACTCTCTCTGATAGCAGTTTTGAAAAGATATCATAGACGTTTGATGGTCTGTTTGACACCATTGGGATGCTTGCAATTCCACGACAGAAGCTAAGAGTTTTCAGCATGCCTTGTTTGCTTCGTTTATCCGTCTTTGGGGTCTTTTGCTCGTTATCACACTACCCACAGTTTAAAATTACTAAGAAAATTATACATTTGATAAGCTGAACCACAACAACTGCAACTTTAACCAGCTGCAGCATCTACGAGCATGTAAATTTACTAAAGCTATTATTAATTAAGTAGATACAAAATACAAAACGTTACTGGCAACCAGCTGTAAAACTGCTTGCAACTCCAAGCTTAGATCACATTTTTTGCAGCCTCCACAGTTTTCTCGATAAAACCTTTGCCAGAGTTGGTGGTTTCAGCAGTTTTGGCCTCACCAGCCTTGGCAAGGTTTCTTGGTGTGGACATGTAGTCGGTCTTTCCACCAGTGGTGGCAGAAGAAGAGTATCCGTAATTGCTATTGTCTTCTGGGAAGCTTCCTGGCACGTCTGCACCAGTCACAGCTGCAGTAGCATCACTGGTGGTGCCTGTGGTGCCAGCTCTGGCACCAGTAGCTCTGCTTCCAGTAGTGGCACTGACTGATGGTGTGCCACTAGTAGCTTGGCCTGAGCGTCTGCCAGTAATTGGATTCTTGTTTCTTGAGAGGTCAACTGCAGGCTTCACTTTGCTGGTATCAACTGTATCAATTGCACCAGTGCCTGTGCTAGAGGAGTAAGCTGCTGCTGAAGCTAGTGAAGAGTCAACCCCGGTAGTGGTGGTAGTGGTATTCGACTCGTTAACTGCAGAAGCTGCCGCATTTGAAGCGGAATTGTCTGGAACACCCGTTTTGTATCCATACGTGGTGTTGCCGTAAGGGTCCTTGTTCACGTGGAAGTTTGATTTCTCAGACTCCCCAGTCACCTTGTCATAAGCACTAACATTCTTGCTGCTCTCAGCCTTTTTTGGTGACTCGTAGTTACCGGTTTGAAGAGTGTACGTTGGTTCAGCGATGGTAGATGAAGTCTTGTTGTAAGCTCCAGCATTCTTACTACTGCCGGAGCCAGTAGCAGCTGCAGTGTTCGGGGTTGAGTCATTGACCTCAGTAGACTTGGAAACACCCTTTTGAGAGTCGGTTTCGCCGTCATCTTCAGCTTTGGCACCTCCAAATCCTAATGCTGCTGCTGCTGCACCTAAAATTCCATATTGGCCCGTAGAGTTTGACTCGTTCTTTGATTCGTCAAGCTCAGCTTCAGTTGTTGGGTATTTAGAGTCGGTTGAGACATTCTTTGAAGCATCTGTTGTTGAATCTTTGGACATATCAAAATTCTTAACACCAGTGTCTGAGGCTGTGGTTGGGGCTGTAGCTGTAGCTTTAGGTTTGTCGTAAGCATCAACTTCGCCAACATCGTAACCTGCATAAGTGTGCTTAGCACTGTTTGCACCACTAGAACCACCAGTGTTAAATCTACTAGTTGAAGACTGATTCTTTACACCTGAACTAGAGTCTAAGTCTCTAGATTTTTTGTCAATGTCTGCTGAAGCCATTGTACCTGGAATGTTACTTGGATAGCCTGGATTTCCACTAGCATAGTTATTAGAGCTGGTTTGAGTAGGCTGAGTGCCCTTTTGGGAAGAACCTGGAACGTAACCACCCGTTGCACCTGCGGTTTTGGTTCCAATAGCACCTGCACCTGCCCCAACAGCGGCAGCTGTTCCAATAGTTCCGGCACCCGTTCCTGTTTGTCCAGCCGCAGCTGCGTCAGCAGAAGTTGCAGTAACACCGGAAATACGTTCATTTGCAGCTTCGTCTTGATTGTTCAAAGCCGTGTTCTCATAGTCGTATTTTTCAACATCTTCAGCAGGTTTGGCGCTTCTACTAAAGAAACCACCTCTTTTTCTGGTCTTTTCATGGTAAGTGTCGTGAGAAGACCCATCATTGTACTCATCAGAGTATCTGTCTCTCTTCTCTCTTCTAGCACCCATCAAACCAGCAAAGCATCCAACACCACTGAAGATTGAACTCAAAAACAGTAAAAACACAGAGGTCCATAAAAATGCAATCATAGTTTGACCCAACTTAGTGCTGTTGCCTGCATTTCTAAAGTCGTTACGAGCTTTAACATAACCAGCAGTCAGTAAGCAAGCACTCAGAGTGGTAAACAACAATGCCAACATGATTGAAACGTTTGACCCAATACCAATCGAAGACACTTTTGGCAAGCAGAATCCTAGCAAGACAGGGATTAAAGTCAACAAAGTAAAGAATAACCCGATCAGTAAAAAGGCCCAGCCAACTTTAGTCAAGTAATAAGTGACACCGTGTCTGGAAGTCAACCCTGATGGCACACCGTCAGTGGTTTTGAAGTTCAGAGCTGGTGACACTGGATAACCTGGAGTTGACGAAGTACAGTCATAGTTGTGCCCATTTTCAACACCACAGCTATTGTAACTGGTCCATCTAGTAACTGGATGAGCGCCTGGGATATTTTCAGTTCCAGCTTCTAACCAGTACCACCTTTTCAACAGTGTGCCAGTACTTGCTCCACATAAAATATTAAAAAACAATAGTAAACTTGCTCCCAATAGCCAGAATAACGATAACAAATATGGCCAACGCATTTTATTCACTTTATTCCTTCAGTAATTAGCTATACAACTTTTTTTGCGGTATTGATTTGATATAACAGCAGTTAGATGTTATTTTACTTCCTTATATATTTAATAAAGCAAAACGTCCAATAATTAGCAAGTTACAAATTGCGTATATATAGGAAAAATATGTGTGAATAGCAACACTATTTAATTACATACAGAGAATATTAACACTTTTAGGCTAATTTTTACGATCACTCACCAAAAGTCTGTAGCAATCATTAAATAAACATTCAATTATTGCAGCAACAATAGTGCCATAATCAAAATGACACATTCTTAAAAGGGAAATTTTCAGTTTTTTTATGTTCATCAATGACTGTAATAGTCATTTTTGGTTGGTTACTTAAATAGGAAGTTAAACACTATTATTTTGGCTGCAGGAATTCCTTTGAAAATATTCGAGCACAAGTGTTGCTTTGGAGAGGCTTTTACAGGGTGTTTATACTCATTTTAGATGACGTTTTATAGTTTTACTTTCCGTAGTTTATTTCTTTTTTATTGCTTGATCAAGGCTTGAGGAAGAAATCTCACTCTTTATACCCAAAAACCCTCTTTGGCTCGTATGGTTCTTCCAGATATTGCACTTCTTGATCTGTCAATTCGAATTTGGTTGCTTGCAAGGCTTCAATGACTCGTTCGACTTTGTTTGCGCCAACAATTGGGTTATATCCTTTACTCAAAACCCATGAAGTTGCAACAATTGCTCTTGAAACGTTTCTCTTTTCTGCAATCTCTCCAACTCTATTAACAGTCTCCACATCAGCTTGTGATAAAGTATCTAAACCAAAATTCTTGAAATTTGCATCATTTGATTGTCTTGCAGTTTTGATATCTGCCGGTCTTGCTAATATACCTCTAGCGAGTGGTGACCACGGTAACACTCCAAGCCCATGTTTGTTGACAAATGGCAACATTTCTCTCTCTTCTTCTCTGTACAGTAAGTTATAAAAATTCTGAACAGAAATGAACTTATGCCATCCGTGCTTTTCAGCCATGAACTGTAATTCCACAAATTCAGTAGCTCTCATAGACGATGCACCAATGTATCTTGTAAATCCTTTCTCAACAACATCGTTCAATGCTCTCATGATCTCTTCTGGCTCTGTTTCTTTATCCAATCTATGAATTTGCAGAACATCGATATAGGTACCCAATCTTCTGACCGAACCTTCAGCCGCATCAAAAACATGTTTTCTTGATAACCCTTGTGAGTTGACCAAATCTACTGGCTTGACACCTGGTCCTAATTCTTGACCAAATCTGATATCTAATTCGTCATCAATCGGATGGTGAATTTTTGTCAAGATGACAACTTTATCTCTTTTAATGTTGTACTTTTTCAAGAATTTCCCTAGCAAGACCTCACTTTGTCCATTACTATAGGCATCTGCAGTGTCATAAGTTCTGATACCAACATCATAAGCTTTTTTGAGCACAGCAAACACTTTTTCTTCATCATCTTCAACCCAGTCGACCCATTCTTTCTTACCAAAAGTCAAACAACCGAGAACAATCTTACTGATTTTTAGACCAGATTTACCTAAACGAGTCCACTCAATGGTTTCCTCGCTGCTCATCTCAACAATTTAGTGAATTGTAATGAATAATTATTATCGAAGTTTTGAGTTTTTAAATCATTTTCCTTATCAAAACGCGGAAGTATACAATCGATAAAGCCACAGGAATTCATCATCGAGACAGAGACAAAAAATTGAAAGATGTAGAGTGAACCAATAAAGCACATTAGCTGCTTGTGCACCCACTCAGGACATATAAGTAGAGTTGTAAGTGAGACTTTTGAAAATATGTGTTTTATGATGTTAAATGTGAAGGATAACGAAGAAATTTAGTGTTAGCGTATAAACAATTGGAATAAACGGTTTGTCATAGTGAAAGGCGTTTATCAATCTTGCTGGGTGGTTAGGCCTCCTGGAAATAAGTTTCTAAGATAGCAATCCAGGTAAGTATTTTCAAGTACTGAAGATATAGTGGTACGTAGATAAATAAGATCAAGTAGAGTAGGCGTGCATCTCATGCATAATTGGGAATAAATTGTCTAAAAGATGTGGTTTCAATCCGTATTTTCAAGTACTGAAGATATAGTGGTACGTAGATAAATAAGATCAAGTAGAGTAGGCGTGCATCTCATGCATAATTGGGAATAAATTGTCTAAAAGATGTGGTTTCAATCCGTATTTTCAAGTACTGAAGATATAGTGGTACGTAGATAAATAAGATCAAGTAGAGTAGGCGTGCATCTCATGCATAATTGGGAATAAATTGTCTAAAAGATGTGGTTTCAATCCGTATTTTCAAGTACTGAAGATATAGTGGTACGTAGATAAATAAGATCAAGTAGAGTAGGCGTGCATCTCATGCATAATTGGGAATAAATTGTCTAAAAGATGTGGTTTCAATCCGTATCTTCAAGTACTGAAAATATAGTGGTACGTAGATAAATAAGATCAAGTAGAGTAGGCGTGCATCTCATGCATAATTGGGAATAAATTGTCTAAAAGATGTGGTTTCAATCCGTATCTTCAAGTACTGAAAATATAGTGGTACGTAGATAAATAAGATCAAGTAGAGTAGGCGTGCATCTCATGCATAATTGGGAATAAATTGTCTAAAAGATGTGGTTTCAATCCGTATCTTCAAGTACTGAAAATATAGTGGTACGTAGATAAATAAGATCAAGTAGAGTAGGCGTGCATCTCATGCATAATTGGGAATAAATTGTCTAAAAGATGTGGTTTCAATCCGTATCTTCAAGTACTGAAAATATAGTGGTACGTAGATAAATAAGATCAAGTAGAGTAGGCGTGCATCTCATGCATAATTGGGAATAAATTGTCTAAAAGATGTGGTTTCAATCCGTATCTTCAAGTACTGAAAATATAGTGGTACGTAGATAAATAAGATCAAGTAGAGTAGGCGTGCATCTCATGCATAATTGGGAATAAATTGTCTAAAATGATGTGGTTTCAATCCCAGCTGTATATGTAGATGAAAAGTAAGTCAATTGGTTTGTGACTTGGTATTTTTGTAATATAATCTCGCAACATGTGTCCATAGTTAGGAAGAACAGACAAGCCCATAAATACAAATACATAGATGAATACATGGAGGGCTTAAAAGTTGTGTGAAGTATGCTCATGGGATTTTACTTTATAAGCGGAACTTAATGTATTACAAGGTAGAATATAAAGCTGATGCTACAACTTCGTAAATTGATAATTATCAAAACTACTTCATGTGATGTCAGCACCTTTCTGGTGACAAAGTGAAGAGTCAATACAATCTAAATTCTACATCTAAATATTTTCATTTACAACATATTTTTTTATACCTCTAACACATCCTTTTTCTATATTTTAATTATAATGTTTGTTTGGCAAAACCACTACTACAACGTACCATGCCTTATTTCAAGGCTTAAACACAAACTTTACAGCAATCTCTCGCACTTACGTATCATTTTGCCTCAGCTGAACTTCCATATCAGCAGCACATAGTAGCAAATCTAAAAAACTACAATTTCGGTTGCGGCCATACCTGGCAGAAAACAGTACTTCCCGTCCGCTTAGTACAACTTAAGCTCCCAAGGGTCCAAGTGAGTACTACAGTGGGAGACCATGTGGGAAATTTGGATGCTGCAATCTTTTTTTGCTTAGCTAATTGAGAAATTAGCCGCCAGTAAGAAAACTTACTTTTAACAATGTAAACAAACAACTTGAAGAACTTGAAGCTGGTGATAATGCTATTAGGGCGGTTAGATTCGTCTAAGACCAACAGAATAACCAGGTTGTGGCCCATAAAGCTCAACAATTATATGTTTTGTTAAAGTTGCACCTTAGGACAAGGAAAGCGCTTGAAACGACTATATGAAGAGATTAGCTGATGGCTATTGAGTTTATGAGGTTTAGTTCACCAAGTTTGGTACCTACTGTATCATAACAGGCGGTTATCATGGAAATACTGCTTGAAGTTTTAGTGATTTTGGGCCTGTTTTTTACACTTTTATCAAGTTTATGCATGTTAGACGATACCGTTTGACTCTGGTCTTTTGATATGATGTCGAGACGCGCAACTGCTACAATATGAATGTCATCTGCTTACCATCAAAGGTGAACAAGGACACTTTTAAGCGTGGTTTAGTTTTTGCACCTTCCATTCGCTACTTTTTCCACAGAATCCTCACTTTGCAACTGACAGGCATATACTGTCCAGTTTTACGGGTTTTAGAGTGGGATATAAGAAAAGTTAAAAGAAGGAAGTGATAGAGAAAATTTGTGGCTATCTAGTGATGCAGATCGTTTGGACTTTCCCCCAGATTTACATCTAGTAATACCAACATTTATACGTTTTGCTGCTAATTGTGACCGTTTTTGTGTAACGTCTTTCCAAACGCCATACACCATTTAAGTTACACAAATTACCGCATTGGGACTAATTTGAAAGGCAGTTTACACCAGAAAGAATTTGAATATTTGAACTAAAACTAAGATTACAACCATTGTTTAATTGTTAAATTTACTCAAAGTCACATTAGGTAATAGCTAGCAATGTGGGTTTACTGCAGGATTTTTTCCCATCAAAATTGAGCCAATTTGAAAGCACCTAATTAGTGTTTTTGTTTAAAATTGAGAACATTTTCATTGAACAATTTGACACAAAACCGTTACTGTCAAGTTTGTGACAATTCGCTTTTGTGTCACCAAATTTCAGAAAAAGTATAAAAGGAGCCTGTTTCCTGTTTCAGTTTCAGTTTTTCTTTCCAACATCAACAGAAATCCAAACTAACAATTATAATAATATCATCGAAAATAAGTTATAAGGTAAGTATGATAAGCATATCCCAATACATGATGCATACCATGCCCGTCACCATGCTATACATCATGTGTTTTTTAGTTTTTATTTGACAGTTATTTACTAAGTTTTAAGCAGTTACAAAAGAATAAGTGACCGAAGTATGGTGATTCATGGGTTTACATGTTGCCGGACATGTTGAATCATCTGTTTTGCCGTATGGAAGTCTTGGGACTCAATCAACTAAACACAAATACAAGAATAGACACAAATACAAGAATAGACACAAATACAAGAATAGACACAGAAAGAATCGCAAAATACAGATAGAGATACAAATAGAGATAACAGACACAAAGCTAGAAGCAGAAGTAAAAATAGACAGAATACACAGACACAGAGATACAGAATAATAAATAAGATACAAATAGAGACATAAGGAGACACAAGGAGACAGGGACACAAAAAGAGACAGTTGGACAGAAGCACAGACAGAGAGAGACACAAAAAATAGACATAGACACAGACAGACAGGAACACAAAGATGAGAGACAACTAAACATAGATAGCAACAGAATATAAAAAGACAAAAATACAAATAAAAATATACACAGAGATAGAGACACAAATAACAACACAGAGATGTACAAACACAGAGAAAGAGATAACACAAAAAAGGAATACAAATAATAGACACACAAAATACAGATACAAATGATTACGAGCACGAATAGAAGCACAGAGGGTGAAAGAGACAGAGACTCAGAGATAAAGAAATAAAGAGATACAAACATACAGACACAAAGATAGAGAGAGACACAGAGACAGAGACAGAGACAGAGACAGAGACAGAGACAGAGACAGAGACAGAGACAGAGACAGAGACAGAGACAGAGACAGAGACAGAGACAGAGACAGAGACAGAGACAGAGACAGAGACAGACACAGACACAGGTGCGGTGACTGGTATAATCCTAACTCATAGTCATGATGAAGCTTTGCAACCTTCATTATTGATTTTGTGTTATTAATATTATCAGTCATCGTATCTTAGGTGCGGTGATTGGTATATTACTGGCACAAAGTTTTAGTGGAGCCTTGCTACCTTCATTATTACTTTGTGTTAGTGATATTATCAGTTATCGTATCTTTTTCACGGACCGGTTATCCAGATTTTGTGCTCAGATCTAAGGTTTTGTACTTGGATCTAAGGTTTTGTGCTCAGATCTTTAGATTTTGTGTTTAGATCTCTAGATTTTGTGGTCTAAAGTGAGATTTTGTGGTCTAAAGTGAGATTTTGTGGTCTAAAGCGAGATTTTGTGGTCTTAGATTTTGTGATCTTAGATTTTGTGGTCCAAAGTGAGATTTTGTACTTTGAATTGTCAGATTTTGTGTAGTTTGTCTGCTGCGCCACAATAACGGCTATGCTGCACATAACATAAAACGGTTTTTGTGGCGCAGTAAACGCGAAATTTTCATTATACAAAATTAATTGGCTTAATCATTCTATGCTACTCATACAGCGCATGTGAATACACTACAGTTAGACCGAAAGTAACTGCATCACTGCACAGACTGACTATTTTTCTAACTATGTTAATGTGTCATATACAGATATTATTGACACGGTGAAAAATGGCAGATTTTCATTCTACAATGTTGAGATGAGTTTTCTAGCATATTCTAGTACTGATCGATATGGAGGTCTTCTAGAAGAGTGGCCTGAATCTGCTTTGCACTGGCTTTCTTGTCTATGTCGGAGTCATATTCTCTGTGCTGGTGTTTTTGATATTGACTTTTGTGGGATGTATGACGGTGATTCTTTTCATCTGTATTGTTGTAGGAAACCCTATTGGACTTTAGATGAAACTCCTTGCCGGTATTTAGACCCCTATTTCCAGTAAACTTTC
This sequence comes from Starmera stellimalicola, assembly GCA_030580055.1. Lineage (NCBI taxonomy): Eukaryota > Fungi > Ascomycota > Saccharomycetes > Phaffomycetales > Phaffomycetaceae > Starmera > Starmera stellimalicola. The sequence continues at coordinate 1,039,627 of JAKTSD010000001.1, read as the reverse complement.
TTTTTTCCTGCTGTTCTTGTTTTTTCATTTTCCACTCATTGTCAATTTTAACAGCCTTTGCAATGGTTTCTGAGAGTGTCAGGGTCTGTTGAGGCAGGCGAGAAGTGATACCTGGGTGGAGCCCAGCTAGGAATTGTAATTGCAAATACTCATCAGTATAAGCTGCTGGGTCCAGGACAGCAATGCTTTCATGAAATTCAGTAATATAATCATCCAGTGAACCTGTCTGTTGAAGCACTCTAAATTCTACTTCTGCAGCAAATATAGCACTTGGTGGGCACCAGCGTTGCTTGAATGCATCAATCACCTTTGCGTATTCAAGTTCTGACCATTTTTCATGGTCGTGGTAATAAAAAAGAAACCAGCTCCTTGCCCTGCCTCTTATTGAGCAATATAGCGTGATGATTTTGTCAATATCGCTTTCAATTCCTGCGAGTGCGTGGTACATCTCGAGCTCGTTGACGAATTGGACAACTGTTGCAAGCGGCTCTGTTCCTTTGAACGGTGTGACCATCTTGTTCAGCATTAACATGCGGAATTCCCCAAGTGTTCCTCCTAGCATGACTGGTTCTGCTCACTCTACTGTTGTGTGTCTTGGTGCGTGTTGGTTGGTTCTCTGCACTTATGACTGCAAGATATCTTCACTGCTTGATCTTTATTTGAAACAGTAGGTAGATGTAACCTTATTGCCTAACTCAATCAGCTAATTGTTATGCTCAGCACACCTTCTGCACACCTGTGACTAGCTGATTCCTTCTAATGTGTACTGAATGATGGAATATTTTATCATCAATCCCTGTCCACCGGGTAGGTGTTGGATTATATAATCAGCATTATAACAGGCACAACATGAAGCCCCAGCTCGGCAGAGGTGCAGCTGTTCCCCCAGCTGGATATGTGCCTGGCAGAATGCGGTATATGCAATGTGTGTGTACTAAACAAAGTGATGAAGGAGCTCCAGAGACTCCCATTTGGCCACTATTTCTAACGAGGGACTTGGATTGGTTTGATAGGACTGCAGCATCAGCTGGAACAACCTTTAAATGACCTTGTGTGCTTAGATAGGGCAGCAAATTGATTTATTGTAAACATGGCTTCAGTTTGATTTGAGGATAGAAACTGCCGGTTGCGGCCATACCTGGCAGAAAACAGTACTTCCCGTCCGCTTAGTACAACTTAAGCTCCCAAGGGTCCAAGTGAGTACTACAGTGGGAGACCATGTGGGAAATTTGGATGCTGCAATCTTTTTTTTGGTTCTGCTGGCAACACCACTATGGTATAATATTCAACACTTGCTACTCATTGATCTGCATTTCCCACTGCCACACCACTCGTAACAATAAGCACCGTTCTCAATCAGTATGGCCAATCCGTGTGTCAAAATGCACCTCTTTTATTGCTAACAAATTAATAATGAAAAAATGATTTTGGGAATTTTGATAATTAATGCGATAGAACAAAAATGTACGTTTTAAACGCCTTGCAATCGATATTGGCACTTGAAGCCTCGGTACACCACAAGCCAATAGTATTTTGGCATGGGATGGGCGACTCCTATAACTCAACGGGGCTGCAGCAGGTCCAACAGCTAATCCATGAATTCATTCCTAACGTACCAATTCATTCAATTTACATGGACCTGGATGATGACAAAGATCAGCAAAAGTCGTTGCTTGGAAACGCAAATGAGCAGGTTGATATTGCTTGTGAACAGGTTAAACAGTTTCTGGAACAATCTGTTGGATCAAGTGATGAGATGTTTAATTTTCTAGGATTCAGCCAAGGCGGAGTATTTGGTAGAGCACTAATTGAACGCTGCGAAGGAATTAATCCATACAACTTCATAACATTTGGTTCACCTCACTCGGGTGTTAAAGATGGCCCTGTTTGTGAGGATAGTGACTGGGTTTGTAAAAAAAGAAACCAATTTTTGAGAAGCCAGGTTTGGAAAGTTCAAGACACCGTGCTATCTGCTCAATATTTCAGAGACCCATACCATTATGATGATTATATCAATTATTCTAAATTTCTCAATGATATCAATAATGAGAAACCAAATCAATTGAACCAGACTTATATTGATAATTTTTGCAAATTGAATAAATTTGTGATGATTAAATTTGATCAGGATGAAACCGTTGTACCCAAAGAAAGTGCCTGGTTCCAGGATATCGACATTAGTAACGATCAAATATTGCCATTCAATCAAACCACTTTCTTTAAAAAAGAACTAATTGGGCTGAAAAAATTGTACAATAGCAATTCAATTGAGTTTTTGAGTATTAATGATAAGCACATGGTTATTGATGATGACTTCTTGGTCAATGAGATTATTTTGAAATACTTATGAACCACTTGATATCCTCTCACTATTGTAATTGGCTGGTTCTTGTGGTTTTAGTTGAGATATCGATGTGATTAAAAGTTCACAGAGTCATCAGAGGTTAAGCAGACAAGTTCATGACAAGTATCATAAAATGTTGCCAGACTTAAATTCTCAGTACCACTAATGTTTGGGCATTTGTTTGATCGAGCATTCTTCTTCTCCATAAGTGAATCACCAGAGTCATCAACAGTGGTATTAGCTGTTTGATTTGTTAAATCGATGTTGGACTTGGACTCATTAATTGAACTTGATGCGGTTATAACGCTTTTTGACACCGAACTAACTGGGTAAAATTTCCTCTTTGCCTTAATAGGTGGGTTTGGGACATATCTCAGTGTTGCTGACTCATTTGTCGAAGCATCTGAACTGACTTGTTTAGTAATTGATAAACTTTCATCTTCCTCATCTAAATCTTCATCATCTTCAATTCTTTTCCGTTTTCTGGCTGTTTTTGGCCGTACACCTCTCTGACAACAAACATGGTTACACTTTGTTTTGTCTTTACAGCTGTGCTTGCACTCTAAGTATTGTTTCGCTTCAATTGAGTTTGGATTGTATGTTGAATTAACAACTGATCCTGACGCTGGAATTGATTTTAACATTAACTCATTAGCTTTATTGTTACTAGCAAAAATCAAAAGCTCATCCAATTCATCATCATCCATATCGTCACTTTCACCAACCTGCTTCTCAAAAACAGGCAATTCTTGTAACTCATCAAGTGGAATATAGTCAGAAATTTTCAACATAAAAGAGTCAGATATCCCAGCTTTAAACGTTAGTAAGCTGAAACCCTAACCCAGAACAAAAAGTATAACAATTTACCAATTTCTCCACAAAGTAAAGACACCTCAAGGTCATCATTTGAATATTGTAGTTCAAAGTCCAGCATAAAACTTTTCTCACCAGACATTTTATCTATATAAACTTTTCTATAATCAACCAAAGTATAAGAACTAGTTAAGCAGCTAATAATATGAAAGGTTAATGATTTATCATTCCATTTCCTTGCATTAATATTGCAATTTGTGAATACCTGACATTTGAGTCTCAGGTTATCATTATGATTTGTTTTGAATTTAGCAAGTTTGATATGTTTAATATTAAAGTGTGGTAAATCATTAACATTCTTTAAAATCTTGTCACCTTGACCAGGTCTCCAACCAAGATAGTATTCAATTTGACTTGATTTTAATGATTTAATTTGATTGAAAGACGTTATATTGTGACTGGAGAGTTTTCTTACACCAGCCAAACCAATTCCTTCTAGTTGTCTCAATACCATTGGAATATCATCCCAGCATTTACCAGTAATGCATGCACATAATTTAAGTGCATTTAATAGGGTTTTAGGGTTCCCATTTGTAACACAACAATCAATAAAGGATCTTAAAATTCTACCAATGTGCTGGAACACGAAAAACTTGTCTTGTTTAAAATTTTGGTATAACTTGGTAAATTCACTTTTATTTGGAAATTCTAAACCACCTAACTCATGCTGAACTAAAAGAACAATTTTCTCAAAATCTGAAGATATTAGATGATTCTTGTCATTTATCCCAATGGGAAATTTGATCAATGAGGATCCATTGATTTCTTTGAACAGCTTTTTCTCTGTTCTTTTCAATCTTGAGTTATTGAATTCTGATGACTGTGAAATCACAGTTAGAATGTCATCAATTGAATTTTTATTGTGATTTTTTGAGCCTTCAATTAGCAATTTCATTGTTTCAAATTGGATATAATGCCTAACCATGGAGTCTCCATATGTGGTAGTTTTATATTGATCATTTTCAATTTCCATTATCTTGAAAGCAACTAACTCTTTCAAGACTTGTTCGACATAACGAGTTAACCTTTCATTTATATTAACATCACCATTTGAGGGAATAGCGTTATAAGCAGCCGGGTTTGCTTTATATCTAGTGTAGAAAAATGTTGATTTCAGCCACTTAACTGCACTTTGAACTGAAGTTATAGTTTTCAAATAAACTTCAGCAGATAAGTTTTCACGTAAATGTAAGTGAAGGCAACTTTCCAAACGTTCTGAACCCTTTAATAATCTTTCATAGTACAACTGTTTATCATATTCAGTCATTATAATGGATAAGCCTTCAGTTTCAAACTGAGGTCTGCCGGCTCTGCCAATCATTTGCTGAATATCTAATCTTGAGTAGTCTTCAACGGCACTACCACTCCACATTTTAGTGCCCTTCACTATTACTAGATACGCAGGTAAATTGACACCAACAGCTAAAGTTGAAGTTGAGCATAGAATTTTGATATTGCCCTTAATGAAGTTGTACTCCACAGCTTGCCTGTCTGCAGAAGATAATCCTGCATGGTGATATGCAATTCCCTTGAAGCATAAAATCTTCAGTTCTTTGTCTTTAACAGGCTTTGAGTTAAGAATATTGATAGTGCGAGTCTTTGTTAATTGATGGAAGAATTTATCTGAAATAAACTTGGAGGTTGATATAGTTGAAGATCTTGTTGGACAAAAAATTAGAACTGGCTTTGAGTTATAATGCTGATTCAAAATCGAAAGCAACTTTTGGTTTAAAAACCCATCAAAGACAAAATCATTCGAGCGTTTCTTGTACCCATAAACCTTTTGGGCCAATGCCACTGGTCTAAAGTCCTCACCAAACACAAAAGTCTGAGCATTTGAATCACTATTTGAATCATACTTAATCCAGGCAGATACATCATGGATGTTTGGTACTGTGGCAGATAGTGCAATAATTCTCAACGACCGACAGATGTTTTTCATTCGTGTGACTGTGACTTCTAAAGCCGAGCCTCTATTTTCTCGTAGTATGTGCACCTCATCAACCAATAATAGTTTAACTGAATCAAATAATCTTGAATAGTCTGACCATTTTCTCGTGATGAGGTCCCATTTCTCGGGGGTTGTCACAACTATATTTGCTCTCTTCATTCTATCAGTTTCTGCAAACGGTGTGTCACTGGTTAGGGCGCCAACGGTTAATCCCAATGGAGTGAATTTGGAGGTCCAATCTTGGACTCGTTCAGCACACAATGACTTTGTAGGTGCGATATAAAGCACCTTGACACTATCAGTGCTGCTCTCTTTCACTGCCAAAAGCCGCAAGATGGCCAACTCGAACAGCACCGTCTTTCCTGACCCGGTAGGTGAGCTTATCACGCAGTTACTGTCAGCTCTGTAGATCTGGTTGAGACACGCTGACTGCATTTTATTGAAGTGGGTGAACCTGAAAAGGGCCCTTCCGCGGCCAGGAATCTCGCTTGTAGGCACACACTCTATGGACCTGATGCTGTGGCTAGACGGGTGCGGCTGGTTATGATTTGGGTCTCTGCTGGTAGCTGTGGAAGCGTTGAAACAAGTTGTGTCGCTAGATGATTGGTACAGAATGGCATTATGACTGCTGGAAACCGGGTTTCCCAGCGCGGTTCCGTTCTGAAATTTGCCACATGCATTGCTGTTAGGCTTCTTGTGCTTCCCAATGGGTAAGATGGGAGCCGCCATGGATGCGCGTGTGGTGAATGGGCAAAATAGTTAAAACTCAAAGTTGTTTACAGAAGAAGAAAATAAAGCTGTAGCCCTAATTTTATACTGTCTTGGGCATATTTGGTGCTGGTAAGCATTTCTGCTTGCAACTGAGCAAAAGGTGCCACCAAAACAGGCTGTAAATCATGAAAAAAAAGCTGAGTTTCAGTGGATGGCTGAAATTTGCATATATTTGTAAACTTTTTTTAACTATTGAATTTTACGCTGTTTATATTAATAGCTGGTTGTTTCGAAGAGGAGCAACTTAACGGAGCAGCTGAGGTTATTTAGTGAGTAATGAGTGTTGATACTGAGAGTTTAGCTGTAGAGATAGAAGAACCAGTCAAGGAAAGCCTGCTGAGTGAGAACGAGCTGGAGTTGCTAGAGGAAGTGGAAGAGGAAGAGGCTGGTGGTACTAACTTAGACGATGGCGACTTGGAGTACGACGAGGCTGAGGCCGAGGCTGAGACGGGGACTGAGACTGCAGCTGGGTCCAAGGTGGAGCCTGAGGATGAAACTGGGGTTGTGCCTGGGACTGTAGCTGCTGAGACGAGAGAGCTGAGCCCAGCTAAAGAAGAGGAAGACCAGGAGGAAGCTGAGGTCGAGGAGCTCGATTTTGAGGAGGAGGAGGAGGAGGAGCCGGTAAAAGCAGAAGGAGAAGAGCAAGAAGAAGCCAAGGACGCCAATACCGAGTCTACAGGGCCCATTGAGACAGCAGTGATACTCCATACGGACGTTTTCCCATATTTATTGTCCCATCTCACAGAAACAGCACTTGAAAGAGTCGTTAGTAAGTACGACAACGTTTTGACATTGTTTGAGGACGACTCGGTGATGGAGATGAGCATAAAGCAGGTGCTGGAAAAGATCAGAGACACGTTTGAGGACTTTGGGAACCCGTTTGACGAACTTGAAGAAGTTGTTCTGCACTTCAGAGACGTTGATCTGAGTGTTTCTGAGTCCTGTGTCTCTGCTGAGAAGTTCAGTCTTGGGGATGTCGTGCGCGTGATTACTGGTGGCAGTGGCAGCGGGAGTAGTGCAGAAGGAGTGCAGTTTGTGAGCCTTGAAATGAGTACGCAGAAGAGTTTTATTAAAGTGTTTGATAAGCTGAGAAGTGCAGGGCAGGAGGGAGAGGCCGAGAGAGAACAGAAGGAGACTGACCAAGCAGCGACCATTGAGGCAGACGAGCGGGAAGACGAGAAGGAAGAGTTGGATTTTGAGCTCAGCGACAACGAGGAACCAGCAAAAGGTGACACCGAGCGCACTTCTCCTGCCACTGTTACCGAAGAGAATCAGAACTCTGCCAAAAGACCAATTGAGGTTGAAGAGGAGGCGGAAGAGGCTGGGGAAGTTGAGAGGAAGAAACAGAGATGATTCAATTCAAAGTGCAGTTCTAGGAAGTGCTTATACAATGAAACTAAGAAAGTTGATGGAGCAGTTGATAGAGAAGTTTAAGAAGAATCAAATCATTAGGGGTACTCAACATCGCTAAAGATTTGGAACCAACTGTTGAGCAGCGTACTGATAACCCTAACCAAGCTAACGACGAACAAGACGAGGGAGAGGAAAAGATGCACCGTTAGATTTTGGTTTTTGCTTGTTGTTGTCATTCAACTAGTAGACGTGAAGAAGGTGGTTTGTTGTTCGGCCCATAGGATGAACCTGGACACCAAGAGTAAAGGTGTCTCAGGTCTTAAGTTTGGCCTGAAGGATAGAGCTGCAAATACGAAGGTTTATGTTAGCCGAACGACACAGCTAGGACTGTGGTGCGGGTTAGACGTAGACCTTATCGGTTAGAAGCTTATTAAGGCGTTGGGAACACTGCTGAGCACTTTTAGGAGCTTATTAAGGCGTTGGGAACACTGCTGAGCACTTTTAGGAGCTTATTGAAGCGTTGGGAACACTGTTGAGCACTCTTAGAGAAAGTTTAGGGAGATTTTAAGGAATGTGCTTGAGGACATGGAGCTCGCTAGTGGATGGGATTCGTGTTTCTGACATTAATGGACGTTTCTCGGAGAGTTACTGGCTGTTGGGGTTGCAGGTTGAAAATGCTTGAAGTGAAGCTGGGATGATGCTGTTCAGGTGGATGTCCTTTGATGCCAATGACTAGAGGAACTGCTGAGGGTATACTGACAGTTACTTCACGATATTTCAGGCTACAGGAGATGATAGGCCAATTGCCACTAATTAAGCCCACTGTGCAGTTACAAACAGGAGTTGAGGTAATGACGCCATTACTATGCTTTGGTCTCGCAATCATCTGCCCAGCATTCCCATTAAAGTCAGTGGATTAAAATCAGTGGCTCTGTCAATCATCTACCCAGCATTCCCATTAAAATCAGTGGCTCTGTTAACTTGAAAGCTTTAACACTTCACCCTCGACAGTCTACCCAGAAACTCTTATGACATTTCATGTGGAGCACCGGACACCTGGGCACCTGGACACAGCACCTGAAATCACTATTGGGAGAGTACCTCAGCCAGCCCATACTTGTTCACAACTAGCACACTTTGCGGGCAACCAGCCACTACCAGCCGCCGCCTGAGAGAGCTTAAACGACCCACTACACCCCACTGGAACCACCCACTGCCCCAGCAAGAGCCACCAACCCGTAAAGCAGCAGGCAGGCCTCCTGGTGTGTCGTGCGCTAACCAGAAATTTATATAGTTAACTTTTTTTTTTTTTTTTTCGTTGATTTGAAAATATTTGTTGACGTTTCAGTTTCCTTAAAAAACAACATAACCAAATAAACAAACAAATAGACAGAGAATGGTTGTTTTAGCAGCGTCAATTGTTACGAGATCAGGCAAGTTGATCCTGTCGCGCCAGTTTCAGCCATTGACCCAGTCGCGTGTCATGGAACTAATCACAAACTTCACAACTTTACTGGGAGAGTCCACCAGTCAGCACACCACAATTGAGGACGAGAACGTGAGATTCGTCTACCAGCCGCTGGAGGAGCTGTACCTGGTGCTGATCACGAACAAGGGCTCGAACATCTTGCAGGATATCGAGACCCTGTCCTCGTTTGTGGAGGTTGTGAGCTCCATAATCAGAAACTTCACCACGAGCGAAATCCTGGACAAGTCGTTTGAGATTCTCAGTGCGTTTGACGAGATCATTGTCCTGGGCCTGAAGGAGAACGTGTCCATGCTGCAGATCAAGACGTTCTTGGAGATGGACTCGCACGAGGAGAAGATTGCAGAAATCATCGAAAAGAACAAAGAGTTCGAGGCCAACGAGGAGAGAAAGCGCCGTGCCAAAGAGATCCAGAGAAAAGAGCTGGCCCGCCGCAACATGGAGTTTGGCGCGAACCCGAACTCTGTGCCAAGTTTCGGCGGAAATGGCTACCAACCAATACAACAGCAGCAGCAGCTTTACGCAGACTCTGTGCCATCGCCAGCGGTCCCAGCACTGCAGTCCAAGCCTAAGCTGGCTCCAAAGGGCCGTGGCCTGCAGCTGGGCAAGAAGAAAGTCAGAGAAAGCGAGCCCCTGCTGGACAGCTCTGCCGCGTCGTCACCAGCCCCAGCACTCGCCACAACCCACCAGCCACACACGCACCAGCCACAGACGCACCAGCCACAACTAATAGAAGAGGAGCAGGCTGTCAAGAACAACGGCATTCTCATTTCGATCGAGGAGAAGATCTCCGCCGAGATCTCCAGGGAGGGCAACGTGATCTCGTCCGAGCTCAAGGGTGTACTGCAGCTGCGTATCTGCGACGAGAGCCTGTCGCAGTGCCAAATCGAGCTGTCGCCAAACTCAAACTCCAACATCCAGTTTAAAACCCACCCAAACATCGATAAAAATGCATTCAAGAACGACAACTTGATCAAGCTGAAAAACAACAATGGCTTCCCATTCAACGACAAGAACCTGGGTGTTCTCAGATGGAGATCTGTTTCCAACGACGACAGCTTGCCGCTCACCATGTCCAGCTGGATCAACAGTGACGCAACGGGTATTAACGTCACTTTAGAAATCGAAACCGAGCTGGACGAGTTCAAGATTCTGGTCCCAGTCAGCAATCCGATCGAGATCCTGAACGAAGAGTGCAAGGTTGTTGATATCGGCGATGACGGCGTGCTGATTTCATGCTTCGGCTCTGTTGCCGAATTCCACATCAACGACTACTCTGAGGACGAAATCTTCCCAATCGAGGTGATCTTCAACAAAGAGGGCAACCTGAATGATCTCAAGGTGGTTAAGATTGTTAATAATGAGGGCGACGAGTTGGATTTCGACCTGGTTGAGGAGTTGACTACCGACGGTTACTATATAGTTTGAAATAAACACTTAAGTTATTGATGTGCCAAAGCTTGCTGTTGGTTAGGTGCACTGTTCACAGTAGCTAAGAGGCTATTTCAATACATCACGTGATTTATAACCAGTGCACTAGAACGAGTTGCCTGGTTGCTCAGTTATGAAGCCATATTATGGAGCTATAGCTTCTATGTGATAAAGCTATGTCACTGACTCGCAGTTTGATGTATTACGAGTATGGCTCGTGCTGTTTATATATCAGTTGTGAAGCTGTGCACGCTAGTGGCTGTTGAAATACAGTTATACACCTATGTGACTGGTTGCAGCTGTAATCAGCTATAGAACTATATAACCGGCTCACAATTGTTTATTTATTGTTGATAGGGCTGCGGCTTGCATGTACTGGCCCGCAGAGGTTATTAATGGTTGCAGCTCTAATCAGTTACAAACTATGTAACTGGCAGTTGTTTATTGATCATGGAAGCTCCAGCTGTTTACTCAAACACCAAGCTACAACACCGTGAGCCATTATCCATGGAGTTATGACCATCTGGCAATTACAAAACTATGCAACTGGCTGGCAGCTGAATCTATCAGTTAAAATGGCTCCTGTAGGAACTATGCAGCTAAGCAGTGATCGAACAATCACGGAACTATGTAACTCGTGTTGCTCAGCAGCAGCGTGAACTGCACACCAAGCTGCTCGGCAGCTTCTAGCTCGTTCAGCTGGTCCAGTATCTCAATCTTGGGGTCTCTGAGCTCTGCATCGCCTTCGTCGTTGTACACGTCCTTGACATGCGTTACCAGTATCTGCAGGCCACGCAGGCTGTGCCCATCGGCCTTGACAAGCCTGTCCAGTATTTTGAGCTCGCCGAACAGCGTTGCTGGGGTCAGGTGCCCGAAAGAGTCCTGTTCAGGCTGCAAATTGACGCTGGAGCACTCGATTATGATGGAATTGAGCTGCTTAGACTGCACAAGCTTGGACACCGCAGTCCACAGGGGCACGGTCTTGGGCGAGGGCTCAAAGTCGCCAAACACCAGCACGCAGCGGGCGTCGTAGCTCACCAGGTACGCGGTCGACTCGATGCAGCCGTGGTCCAGCTGGAACGGCGTCACGGTGTACTGACTAAGCTGGACGGGCCTGCTTACCTCAGCAGTGCTCACGAAGCGGTTGGATATCATGTTGGGCCAGATGAGGTTGTTGAAAATGTGTGTCTGCAGAGCCTCGATGGTGCCTGCGGAGCCGTACAGCGTGGTGCTGGAGTTGTGCCGTAGCCCAGCAGAGTTGATCACTATTCCCTTGACGTGGTCCAGGTGCGAGTGCGTTATGAAGATTGAGTTTATCAGTTTTGATAGCTTATTGATCACGTGGACGGGCTGCAGCGGGCCCAGCGACTTGAACGGCGTCGATATGGCGATCTGCGGCGACGTTATGGAGCTCGTCTTGATCTGGGGCCCGTAGATCGAGCTGTAGTAGCGCTTAACAGGCGAATTCATGTGGTTCACTACTGAGTTCAGCCCAGAACCAGCATCAATCTGGATTAACAGGGCCGAGTTGTCTGTTTTCAGAATGGTTTCTAGTGATATTTCCGCAGGCTTCACCAGGTAGCACGAGTTGTAGCACTCCAGGGGCCCCCCTTCGCTGCCCAGCACGATTATTTCAAACATATGTGGTTTCTTGATGTTTACATAAAAAGAAATTTAATTTTTTTTCACTATACAATAAGAAACGCTACTTAGACGGTCTGGGTTCCGTAGCCCTTGATGTCCTTGGCAAATCTCCAGCTCTGGTTCTCTGGTCTCAGGTTCTTCTCGAAGTGGACTCCCTCTGGATTGATGGTGATCATACTGAATCTGTCTAGCGATCTGGCATCTCTGTAGAACAGCACTTTCATGCACTCTTTGATTGCGGCTTGCGCAGTTGCCTCGTCAATTTTGGACGCATCCTCCTCGGTCTCGGCCAGCTTGCGCAGTATTGGGAGCGCCAGGTACGCTCCAAACCCGGTCGCCAGCGTTGGCGACGAGTACGTGACACCCAGCAGGTCCACAAACTTCAGAAATGGTTTGGACTCGGCATCGAGCCCTGCCACTATGATTGAGTTCCACAGTGGGTTCATCTTGCTTCTTCTGTGGTACATCAGCTTGGAGAGGTATTCGTGGATGTGGTTGCAACGCAGTGGGTGGCTGTCGTCGTCGTAGTTTTCGTCAATTGATAAGTCGTCTAGTGTGGCCTGTAGGTACTGCAGGTCTGAGATATCCCCGGAGATACCAACACACGCATTCAGCCCCACAGGTATCAATCTCTCAACGTTGTGGTACTTGGCCAGCGACCCATACGAACCCAAGTTATCTGCTGCAATAACAATTCCCTTGTTAAATTTGATTGCAATCACTGACGTTCCGGTCACAATTGGCTGCTGTGTATGCTGTACTGGCGACGCCTGCGCTATCTGTGTGTTGTAGGAGCCGTACTGTGCGTCTGATGGGCGCCCCCACTGGAATGGATCGTGGTTCATCGGTGTTCTGCTTGTTTGGTTGTTGTATTTTGTTTACTTTGGTATTTGCCACTGACTTTAATATGTCGCTGTGGCGCGTACCAAAATTCAGCAGGGTTAGACGATTATGTAATCAGCTAAGTGCTGTGATGAGTAGGCGGTGGTGGTACCGTGCACGGTGGTTGCAGCTGGTAGCAGCTGGTAGCAGTATATGCTGTGATAGAGCTGGGTATGGTACAAACTATGCTGAGACAAGTTTATGGGGTGTCGAGATAATGTGTCACCTACTCATGAGAAGTGTAGAGGGTGTAATGGTTAAGTGATTGGGTTTGACAGTGGGCAGGTAGGAGACTCACAGTGAGATACGGTCAGATACGGTCAGATACAGCAAGGCACAGTGAAAACACAGTGAAAACACAGTAAAAAATAGAGTAAGACACATAGTAAATCACAGCAAATCACAGAGTAAGACACGCAGTAAATCACATTAAGACACGCAGTGAATCACGCTAAATCACAATCAAATAGGCTGATACAAAGTTTCAAACTAATTAACACATTAAGCAGCTTCTTGATAATACAGAAAGATACACAGTAAAACTCAGAGTAAGACACACAGTAAGACAAGCACTTTGGGTACCAATATAATAACGATGTCAAAGAGAAAACAGTAGGAAACTGCCCATTATAGACAGCCAGTCTTGACATCGACACACAATTGGTTTAAGAATGCAAAAGACAAAAATAATCATCCTCTACACTTAAACAGAGCCTGAGCTCATAATAATGTTTAAAAAAGAGTTATAGCGGACAACGTTGGGTCCAACATTCAGTTAGATACCTCTTAAAATAATCTCCAAGGATATCTTTACATATGTTAATTCGAGGAATAGAAGCACCTCCCAATATGCATCTATATGTGCAAAAGTTGTTGGAACCAAAAAAAAAGATTGCAGCATCCAAATTTCCCACATGGTCTCCCACTGTAGTACTCACTTGGACCCTTGGGAGCTTAAGTTGTACTAAGCGGACGGGAAGTACTGTTTTCTGCCAGGTGTGGCCGCAACCGACAGCAAATAGGCGTTTTTACGTTAGAGAGAAAATGAATAAGTGTTGATGAGGGCTATTACGTAGCAGCTTTACAACCCACAACAAGCTTTCTAACAAGCGTGCAGAGGTGTTTATGGTGTTCAGAGGGAGATCTCAATGCGCAGTTTGCCCACAGAATGCTTTATGAGATGAGGTTTCTCACAGCTTAGGATTTGATAGAGAGAACCGATAAAACGCAAAGTCCATGAGAGGTTTCATTTTTAGCAATTGGTAAGCCGTGATAGAAACTCGATATCGGGAGAGTACGCAAACAGTGGTCCAGAATAAATAAAAGTAGAAAACTCTACAAATTAACTTCTTTAATCAAACAGACTCAACAAGCTCAACAAGCTCAACAGGCTCAAAAGGCTAAAAGATTCAAAAGAGTTATGATTAGCAAACACCAAGAATATCATGCCAGATGATGGATCGAGCTCTGTGTAGAGTGTTGGTGGTTGTTGTAGTACAATAGATTTTGCTTTACGAGGGACATATCACTGCATACCATCGCATATATGTAACTAGGTTTTGTAAGGCTTTGAGACATGTAGTTGATGCTAAAGGTTCTGTCGGCATATCAGTAAAGAGCATATAAGTGATTTGAAGCTATTTAAACAGCATCATGTCTGGCAAACAACAGATTTATTGAAAACATAGGAGGTATCCAGAAAACAGAAAACGCTGTACGATCAGGTGGGAAAAGCTGTACTATCTGTTGGGAAAAGCTGTACTATCTGTTGGGAAAAGCTGTACTATCAGTTGGGAAAAGCTGTACTATCAGGTTCAGAACACTGGAGTATCAGGCCTACCTGATACTGCTGCAAGTGACAGAGCCGGTTGATATACCAAATCCTGACGTATGCCAATACCGGAACCAGGAAATGCATTACCAATTAGGTGCCGTGAATTCTGCCACAACGTTTTACTGCCGGTGCACCAGGGAAGCTAGGAAGAGAAAAGAAGCTCACGTGCTGGGTGCACAGCACGCAGCCTCAGCCTAAACCTGCTATTTAGGAAGTTACATAACGCCTGACATAAGCGCTCTTCGGTACGCGCACTACAGACAACAGTCGAATTGAATTTAATATAATAATTTTAGGCCCTGTGTAACGGACGCGTGCAAACTCCACTTGGCGCGTTAGAATAGAGTAGTAGCAGCACCCGAGTTGATCTGTTCCAACTCTTCGTCGGTGATGATCTTGGATCTGAATCTGTTTGGCAGCTCTGACTGCAACGAGTTCAGTATTGGTGTTGATTTTCTTGTGACTGAGGATAGTTTGAGAGTTCCCTGACCACCAGGCACTATTCCGTTGGACATTGGATGTGGCATTATGGCGTTGTTTGTAGCTGGAGGTGTCGGTTAGTCTCGTTTGCCCGTGTTTATATCTGCACAGAAAAGCATAACTTACCAATACGAGGATGTCTTCCGCCGACAAATTTGATCAGCTGTGTGCGTCTTAGGAGTGAGAGCGATGGGTTCATTGTGTATGTGCTGTGCTGTGTGTGTTGTGTGTTTCTAAGTGTTGTTTTAACTTGATGAATTTATTTTTAATTTTCAATTTCAATTCATTGCAATTTTATAGAAATTAAGGAAAGACGGAGAAATGGCCGGACTTTAAGTGTGGCGAGTGAGGCAGCAGCTTAAACGATTGAGGCACGAACCGGCAGGCGCTGGGCAGGCCTGGGTGGGTGGTCCCGGCTGCTGTAGTGGTGCTGGTGGTGTGCCCTGGTGGTGTAGCACGGTGCGGTGCTGGGGGTACGGGCCGTTTGCCGGACGGTTCTTTTTCCCCCATCCACCCAACACCACGGTGGGTGTGGCGCAGTAACTATTAGATTGTAAAACAGGCTTTAAAGGCAGAGATTATCGCAGCGCAGTTAAGCAGTGGCTACGCTAAACTCCAGGACTTGACACGATTGCAGTGCTTAAGGTCCACTGCACTTGACGATTGCAGTGGTGTTGGGTCTTCAAGTGCAATGGCAGGTGCCAATGGGTGCTGCAGGTGCTACAGGTGCCGATGGTGATACAGAATAGTATTAGGTGGGGATAAGACGTCGTGTGGGTCTGTGAACCTGGTTAAGATGTTGATTAAGAGAATATTCTATCCCAATTTAGTGGTAATGGCTATGATATCCCATCAGTGGACAATTAGACAATCCATTAACTGGGAAATTCTTCTGCTGTGTCAGTGCTATACCTTATTGCTGGTACTGCAATGGCTATACTGCAATGCTATACTGTAAATATACTGCTAAAGGTTATACTGCTACTGACTATACAGGCAATGGATAACAATAGTTACAGTGCAATGGTTACATTGCAATAGTTGTGTCATTATAGCCATTGGTTGGGGCCATAGTTACATAATGGTTGCAGGCAATATAGCGTGGTTAACGTTAGGGTGTTGTACTACAGGTGCAATGGTACGCCAATGGTGATGGTTTAACGTTGTCCTACAGGTGCAATGGTACGCCAATGGTGATGGTTTAACGGGTGTTGTACTACAGGTGCAGTGGTCCAATGATCCTGGTTTAACGTTGTGCTACAGGTGCAATGGCACATCCATGGTGATGGCAGATGATCAGTATCAATAATAAGCAATCTAGTAGTCAAACTGGTACTCGACGCTGCTGACAAAGCGGTCGAGCCCACCAACGCTCTTGAACTCGCAGCTCTTGATCTCCACCTGCACCTCGACCTGGGCCTTGCTGACAACCTCGAGCTTGGCCTTCTCGTTCTCCTCGCCCTTGGCTTCCTGGTAGTACATCTTTGCCCTGGTATTGAGTCTTCTGAACGGGTTAGCAGCATCGCCCGAGCTGCTCACAAGCTCTTTTTTCCTCTCAATCTCAGCCTTTCTGATGTTGTTGATGTTCATTTTTCTGTTACGCTCGTTCAGTTTGCTGAACTCGCCCTCCTCGACCGAGTTCTGCTTGTCCTTGGCGGTGGAGCCCAGTGCCCGGAGCTTCTTCTCGTAGTACTCGACGCCCTTGGCGTCGCCACGCTCCCTGCAAACCTGCAGCTTCTGCGACAGCTCTGTTTTCTTCAGCACGATATTGGCACCCAGGCCACTCACGTCGTTGAACATGCCGCGACGCTTGATGTACTCCTGGAAGTCGGCACCCACGAGCTTCTTGGCCAGGAACTGGTTGAGCTCGGCCAGCTTGTCCTCGTACTCGCGGAAGGAGAGCATGTCCTCTGCGCCCCCGCTGGAGTTGTAGTCGCTCAGCAGGTCCTGGTACTTGGCAAGCTCGTCCTGGCTCACCGGGCTGTCGCTGAACAGGTTCATGTTGAAGGGTCTCTTGCCCTTGCCCGGCTGGCTCGCAACCAGGTACTGGTTGGTCTTGACGCCGCCAATCCTGTACACTTTGCCGTGGATGATGTTGACAATCTTCACCAGCCGGTACTCCTTGGAGTTGACTGCGAGCCTGCCAAACGTGCCGATGACGGCCCTACTGAAGCCCGGGTAGAAGCAGAACTTCTCGCAGATGGAGTGGCCGGTCCTGATGCGGTTTATCTCGTCCAGGCCCACCGTCTGGCGCGTGGACGCGCTCGCCCACTCCACGTTGTCCGCGTAGTCGTCCTCGTCCGCGTAGCCCAGGTCGTAGTCGTCCTCGTCGTCCTCGTCGTAGCCCGGCTCGCTCTCGTCGCCGGAGCCCTCCTCGTCGCCGGCGTCCCGTCTGCTCTTCTTGGCCCGCTGCTTCTTCAGCTCGCTCAGCTTGCTGCTCTTCACCGCCTTCTTCGACACCTCCTTCACCTTGGACGTGCGGCTCGACGTGCGCTTCTGCTGCTGCGCCAGCTGACGTGCTCTCTGTGCCAGCAGCCGTCTCTCCTGGAACCGCTGCAGCTCCTGCGATCTCTCAAACAGCAGCGACTCCCGCTCCATCTCCGGCAGCGCCAGCAGCGCCTCCCGGTCCCCGGCGTCCTTGTACTTGCCCTCTAGCGGGTACGGGTTGGCCTCCTCGTCCTGCCCGCCGTCCTCCTCGCCGTCCTGGCCCTGGAACCCTTCCTCCATGTCGTAGTCGTCGTCACTCGCCACGCTCCCGCCCATCTCGTAGTCGTCAGAGTCCTCAGACACATCGCCGCCCGCAAGCGCCAGCAAATCCTCATCCAAATCACTCATTTCGCCTCTTTCTGGTTGTTGTTTATCTGCTGGTTTTTTTTTGTTTTTTTATTTTTGATTTTTGCTTTACTTAGTGACAATGGGTGCCTCAGTAAGGCCTAACGAGGCCTGGTAGGGTGCTAGCGTGGTGGATTGTTGATTATTCGACTACTAGATTATTCGACTACTAGATTATTCGACTACTAGATCATTTGACTATTCGACTACTAGATTATTTGATTATTCGACTACTAGATTATTTGACTATTCGACTACTAGATTATTTGATTATTCGACTACTAGATTATTTGATTACTCGACTACTAGATTATTTGATTGGGTGTGATAGGCTTAGAAAGATGTGGTTTTTGTTATTTGTCGAACAGTGGGAGTATGTAGTACTATTTAAGTAGTAGTTATCATTAGATTGGCAGTATGTTAGCATGTTTGTCAGGTAGTTGGGGTTCTATGTTAGGGAGTGCCAGGGCAGGCCTCATTGTCTCATTGTACAACCACATCTATACATACCGTAGCTGGGTTCACCCAGTTCAGTCAACTTGTTTCTAATAGCCTGCACAGAAGACTGTTTGTATTTGATTTTTGATGAGTAGGAGTAGAGTGAAGTAGTTAGTTTGATGACAGACTACAGGTTATCTGATTGTGAGATTTTTCATGTTGGAGTATTTGATTATTCCATTGTTAGAGTATTTGATTATTAGGTTTTTTGGTTATTTGATTATTCAAGTATTCCACTGTTAGATTGTTAGGGTATTTGATTATTCGACTCCTGGATTATTTGATTGTTAGGGTATTTGATTATTAGGTTTTTATTCGACTGTTAGATTGTTAGAGTATTTAATGAGATAGTTAGAATACTTGATTCTCTGATTATTCGATTATTTGATCGTTAGAGTGATGGTTATTTGATTATTTGATTGTAAGAGTATTCGATTATTCAATTATTCGATTGTTAGATTATCTGATTATTCGATTATTCGATTATTCCACTATTAGATTATTCGATTATTTGACTATCAGATTATTAGATCAATCGGTTCTTAGATTATCTGATTATTAGATCAATCGGTTGTTAGATTATCAGATTATTGGATCAATCGGTTGTTAGATTATCAGATTATTAGATTACTAGATTATTTGACTACTCGATTATCCATCATTGCACCTTAGATCAACAGATTACTGAATTATTTGATGGTTTGGATAGCTGTTTTTGTCTATTTCTTTATTAAAAGGTTCGTGAGAGAGTATATGAAGAGCATGTGGGTGGAGAATTGAGTCGTGGACGGTATTAAAGTATACAATAAGAATTATACGAATCATTAGAATCACAAGAATCATAAGAATCATAACAATCATAACAATCATAACAATCATAAGAATCATAAGAATCATAAGAATCATAAGAATCATAAGAATCATAAGAATCATAAGAATCATAAGAATCATAAGAATCATAAGAATCATAAGAATCATAAGAATCATAAGAATCATAAGAATCATAACAATCATAACAATCATAACAATCATAACAATCATAACAATCATAAGAATCATAAGAATCATAAGAATCATAAGAATCATAAGAATCATCAGAATCATCAGAATCATAACAATCATAACAATCATAACAATCATAAGAATCATAAGAATCATCAGAATCATAAGAATCATAAGAATCATAAGAATCATAAGAATCATAAGAATCATAAGAATCATAACAATCATAACAATCATAACAATCATAACAATCATAATGTAAAAATGACAAGCAGAGTAATTTTTACAAGGGCTGAAATCCAAATACCCGCTATTCATTAATCAAACACTAACTATACCAAGGCAATCTCACATCACCATATTGTTATCTTCAAAAATACTGAACTGGAAGTTCAAACTAATCCCAGACAATTGATCTTGCCTATAATGAAATCATTCAAAAAGCGGTTTATTTATCTTGATACATTACTGGCTCAGTCACAACTTTACAACCGTACGTGTTTATTGTACGTCTTGACAATTACTACTAATAAAGCGCTCTTAGCAAAATATCAGAACTAAAATTTTTCACCACCGGTTGCGGCCATACCTGGCAGAAAACAGTACTTCCCGTCCGCTTAGTACAACTTAAGCTCCCAAGGGTCCAAGTGAGTACTACAGTGGGAGACCATGTGGGAAATTTGGATGCTGCAATCTTTTTTGCATTTATTTCACTTTTTTTTTTATTAGGGTTGGAGGCACCAAACTGGATAATTTTTATATGCCAATAGTTTGTGCGTTTATTAAGCTAGTAAGGGGTTGTAGTTTATTTGGTAAGTCGTCTTCTTGTTTTCATTCCTGTAGTTTCTTGGATGTGTCAAATGGTTGACTGAACACTCTGTATGATTGAAAAGTAAGATACTGCTGAAAAGAGCACAGGCAGCCTGGATATTAAGCCCAACTGTAATTTACATTGTAGTTACATCAATGTGGTTTATAAAACAGTTAGAGGTTAGTAGGTCTGGTAGTACTAAGATGCACTGGTGCTCTACAAACACACAAACAGTGATAGTAAATAATCATTGCTCCAGTAGTACTGATCTTCTGAGTTACTACTAATACTCCAACTTTTGTATTCATTGGCATATCCTTGAACTGCACAATTACTTTCCAAACAGAAGTAATAGACTCTGGCTTGAAGAAACTATTACTGATGATATGTGCACTAAACTCAGTATCTTTGGTATATTGAAGAGTTTAATCGCGTAAGTGAGCGTAATACAATTATAAAGTAGTAATGTTACCTAGCTCACTAACTGCTCGGAGACATAGAGGTAAATTGGGTTCAGAGATTAGAGCAAGAGGTGTAGTGTATGCAATAAGATAATACCAGTGAATGGATTAACAAAATGTAACTAGATAATGAGCTACCGTTAGTGAGGTTGTCATTGGATGAATGGGGCTGAAAATATACCGCAGTGAGGTGTCGCAGTGAGGTATCGATGGTAATGGATGGTCCTAATATGTAGAGATGCAGCTAGTAGTTGAATGATCAGGCACTACCGTTAGCAAGGTCATTAGTAAATAAATAGGGATTAACCGGCAGTAGTATAGTACTAGTAGTAAGCTCTAGTGGGTAGGAAGGTTTCTTAATTGTTCTAGGTGTAGAGATAATGGAATTGAAAGTTACCAGCAGTTGCTAACTATGTTGACTAATAGTCTTAATGCTTTAGTGTCTAGTAGGTGAAAGACGACCAACGATAGGCGTGTAGGTGAGGTCTTTGTTGTGGTAATTTTCCCACAGTAAGGTTTCCACTAGTGGACAGTGTACAACACCACCAGTAAGGTCTAGGAGGTTATAATAAGCAAGAATACTCAAAGTGAGGTCTTCTGTTTATAGTATAAGCTGTCTTGATTATATGTTACATAAAACACATAAAGCTAAGCATCACCAACAGTGGTTGAGCAGGGAACGGTCCTAATCTGTAGTATTGTGTCATGTGGTGACTTCCAGAAAGTTCGTAAATAATAAGTAATACCAACAGTTTGAGGTCCTGATGATAACAGATATGTGTTCTGATTATGTGTTTTAGTAGGTGAACAAAGCTGAGAATAAACGTACAGTGAGGATACCGCAGTAAGGTATGTTGGTTTGGTAAATAATTAGTAAAGAATACTAAGAGCTGATGCCCTCTGGTGTTCAGTCTCAGTGAGGTAATGTGTAGTACAGTAATATTACCGGTGATTTGTAGTGGTAAAAGAGCGAGGTCTCTTAGGGTTTATGTCCTATAAAGGGTGAATAATGCTGGGGATGAGCTTACAGCAAGGTGCTGACTAGTGAAAAGTCATGTGTATTACAGTTGGTGGGATCTAGCAGGTTATGAAGTAATAAGAATACCAACAGTGTGAGGTGGTGTGTAGTAAGGTGATGCCTCTTGATGTTTATAGCTATAGGCGGTATAAGTGAAGGATAACAGCTAGGTGATACCTAGTGAACGGTCTTAATATGCATTATAGTACCGTAGAGACATTCACCGCAAAAGGATTATAGGTATAGGATTGAGTAGTGGACGGTAAAGTCTAGAAGATGACTAAATAATAAACAAACGTGAGGTCTTCTGTTTATAGGTATAAGTTGTAGGGATTACGAGTCTGAGCATCACCAACAATGGTTCAATAGTGAACGGTCCTACTGTGTGGTATAGTATCACGGTGATAGTCTTTAGGAAGTTACAGCAGTAAAGGCTTATAATGTTTATAGGTATGGGTCTTGATGAAGATATAGTTGAGAGTAAGCGTGTAATACCAGTAAGGTCTGTTGGTAAATAACAAGGAATACTAATGAGTGAGGTCAAGTTTTGGTCTCGTGAGGTTATGTGTGTAAGTTGTAGTAGAAGGGATAGTAATGTGTTGTTGTAGTAGTGAGGTTATATGTGGTAAAGTCATGCAAGTTGTAGTGGTGAGGTTATGTGGTAAAGTAATGTGTTGTTGTAGTGAGGTTATGTGGTAAAGTCATGCAAGTTGTAGTAGTGAGGTTATATGTGGTAAAGTAATGTGTTGTTGTAGTAGTAGAGTGTGGTAAGGGTATAGTAATGTTGTACTAGAAGAGTTTGTTGCATAGTAATGTAACTTGTAATAGAAGAGTGAGGTTATATGTATGTAGTAGTAGGGTGAGGTTATATGTGTTATAGTAATGTGGTAGTAGAAGAGTGTGTGTCGTATAGCAATGTGGTAGTAGAAAAGTCAGGATATGTGGTATAGTAATGCAGTAGAGAGTCCCAGCGATAGGTAAACATCACAGGCACTAGCAGAGGAAGAGTACCAACAGGCCTAACATGGTGATCCTACAGTCGTCTTGCTGCATTCTGAGTGTTGGGGTGTCTTCTCATTTTTTAAAAATTATTTTATTTACATAGAGCAAGCAGTTAGCAGCCCACCAGCGCACGAGCCACCAGCCCACCACAATGAGACCCACAGCGAAGCGCTCGCCATCGATTCTTGTGACGGACGCGCGGTCGAACCACCGGTCGGCGCCGTTTGCCGGGCACAAGTCCAAGTTCTCAGACATCTCAGTGTCCAAGCTGCTGAACGACATCAGCGAGGTGCCGTCAGCACGCCGCGAGGAGCGGCGGTCGCAGTCTTCGGGCGCGCAGCTGGCGCAGCTGGCGCAGGGGCTCAAGAGCAGGCGGTCGCTGCCGTCCAGAACGTCCAAGACGTCGCAGAAGCTCGTGCTGATCCCGGACGGGGAGCTGGCGCAGTCCAGGCGGGGCCGGGCAGCGCGCCCGTCCAAGCAGCGGCGCGCCCGGCTGTCCAGGCTGACGGCGTACCTGGTCTCGGACGGGTTCAGCCTGCACAAGGCGCTGGAGTTTCTCGCGGCGACCCACAACATCGCGCCCCGGCTGTACGACGAGGTGCTCTACTGCCCCTACTGCCTGCCCCTGCTGCCCGGGCGCGACGGCTACCGCGTCAAGTCCAACGTGTCGGCGCGCAACGCGCACGGCGTGGCAGACATGGAGCGGCTCATCGACACCTCTGAGCGCCGGGACCACCACTTCGAGTACTACTCGGGCGTGGAGTCGCCTGCGGCGGGCGCCTCGGACAGCGAGGAGAGCGACGCAGAGCCCCAGGAGGACGACGACTTCGACCCCAGCGAGCCCCAGCTGTTCCGGCAGCGGCCCGGCCCCGGCCCGGGCGCCGGCCGCGACCTCGAGGACCACACAGAGCTGGGGGACCTGGGGGACCCGGGCGACGCCATGGTGACGCACCACTCGGAGATGTTCATCTTCAACTACGGCGTGGTGGTGTTCTGGAACTTCACCGAGGTGCAGGAGAAGAACATCCTCGCGGACATTGCGTTTTCGAACGACACCCAGCTGGTGGTGCGGCCCATCGACGAGACCGCCATCGAGATCGAGCAGTTCCACTTCGAGTACGACATGCACGTCGAGAAGCCCCGCATCTTCAACGACATCATCACCCTGCGCAGCGGCGACCACCTCATCAAGCTCACCATCTCGCACGCCATTGCGCAGTCCACCAAGCTCAGCCGGTTCGAGTCCCGCATCTCCCCCATCCTGTACTCGGTGTCCAAGCTGCCCAAGCGGCTGGCCCTCACGGGGAAGCTCGGACTCAAGCGTGAGCAGCTGCTGCGCAAATCCGGCAAGCTGTTCAAGCTGCGGGTCGACGTGAACCTGTCTTCGAACATATTGGACACCCCGGAGTTCTTCTGGTCCTTTGAGCCCAGCCTGCACCCGCTCTACTCTGCTACGCGCGAGTACCTGGAGATTGACCAGCGTGTCGAAGTGCTTAACGACCGGTGCAAGGTGTTTCTCGAGTTTATCGACGTGGTGGCTAATTCTATTGCTGAGAAGAACATGACTAGGATTACCTATATGATTATCACTGTGTTTGTGATGAGTGTGATTGTGAGCTGTCTGGAGATTTTTGTGCGGTATATGATTATAAATAATACTGGGCCGTGAGGCCGTAAGGCCCCTGGTAAGGCCGTGAGGCCCCCTGGTAAGGCCGTGAGGCCGTCCAGGCATTGTATTTTACTTCTGGGTTTACCTGGTAGCGTGCAAGACCGTCCAGGCATTGTATTTTACTTCTGGGTTTACCTGGTAGCGTGCAAGACCGTCCAGGCATTTTACTTTTGGGTTTACCTGGTAGCGTGCAAGACCGTCCAGGCATTGTATTTCACTTTTGGGTTTACCTGGTAGCGTGCAAGACCGTCCAGGCATTGAATTTCACTTTTGGGTTTACCTGGTAGCGTGCAAGACCGTCCAGGCATTATATTTTACTGTCTCAGGCTACTAGGCTGTGTATATATTACTGCTGGACCTGTTAGCTTGCAAGGCCGGCAAGGCTGCATTAACTATTGGCCTGGTGGCTTGCTACCTGATAAGCCCTGAAATGTCTTTATCATCACTCCAAGAATGCTGGTATAGCACTTCAATTTTAACAGGCATTGAAGAATGTCCTACTCCATATAATCAAAAACATTCCTTCTCTTGGGGTTAAATACTTGGTTACCTGGCATGAATCATTATTAATTCCTGATAATGAAATACTAAAGTCATGGATTCAGCAGCTGATACTGCAAATTTAGTGTGAGTATCTACTGGATATACAGCTGAAGCATCCATAATCTTAATTGAACGCCTTTTAATAGGATAACATATGATTTAAATTCAATATTTTCACCTTTATCATTAATGAAATTAGCTATTTTCAGCATCATTGTAAACTAATAGCTCTAATAGTCATAACACATAACCTCATTACATAAATATAATAAGATAAGTGAAGGTTTTACTACGGCAGGTAAGATAGTTCTCAATATTTTTGTCTCAAATAACCTTGTAAGAATAGAATTAAGGTAAACACCTGATGATGATAAAGGCATGAACTGACATGCGATAAAATCATTGGGTTTATAGCTCACTCCTGATACCAATTTAGGTTTTAAGTCAAATAGTGACTGGCCTGGCTTTATTATTTACTGTCCTCGCTGTATTATTTACTGGCCTGAATTTAAAGCAAATTTGTTATTGCCTGGCTGTATAGCCAATTAATTACTTACCAGGCTGGAAACCCAAGTAGCTACTGACCAGCCTGAATATCTAAATAGTTACTACTGGGCTTGGCTGTCTACTAAAAAACTAACTATAACTGGATACTAGGTGAATGCCAGCACTGTTGGGCCCGAGTTAACTATGCCCTGGGTACTACGTTCACTACTTGGATATTTGAATACGTTATTGAGTATACCTGCTAGGTAGTCTAGGCTTTATACATAGGTAGGGCCCGGCTAAATAAACTGCTGGGCTTGGATAGTAATTAATCACTGGACATTCTCTCAGTCACTTCCCCATCCTAAGTCAGTTATAGCTATAATACAATATAATTGAAGATGTATTGATCTTGTTTGTTGGTGTAAAACCTGGAGTAGGGTGTAGCTTTTGAAGTATCCCAACTATAAGAAAGATGAAATGTCCAGTCTTTGACGCATTAAGTGGAATACCAGTCGGGCTTCCGGTAGGGTTGTAGGTAGCCAATGAGACTTGTGCCACTCCATGCTTGTAAGTACATAACAAAGCGAGCCAGTGCCAGCATATTCTTTTAATTCCAAAGGCATCAAGTGTGCCACCAGTTAAAACAGTACCAAACCACCACGTAACCCATCTGATTTAGTGCCTGACAGGCTAAAACGCCATATTAGTTAAGTAAGGTGATCACTTGTAAAGCTCAGATACAGACCACAAGTTAAACTACTTGATCCAACTCAACTGGGTGGTACATATTGACTCAATAGTATCAGTAAGGAGCTACACAGGAGTGCTGAGGCAGCTAGAACTCATTGCTGGGAAGTGCGTGTTGGCCTGAGAAAGCAATGATTCTACTAGCAATAATCCTGAAGATATGTTGGGCTGGCTTATACTCATCAAGTGCAGATCAACTTGGTATGAGATTGAAGCACCAGATTGGTCACCAGAACAGCCCCATAAACTTAAAGAGGCTGTTGTCAGTGTATCAATAATCAGCATAAACAAGAAAGAGCCATTGCCAGTAGCTAAGGCAAAATTCCATGGCTGGAGCGCGACACAGTCAAGCATATCTTGGGCTGCTTATGAGGCTGGAGGCATTGCCAGGTCACTACTGGGTGCCATGACACTTGCTGCTTATGACACTTACCAGTGCGCTTATTATTACCTACTGGGTGTCCAGAGGTCTCATTAGGTGGAACACACCTGGCTGCATTTATCGATGCTTAGATCCATTTATAGTCTGTATACTGTGGACAGCCAGATGCACAGCCGGGCTTCATGGCAAACTACAAGTACTGATAGACATATTTATCACGATACACACACCTGTGCTCATTTCTTGCTACCGTACTTGTTGACGGTCTTACCATCTGGAATGGTGAAGAAGATGTATGGCGCAGTGTCGGTTGGTTTGGAGTCGAGTCTGAAGTAGCCCTTTCTCTCAAACTGGATGATGTCGCCCACGTTCATCTTCTTGACGTTCAAGTCGCCGTAACCAGTGGTGTGGAACTCGGTCTTTGGTGTCAAAAAGTCCTCAAAGTTGTCGCCCTCGTCCAGCTTGTCCTTGGTGATGAGGTGGTCAAAGTCCACCATCTCGATGTCCACCTTGTCGGCAGTGTCCGCTAACCAGGTGAGCTTGTACTTGGTCTTTCTAAAGTCTCCGTCCAGGTTCAGTTTGACCTGGATGGAGTCCACTTTGTCGCCGGTCTTTGCAATCTTGGTGACAATGGCGTTACCCCAGTCCATCAAGGTGAACTCCTCGCCGTCCTGGAGCAGGTCTGCGTCCGCACGGTCGATGATGATCTTGTTGGCGTAGACAACGTCTTTGAGCCCAACGTCCGGGTTCTTCTTGTGCTTAGGCTTCTGCTCCACCACAGGCTGTGCCGGGCCGTCCACAATGTCCACTGGGACCGGGTCCACCACGGCAGTGTGGCGTGGCGCAACCGGGTCGATGATCTTCTTGTTGGCAGCCCAGATGATGGACCAGTCCAGGTTGATGATGTTCTTGGAAGGACCCTGCGAGATGACAAAGTTCTTGAGCCCCTCCACGGTCATACCTCTACGTCTGACACCACGCACCGTTGGGAATCTTGGGTCGTCCCAGTTGTCAACGTACTTCTTGTCGACAAACCACTGCAGCTTACGCTTGGACAGCAGCGTACGGATGAAGTTGACACGCGCAAAGTCCCAGATGTGCACTTTTCTCAGGTGCAGGTTCTCCA
This sequence comes from Starmera stellimalicola, assembly GCA_030580055.1. Lineage (NCBI taxonomy): Eukaryota > Fungi > Ascomycota > Saccharomycetes > Phaffomycetales > Phaffomycetaceae > Starmera > Starmera stellimalicola. Next base: position 1,011,998 of record JAKTSD010000001.1, on the reverse strand, counting down.
AAAACCAGTCGTACTGCGCGTTACGGTCCCTGTACTCGATGGTTCTCAGCGCGTGGGTCACACCTTCCAGCGAGTCCACGATAGGCACGCAAAAGTCGTACGTAGGGTACATTTTCCACTGGGTGCCGGTTCTGTGGTGCGGAGTCAGGTTGCATCTGTAGATGACAGGGTCTCTCAGGGTCTTGTTAGGAGCGTCGAACGAGATTTTCGCACGGATACAGTTCTTGAGGCCCTCCTCGGTGCCCGCCTTCATCTCGTCGAACATGCGCAGGTTCTCCTCGACAGAACGGTCCCTTCTGGCAGACGCAATCCCGTCCATTCTCTCCTGTCTCATCTTCTCCAGCGGAGTGTCGTCCGCATACGCCTTGCCCTCTTTGATCAGCTGCACACACAGCTCGTACATCTTGTCAAAGTAGTCTGACGAGAACGTGGTGACGTCGCCCTTGATGCCCAGCAGGTTCAGGTCCTCGATGATCGAGTCCTGGAACTCCAGCTTCTCCTTGGAAGGGTTGGTGTCGTCGAACCGGATAATCAGCTTACCGTGGTACTGGTCCGCAAAGTACTTGTTAAGGATCGCAGCCTTGGCGTGCCCGATGTGCAGGTACCCAGAAGGCTCTGGAGGGAAACGGGTCACCACCTGGCCGTCCACAGCGTCCTTCAGGTCAATTTCAAAATTGGCCTTGTGCACCTGTTTCTTGGACCCAGCCGCATCTGCAGACCCGCTCTTGCCCCTAGCTGCGGTAGCAGCCTTCTTGGATTCGGCAATGGACCGGTTGATCAGGTCCACGATGCCCCCAAACCTCTTGTCTGCCTCTAACAGCGTGTACCAACGGGTCACGTTAGTGAACACCTGGTTCTTGATCACCGAGGCAATCACACCATTGGCTCTGAGCGCACCCCAGACGGCTGCGTCTGCCAGTGTCACCTCGTAGCCCACCACAAACGAGCGGAAGTTGAGGTGTGCGTCCAGCTTCTCCAGCGAAACTGACAACTTTTTGAAATCCTTCACCACCAGCTCGGTGTTGGCAAACTTGATCCACTCTTCGCTGCCCTGTGCGTGCAGCTCCTCGTACTGGCTGCCTAGCTGGGCCAGCACGTCGTCTAGCTCGGTGGTGTCCTTACCGCCGGTGCTTAGCTTCACCACTTTTTTGTCCTCAAGGGTCTTGCCGTCCACAATGTCCACCAGGATGTTGGACTTGGTGTCTGAAGTGTTGACAATGCCTGCTGCAATTAGCGCACTGTATGGGGCTGGTTGTGCCTTGGCGGCAACTGAAAGAACAACGCTCATGATGTTTGTTGGTTGTTTGTTGGGTGAAAATTTTTAAACAAAACTGAAATTTCAGTTTACAGAAAATTCCAGGCAGAGCTCGGCGGGAGCCCAGGCGGGAGTCCGGGTGGGAGCCAGGAGGGAAAATAATTTAGGCAGGTTTCTAGGCAGAAACTGGGCGGGAAAAAAAATTCTAGGCAGAGGTGGGCGGGAGTCCAGGCGGGCACAAGCAAAACGGGCGGGAGATCTAGGCAGAGAAAAATTCCAGGCAGAGCTGCTTCTGCCTCATGACCGTTATAGACTATAATACGGAGGTGTAGTGTTAGATAACCGACTTAGCCTAGTCTCCAGTGCTTGCAAGGTGCTGTGAGATGGCATCATGAACTTTAGCTGTGCAGTCATTTAACTATTACGATTGAAGTTTATGATGTTAGGTATTAGGGGAGTAGAGGTGTGTAGTTAAGGTGCTGGGGTACTAGTTAGGGTGCTAGGGAACTTTTTTAGGGTGGTTACGGACGAGTAGATGTGTTCTGGTTTTTTAGGCACTATGTTAGGGTGGTTAGGGACTAGTAGAGGTGTGTGGAGTTTTAGTTGAGTGTTGATAATGTGCAGTTCTCTTCTAGTTAGGATACTACGATAGAGTGGTTAAAGACAAGTAGAGGTGTGTGGTTTAAAGTTTTCTGTTAGGTGGGTGTTATGTTAGGTGACAAATACAGGTATTTGGGCTTCCTTTTTAGGGTGGGTATCAGTAGAGGTGTGTAGGTCTGGGTTCATAGTTATGTTTGGAGTAAAGAGAAAGAGTGTCAGTTATCAGTAGAGGTGTAGATCTACTGTTATAGCTAGGCCGCAAAGATCAGATAGAGCTGTGCGATTCTAGTTTAGATGTTGGAGTTAAGTAGAGGTCAGTTGTGGGTTGTGTTTGTATTCATGGATACCACTGTCTTTACATGATATCTGTACCCTTCAATGTTAAATATTCAAATATCTATTACTTGCCAACCTCTTTACTGTAAGTTCTCAATCTGATGCTTCTCCACTATCAACAAGACTGCTATGTTGATTGTTGGACAGTATAGCTATGCAAGAGTAGACAGACGATAATCAGCCTAACTGCTTGTGATCTGTAGGGCTCTTTTTGCATACACCTCACTTTATCAGGTTTTAGCAGTTGCAACGATACAGTCTATCATCTTTAAACGTCCAGTAGTCAAGTATAGCTGTAGTTTATATTATCTACACCGCACAAATTGTGGTTTTTATGCTTATGTACTTCTGAAATACGCTGAATGGCAGGAGCTTGAGTAGTAAGTAAGCTTTACAACAGCAAAAACATGTACTCAACTGTATAGTACTTAGTGATTTGTTGTATGCACCAGATATCAAAATTCATAGCATAGTAATGGTGCTACACCCAAATGTGGCTGTACATGATGTACGTTGACCAGTAACTGGTGGTCTTCTTATCATGGATGTTTCACTTAGTTTATTGAAATAGTGGACTAAGTTTTACCAACTTTTGAGGTAAGACCTGGTGTAATTGAAGCCACTCATAGATCCAGTGTTATGAAAGTTGGTTAACATACCAAAAGTATTTATAGCGTTTTCACCTGTTCACAGGCAGCAGTTTTCTACGTCTTAAATAAGCGTTGATATCATCAACAGATTGATTGTGGGTTGATAAAATCTCTCTCTATACCTACTCAGAATAGCTGTGGTTATACTGCTTTATCGCGGTCACCTTTCTACTTATTCTTCCACTTATTTGGTTCAGTTATTTGACCAAAGTTGCTTATGTTTATGACTGTCTGTGGTAATCTGTCATACAAAATACCTAGTTAGATGGATACTGCATTTCTTCGTGTGCCTTTTGCTGCTCAGACGCTTTTTGTTTTCTGGAGTTTGGTCCCTGAGCACCTATATAGTAGTCACTTCTGGTGGTTTTTGGTGCTATTTACAATACCAGTTTATATTCCATCTATGAATCTACAAGTTATCCACTGGCCACAGTTTACTGTGGATAATTAAGTGCATCGTTCTCACAGAGCCTGCTTTGGTGGTTATGAGTAATGCAAGGTTGCAACTTATTGCTGTAAGCCTCAACAACCAAGTACATCCATGTCTACAGTGGCGTACTCTGCAGTTACGTCTATTCACAAGTGCTTGAGGTGGCTGTCGACAGGCATTCGCTGCCTGACAATCTCCAGGCAGGGAGAAGCATCCTGATGGGAAATCCCAGGCAGAATCCCAGGCAGAATCCCAGGCAGAAAATTCAGGCAGCAAGATGAAAAAAATTCCAGCCAGGAAGTGAAAAAATTCCAGGCAGAAAGCTAAAACATACTAAACCACAGAGACGAGCAAAAGCCATGGCAAAGTACCTATCGATCCAGAGCAGGTCGGAGGCGACTGCACTCAAGAACCCGAAGGAGCTGTGCTGCTACTCGCGTGACATCGATGGGCAGTACTGGAACGACGAGCGCAGCCTCAGCTACTACTACCTGCCAGACAGTGAGGTGGACGCCAATATGGACCTGAATGCGGGCTTCAAGCACTTCCGCAAGTTCGACCCGAAGCGCAGCCGCGAGTTCGACGGGTTTCTGGGCGCGCTGGAGGACTACGAGAGGCAGCACGGCAAGGTCAAGGCGCACCTGGTCACGTGGCGAGGCGTCCTGACCAAGCTGCTGACGCTGCAGTACAACCTGCACGAGCCGCTGGAGCTGTACGGCGTGTGGTTCGACGGCAGCGTGTTTCTGCAGCTGGGCGGGCCGGTCCAGGACGAGCAGGAGCTGGACGAGACCCACAAGAGGCTGATGTACTCGGGCTACAAGTTCGAGGCACTCGCCACACTGCCCCAGCCACTGAGCCAGGTGAGCAGGCTGGCGATCGAGAAGAACAGCAAGAAAACGGTGAACGACATCGAGCAGTACTGCTCGGTGGTGAAGACGGGCGTGGGCAAGAAGCGTGTAGTGCTTGCGGGCGAGGTGGACTGCTGCTGGGACTACAAGCCGGAGACGGGCAGCAAAGCAGACAACCCGCTCAGACACTATGTGGAGCTCAAGACCAGCAAGGTGATCAGCGAGCCCAAGCAGGCCATCAACTTCGAGAAGAAGCTGTTCAGGACGTGGGCCCAGACGTTCCTTATTGGGATCAACAAGATCGTGTACGCGTTTCGCGACGACAACCTGATTGTCAAGAGCGTGGAGGAGTACAGAACAGACGAGATCCCGGTGCTGCTCAAGAACAACAACGAGTTCAACACCAACCCTCGCAAGATCAACTGTGTGGACTCGATCAAGTGGTACGGGGCCGTCATTGACTTCATAGTGGACAACTTCCCGCAGCAGGAGGACGCGATGATGCGCATAGTGTACAATCCGGCCGAGAAGAACTTTAAGATGGAGCCCGTGGACCAGGGCCCGGACATCCTCACTACAAAGTTCAGGGAGTGGCGCAAGGCCGGCGTGTAATGCGTCCACGTCTGACGTTTTATTCTGGGTTTAGCGGGTGTAATGGTCTAACGTTTTATTCTGGTGGCCGTAGTGGAAGCTTCCTGGCGTAGCTTCCTGGCGTAGCTTCCTGGCGTAGCTTCCTGGCGTAGCTTCCTGGCGTAGCTTCCTGGCGTAGCTCTGGCGTAGCTCTGGCGTAGCTCTGGCGTAGCTTCCTGTGTAGTTTTTTCTCGCCCAGCTCTAAAGTATCTCGCAAAGTAGCCCTCTTGTGCTCCCCTGCGGTGCCTCTCTGATCCACCTCGGGTATAGAGGTGGGTGCAACTCAGTGCAAACCGACTAACGCTTTATTCTGGGAGTCAGCTTCGGGGTGTAGTAGTGGGTGTAGTTCGGGTTGTAACTGATCTGCCTGTTCGGGGTGGCTGCGGTAGAAGGTGCAGAGCCGTTTGGCTGGCTCGGGCCGGTTTTCTGGAACTGCGTGAACGAAGCATCGTACTGCGAGTAGTTTCTGTAGGTGCCAAATGCAGCATTTGTCAGGATCAGCGAGCCGACGGTAATCAGGAACAGGAACACCATCGACTTCCAGCTGATGGGCTTGATGAACCCGTTGAGGATCTCGGCAAAGGTCTCAGCGCCGATCTTGGCCTTGCTGACGATGGTTGGGTCTCTGTTCATGCACTTCTCCCAGTCCGAGCACACTGCCTCGAGCGCCACCACGCGCTTGCCAGGCTGGCAGTTGTTTCTCAGGTACTCTCTGGAGCACAGCGCAATCTCCTGCAGGATTTCGGTGGAGTAGGACTCCACCTTGAGGTCCACGTCCGACTTGATTGTGGAGATGAACGAGTACACAAAGTACAGCAGTATCGACACGATTATCACGTTGAAGATCAGCTGCAGGTATAGCGACAGGATGTACGGCAGCTGCGGGTCGAACAGCGAGTTGAACTTGTTGAGCTTGAAGATGGAGAGCTTCTTCTTGTTCTTCTTGATGTGTGTGGCTGAGGCAGGCGCATTTGTGGCGGGTGCAGAGGCTGATGCGGTCCGTTTCTTCTGTTTGAGGGAGTCCGACAGCGGGCTGGAGATCCTGATCCGTCTCTTGCTAGGCGAGCTGGCAATGAAGGACGGGATCTCCAGCTTGTGAGGGGAGAAGACGACTTTGGCGGCCTTGACTGGGTTGATTTCGTTGTTCGAGTCCACCACCGTCGACAGTTTGGGGATCTTCTTTATGAACTTTCTGCTGGTTTCCTTGTCAATCTTGGTGCTCTTCTTCAGTATGGAGTTGGGTATGCCGCTGGACTTGTCGGTGTCGTCGTCAGCCAGCTCGTCCTGTGCTGCTGATGGGGAGTCTTTCTGCCCGCCATCAAACTCCAGGGACGTTGTGGCCAGGGGCGACAGCTTGATAGGCGACTTGTAGAACTGCGATCTGTACATCGGGGTCTTGGGGTCGTTCTCGACCTGCTGGTACGTCAGTGGCGTAAGGTTACCAACTGAACTATCTGAGTTGTCCAAGTTGTCTGAATCATCAATATGTGAGCCCGAAACCTTCCTGGTTGGGGTCAAAATCCTGTTTTTCTCAAATAGCTCGTCGAGGTACTTCTGCTTGGAGCTGTTGATCGATCCTGTGCTCATTTTAAGGGGCCTTTGCACTGGTTAGTCTGCTGGAATAGCGAAATGTAAACAAAACAAACCACAACGGGAAAACAATTTTTAGCTGTGTTATGTAATGGTTATGTAAGCGCACGATAGAACCGGCGTGCTGGCGCTCTGCTGTGGTGGTGTAGGGCAGATAGGGGTGCTGGGGTGCTGGGGGAGGTGGGGCCAGCTGTGTGTGTGCAGTTTTGCCAAAAAAAAACTTGGAATCAAAAAAATGCGATTTCTGTGGATCGAACACAGGACCTCCAGATCTTCAGTCTGACGCTCTCCCGACTGAGCTAAAACCGCAGATTTGATGAAAAAAATTCTGGAGAACCGCCACTATGAAGCGAATGATAGTTAAGCGCATTTTACTAATCAATGCGATTGACTTTTTAGTGGTGCAAATACCAGCAGCAGTTTCGATTTCATCCCTGAATTTCACTAATTGAAAACACCACAAAACCACAAGACAATGACAGTTCTGGTTACAGGAGCCTCCGGGTTCATCGCGCTGCACATTGTGGACACCCTGCTGAAGAAGCACTACCAGGTGATTGGGACAGTCAGATCGCAGGAGAAGGCAGAGGCCATTTACAAGCAGTTCAAGCAGGAGTACCCCAGCCTGACCCCGGCCGACCTGAGCTTCGAGATTGTCGAGAACATCGCGTCGCCTAACGCGTTCGACAACGTGCTCAAGTCGCACCCTGAGATCACCGACGTGCTGCACACGGCCTCGCCATTCAGCTTCGGGCTCAACAAGCCGCTGAAGGAGGCGTACTTCGTCCCGGCCACCGAGGGAACCAAGAACATCCTGACCGCAATCAAGAAGCATGCGCCACAGGTGAAGCATGTGGTTATCACGTCGTCGTTTGCCGCGATTGTCAACCGGGACAAGGCCGGGGACGCGAGCTTCGTGCACACCGAGGACACGTGGAACCCCATTGAGTGGGAGGACGTGGGCGAGGACGAGGCCAAGGGCTACACGGCGTCCAAGAAGCTGGCGGAGAGACTCGCCAGGGACTTTGTCGCGAGTGAGAAGCCCTCGTTCAAGCTCACCACCGTCAACCCGCCGTACGTGCTGGGCCCGCAGAAGTTCGCGTCGGCCCTGGTGAAGCCTACGCTCAACACCTCGGCAGAGTGCGTCAACAGGATGCTGTCCACGGACCCAGGCCTGACCGACTTCGTGGCTGCACCCGTCGGGCTGTCCTGCGACGTGCGCGACGTCGCCCTGCTGCACGTGCTGCCGCTCGAGAACGAGCAGCTCGACGGCAAGCGCCTCTTCACGGTCAACGGCTCCTTCAACGGACAGTACCTGCTGAACCTGATCAACGAGCAGTTCCCACAGCTCGACGGCAAGATTGCCAAGGGTGCCCCAACCGGGGCCAGAGAGCTGGCTGAGAAGAACGGCTGCTTCTACGACACGTCCAAGACCCAGCAGCTCACCGGGCTGCAGTGGGTGCCCCTCGATAAGACCATCCGCGACTCAGTCCAGCAGATCTTGGACTTCAGGGCTGCCAGTGAGTGATCAACCTGTCCAGGCTTCAGGTCCAGTGGGTGATTTGGTAAGCTAAAAATTCCAGTAATAAAATGTGCTGTAGTGCAACTGTAGGATGGTGCCGGACCAGGTGGCCCAGGCGGTGCAGGGGCTGCTGCGCGGCGAGAAACTGAAAGGCCTGCCGGGCGTGAGGTCGAATGGGGTCGACGAGTGGACCGTGCTGAGCGGTGTGGTTGTGCTTAACGGCGATGAGCTCACTCCAATAGTGCTGACGACGGGTGTTAAGTGCCTTGCCGACGAGCAGATGCCCCCCGGGGCCCACGGGCGCCTGCTGCACGACTGCCATGCGGAGGTGCTGGCTCTCAGGGCGCTCAACTACTTCCTGATGCGGCAGTGCCTCGACCAGAGCGACGAGTACTTAACTATGGAGGGCGGCCGGTTCCGGCTCAAACCAGGGCTTCAGCTGGCCCTGTACATCTCCGAGCCCCCGTGCGGCGACGGGAGCGTGGACCTGCTCCAGCTGGATGAGGGCGACCAGCACAGGCAGGCCTGGGACCGCACCACCGAGCTGTTTCCTAACATTGTTCGCGGCCATGAGAGCGTTTTCGTCACGGGCAAGGTCAGGACCAAGCCTGGCAGAAAGGACTCGCCTGTGACGCTGTCGAAATCGTGCTCTGACAAGCTGTGCCTGACGCAGTTCAAGTCGGTTCTGAACGGGCTCACCAGCCAGTTCATCGAAGATGTCTTCCTGGACTACCTGGTGGTGCCAAACAGCTGCCTGGCGTCCATGGAGCGGTGTTTCAGCACCAGGCTGAATGCGCAGGCTCAGCCCGGCTCCCAGCCTGGCTCCCAGCCCCGGCCACAGCGTAGTTTTCAGGTCCTGGGAACCGACGTGACGATTGAAAAGTTTACCAAACCTCTGAGCACCAGCAAAGCTGAGCCATCGCCAAAGTCTGCCATCTACATACCCCGGTACAATGTTAACGAGTCGGTGGTTAACTCTGTCAGAGAGGGCTTCCACTCCAAGAACAAGCACAAGCTGAGAAAGAACTGCGAGAGCGTTCTGTCGCGGTACTCGCTGTTCAGCCTTGCTAGGCCGCTGCTGAGCAGCACTGACGGCAAGAGCTACTGCCAGGTCAAACTGCAGTCTGTGCGGTACCAGGAGAACAAGTCCCGGGGCCAGCGAGCGCTGGGCGGCTGGTGCCATACTGCACCAGACGATTTTGTGTGTGTGTGGTAGACGGTGTTATAGCTGTACACCTTTCTATACACGCGAGGCTGTACAAAACGATACTGTGGTGTAGTTGGCTGTCAGTTCACTGCTTGTTACTTTACTGAGTTACTGTGTGTTCTGTTTGCTGTGATTGGTGCTGTATTCCTGCTGCGTTACTTCACTGGGCTGTTATACCGGCTGCTGGACCTGCTTCACTACTTGACTTAGACGGTGCTATTTATTGCTGTAGTTTGGCTGCTTGTTCATTGTTGGGAATGCTATGTGCCGTCTTTCATACTCATACGGTTTGCTGCTATTGGCATCAACTGCTGTCGACCTTTAATGGCTTAAGCTGTTCACTGCTGGGTGCGCGTGCTATGTCTGCACTTAAAGCGCTGCTGTTTTGACTGCGCCTGCCTTACTTGTCTAACTGCGCATACAGCTGTAAGCTGTAGAGCTGTACTCACTGTATTAAAGAGGTACTACTGCTGTATCAGTGTTGTAAGTGCTGTATTATAGCTGTATTAAGCTGTCCTGCTGTAACTGCTGTAACTGCTGTATTAAGCTGTAACTGCTATGACGGCTGATTAATGCTATTACTGCTGCTAACTACTGTATTACTGCTGTATTACTGCTGTATTACTGCTGTATTACTGCTGTAATACTGCTAACTGGTGTATTTCTGCTGTATTTCTGCTCTATTTCTGCTGTATTTCTGCTCTATTTCTGCTGTATTTCTGCTCTATTTCTGCTGTATTTCTGCTCTATTTCTGCTGTATAATTGCTAACTGCTGTATTAGAGGTGTAGTATATAACTTCCAATGGTTGTACTATGTTGTATTGCTGCTGAATTAAGGCTACACTGTCGTATTAGAGCTATACCTAGTGCGTACTTGTATACTTACTTACTTCGGTATTATAGCTGTACTCACTACTTACTGTAACTGCCATATTGAAGCTGTATGACTGCTGTATTACCGTATTATTGTTCTTGCAGTATCACCGTATTATTGCTCTCGCAGTATTACTGCTATTACTGCTATTACTGCTCTCGCAGTATTACTGCTACTACTGCTATTACTGCTATTACTGCTATTACTGCTATTACTGCTATTACTGCTATTACTATTACTGCGATTACTGCTATTACTGCTACTACTGCTAGTTCTGCTATTACTGCTATTACTATTACTGCTATTACTGCTATTACTGCTATTACTATTACTGCTATTACTATTACTGCTATTACTGCTATTACTGCTATTACTATTACTGCTATTACTATTACTGCTATTACTGCTATTACTGCTATTACGGCTACTTCTGCTACTACTGCTACTTCTGCTACTACTGCTACTTCTGCTACTTCTGCTACTTCTGCTACTTCTGCTACTACTGCTACTTCTGCTACTTCTGCTACTTCTGTTACTACTGCTACTACTGCTATTACGGCTATATGAGAACTGTATTACCGCTACCTGCACCGCAGTACTGGGTGACGCCTTAATCCTGTATATCATGTATTGCCTATCTATTCGTTAGTTTGCCCGTTGCTGTCGCTGTCGCTGCCGCTGTCGCTGCCGCTGTCGCCGTCGTCCACCACCTCGTCCTGCTGCTCGTCCTGCTGCTCGACGTCGTACGCAAACTCGGCCGACTGCAGCACCTCGACGAGCTTGTCGTCCTGGGCCAGGTCGACGGGCTTCAGGCCGTTCTTGTTTCTGATGCGCGGGTCTGCGCCGGCCTCGATCAGCGTCTCCACGATGAACAGGCCGTGCTCTGGCTCCGCGGCACAGTACCGGACGCTGAAATGCAGCGGAGTCTCGCCGTCCAGGCGGTCCAGGGGGTCGATCTCAACGCCCTCCACGTCCAGCAGCACGTCCAGCACCTCGTAGTTGCCGTACTGGCAGCACAGGTGCAGCGCGGTAAGCCCCATCGAGTCCCGGCACCCGTTGATGAGGTCCCTGAACTGCCCTGGCGCCTGGGCTTCCGCCTGGATCGCCCCCAGCAGCTCCACGTTGTTGCGGCGCGCCGCCTCCACCAGCTGCTCTGCCAAGCTCGCTCCGTCTTCGCTCATTCTACCACTGGTCCCTGCTATGCTCTGCCTACACCAGTATTCCTTCTATGCTCTGCCGTAACTGGTCGCTCGTGCTCTGCCTGTAACTCGCGCTGGTACTCGCCAGTTCAATTATTTCTCCTTTGGGAATTTCGCTGAAACCGAAAAATATAAAAACGAGAAAAATTGCACAACGCAAAAAAGTTTGTTCTTTGTTTATATTTTGGAGCGCAGAGGCAAAGCGCGAGTTACAGACGAAATACACACAGCGGCTAGGATGTCAGTGCTGGAACTGCTGCACCGGATCCAGCTGCCGGACAACGAGGCGCGGCAGAGCGCGGAGCAGCAATTGGCGGCGCAGGTGGCGGCCGACCCTTCGGGTGTGGCGAGTGCGCTGCTGGGTGTGGCGCAGGACGCGGGCCTGCACACGGCGATCCGCCAGAGCGCGCTGCTGAACCTCAAGCGGATCGTCCCGCTGCACTGGAGCGCGGGCTTCGAGAGCTTCCAGGGCCTGGCGATCGCGCAGGACGTGAAGGCGCGCGTGCGCGCGGCGCTGCTCGCCCTGGTGACGGGCGACCCAGACTCCAAGATACGCAACGGTGCCAGCTACTGCGCAGTGCAGATCGCAGCCGTGGACTACCCCGACGAGTGGCCCACGCTGCTCACCGAGCTGTACGCGCGCATCGACACCTGCGACACCGTGTCCATGCTGGGCGGGCTCACCCTGCTGGAGGAGATTTTTGACGACCTCATCACCGAGGAGCACTTCTTCGAGACCGGCGTAGGGCTCGCCACCATCTCAGAGTGCGTCAAGCTGCTCGCCAACCCGGACGTGCTCGACCACATCAAGTACCTCGCTGTCAGCCTGTACAAAGTGTGCCTGCTGCAGCTGCAGAACCCGGAGTTCCTGGACGACGACGCAAAGTCCCGCGAGCTCCAGCACCACTTTGGCGAGCTCGTCCGCGTGCTCGACTCCCTGCTGCACAACCAGGCCATGGCCGTCCACACCATCATGCTCAGAAGCGGCATCTACTCCATCCTGTCGGTGCTCAACACAGAGTTCCCGGACGGCTTTGTCCAGCTCGGCGACTCGCTCCAGGTCAACCTGCTCAACGACATCATCACCACCTCCCAGGCCTACGTCGACATCGTGGTGCTCCAGAACGAGGACAAGCTCACGGGCAACGCAGACTCGGACATCTCCGTGCCCCAGGTGTTCAACAACCTGCTCATCGAGCAGTTCGCCCTGCTGGCCACCCTGGACGGCGTCACCTCCAGCTCCGCAAACACCCCCAGCCTCACCTACTTCTACGACTCCATCCTGGGCTGCTGCTTCATCACCCTCAGAACTGAGTCCCTGTGGCTCGCAGACTTTAACGAGTTTGTCAGCCAAGAGACCGAGGTGAGCGCAGACTTCACCGCCAGAAACGCCGTCTTTGACTACGTCATGGAGCTGGACCAGCACGACCTCAACAACATCTTCCGCTACTGCGCCACCAAGCTCATTGAGCTCGAGCCGGACTCCAACTGGCGGTCCAAGGAGAGTTTGCTCTACCTGCTGAGCCTCCTGCTGAGAAACGACCATCAGCTGCACACGGGCCACGACCTCGACATTGGCACCATCTTCTCCAAGACCACTGCCTTTATCGAGGACGCCAATGTGCTCGTGAGGTCCAGGGCCATCCTGGTGGTGCCCGACTTGATCAAAAAGTTTGCGTCTGTGCTGGGCAAAAACGCACTGGACTGCTTCCTCAAGTCCCTGCAAACCGCAGTCAACGAGTCCAACCACCTGCTCTCCGCCTCCTTCTTGATCTCCCTCACCGTGTACCACTCCGTGCTGGACTTTGCCACGGCTGTGCCGAAGGAAACCCAGGCCGTGGCGTTCCAGCTCATCTCGTCGATGCTGGACGAGGCCGAGCTCGACACGCCTCCGCTGCTCGCAGAGTCGGTCAACGTGCTCATCAAGATCAACGCAGGTGCTGCGCCTTCCATTGACGCACTCAACCTGATTTTGGAAATCAGCCTGCTGGACCCGTCCAACCTGCAGCTGAACATCGACAGCTCCGACGCCCTGGAAACCCTGCTGTCTGGCACCACCATGCACACATACCTGGCGTACTTGCAGCACTGCCTGCCAAACCTGCTGGCCAAAATCGACTCGTTCGGCTCGATCAGTTTCGAGTTCAACTCCCAGCTCAACCTGCTGATGGAGTTCTTGAACATTCTGATCAAAACACTGCCTCCTCCACACCCACAGAACTCGCTGCCACTGCAGATATTCAACCTCATCAACAACACCATCACCGAAGTGATTGAGACCTCGAACGACGACCAGATTCTGCAGATTGCTGGCGAGACGTTCAATTCGCTCATCAACGTGTCGTCCGTGGAAATGTTCGATATCAACATGGTGCTGCAGATTCTCAGCAAGTTTTTGAACCCTCAGCTGAGCGATTCTGCCGCAATGAACGTGGGCTCGCTGGTTATCTCCACCATCAAGAAATTCGACAAAAATATTGCCAACTTGCTGCCTGAAATTCTCGAGGCCACAACCAAACGGTTGCTCATCGCCCAGGAGCTCTCAACTATTGAGGACCTGCTGTCGGTGCTTTGCTTTATGATCTCAATCAACGTTGAACAGTGCATCGAGTTCTTGAAAAAGTTCCAGATCGAGCAGCAGGTGCTGAATATCTGGTTTAAGACCTTCGAGCTGCTGAAAGGGGACAACATCAAAGAGAACTGCCTGGCCTTTATTAAGATCTATCTGTCTGGGGTGCAGTTTGAGTTTGAAGTTGATGATGAGCTACAAAACTTGGAAACTGACTTAATTATCACAAGATCAATGAAACATCTGAAGCAGTATAAAAAGATTTCTGTTCCATCCAAGCTTATCAAGCTGCTGGTTTTTGAGTTGAGAAACCAGGACCACAATCACGAGGACGAGGACGAGGATGGGTTTGACCAGGTCTTTGACCAGCCTAATGAACCAGAAGAAGCACAGGCTCAGGGAGGCGAGGAAGACTGGGAGGATGTCGATGAGATCAAGCATTCTTTTTCCAAACTACAGCAGTATGCTGGACAGCACAGTAACCAAAATGGGAATGAAATTAACGACGAAAATATGGAACTGAAGCAGATTTTGATTAATTTTTTCAAGCTGGTGGCATCTAAAAACATCAATAACTTTGAGTCGATTTACGAGCAGCTAAGCGACGATGACAAACAGCTTCTGGCTGAAAACATTGTTTGAGTGGATCGGCTGAAAACTCTGAGTGGCTCAATACTGATATTTTGAGTGCCTCATAAAGTGATATTTTGAGTGCCTCAATACTGATATTTTGAGTGCCTCAATACTGATATCTGAAGTTAACATTCTCCATATCAGTCAAATCCAAAAACTCATAATCTTTCTCCAGTTCATATTGTTCTTGTTCGTGCTGCAGCTTGTCCTTTTTTCTATTTTGGTTCTTGGAAATCAGTGCAACAACCCCAACCAATACAATAGAAACACACATTGTCACCAATAAAGTAATCTTTGCAGGAATATATCTCGGGTAGTCTTTAGCTCTGAACAGCTGAGGCCCGATCAGACAACCAACACTGAAGGCGATCATAGTCATTGCATTTCTGGCTACTCTCTTGGTGTATCCTGCAGTATTAGCATTATTCCAGCTGTAAATTAACGTAATAACACAACTTCCTGGATAAAGTAGATAAACTGATAATAAGTTGCCGATTCTCTGCTTGGAAGAGATCATCACAATATAACCAACAATCGACGGAACACACATTGAGATAAAGATCCAAGTTCTGTGACCAACGTGTGAACACAGGTAGGTTGCAGCCAAAATTGAAATTATAATGACAACACCCACTGGCATCTGCACCAATGCGGAAACCTCACTGGAGAACCCAAAAGTTTTGATAATCGTGACCGAGAAGGTTGAGATGGCACCAGTACAAATCTGTGAAATGATTGTTAAGAAGAACATTGGCCAGGTGTGTGGATCTTTGAAAAGTAATTCTTTGATTTGTTCAAACTTGAACGTTTTATTCTCCAAACCTGTTTGGTTTGATCTGATATTCTCAATGATAATCAGCTTCTCTTTATTGTTCAAGAACCACGCGTTTGTTGGATTGTCTGGTAACAGGAAAAAAGTTAATAAACCAAAACAAATGGTAATCAAACCCAGAACCAAGAAGAAGATTTGCCATGACTGTAACGCGGCATGTTTCACGTGCTGGAACGCAAACGATAGCAGGCCGCCTACTATGGTTGCAGTACCGGCCTGCACAGACCAGATGCCCATTCTCTTGAGCTGCTGTTTGTGGTTCCAGTACATTCCAGAAATGGCTATTAGAGACACAGCAACCGGGCCTTCAAAACATCCCAGTAAAGTTCTAACCACCATCAGCGATGCATAAGTGTGGCATGCGGCATGGCATGCGGTGATAACCCCCCAGCAGATGATGCAAACACTCAGAAACTTGGCCAATGGCAGTTTCTGCAGCAAGTATGAGTTAAGTGGTTCAAAGAATATGAATGAGGCATAAAAGATGGTACTTAGATTTGAAAACTGATTCCCCACCAAGTCCTTTTTAATACCCATAACTGCTGCATAGTTGATAAGTGTTTTATCTAGAAACTGCAGGAAATAAACTCCACACATTATTGGCAGTAAAATCAGATCTAACTTCCACTGTAAGCTTGTGCTGAGTTTGTACTCCATTTCTTTCTCAGCTACTGATTCCTCATTGTAGTGCTCATCTTCGTTTTCAACTTTATGAAGGAACTTTAACCCTTCATCGCATTTGGTGTCAGCCATTTTCTAGTTGTTGCTGTTACTGTTGAAATAATATGTGACAACAGAGGATGGGGGTGCCACTTTTATATGCCTGGCATGTCACCAACCAACTCAGCTTCGTATTGAGACAGTAAAACAAGAAAAATTTTCCTAAGTGCATAAACTTTCTAAAAGTCCTTTTGTTAGTAAAAAATGGTACACCATCACCAGCAACATATAAAAATCATAAAAAATAGCTAAGAAATAAATAAATAAATCACTTCAAATGCATGTATTTGTTGTCTTGTTGTTTGAGTTTCTGTGTGGGTTAAAAAAAAGTTATAAAGGTATTTGTACTTAACTAAACTGATGGGGGTCAACGGGTACTTGTTGGTTAATACTGCTGCTATATGACGCATCCCACCATCACTGGACTCAACTGCAGGTAATTGGAAAGGGTCTAATGCTTCTTTCTGAACAATAGTGACGCAGCAATCGCACCAATAGCAACCACTCCCGACACAATTCCTATACCTATGAGACCATCAGTTTCAATCTTACTCTCAATCTTCTTCTTGAGGTCCAAAGCCTGCTGGTTCCCCGGATCGTTTCTGAGTAAAGTGTCAATATATTTTCTGGAATCCGCATAATCACCTATTTTGAAAGTTCCAATGGTCAGGTAGTACAGGCACTCCATGCGCTTTTCAGGTGAGTCCTTGAAGAAATCTGTGAGGATTTTAACTCCTAATCTTTGGTCTTTTAGCTGGTTGGACTTGATTAGCGCCCAGGCATAATTAAAACGGGACTGTGCTGACACCATAGAGCCCTCGCTAAGAAGCTGCTCATGGAAGGATTCGATCACTGCTGGGCTGAGGGGTCTGGCACGGCTGCTGTTAGTCTTCTATCACCACCAGGTTGTGCGTTATTGCAGTCAAACTCACTCAAAGGCGTCCTCCAAAGCTGTATTTTGTTAGCGTTTTAGTTCCATCAAACAACAACATCACAATGGCGCTTGTACTTACTAGGCAGAGACGCAACGTTCATCTTCTTCTCACTAATCAGAGGGTTTCCTGTTGTTTATAGTAAACAAACAAAACAAATAACAAAATCAAATTTGCCACTAAAAATAAACAGTGCAGAGTTGTGTCTGGGTGTTGTGTCCGGGTGTTGTAATCGTTGGTTGAAGTGCAGTCTACTCGATGCGTAGAAGTGCAGGCTGGCTACCCAATGCAGGTGAGATGTGCTGGTAGGTGGGAAGCACAGTTTAGAGGGTTTATGTGTTACTTGGTCATGGCAGGATGAAATGCATTGTTAGCTATAGGTAATAGGGTGGTATATTGTGACACATAGAAGTGCAGTGGTTTAGAAGAGTTGGCACACGCTGGTTTTAACTGCACCTGGGTATTAAGACTGTATTGGTATAAGTGAGCCAAGGGTGATGAGATAAAAAAATGTAGATATTGCTGCCTTCTTCTATACTAAATCACTATTGATGTTATACAGAGAGTACTAGCTCATACTTTTGTGCTTGATGGTGTTGGTTTATCCAAATTCAAGCTTTAAGCATCAAGCAGTTACGATGCTTAAAACACTAATAGATTAAACCTTTTATTGTAACTTTCTAGCAGTGTCCGACACTCTAAAACACCTAGCCAGTATTATAAGAATGTCCCACTGTACAGTATTAACAGCCTAAAAGTGTGTGTTTTTCACTTAATACTGACACACCGTTACTCTCTTAGAACACCCTAAACAATTCTTTTTCAAACTGCTCAGCTCACCTTCCTGCCCTTCAACGCTGCACCCACCATCAGTACCTTGTTAGTAGTGCACCATAAACTACTTATTGCACTGCTTAAACAAACCACTCTTATAAGCACTCTAACCAATAGAAAACATCCATTCCCTAACATTGAACCCTAAACCTATCACATCCCAGCGCACGCCCAGTATCAATTTAGTACCAATGCTCTCCATATCACTAGCCTAACACAAAACCATACACCTCTATGAGACATGGTCACTGCCACTACTAACTTCACCTCACTTTAAGATTAAACTTAACACTGTACAAACTACTTAATACTCTTTCCTAACCGTCGTCCCTAACACAATCAAAACTCTACCCTAAGACTACCCTAAATCACCCACCCTAACGAGTCCCTAACACCCTACAATGGCCCTAACACAACCACAATACTTAACACTACCTAAGAACAGCACTGACCCCCAAGGTCTCCCTCACCTGATACTTACCACAATACATCAATACAATACTTAAAACACAACACCCTAACAGGTCTGTAACACGCCGACAATACATAATACCTTTACGCAAGGCTTGAACACTTACATATGTTGACACTACATAACAGCAGCACCACTTCTCGCTACCATGACATAAAAATTCATAGAATGAGCTAACCAACTGGATACACTCACACTAAAGACCTGACCCTAACATGACCAAAACCCACTTTAACCATTAGTCTTAACACACCTTGAAAATATGTGATGTTACACCCACCCAAGCCACTAGCCTACCATGCTCAAACGGCACCAATGCCTACAAAAAGAACCATCCTGACCCAACACCCTGCAATTGAAGGGTCTAACTTGTCTTTAACGCTACTGTAATACTCTAACAAAACACTCATAACGCTAGTCCTCAACGCACCTAACACTACAATTAAACACCCTAACAGTGTCACACGCTCTACCTTATACTGTAATTAACCCACCCACCATAACCACTTTTCCCTGACACATCCTAATATAGCACCATTCTACCCACCACTACAATTAAGCACCCCACCCTAACCAATTCCCTAACACGTCCTACACACCACCATTAACAAATTACTGAAAACACCCACCATAACAGTAGTCCCTAACAATGTCCCTAACAACGTCCCTAACAATTCCCTAACACACCACAACAATGTCCCTAACCATGTCCCTAACCATGTCCCTAACAATTCCCTAACAATGTCCCCTAACAATGTCCCTAACAACGTCCCTAACAATTCCCTAACACACCACAACAATGTCCCTAACCATGTCCCTAACCATGTCCCTAACAATTCCCTAACAATGTCCCTAACGCAACACCCTAACACAATGTCCCTAACATGTCCCTAACATGTCCTAACTACCTAACACAACACCCGAACACTCCACATCCTAACACTACGCCAACCACTCAAGCTACGCACCGCATTAACACAATACATAGCTACAGACTACCTAAGACCCTAACATGCTGCTATACCGCTGGCAGTCACAGTACCACATTACATTATGGACCCACGTACACTGGCGCTAACCACCCCACTTAAGCACCACAACCACCCAGAATACATCTGGCATACCAGCACTGGTGCTTGCTATGCTGGGGTGCCGTGCTGGGTGGTGCTGGGGGTGCTGGGTGGTGCTGGGGGTGCTGAGTGGTGCTGGGGATGCTGGGGGTGCTGAGTGGTGCTGGGCTGTGGTTACTAATCCCTTAGTCAGCATCGAAATGACTAACCTGAAAAAAAACAAAAGTGGACCATCCGTTTTTCACCAACACCATAAGAAGGATGCTTAAATCTTCATTAAAGCTGCACAGAAGCAACGTAGCAAGATCGTGTGCCGAGAAAGTGTTTTCGTACGGCCGTTCGCGCTCAGCATCTTCAGCTCTATTCAGTTCGCTCACCAAAGCACCAGCCGCAAGCGCAGCAAGTGCCGTTCCACGCTACAGCATGAACGCCCAGTCACAGGCTGGCCGGTCGTACTCGACCCGGTCGACGGTGATCCAGCTGCTGAACAACATCGGGTCGAAGCGCGAGGTGGAGCAGTACCTCAAGTACTTCACGTCTGTGTCGCAGCAGCAGTTTGCGGTGATTAAAGTGGGCGGAGCCATCATCACGCAGCACCTGGCGGAGCTGGCGTCGTGCCTGGCGTTCCTGTACCACGTGGGGCTGTACCCGATTGTGCTGCACGGGACGGGCCCGCAGATCAACGAGCTGCTGGAGCAGGAGGGCGTCGAGCCCGAGTACGAGGACGGGATCCGGGTCACGGACGACAAGACCATGGCAGTGGTGAGAAAGTGCTTTTTGGAGCAGAACCTCAAGCTGGTGACGGCGCTCGAGAAGATGGGCGTGCACGCCAGACCGATCACGGCCGGGGTGTTTGGCGCAGACTACCTGGACAGGGACAAGTACAAGCTGGTGGGCAAGATCTCCGGGGTGAACAAGTCGCCGATCGAGGCGTCCATTGCCGCGGGGGCCCTGCCTATCCTGACGTCGCTGGCCGAGACCCCCTCGGGCCAGATCCTGAACGTTAACGCGGACGTTGCGGCGGGGGAGCTTGCGCGGGTGTTTGAACCACTTAAGATTGTCTACCTGAACGAGAAGGGCGGCATCATCAACGGCAACACGGGCGAGAAGGTGTCTGTGATCAACCTGGACGAGGAGTACGACGACCTCATGAAGCAGTCCTGGGTCAAGTACGGCACCAAGCTCAAGATCAACGAGATCAGGGACCTGCTGATGCACCTGCCCCGGTCCTCTTCGGTCGCCATCATCAACGTGAACGACCTGCAGAAGGAGCTCTTCACCGACTCGGGCGCGGGCACCCTGATCAGAAGGGGCTACCGCCTGCTCACCCGCAACTCGTTGGCAGAGTTCTCCGAGCCAGAGCTCCTGCGCAAGGCCCTGCAGCGCGACGTGGACATTTCTTCGGGCAAGCTGTCTGCCGCAACCTACCTGCGCGAGCTCGAGTCCACCCGCTTCAAGTCGTACGGTGACGAGCCCCTCGAGGTGCTGGCCATCGTCAAGGAGCCTGCCCCGGGCTCCCACGGCGTCGCGGTCCTCGACAAGTTCCTGTCCTCCAAGGCCGGCTGGCTCAACAACGTCACCGACAACATCTTCAACGCCATCAAGAAGGACTTCAGTGCCGTGCAGTGGGTCGTCCGCGAGGACGACCCGAACGCCAACTGGTACTTCTCCAAGTCGGACGGCTCCTACACCAAGAACGGCAAGATCCTGTTCTGGTTCGGCGTCCAGGACCCGCAGGTGGTGGGCGAGCTGATCCGGGCGTTTGACCGCTCCTTCGGCGGAGCAGCCCTGGGCGGAGCCCCAGGCGGAACCCCAGCTCCGGGCAGGGCTTCGGGCAACATCTTCCAGGCCCACGCCAGAAGAGCCTTCTCCACCGCCAGAACCCTAGCGGGCGCCCCAGCCAGACCCCTAGCAGGCGCCCCAGCCAGAGCCTACTCCACCCAGACCAACCCGAACCCGCCTAAGCGCGAGGGCTCCAACACCAGCAAGGCCAGGGTCGCGCTCATCGGCGCCAGAGGCTTCACCGGGCAGAACCTCATCTCCATGATCAACTCGCACCCGTACCTGGAGCTCACCCACGTCTCGTCCAGAGAGCTCAACGGCCAGAAGCTGCAGGGCTACACCAAGGCGGACATTGTGTACGAGAACCTCCAGGTGGAGGACATCAAGCGCATGGAAGAACGCGACGAGATCGACGTCTGGGTCATGGCACTGCCTAACGGCGTGTGCAAGCCGTTTGTCGAGGCCATCGAGTCCGCCAAGGGCAACTCCACGTCCAAGATCATCGACCTGTCCGCCGACTACCGCTTCGACACCACCGGCCAGTGGGTCTACGGTCTGCCTGAGCTCAACTCCAGAGACAAGATTGCCAACGCCAGAAAGATCTCCAACCCGGGCTGCTACGCCACTGCGGCCCAGATTGCAATCCACCCGCTGCTCAAGTACATTGGCAACGGCACCCCTACCGTGTTTGGGATCTCGGGTTACTCCGGTGCAGGTACCAAGCCATCGCCAAAGAACGATGTTAACAACCTGAACAACAACCTCATCCCGTACTCGCTGACCGACCACATCCACGAGAGGGAGATCAGCTCCCAGCTGGGTACCGAGGTGGCCTTCTCGCCTCATGTTGCTCAGTGGTTCCAGGGCATCACCCACACCATCTCCATCCCGCTGAAGGAGCCTCTGACCTCCAGGGACGTGAGAAACATCTACCAAGACCGCTACCAGGGCGAGCAGCTCATCTCCGTCAGCGGTGAGGCCCCTCTGGTCCGTGACATTAGCGGCAAGCACGGTGTGGTTGTGGGCGCGTTCGCCGTCAACTCCAAGCAGACCCGTGTTGTCGTGGTGGCCACTATCGACAACCTGCTCAAGGGTGCTGCCACCCAGTGCCTGCAGAACATCAACCTGGCCATGAAGTACGGCGAGTACGAGGGTATCCCAGATGACCTCATTATCCGTGGATAGTTACAATAGTACATCTCCTTATTTATCACTCCAGTCAATCCAGCGTAGCACGCTGATTCACCGACGTACCCATCGACGAAGCCACTCACTAGCACCAGCCCTGGCCGCACACCTCGAAAGAACTACCGGTAGTGCGCAAACCACCAACTCTGAGTAGTGTGCGTACCAGCTCCGTGCATGTGCCCCTACCGTTCTCGTATTAGGTAATCGTATCTGTGGCTGTGCCCCCTACCGCTTAGTGTTTTTCGTGCCCCTACCGTTGTTGTATTAGGTAATCGGCAAGGGAGGAAAATTCCTCCCACTGTAAACCTCAGCCAACACTAAACCGACACCAAGATGGAAGACTGGAGAAGAATTGACATTGACGCCTTTGACAAGGACTCGCACATCCAGCCCGAGGAGCTGGTCCCGGAATGCCAGCCTGTTTCGGCACAGGAGGTGGCCACTTTCCAGCAGAACATAAACTCGCTAGTGTCCAAGGGATCCTTCAGTGATGCCATTTCGCTGGTGACATCCAACCCGATGTATGGAGCCGAGCCCCAGAGCAAGTCGCAGCTGCTGGGGGCCGTGGTGGACCTGCTGAGCATGGTGAAGCAGTCTGAGATCTCCACCATTGTCAAATCGCTATCAAGTGAACAACAAAACGTACTAATTAAGTATCTATATAGTGGGATGAGCAGTTCCAAGGGCCAGAAACAGGGAGGTGTGCTGCTTGCGTGGTATGACAAGACCGTGGAGGTGACCGGGCTCGGGCCGGTGGTGCGTTACCTCTCCGACAGACGTCAAGTGTGAATTAATCTAATTCTTCCTCGTCATCTTCAAAGATTTTATGGTTGTTGATCTTTCTTTTCCTTGGGGAGTTCTTAAGGAAGGTGGAATTGGTGTTCAAGATGTTTGTATTTGACAATAAAATTGATTTTTTGGGACTTGTAGATTTCCTCATTGACGAAAGTGGTTTTTTGTTTGGTTTGATTTTGATTGGACTTAGTTTAAATAGCCCATCGTTGTTCTCCTTGTCATTCAACACAATCTCCTTACTTGGCTCTAAATCATCAAATAATTTACTGCTTCTCTGCTTCTTGTTTCTGCGTAAATCATCGTCTTTTTGTGGTGAAGAGCTCATCCGTTTCTCATTCAACTTTTCATCAAGCAGTTTATCTGTCAAGTCTTCTATCTTTTTTAAATGTTTCTTGCCTTTTCTTTCAAGTTGTTTGATTTGAATCTCAAGCTCTTTTAATTTGCTTTCATTGCTCTCAATAACTTCATTTTTAGACACAAGCTCCGTTTCCAAAGATTTGATCTTTTCAGTCTCTATCACCAACAGTTCTTTCAGCTCGCTCGCATTGGTATCTTTAAGCTTTAGCTCATCTCTCAATTTATCAATTTTGTCCTGGTAGTCCTTGGACGATATTTCCAATTCGTTACCAACGGTTACTTGGCTTTCTTTTAAATCACTTATTTTGGCTTCATATTCGTCGGCTAATTTACTCACTTTTTCATTGACCAACGCCTCGTGGGTTTCTTTGAGTTTACCAATTTTTTCTTCATATTCGTTGGTTAATTTCTCCAGCTTCTCACTAACCAAAACCTCGTGATTTTCTTTTAATTTACTAATTTTCTCTTCATACTCGTTTGTCAACTGGCCAAGCAAATCCTCGTGGTTTTCTTTCAATTTGCTAATTCTCTCCTCATAATCTTTAGACAATATTTCCAACTTTTTATCGATTGAAGCTTCATAATCTTCTTTTAATTTATTAATCTCCAGTTGCTGATCTTTTTCCATCTGGTTAAACTTCTCTTCAAACTCTTGAAATATTTCCTGTCTAATTTCAATTTCTAAAACTACTTTACTATTTTCTGAAGTTTCCAAATTCAAACTTAACTCATCATTTATTTTTTTCAAATTTGATATTTCTTCATTCAACTTCAACAGTACGCCACTGTTATTATTCTGGTATCCATTTTCCAGTGAACTTCTTGCACTGTTGATATTACTGAGAATTTCGCTAGAGTTTAACGAAAGTTTGGTTAGTGGTTGAATGTATCTGACTGTTTGTAAGATAGTTTGTAAATTGGAGTAAGGATCCAACGTTAGTAATATCTTGATGCTATTCGAGTTTGAGCCTTCGTTGTGGTTGCTATTGCACAGATCCGTAAGTAATAATCTGGTCAATTTATTGGTTCTCAAAATTGACTTGTCAAATTTTTTATTATTCATTAGTGAGAGACATCTTCCTAATTCTGTTAAACTTTGATTGGTATAGTTTCCTTCTTTAAAGTTTTTTCCCTCAGTCTTTGCTGTTTTTGATCTTTCAGATCCAGCCAAGTCCGATATTGTTAGTCTCGAGGACTTGATGATCGAGTTGTTGATCAGTTTATAAATATTGATGTAGATAAATAAATGAGATCTGGAGCTGGCCATATTAAGTCCTGTTGCACTCACAGCTCTTCTCTTTATGGACTTGCTCAAAACAAGCTTGGCTTCATTGATATTGGTGATGAAAATTGATCTCAGCTTATTAGGTTTGATTTTCCCGTCCTTGAAATCAGTTATGATATCTAGTGACTGGTTAGCAGTCTTGGAGCAGTCCAGCGTTAGGTCTCTGATCCTGTCGTTATATATTTCGAACACAGACAACGATAGCCCGTATTCACCATTCTGGTTCAGATTGGCAGAGTTTTTAGAGCAAATCAAGCACTCGTCTGGATAAAACTGTTTCTTGAGCACATCGTAGTTGATAAAGTTATCGCCAATCAGCTCAAACAACTCCGTCAATGTCAGAACAAGCATACCTGGGCTGGTTTCAGTGCCATAAACAGAAAATGACTTTCCTGAATTTGAGGGCCCCAAAGTGAAAAAACACCCATCGTTCCCGTTGTTCAACGCGTTCAGCACCATTGGCTGTACCATTTCAGAGTACACCTCGTTCTGTGTGGCGTCTGCTGTGAACACCCGGCTGAACTTGTTCTCAGAAACACAATCTCTAAACTTGATTCCCTTGTTGTCATCTGAAATAAACTCAATCAGGCCGCTTTCACCAGCTTCTTGTGCCTTTTCTTCTCCGTTCTCGTTGCCAGCCGGTTTCAACCGTAGAAAGTGCTCCACCAAAGACATCTTACCGCTGCCGCTGTGGTTCTGTGGTGGATAGAAAAAAATAAACAAAAAAAAAAAAAAAAAAAAAAAAAAAAAAAAAAAAATTTAATTTTTTTTTTCTTTTTCCGTTTTTGAATTAAAAAAAAAAAAAAAAAAAAAAAAAAAAAAAAAAAAAAAAAAAAAAAACAGTTGGACTGGTAATTTTCCAGCTAGAAGAGCCTGTGAACTGTTTCAGGAGAAAGGGAGCGCTAGCAGGAGGAATTGCGGAGCGAGAAGGGACAATGAGCGAAAAACTGAGCAGGAAGCGTTCCAGAGACGACTCTGAAAGGGAAGAAGAGGTGAAAGCTGATGAGGTTCTGAAGAAGGTGAAAGAAGTTGCTGAGGACGAGAGTGAAGTTGCTGCCGGTACTGTCGAGCCAGAGGTGGACGCAGTGGACGCAGCAGGTGCGGTTATATGTGAGGAGAAGGAGGACCAGAAGGACGAAAAGGAGCCAGCGGTGGCTAAAGCTGAAAATAAGGGGACTCACAGTACTGAAGGTAGAGCCAGTGAGACTGAAAGCACTGGGACTAAGGACACTGAGACTAAGGACACTGAAGGTAAAGCCAGTGAGTGTGAAATCACTGAGACTAAGGACACTGAAGGTAAAGCCAGTGAGTGTGAAACCACTGAAGGTAAAGCCAGTGAGAATAAAACCACTGAAGGTAAAAACAGTGAGGCTAAACAGCCTAAAGACGAAAAGGAGAAAACCACTGAAGATACCAAACAGGCTGCAGACAAACCCAAATTTGTGTTTGGCTCGACAACGGCTTTCGGCTCCAGTGCGTTCTCACTGCTGAACGAGAAGAAGAATGTGTTTGATTCTGCTGACACTGATAAACCTACCACCGCTATTAGCAGCGGTACCAAGTCAGTGTTCGGCTCCAACTCCAAGTTTGGAAACTCGTTCCAGTCTGCAATCACCAAAGAGTCCATTTTCGACAAGAAGGAGGGAGAAGAGGCTGCTGACAGTGCCAAAGAAAGCCAGCAAAAAGAAGAAAAAGAAGAGCCGAACAAGTACAAGCAAATCGACCTGAAAGAGACCCAAGTGTTATCGGGAGAGGAAAATGAAGAGCAAATTTTCACAGCCAGAGGCAAACTGTATGTGCTGGACCTTACAAACGTCAAAGAAGGCTGGAAAGAAAGAGGAATTGGAATAATACATGTGAATAAGTCCAAGGACCTGTCCAAGCAGTCTTCAAGAATTATAATGAGATCCATTGGTCTGCTGAAAGTTATACTGAACACTGGCCTGGTTAAAGGGTTGGAAGTGGTTAAAGGAATGCCAAGTTCGCTAGCGAGCGAGAAGTTTACCAGAATTACGAGTGTGGAAGATGGCAAGCCTGTGCAGTTTGCCATCAAAGTGGGCAAGCCTGAACTGGCAAACGAGCTTTACACCAGCATCACCAGCTTGCTGCCATAAAAACACTGCTCGCGTGCTACCATGAGAACACTACAATATAACAGCAGCTACTTGAGCATCACCACTTAAAAACCAGCAGCAAGTGCGCTACTTCTTCACAAAAGCTAAAGTACAAATAGTGCTTCCCTTAACACCACCAAACTCGAATGACGGATACGAAACGTTCTTCCAGTACTCCAGTTCGTTGTCTTTGTTATTCTCCAGAATAATCTTGGTCAGCTCATCTTGAGTGAAATTACACGAAGTTATCAGGAAAACACCGTTCGAAACCAAGTATTTGGATATAATAGAAGAATACTTTTCAACCAAAGTAGCGTCTCCGCCTAGGGCAATTGCATCTAATGTGCCCTTATCCATCACAATACTAAAGGAGTCTTTGGAATTCGAGTTAAACTGGTTGCCTGACTCAAACAGGTCAACTTGCTCGAATGACACGTTCTCAAATTCCTTCTCTTTACAGATTAATCTGGCAAACTCGACTGACTTCTCACTGTAGTCAATTCCAACCAGCTCGCCTTTGAAGCCCTCATTTCGTAATTCAAACAGTAAATGTCCGTTTCCCGTCCCTACGTCTAGTATTCTGCTCTCCTCTGATATATCATATTCTCCTAAATTGTCCATCAGGAAATCAATCATTTTCATCTCCGCATCGTTGTCATTGAACCAGCATTCGCCTGTATCCTCTGCGTTCTCTTTGAAGTTATTGGTCTCCAGTTCATAGAAATTATCCCAGCTGTTTGTTAGTTTGGTACCATTGACTACAAAACAAACACACCTACTACTCCCTCGTTCCCAGCTTGGAACTGTTCAGCTTCGTCGTGTCCTCCATGCCTTTCACTTGACGGTTCTGCTGAGGCCTGGAAGGAAAAAAAAAAAAAAAAAGCTGGCGCGCCCATACCGTTTATTACATAAGTTATTACAAATGTACTGGTGTGTGTTTACCGTTTTATTACCTAATATATTATATAACACATGGCTAGCGCAGTGGCCCACCAGCTGCTAGTACCGCAGCCTGCTGGAGTCGTGCATCTTTCTCTCGCGGTACGAGTTTCTCTCACGGTCGCGCTCGCTGAACCGTTCTCTCTCTCTGTCGTCTCGGCCGTCTCGTCTGGATCTGCTACTGTACTCAAACCTTTTATCTCTGTCGTTTCTGCTGAATCTGTCGCCCCTGTCGCCTCTGTCGCCCCCTCTAAACCCAGATCTCGGTGGTGGGCCTCTGAAGCCTCCCCTGCCACCTCCTCGGCCGCCACCAGGGCCCCCTCGGCCACTTCTGAACCCGTCTGCAGCTGGGCCTCTAGGCAAGCTGATCCGCGGTTTAACATCTTTGGACGCTGCCAGCTTCACCTTACGGCCTCCCAAACCGCCCCCAAGTCTTCTAGGCACCCAGTCCTTGATGGTCCGGCCTCTCTCGATGTCAGTCAGTATAACTCTGGATTTGATTCTGAGCCCGTTAGCTTCCTTAGCTGCGGTTCTGGCACCAGACTCTCTCTCGTACACTATAAACGCGTACCCCCTGGACTTGCCAGTCTCCTTATCTCTCACTATACGCACGCTCTCCACGGTACCAAACCTGGAGAACTCTTTCTGCAGATCAACCTCGTCCACAGCGTAGTCCAACCTGGCCAGGAACACTGTCTTGAATGGGTCCCCCTTAACATGGACGTCCTTGTCCGGGTTCCAACGCTGGAACTGCTGCTCGAGCAGTTGCTGGTGCTGGGCCTGTTTCTGCTGTTTCAGCTTTAGCCTCTTGCTCTCCTCTGTCTCCTTTGCCGGTGCCTCAGTTTTCTCAAATGATGCAGCCTCGCTCTTGTACTTCTCCAGCTCGCCCAGGTACAGCCCCAGGGGCGAGATATAGCAGTTGGATCTCTTGGCTGGCTCTATATCAACCTGCTCCATATACTTGAGTGGAGGCAGCGGTTCGAACAGCTTTTTAACATCCTCTGAGAACTTGGACGTGTCAGTCTGCTAGCTGTTAGTACTGGCCTTCTTCTGGGGCATTGCTGGGGCACTGCTGCTGCTTAAAACTCACCATTTTGCGTGATAAAAACACCTAAAGCCAACTGTAAAGCGACATTGAAAAATTTCAGTATTTAAATAAATAATAAATCAGTAAACACAATAAGCAGCATAATGGGCGAATTGGAGGACTACGAGACACAACTGAAGGATATAGAGGAAGGACTGATTGCAGACCCAGAGAATGAGACGTTCAAGCAGCTGAAAGAAGAGCTGGAACAGGTTATCTCGTTGCTGAAAGAAGCTGAGCCTGAAGCTCAGCCTGAGGTTAAGGCAGAAGTCTCACCCCCAACCAAGGCTGAGTCCGAGCAGGGGCCAAAGGGTGGTTTCAAAGATGGCGAGAAACCGTTTGCAGTGGGGGATTCGGTCTTTGTCAAGGTGAAAAACGCATACAAAGCAGGAAAGATCATCCAAATCTCAAACAATAATAAACTGTACACCATCAAGGTTGACAAGCTAACGGAAATGTTCAGAAAAGAAGAAATATTCAGGTTCAACCCTGAACCTAAGCTGGAAGAGCAAGCCAAGGACAGTGGCAAAGAACACAGCAACGCAGTTGACCTGAACAAAAGCGTATCTAACTGGAAGAATTTCAGCAAGAAGATTAAGAAGCCCTCTGCGTCTGTGATGAACAAGTCGAAGAGGTCTGTTACTGAGATCAAGAAGAAGGAGAAAAACCAGCGGTTTGCACCGTACTGAAGCGATGGATGGAATGAAATGGTTGTTTATTGTGTACATACTGTGCACTAGCCACGCACTAGACACTAGCCACTAGCCACGCACTAGCCACTAGCCACTAGCCACGCACTAGCCACTAGCCACTAGCCACGCACTAGCCACTAAAACAGTGAATCTGCCATGTGCTTAGGCACTGATCTTTTTACCGTTCATCAGGTGGTTCAGCAGCTCAGAGGCTGTTCCGTTGACTGGGTGAGGCTCAGCATGGCCCATGGTAGGCGTGTGTGACTGGGTCTGTGGGTTGAACAGCCCTGGTGGAGGTGGAGTGGCTGTGAACTGTCTGTCGTTTTTGATTTGCTGCAACTGCTGTTGCAATTGCTGCTGTTGCTGTTGTTGTTGTAATTGCTGTTGCTGCTGCTGTAATTGCTGCTGTTGTAGCTGCTGCAAGTACTGCAGTTCCTGTTGAGATGGGAACTGTGGCTGTGGCTGCTGAGGTGGTGCCTGCGCCTGTGCCTGCGCCTGAGCTTGTACTTGCGATGGCTGCTGAGACTGCAGGTTCAGGTACTCTAAGTATGCAGATGGTGGTGCCAGAGTTCTTGGGATCAGGGAATCAACAAACTTATCTGTGAGTGAAGACTCTTTGGAGCTGTTAGCAGTAGCATTGACCGTCGTGAACATGTCAGGGAATGGCGAATGGATGCCAAACTTGTTGACCAAGTTCTTGTTGATACCAAAGCTGGTGATGTTTGGCAGTGAGTTCATGAAGTGTACAGTGTCCTCAATAAATAAGGCAGACGAGGTCTCGACGTTGAACTCGTTGATGAACGACTGGTTTTGGCTGTTGAGCTTCTGCTTTCTCTGCTGCTGTTGCTGCTGGTGGTGCAGCAGTTGCTGTTGCTGCTGTAGCTGCTGCAAGGAAGTGGACTCTGCCAGGGTTGGGAACGCCGATTCTATGGTTGGGCTGGACACCGCAGCTGTCTTGTTCATGGACGACAGGTTGGTTCCTGAGTTCGAGTTGGCCCAGGACGAGGTGGCTGGCAGCGGTGCAGACGACAGAACAGGCATAACATTGCTGGACACTGTTGGTGTGGAAATTGTAGGTGATGGCTCGTTGTGATTAGTAATATTCGTGTTGATATTAGTCATGTGCGAGCTGGCGTGGTTGTCGTGCAGTGAGGCTGTTGCTTGCGACGAAGAGGAGCCTGGAACTGCTCCAAGATAGTGTGTGTCCGCCGAGTCCTCGTTGTCCATCTTCAGGCCCTGTCTGGTGGACAGGTCTTGTCTGGTGTACGAATCAGCCTCCTCACCAGGCTCATGCAAGAACATACAGTTAGGATTTGGACATGGCTGGCCTCTCAGGTAGGACGAGCAGTACTTGGTGGTTCCGTGCGCAGCCTTCAGTAGCCTGTTGTCAATATATGTGCCGTCGATGGCGTTGATACATCTGGTAGCTTCCTCTTTCTTCGAAAATGTAACGTACACTCCAAAACCACTATTTCCGCCATTGCTTGATGAGGAAGATGGTGGGAGTCCGTGAATGTTGGACGAAGACGACGAGTTTGGCAGCGGGTTTCTTTTGTTGATGACGATCTTCAGGATCTTGCCGTACTGGCCAAAATACTTGTCTGATCTGAGAACTGTATGTAGCTCGTCTGCAGGTACTGGAGGATTGAGCCCTACAACATACACCAGGTTCTTCTGGATGACTCTCATTCCAGCAAGATGCTTTCTGTTCGCCTGCTCGTTCTCTTTCTTCTCCTTCTCCTTCTGCTTTCTCTCACGGTCTTTTCTGCTCTGCTTACTCTGCTCCAGCTTCCATTCTTCTGGTGAGACAATCTTGTACTCCACGCTCTCATCGTCGTAAGGACGACGACATGCAGGGCAACGGCCATTCAATTCTGGATTCTGGCGTATGTTGTTATAGCAGAACTGGCACACCTGGTACCCACATGGACATGGTTTAAAATTTTTATCTGAAATATCCATTTCTTCAACGCATAATGGGCATAATTCCTCTTCTTCATCGGAAATGAAAGTATCATTTGTGTTGATCATCTTGTTCTATGCACTTAATATGAATGTATCTGCTATATCTCTTTACTTTCTCTCGGTTTAGGCGATTTCCAGCTTGCTGTAATCTGTTTTTTGTTGTTTGAAATCAATGACTATCACAAAATATCATTTCTAATATTTTATTTTTATTTTTATTCCAAAGAAAAAAAAGAAAAACTGTAAAGGGAAGTTTCCTAAAGCGGTAGTTTAATTGGCCTGGAATTGCAAATGTGTGCCAACTCGCCCCTGGAAGGTATCGTGAGGCTGTGGGAGTATACGAGGATCAACTGCAACCCCATTGGTATAGCTCTTTGCAGCAAAAAAAGCTTTTCCAACATGTTCAAAGCTACTCAAGATGGAACATGTTGGAAAAATCAAAAAAATCAAATTGGGCCGAGCAGGGAATTGAACCCTGGGCCACTCGCACCCAAAGCGAGTATCATACCACTAGACCACACGGCCGATTTGATGTTGTGTGTTGTCATGATGTTTACTAGTATGCGTAGAGCAGTTGGTGAAGAAGATGCTTAGTTACATCGAGTTTGCGTTCAGAAGAGTAGCCCTTGGGTGGTAATTGGTCTTTAGTACCCTTGAGTATTTAAAAAAAGGTCAGCAAACATACAAATGAAGAAGAATAAGATACCATTAGCGTGAATATATTGTAATAAGTAACCATCTCTCATAATATGTTCAACAGAGCTGAAAGCTAGCTCGCCGTTAGAAGAGTAATTTATAACTAAAATGATCAGTACGGATTTGGATAGCTAACATTGAACCTAATAATGAACCTAACTTATATCATTCATTTAAAGTGAAAGGTTGAGGACTATCAATTATAGCCATTAGCTAAAGTTTAACAGTGGATAGAGTATACAAAAAGCGGCTAGTTGCTGAGATGAGTCTTGTTACTTCAAGATTTTTCTTAGGCAACTGGCTGGAAGGTGCCATGTTAATGGCCACATACACAATTATAGCCTTTGCCTTCTTTTACTTCCCAGACGTTCTGAATTTCAATCAAGATAGATGAGAGAGGGTGTTCATGGATGTAGCTGAAAGACACCTTGCCTGTGTGTAATGCAAAAGCATAATGGGTATTTTGATAGTGTTTAAGGTAGACAGGATCTAGTTAAGGTCTTAGTACGTGGAATGAGTTGATAATATCGGTACTTAATTTTATGAGAATATTCCAGGTTTGAAGTTAGTCACAGAGATAGCTCCATTGATACTGACAACTTTCAAACCTTTTTAACGCGTTTGGCAGTTTAATGAACAGTGTCTTGTACGGTCTGCCGGGTTCCATCTATCATATCAGCTCTATTGGCCGCACTAATAACAAAAGTGCCTTTTCTGTCATTCAACCATCTAACTCTGTTTTTTTACAACCCTTGAAGAACTCTCTGGTAGTGTCAATTCTTCTATTGGAGCCAGCGCATCTTACTCGTCAAAAAATGTAACACATGGAATATACGGTCTCTTTGATTTGAGTATAAGGATCTACTGCAGGCGATATTAGTTTCTCTCTTGTCTCCATCTGGAAATTTGGTCTAATATTAAAAGTACAAGTTACTGAGTTCCTCTCAACTTACCTTCATACTATAACTGAATATTAAATGATTAAACTGTAAAGATTCTTGAACAAATGTTTTGTGCTTGCAGAAAGTACCTATTTAATCGCATCAATCAGCTGCCACTGGCACATCTTTAAACCGTTTGAATCGTTAATCAGGTAACATTATCAAATCCACATTCAAATTATGTGTCAGTTCTCTAACTTTATGATTAGCTTCAAAGACAGCTAGTTGTCCTACAATTCATTAAAAACTAAACCACTTAATTTAACTGTATATTGGAAGCAGAGCACTGCAGTTGTTCTTAAGACCCATTCCAGTGGCCTTGCTTCCTGCTTTTTAAACTCCAATTCAAAACTACAAAAAATATAAAAGGAAAAAAATCAAAAAAAAATCAAATTGGGCCGAGCAGGGAATTGAACCCTGGGCCACTCGCACCCAAAGCGAGTATCATACCACTAGACCACACGGCCGATTTGATGTTGGTTTTGGCTTGCAGTTTGACTGGTGTAGCAGACGTCATCTTGTATAGACAGGGAGTTGTTAGGTTTTGAACATAAGAAAAGCATACCTTTTCCTTCATCATATCAACGCCACAACTCTCATACAGAGAAATTGTACTATACAAATTTGGTGCACTATTTTCTCTTATTTCATGGTAGAATTCCTAAAACAAATTTGCTAGTGGCAGGCTACATAGATGCTCCAGTTGTATCTCGGTTCTTCTCAAAAAGGTACTATGTCGCAGAAAGTATCAGCTATATGTTGCTTTATCTCCCGGAAAAGGTTATGTGCCTGTTAAATGTTTAACATATCAAACTCGATCAAGCCCTATCTGTGAAATTATGATTTTCCTCTTAGATGGAATGGAAAAAGTTGTGCTATCCTATCCCCAGCTTTTATATATATAACAGTATAATGAGTGGAGACATACTTACTGA
The DNA here is from genome assembly GCA_030580055.1 of Starmera stellimalicola. Classification (NCBI taxonomy): domain Eukaryota; kingdom Fungi; phylum Ascomycota; class Saccharomycetes; order Phaffomycetales; family Phaffomycetaceae; genus Starmera; species Starmera stellimalicola. The sequence continues at coordinate 978,018 of JAKTSD010000001.1, read as the reverse complement.
CTTATCAAATTTTAAACCGAACGCAGTTACTTGTGGTTTATCAGGTTCGGTGCTTTCTAAGATTTAAAGTTGTTGAATATAGATGATCACATAATACATATAACCATGACGTAGTATTAAGATTATTCAGTAAACTACAGAAGCTGTTTACACAACATCTTGCTTCTCATCATTCATGGAATAATTGGTTTGAATTCAATTGATTGATCTAAATTATAATCTAAAGATCTAATTTTTATAAGCTTAATTATAAAAAAATAATATATGCTCAAGTTAAAATTAAAACTCTGTTACAACTCATTGTATTAAGTATATTTCTAAGCTACATGCACATCCACCCCAAACGGAATGAATCATTATAACTCTACGTAACAAACCATCTCTCAACTGTGAACAACATTTGACACATTTTAGATATGCGGTTTTAATGCTCACTTCGGTTATTTTCATAAAGAAGTAGTCGGCATTCTTTCTAAATCAACTAGCACTCAACGACTAATTTGAACGTACGATCTCATTACCTGGTTTGCTACCGAGTAACTTCAATTAATTGGATAATAAAAAATGCAAAAAAAAATTAAAAAAATCAAATTGGGCCGAGCAGGGAATTGAACCCTGGGCCACTCGCACCCAAAGCGAGTATCATACCACTAGACCACACGGCCGATTTGATGGTGATGTAACTGTTGGTGTCCATCTGTATGAGTAACAAAAAGTAGACGAACCTGCATCTTTCAGAACCGATAGGGTTGTTACTGAGCAGTCGAATGATGAAGAAAAAGGCAAGGTACTTGACATATCCTCACACTTGAAACAAAGAATTTTTGGACTCATACAAAGAGCTGTTTCCTTTATTTTGGTTAAAGAGAAATAAACCAAAATATGAACAATGGTATGCTTTGAATAATAATGAAAACTTCATATGAGATCTGATATAATCTCAGTGCTATTATATGAACAGGATCTTTAACTAATCTTGCGTGAAAATTTGAGAACTATTTTAGTACTCATAGTATATATAACAGACACATTTCTAGCTAAGTTTTATAGTTTTGTTAAAGGTACAATGAACAAGGCGATCCTTTCGACATTTACACTGATTATCTTATCATGACGCGCTTCATACATGTTAAAGCTTAGGATATCACCTTGACTTTCCACACCTGCTAGAGAGATCTTTTTCTTTTGAAGAACAGAGCTCAAGGCATAGTATTGAGTAACTTTACATTACTGTTTTACGGCTTCGTTTAGTCTAATTGCTGTGAATTTTCAGGTATATCGAAAGAACTACTGTTAAATCAGGCTAGTGTGAAAGACCTGGTGAAAGTCTGTTGAATGCAGAAAATTAAGCTGGGCCTGCATCAGAATAAGACAGTACACCATAGTAATGGGCACAACATCTAAAAAGTAGTCTTTTGCTTCCCCGTTTAATCAATTGAACTGGCATCAAAAAGATGGGTTTTGTTGATACGCTGTTGCCTCATAGCTGGGTAACCTTGTACAGAAGGCAAAGGTTTTTCAATCCCATCGGTCTGCAAAAAAGTAACAAAAAAATAATAAAAAAATCAAATTGGGCCGAGCAGGGAATTGAACCCTGGGCCACTCGCACCCAAAGCGAGTATCATACCACTAGACCACACGGCCGATTTGATGACTACAAAAACAAGCTACTTTGCCTAGTTATGTAAAAGATTGTGGCACCACACCGACAACAAGTTGCTGCAAATTCGTGAAATAATGACCCAGTCGGTGGGTAAATGGTTAAATCTTGCTCAAAGGCAACCTCACAATAATTAATGTGGACCAAGAAAACTCCAATCTCAGATCAAAAAGAAAAATATTTTTGTACTACAAACTTTTGTTTACATTATTTTGAAGTCTTTTGAATGGTTTGAGTTGAGGCGGTTAGCGATGACGTTGGTTAGTGAGGATGTTAATGAGGAAGTATGGAAGGAAATATACTCACAACTGAATACTCAGCAACGGCTGGCAGCTACTTCAGCCGTAAACCAACAGCTCCAAATAATAGCGGGCCCAGGAACAGGAAAGACTAAGGTTCTCACTGCCCGAGTAGCTTATTTACTACTAAAGCACAGAGTTCCACCTAGAAACATTATGATAACCACGTTTACCAAAAGTGCAGCTGTTGAGTTCAAGGGCAGGTTAGAGAAAATGTTAGAACATACGTCAATTTCTGTTAAAGGTTTAACGATGGGAACTTTCCACAGTATTTGTTTAGAGGTGGTAAGGAAGGCCACTAATTGGGGTGTAATAAAGATTGCTAGTGACCGTGATGTTAATGAGATTGTCAAACAAATGATGAAGGAGCCAACTGAATCGATGAGTTATGCAATTAAGCAGTACGAGAAGCAAGAGATTAATGCTAAAGACGACGATTGGATGTATAAAGAGTTGTTGCATACTAGCCGGGGAGGTTCTAATATCAGGAAACACATATCAAACCTGAAAACGAAACAGATAACAGTTGAGGAATATTCAAAAGATCCAAATCATAATCCATTGCTATTGGAGTACTATGAATTTTACTGTAAAAGAATGAAGAGTTTATCCCTATTGGATTTTGATGATATGCTGGTTTTAGCTTATGATTATTTACAGAAAGACCCATCTTTGTTAAGGAAAATTGAATATGTTCTGGTTGATGAGTTTCAAGATACTACTGGGTTGCAATACGAGCTTGTAAAGTTGTTCTCCACCAGCTTTACTGGTAGCAATGACAACAAAATCACAGTTGTTGGTGATGCAGACCAGAGTATTTATGCGTTTAGAAGTATGAGAGGGAACGATTCAGTCACTTTTGACAAGATGAGGTCTGATTTTCCTGACACAACAATAGTTAATTTATCAGTTAATTACAGATCAACGCAGCACATCCTGGATATAAGCGAGAAAATAATGTCACAAGACTCCAAAAGAGACTCCAAGTCATTGAAATCGAGTTTTGAACATAACAGTTTACCAGTTATTTATAAAAAGTTTAATTCAAACATTGCCGAATCGTCGTTTATTGCCAACCAGATATCAAGCTATTTGTCATTACCAAATCTCATTAAAGGATCGGATATTGCTATTTTGGTTAGATCAAACTACCAAACAAGAGTAATTGAAACTGAGTTGAAGAAAAAACATATTAGATATAACATGCTAAAAGGGCGAGAGTTTTGGAACAGAGAAGAAGTATTACTGTTTATTGACTTTTTGAGGATTATTGCATATCAAGATGAAGTTAATGTGTGGTTGAGGGTGGTGCAAAATTGCTGTGAGGGTTGTGGTCCTGCAATTATCAATAAAATCGAGAAATCTTTCAATTTAGAAGCATCTGAATTTGATAACGTGGTGTACAAGTTTGAGTACTTGGTGATGAATAGAAAGTTTAAGTACAGTGATAAGCAGAAGGATGAATTTCAGCGAGTTATCCAATTCTTCAAAAAGGTTATTGGCGAATATAGCTACGATGTCAATGATTTGAACAATGTGTTGAACGTTTGTGCTGAGTTGAGTGAAGAACCAAGTATTAGGAAGATTGCAGAGAAGAAGTCACCGGCTGAAGTTCTGGGGAATGTAGAGGAAGTTATTGGGCTTATCAAACAGTTTGAACCTGACTCTGATTCACATACAACGGTGTTTAGTGATGAAATTGTGGAGGATTCGTTGCTACAAAAGTTTCTAGTTTCTATCAAAATGGCATCAACAGCGAGCGGGAAGGATGACGTTGAAGAAGATGTGGATGATAACCACAGCAATAAAGTTGTTGTTTCTACAATTCATGCGGCAAAAGGGCTAGAATGGAAGATTGTGTTTGTGCCTGGATTAACAGAGAATATTCTGCCACTGAATTCAAATAAGGTTGGGTGCGATGTGAGTGAAGAGAGACGCATATTCTATGTTGCTAGCACAAGAGCTAAGTATTTACTTTATATCAGCTCGTTTACCGGGAGTGGTAATCTGTTTGGTGGCAGTGGTGGAGATGAACAAGAACCAGTTTTAGTGTCCAGGTTTATTAGCAAGGAGTTCTTGAAACTGACAACTAATGCGGCTGAGTTCTTCACAAGCGTGAAAGAGGCGGAGAAGCTGTATGCTGTTTTGAATACAGGCTATGCATTAAGAGAAGATGATTACCCGAAGATTAAGAAAGTGGTTGAATCGTCTGAGCTGAGCAGTTATCACTTGGCAAAGAAAACGGCTGAAATAAAAGACATGCATTACAATTCAACACCAATTGTCAAGCCATTCAAACCAAAATATGCACCAGTTAATCATAAACTGGTCAATTCTGTTAAGTCAGTGAGTGGAGGTAATTTAGCTTCTTCAGCTAATTCACTCAGCTCAGCCACTGGCAATAACAATGATAAACCTAAAAGAAGACGATTGGGAATGGGAAGGCCAAGAATTATGAAATAGGTTCCATGCAAAGAATGGTTCTACTTATCAACAGTTTTCAACGGTTTTCAACGGTTTTCAACAACGGTTTTCAACAACGGTTTTCAACAACGGTTTCTTCTAGAAGCGGCTTTTTCATCCCTGTCATTTTTGACATAAAAATATCAAAAAAAAAAAAAAAAAATTAAAAAGAGAAAACAACTAAAATTAATGGAAAAATAAACAAAACAGTTTAGGTATTGATTTTGCTTTCAATGGACAAAGTATGACGACGGAAACGGACGAAAGTATTCGAACGGGTGAAGCGTCTATCTTATTCCAACCAAGGAAGATACTGAGAAGAGACTCAGCTCTTCCGCAAGTTCTTCTGAACGTTGAAAAGTCCAAAGTTGAAGATATTTATGTTAAACCGGGCAGCAATGAGTTTATGGTCTGGTACATTTCTGCCACTTATTTGCCCATTTTGGCTGCGTGTTTGGGTCCATTGGCCAATATGACGTCAATTGCTGCGCTGGTGTTGAAATGGGGGGAACTAAATGGGAAGGCAATACCCGACCAAACGGTTGTGATTGTCATTAATTCAGTTTCATTGTTCTTTGGCCTTGCAGCGAACTTCACTTTGCTGTTCAATTTCAGAAAAGAATCCAGCTATAAATACTCGCAAGTCTTGTGTACGGGGTTCTTTTCAACAGCTGGGATCTTGCTACTGGCTGATATTATTTATGCACAGTTGAAGTACTTCAGCGAAGGTCACAGTCACCCCAAACACACCAAGTACCAAGGATTCTGGTTTGCTGTTATGACAGTCATTCTGTATGCAGGATGTGCATTTTCTGGAGCGCTCAATTATTCTGGTTATCTGCTGGGGAAATATGCACCAAAACTGAATCTGGGTCAACCAGAAAGAGGTTTGATTATTTACACCTTCATCTTGTCCATTTGGATTCTTTGGGGGAGCTGGATGTTCCAGAAGTTGTTCCACATATCATACGGAGACGCCATGTACTTCTGTTGTGTTTCTGTTTTGACCATTGGGCTTGGGGATATCACACCTCAAACTTACACAAGCAAGGGACTGTCGTTCGTGTACAACCTAACCGGTGTCATTATCATTGGTTTGATCATCACCATGATGAGAGGTGTTGTTGTAAGCAGCGCAGGACCCGTTTTCTTTTGGTCAGGCGTTGAAAAGAGAAGACGAGCAGTTTATGCTCGAGTGGTCAAGAAGAAGCAGCAGCTCACATCCCAGGAGGCCTTTGAACTGATAAGGTCAATAAGGATGGAGACCAGGTGGAGGCACAAGAGACTCTCAGCATTTTATATCATTTGCTTTTTCATATTGTATTGGCTAATTGGAGCTCTGATATTTCACTTCACTGAAGGTTGGCCATATTTTGATGGGGTGTACTTCTGCTTTTTGTGTTTGATAACCATTGGGTACGGAGACTATTATATGACGACTGCAGCCGGCAAGGCTGTTTTTGTTGTTTGGTCGATCAGTGCGGTTCCACTTATGACTGTGCTGATTTCAAATGTGGGTGATCTGCTCTACGGTCTAGCCATTAGTGGGGTGAAGAGCAAGTTCACAAACATGCTGTTTGCTGGAAAGAGTAGTGGTAAAGATGCTGTTTTGAGGAACGGAGTCGAAATATTGATGGAGACAAATGATCCTGAAGTGATGCTGCAAAGAGCACGATCGGTTGAGGCAATTCTAGAAGAAGTCAATGCCAACTCCAGGCTCCATAAGAAGCCGCAGAGCAAGCACGAATTGTTTCAAGTAATAAGAAAAGTCACTGCTGAAGTGAATCAAGACCCTCATAAAAGATATGCATTCAGTGAGTGGAAGATTATAATGGATCTGCTTGAACTGGAGACTGAAGAAGATGGAGAACAAGAAGGCGAAGGTGATTATAACAATCTGTTTTGGATTTCAGATGCGTCGCCACTGAGATTACCAATAAGCGAGCCCAACTTCTTCTTATTCGTGCTCTTCAACAAACTTGAGGAACTAGTCACTGAAGAAACTGCTGAGATTGTAAAAAAGGTAACCACCAACCGATCAGAATGAAAGCTTGCAACCATCAAACCTTGATCTTCTTTTCCTTAGATTTGATCAGAGCTGCAAGCTTCGTTGAGGCAAAGGTAAAGTTCTTATCAATGACACAGAATGGGTCCTGGATCAGTTGCTGAGCTGTTGGACGCTGATTAGCATCGATTGCAAAACACGAATCCAAGAATTCTCTTCCTATCTGTGACACAAAAGGCAAAGTGTCTTCTGGAATAGGTGGTGATGCCTTAGCTTTACCTATTTTGAACATTGCCGTTATAGCTTCCAGGCTGGACCATGGCCGACGCCCTGCAAACATTTCCAATACAACACATCCCAACGACCAAATGTCCACTTTGGCACTATATCCTTCCCTGCTATCAACCACTTCTGGTGCCATCCAGAAAATGGTCCCTTGCATAGACATTGATGCGTTATTTGCATAAATATCGTTGGATTTTTTAGAAATACCAAAATCTGATATTTTACAAACTCCATCAAGATCCAATAATAGGTTATCAGCCTTCATGTCACGGTGAAGAATTCCTCTTGAGTGTAAATATGCCAAACCTTCCAATACCTGCAGTGTCAGGAATTTGATCAAAGGCTCATCAAACCTTCCGTATAGTCTTAGACATGAAGCAACGGATCCACCAGCAACATATTCTAAAAACAAGTTATACTCTTTGCCAGTGTTCTCAAATCCAAGATACTGCACAATATTCAAATGGTCTAAATCTTTTAGAGTTTCCACTTCTGAATGTAATGCCTCAATCATTTCAGATCTTTTGTTGCCCACAAATATGTTATCAGCAACAATAACTTGCTTGACCGCAATCATTTCACCGGTTGTGATGTTCAAGGCAAGATAAACATTTCCAAACGTTCCCTTTCCAATGAGTTCACCACGAATCCATGAAAACTGCTTAATCTCCTTAGCATTGTTTCTTGATTTCGAAGCACCAACAATTTGCCCATGGCCTTCATTAGGTTTCACCTCAACCACTTTACGGCCCCACATCTTAGTGCTTTGTCTTCTCAGTAGAACCGGCTTATTATTAGTGGCATCATCATGGTTGCTGTTATTGTTATTACTCTTATTACTGCTATTACTTTGCTGCTGTGAAGGCTTGGTGGAGTTGGAGCTGGTTGTAGTGGTGCTGGAAGTGGTGAAGGCTCGTTTTCTAGCTTCAATGGCTTCACGGGCAACAGCCCTAATTGTCTTAACCCTGTGTGGTTTTAATAAATTGTCATTTGCATCATCTAAACTTGTAATAACTTTTCTCTGAACTTTTGAGTCATCCTCATTCTTCTGTGATAGACGGTTGTTGTTCACATCATCAACAACAGAATCATCATTTGTTGCTTTTGATACTAACGGTGAAACAGGCGGAGACAACACGTCGACTGGCTGATCAAGATTGGCATTTGGGAAAAACTTCTCCAAATTATCATAGAGGACCTCAGGAGCGGGTCTAACCATCATTTTAGATATTTTTGGTGATTTGTTGTCGTCTTGATCATTGTTTTTATTACTGGTTTTGATATCGCTAGGAGGTTTTGCCCAAAAGTCTTCATCTGAATCACCTTCATCCTCACTAGATTCGTCCTCATCTTCTAAGGTTGGTGCGTCCTCAAATGAGATGACATTTTCATTAAACTCATCAATCGATTTCTTAGACATTGTTCTTGAAATCGTGGGTCTTTTATCAATCTTATGACCAACTTCAAACTCCTTTAGTAATTCCTTTCTGGAAATTGGTGATATTGATTCATTTCCTTTGTAAGGTTCAGGAATCAGCGTATTACTTGATCCAGGTGTATAAGTTGAGATATAATCATTATTGTTTTTATGATCTTCTGCAACCGGCGTTAATGATGGTACCTCAATACTTTTTAAGGACACAGGTTTTCTTAAAGGTGGTCTTGGGGCAGTTCTTTTGGCCACTAGATCCTGCTTATTAGCAAAAGGAGATTCTCTTCTCTTGTCAAAGTTGATTTCAACCTTATCATTGGTTGGTCTAATGACCCTAAATGAGCTTGCCTTTTTAACCTGTGGTTTCTTCGGTGGGGATTTCAAAGTTATAGCCGGCGTGGCTTGTGGCTTTGCAGGATTGGACTTTACATCAGCTTGTTGGATTATTGACTGCTTGTCTTTGAAATTCAGATAATCAACTTCATTTGGCTTAGAATAGTTATCATCATAGAAATGCTGGGGAGTGTTTGGGTATAGTTTGTCCTCATCTTTTGTGTCAAATGAGATAGCATCAGAAGATGAGGTCGTAGTAATAGAAGAGCTGGCAATTGATGAGATGGTTCCAGGATTTATTGGCAATACCAGTAATTTCATAGACGATAAATCACTAAAATTATCCTTCATAAATAGACTTATAGTGCCATCATCCAGCTCTTCACCACTGGAGCATCCAAAGTCTGTCAAGTAGATATTTGCAGTGGTCAAATTAGGATACAACGACTCAATTATTGTTTTCTTCAAAGTATCAACATCTTTACATGAAGCTATGTTGACTAGCTTGAAGTTAGAATTGTCATTTGTGACAAGAATGAATTTACCTTGATCATTAGGCTGTGATGTCGGTAAATACTTCTTATTGATTAAAGAAAATAATTTTGAAGGTGCAGTAGTTGAAGCTGAAGTTGACGGTGATGGTGATGGGGAAGGTGAAGGTAGGGGTAGAGGTGAAGTTAAAGTTAAGGGCGATGCAGTTGAACCTGGCACTGAAGCGCTAGTTGAAGAAGATGAAACAGAAGAAGGTTTCAATTTTGGCTTAACTGTGGTACCTGTATAAGTTGGCTTGGACTTGGATGCAAACGTACTTGTGGCCGAAAAAGAAGAAGAAGAAGCAGAAGTTGGTGTTGATGCAGTCGAAGAAGAGATTGAACTCTTCTTAGGTTTATTGTCTGCTGGTGGAGGCTTTCTTTCTAGTTTGCGATCTCCAATCTTGACTGACTTCTTTGAATGAGTTGTGGCCAACGGACTGATTGGTTTATGTGACGACCCAGAACTTGTGTTATTTGATTTCTTCATCAACTTACTCAAAACTGATTTTGACTCGTCAACTTTAGTGGATGTACTAGAAGATGTCGCAGTTGCCGTCGCAGTTGAGGCTGACGATGAGGTAGAGGAAGATTTATTTGAAGCAGCAGCTGAGGCTGAAGACGAAGTGGTCTTTATTGGAGAAGCAGATGAAGTGCTCAGTTTTTTCTCTGACTGTGAAATGGTTGAAGAGCTCTGTGAAAATAGTGAGCTGAACAACGAAGATTCCGAGGAGGATGAGGACTTTTTGTGCCTTCTGAAGAAAGTGATTGAAGATGAAACAGGCGAAGAGGAAGCCCACATATTTTTGGAAGAGCTTTCAATGGTGGAGACTGGACGTTGCTTTCTAGCCTTTGTGTTTAAATTCTTTCTTGTATTGGTGGTGATTGTAGCTGCAGCTGCGGTTTTAGAGCTGGTGTGTGAAGTTGTTGGAGTATTGACAGCAGAACTCGAACTTGAAGACGAATTGACCATATTTGGAGCAGACACCACAGGAGCCAGTAAATCACTTGGAGAATTCGTTTCAGAGACCGATCTTTTATTGTCCACACCATCGAAAGATGAATTGACTGATAATGGCGAAAATGCACCGGTTATTGTTGTGGCAGAAGAGGGTTTATCCAATGTTTTCCTTAGAAGATGGATAAATCTTGATTGCGTTGAGTCTGACTTTGTATCCAGTTCATTCTTGTATATGTTAAAGTTTTGGTAATTAGTCAAGGATAGGAACTTTCTTCCGGTTATGTTGTGTTTCTGGAACACTTTGATCCAAGTTTCATTGAACTGGTTCAACTCCAGCCAAAACACAACTCTTTCAATAGTCCATTCATCAGGGTTGTTAACTTTCCAAGATATCGAGGAACTGTTTCTGGTGTGCAGGGGAGAATTCCTCATTGTTGATGACTTGATCGAAGTTGATCTGTTCAGTTGGCTTGTATTCGAGAAGCTGAAATTATTTGAAGACTCAAAGTCTTCTTCATTATTGATGATGGAAGTGTTCGGAGTTGAGGTTTCAATCTTTAGCTGGAGTTTGGGAGAGGAAGTCTTTGTTAGAGTGACTGGGATGTTTGGGGTCGGTGGCAAAGCACTGTTTCTGTCAGTTATTGATAATTGACTTGAATTAGCAGTATGAAATGAGAAATTGCTGACATTGGGACTGAGCTGGTTATGGTATTCTTTGGCATCCTCAAAGCTAAACTGAGAGGTGTCCCCTTCGCTATGGAATGATTTGTCTGGCAGGACCGGCTGCTGCTTGACATTTGGCAGAGTTTCTGATTTTATGCTTGAACTTGATAGCTTTCTGGCATTTTGTGCTGGCGCATACGGATCAATTTGATCTTTGTTGATACCCAGCAAGTTCTTATGGCTCTTCTCATCTAAAATTGGGATCGTGGAGGTTAAAAACTCTGGAACGTTATCGTTACCGATGATTATATCATGTTCTAAGTACCTATTTTTTGATATAGGTTTGTCCTGTTTGGGTACACCATTAACCAAATAGTCAGCTTTAGCATTAGCTCTCTTTTTCTCTGGATAGCGACTACCCGACTGCATTGTGCTGTTGTCTTTAGCTCCAATACACTTAGCCGCTGTGTTGTTTGTTTAGATGACTTTAATAGTTTTGTGTTGTTTTTTTAACCAGTACAAGGTGTCCGGATGGAGGTGAACTGAATAGCCTATAATTGACGCGAGAGCCCTATGAGCTAGATGGGCGATACAGCAGCAATATGGGCTACAGCAATTCTCTTAATTCATGGATTCAATATATACAATACAGAGCTCAGCTAAGTAGCCTCACAAGAGTTTCAGTTCTGAGATTCTGAGCAGCACTTTATCTGGTTTGGAGATGTGATGACGACCTCTTCTGTGTCTTGGTTTCTTGACGTATTTAACAATCATTGGGGCCTTGGTCTTTTCGATGACACACCCTTTTATAGAGAATAAACGAGGGTCTATTGGGTCATTTGAGTAGGTATAGTCACGACATCCAATGGTAATAACATCTGTGAAGTTAAGAACGTCTCCCAGCTCAACCCCTTTCATATTGTAGTCCAAAGTGACAACATCACCTTCTGTCACCAAGTACGTTTTACCATGGATTCTGATCTGTGCATATAAATCTGGGAACATTTTTAGGATAGTCAAGTCTGGCAGTGGAGCTTCTTCCTGTGCAGCTTCAGTTGCAGCAGCTTCCTTGGCTTCTGGCTTCTGGTCGACACTGAAACTGTGTTTCTCCAGGTTGACTTCTGGATCTATCTGGTTTTCATGCTTGATTTCTGGACGTTGGTTCATCATTGTCAGTGAGCTGCTAAATCCACGGAAACTGGTCATTCTGACGCCATTTCTGGCACTCAAAGCAGCTCTACACACATTGTTTGTGCTCAAAGCTCTCGTCAAACGTAGGGCTCCAAACATTCTCCAACTTATTCTCACACAGTTTTGTTCCAAAGCTCGAATTTTTTCAAACTTTTCAATTATTATTTTTTTTCTCTGAATTTTGCCTAAACAGGAAACTACCCAAAGAGGAAAAAAACAAAAAATCAAAAAAGAAAAAAAAATAAAATGTTTGGATTTTCAAAACAAAACACATTTCGAGAACCTTTTTCAGCTGAGGTGAACCGCTGAACTGGTAGTCTGGAAGAGGAGGAAGAAGAGGAATCTGTGAAAATGGCGTTCTTGTTTGGATACGGCAAAAAGGAGAGCGTTTCAGGCCACAATGAGGCAAATGGACAGGCAAATAACAGTAATAACAGTAATAATAATACTAACAATAGTAACAATGGTAATCACAATAACAAGAAAAAAGAAGTGAAGCTGCCCCTAATCACAGAGAGCTCGTTTGGAATGACAATTGGCGGTAGAACTGCAGCTTTACCAGGATTCCGAGAGCTGGGCCCTCCAGATCTCGTTTATGTGTCCAAATACAATAAACACACGCAGAAGGAAACCGGGTTTTACCAATTTGTTACAGGCTTAGATGTGTCTTCAGATATTGCACCAATTGCTTATTTAAGCACGCTGAACTTGCAAACTCCAAGTTCCTCGTCATCACATCCGAATATCTATACTTACTGCACTTATAATCCGTTTTCAAGATGTGATGTTAGAATTAGAGTTGAGATTGATAATTTAGGTCAGTGCTCGTCTAGAAACCTGCAGCTGATCCCAAATGATAGAAACAGCAAGATAATGACGCAAGTACCGCAGGAGATTTGGGATGAGTTGCAAGTCGCGGCAATGGTGAGATCTATAATGACAAGTTTGGATTTGGAGAGAAAACTACCAGGGTTAGTTGAATTACCTCTGACGCAATCAGTTCAACATGCTAAACAGTTGTTGGCCAATGCGGTTAAACTGATTCCTAAAAGCGCCATTATTGGGTGCGACTCACTGGCGCAAAGGCCTTCCATGGTGCAGAATTTCTTGGTTGATTCGATCATCAAATTAACTGAGTTAACAAACTTGTTTGAGTTTACCATTGAGTTGATTACAAGTTTGATTGATGAGTTGATTGTCAACAACAGCCAGGCAGAAGAATTGAATTTGATTATAGTTAAGCTATACTTCATCGGGAATTTAGAATTAAAAGGAGTCAAATTGCTGAACAAAGTACTAACCAGTGAAACATTGATAAACAAAACTTTATTCCTTAATGAGCAGGTCAAGTTTTTAATTCAAAAACAGAAGTTTGAAATGGCGTTGAAAGTTGCAAAATACTCCGTCAACTCTTCCCCAACAGAGTTTGACAGTTGGTTGAATCTTGCCAAAGTTTATATTTTACAGGAAAACTACTCAATGGCATTAATTGCGTTGAACTCCACACCAATGTATATCACCAGAACCAAGGACTTGGTGTTGATTGGCGCAAAGGACACATTCCAGTTACCGGTTCCTCCTGATTTGAAGTTAGACGAAGACCTTACTCAGGTGTTTGGTACCGAAGTTGACAATTTGATAAGATTCACACCAAAATATGAAATTGAGGTTGTTGACCCTGCATTGATTCGAGTTAACCAGCAGAATCTTAGAGGAACATACAAAGAGGTTTACAATTTGTTGATCAGCATAATCGACAATATTGGCTGGGATGAACTGCTGAGAATCAGATCAAAGGTTTTCATCATGGATGACGAGTACAAAGTCAACTTCTCCACCACAACGTTGTCGTCCAATCAGAAATCCCTAGCTGAGCTGAATAACAAACGACTCTGTGAGCGCTGGCTGGACAATTTGTTTCTGGTTTTATACGAAGATCTAAGAATCATTTTGATTGTGGAGAACGAGTTGGCCACACACAAACAGCTGAAGCACAGCAGCCTTGAGTGGGAACTGATAGGGGTGACAGCTTACAGAACCCAGCATTTTAAGAGTTGTATTGCCTCGTTAAGAACAGCAATCAACGCAAAATATGACATTATTTCTGCAAACATCCTGCTAAAGCTTTACTACCAAGCCAATTTAGACTTCAAAGAGTACAACCACATCAACTTCAAAAACCACAAGAACTTTGAAGATATCGAGCTCTCCTTGGACCAAATTCTGGACATTGTTCTGAGCACAGTTGTCTACCACACGAGATTCTACAATGAGTTTGACTTCATGACGTTACTATTCTTGAAATATCTGACAGAGAAAAACGACGTTGACTTCATCAGAAACAAGGTGAAATCGCTAACCTCCCAAGAGTACCAAGACGACAAATCTGTTCAGGTTTTCGACTCGCTGCTCAATCTCATTGAGGAGTTCAGCAAGCACACCACTAGCTAAATAAATAATTCCTTTATTATCCTAAAGTAGAAAGTACCAGAAAAGGAAAATCCGACTTTTTTTTTGTCGTCGACTGAAAAATTCACTGATTTTTTTGTGTGTAATTTTTTTTTTTTTTTTTTGATTAACGAGAAAACTTTTATTTTTATTTTCGTTTTAATTACAATTTTAATTAATTAATTGATTAAAAAGGCAACAAATTCAGACGGCGCTTACTGCTCAGATTAATCTTTCAGTTAGTTTGTTTACTGTTGTTACTGCTTGGTAGTTTGAGAGCATTGGAGAAGTGGCTCAAGCAGGTTTTTTTGTGGCTTTTAATTGAAAAGTGAAGGAAAAAAAATTCATTTGTTTATTTGTTGTTTATTTGTTATTTTAACTGGAATTTTAGCAAGTGAATTAAACAGAGACAGAGACTGTAATCGAACTGTTTTTAAGTACACTTTGCTGCAATAATTTGGGGTAAACATCTTTTTGTTTGATTTGTTTTTTTATCATTATTTTTATATTTATCATTACAATTCATCACAATTCATTACATTTCATCACATTTTATTCATATATATTTCCCCATTAGCTGATTGATCAAACACACACAGAATGTCATCGTTTTGGAGATTTAGCAATGGATATTCAGAAGTTCCACCCATCAATAGGATATTAGCAAACGGGTTTATTAAGGATAAGGAAGCTGGCAATGATGGAGGTGTCAATGGAAATGGTGCAGGTCAGCACGACGACGACGACACAGAATCTTACTCCTCTTCTAACGATTCAGAGCAGGTTGGAAACAACAACATTGATAATGAGCTCGATAATGATAACGCCATACCAAATTTAGCTATTTTAGGAAGTTTGCTTGACGAGCAGGAATTATTGGATGAGTTGTCCGCTTCTAATATTAAATTGATTGAATATTTGAGACACAGGGAAGTTCTAGAGAAGCTCGTTGGCTACATAACCAGCGAGGAAAGCAATGCTGACGACCAGCTGAAAGCCGAACAAGAGAAGAACGAGAGTGGTGACAATAATAACAACAATAATGATAATGACACTGACAGTAATAATAATGATAATGAAGATGATGAATATAACGACGACAATAATGGTAGCCCCTCTAGGCAAAAATCTGTTAATTCAGACTCAGATTCAGATGACTTCCAGAACTATGACCAACCTGAAACTGCAGAAGAAGTCCATTCGAGAAGAGCACATGTTGCAGCAGAGATTTTAAGTGCAGGCGCATGGTCGTTGACCGATTCATTCATGGAAAATACATATTTATTGGATCAGTTGTGGAGCATTTTAGATAAACCAAGCCCACTGTCAATGTTATTATCAACTTACTTCATGAAAATTAATGAACATTTGTTGGAGATGAAGATTGAAGAGATGCTAAATTTCATATTGAAGCAAAATAATATAGTTGACAGGTTCTTAAAACATATTGATAACCCTCCATTGATGGATTTCTTATTGAAAGTTTTAAGTACCGATAAACCTGAAAGTCCCACTGGAATCATTGAACTGCTGAAAGACCAAGAATTAGTGCCAAAACTAATTTCATTCTTAGATCCTAGTGTTCATCCATCAATTCAATCAGCAGCTGGAGACTTTATTAAAGCCTTTGTAACTATAAGTGCTAATTCAAATGCTGACAATACTACTATTGGGTCGAATGAATTAACAAGAGAACTGGTTTCAACGGAAATAATGGAGAAATTATGTAAACTAATGCTCAATGGCGGTACAAGTTTATCCAATGGAGTTGGAATAATCATTGAAATTATTAGAAAGAATAATTCAGATTATGATTTGGTTCCAGTGTTATTAACCACCATTGAATCTCATCCACCAACTTCAAGAGATCCTATTTACTTAGGATACTTAATCAAAGTCTTTGCAAAGAATCTACCAAGCTTTACCAAAATGTTACAAAAGAAGAGTCTACCTGACTTGAAGACCCCATTTGGAACAATTGAACCATTGGGATTTGAGAGGTTCAAAATATGTGAACTGATTGCAGAGTTGTTGCACTGCTCCAATATGGGACTGTTGAATGATGAATTCGGCGAGGAGATTGTAGAAGAAAGAAATATTGCCAGAAGAAAGATTATCGAGTCTGAGAAAAAGCATCAACAGAATGGAGAGGAGACTGATGAAAAGGTTGACCAAGAGCTATCAAAAGATGTTGGAGAGTTGAATATTGGAAATGAGGAAAAAGAACAAGAAGAAGAAGAAAACGAAGAAAAAGAAGAAAAAGAAAAAGACAAAGAACAGGCACTGAAACCTGAGTTGCAATCAGAACCGGATTCAGATGTGGAGGTTCATTACGATGAAGCTGAATTAAAGCTAAGGAAAAACCCGGTGGTTGGTGATGAATTAAAAATAGTTTTGATTGATGATGAAATCATTCTGGAGATCTTGAAAATGTTCTTCAAATTCCCATGGAATAACTTCTTGCATAACGTTGTTTTTGACATTGTGCAACAGATTCTCAATGGATCAATGGACATTGGATACAATAAGTATTTGGCAATTGATTTATTTGGCCGTGGAGAAATCAATAAATTGATAGTCAACGGACAAAACGACTGCGAGAGGTATGAGAGGGAAACAGGATTAAGATTAGGATATATGGGACATTTGACGTTGATAGCAGAGGAAGTTGTAAAGTTTACAGCATTGTACCCACCAAGCTCGATTAATGAAATCATCACGAAGTCTATTTCCACTGAAGAATGGACGCATTATGTCACTGAGACGTTGGTTGACACCAGAGAGAAGTACAATGCGTTGTTAGGGGACGATGGTGAAGAAGGCGATGAGAGCAGGTATGACGACGAGGACGGCGAGGGTGACGAGGATGATGGGCGCCAGCAGTACGCTCACCACCAGCATCCAGAAGAGCATAACGGGTTGAGTTTAGATCCTAATGTTGATCATGATATTATGGGTTCTGGGTACCAGGAGAAGGAGGGAGACAACGACCAGTTCTCGCGGTACATGTCGCAGCAGCTCACGAACAATTTACCGGACAAGTTTGGGTCGTCAGATGAAGATGAAGAGGACGATGACCTGATAGGCTGGCACAACCAGCATTATACTGGGAAGACTCTTTCAGGTACTCCTGGTGGGGTTGGCGAGGATGATGATGAAGACGACTACGTGGACCCAAATGATGACGGGCAGTCGTATGTCAAGCCGGACCATCCTTTGTATTCTAAAATGATGCACGGGGACAAATTTAATTATGAGAATAAAGAGGAAGAAGAAGAGGAAGATGCAGAGGAGGATGATGAGGCAGAAGAAGCAGACGAGGATGTAGAAGCCGAGGCGGAGGAAGAGGAGGCCTCTAACGGGCTAAAGAGAAGCACCAGTAAGGGAGAACTGAACTGGGACGAAGAAGAGCAGGCCAGACTGATTAATATGGCCAATTTCATCAAGAACAGGTCGCCATCTCCTTCCAGATCCCCTTCTAACTAGGGGCATTTCATTTCATTTCATTAATTAATAAATAGCATTCTTAGTATTCTTTATAGTAAATATTTGTTTATTATATATCCAGCCGTAGAAAAGTTGGAGTGGGCAGTTTTCCAGATTGTTTGGCAACCTAGTCGATGGCTCAATGTGACTGCTCAGCAGCTTAGTCGATGGGCTAGCATTCTTAGTACTCAAACCGATGGGAACCTGCGCCACAATCTCACGTGACATGTGGCAGGTGTAAACTTTTCACACGCGTGCTGCGCCACAAAGACGTAGCATGTGGCGAGTGCGAGGCTGCAGGTGCGTTGAGCAAGCTTTAGCTATGGGCGAGGTACTCAAAAGTTAGGGTGGCAGGGTTCCTCAGCAGCCTAAATTGGCCAGTATTTTATAGTAAATATTTATTATTATATATCAAACCATACAAAAAGTTAAGGAAAGTGGGCGTAGTCGATGGCTGAATGATGTCAGCAGTTAACAGCAATCTCAGCTAGTTGTCAATCGGCTGAATGATGTCAGCAGCTAATAACAATGTCTCAGCTAGTTGTCGATCGGCTCGATGTTCCAGATGCCGTTGGCGTACTCGTCGATGGCTCTGTCTGAGCTGAAGAAGCCGGAGTTGGCAACACTCAGAATGGACTTCTTGATCCACTCGTCCTGGTTCTTGTACGACTCGTCAACCAGGCTCTGGGCCTGCAGGTAGCTGTCGAAGTCGTCGCTAACCAGGTAGTGGTCGCCGGAGTGTCTGATGGAGTCCAGCAGAGGCAGGAACTCCTCAGCATTGCCGAATTGGCCCTGGTCAATGGCGTCAAACACCTGCTTCAGGCTGGCGCAGATCTCAAACTTGTTGTAGAAGTGGTTGTGTCTGATGTCCTCGACGTTCTCAGCCAGGTGGCCAAACAGGAAGATGTTGTCGTCGCCAATCTCCCTGGTGATCTCGACGTTGGCCCCATCGACGGTTCCGATGATGAGGCCACCGTTCAGGATGAACTTCATGTTGGAGGTACCCGAGGCCTCGGTACCAGCAGTGGAGATGTGCTCGGACAGGTCGCTGGCTGGGATGATGATCTCGGCCTTGGAGACGTTGTAGTCCGGGATGAACACCACCTTGAGCAGGTCGCCGACGTCCGGGTCGTTGTTGATCACCTCGGACACGTTGTTGATGAGCTTGATGATGAGCTTGGCGGTGTAGTAGCCTGGGGCAGACTTACCACCAAAAATGGAGATCTTAGGCAGGAACTTTGCTTCGCGCTCGGCAGCTGGGGTGGCCTTGATCTGCAGGTAGCGGTGGATGACCCCGAAGATGTTCATCTGCTGTCTCTTGTACTCGTGGATACGCTTGACCTGGATATCGAACAGCACGTTAGGGTTCTTGATGTCGATGTGGGTGGTGTCCCTGATGAGCTTGATGAGCTTCTTCTTGTTGTTGACCTTGATCTCGGCCCACTTGGCCTTGAACTGGGCGTTGTCGACGAAGGCCTCGAGCTCTTTCAGCTTGGTGAGGTCCTTGAGGAAGTCGTCTGAGCCCAGGGCGTCGGTAATCAGCTCTGCGAGCTCCGGGTTGGCCTGTCTGAGCCATCTTCTAGGCGTGATGCCGTTGGTGACGTTGGTGAACTTGTCCGGGCCGTACACCTTGACAAAGTCCTTGAAGATGGTGGACTTGATGAGCTCGGAGTGGAGCTCGGCCACCCCGTTCACCTTGTACGAGCCGATGATGGCCAGGAAGGCCATGCGCACCTGGCGTGGGTTCGACTCCTCGATGATGCTCACCTTGGACAGCAGCTCGCGGTCCTTAGGGAACTTCTTCTCGACCGACTGCAGGAAGAACAGGTTGATGTCGTAGATGATCTCCATGTGTCTTGGGAGCAGCTTCTGGATCAGGTCGACGGGCCACTTCTCCAGGGCCTCGGCCATCACCGTGTGGTTGGTGTAGGCGAACGTCTTGGTGACGATGGCCCACGCCTCGTCCCACGACAGACCCTCCAGGTCCACCAGAACCCTCTGCAGCTCCACCACGGCCAGAGTCGGGTGCGTGTCGTTCAGCTGGATCGCAATCTGGTCGGTGAACTCCCTCCACGGCTTTCTGGTCTTCTTGAACCGTCTGACAATATCGTGCAGCGACGCACACACCCAGAAGTACTGCTGCTTGAGTCTCAGCTCCTTACCCGAGTCGAAGTTGTCGTTAGGGTACAGCACCGAGGTGATCTGCTCGGCCCTCTGCTGGTCCGCAACAGAGTTCTGGTAGTCCCCGGCATTGAACTTGGCAAAGTCGAACTCGGTGGTGGGCTCCGAGGACCACAGTCTCAGGTTGTTCACGTTGTTGGTCTTGTAGCCCGGAATTGGGAAGTCGTACGCGACTGCCAGGACCCTCTGGCCGCCGATCCAGGTGGACTTTCTGACGCCATTGTCGCCCGTGCTGTGCTCCACATAGCCGTAGAAGTCGACTGGGATCTGGATCTCCTTTCTTGGGATTTCCCATGGATTGGAGAACTTGAGCCAGTAGTCCGGGGTTTCCACCTGGTACCCGTCGATGATCTTCTGCGCAAAGATCCCGTACTGGTATCTGAGCCCGTAGCCCCACGCTGGGTACTCCCCGGACGACAGCGAGTCCACGAAGCACGCGGCCAGTCTTCCCAGGCCACCGTTACCCAGTGCGGCATCTGGCTCCTGCACAATCAGGTCCTCCAGCTTGAACCCGAGCTCGTCCACGGACTCGTTGACCAGCCCGCGCTTGTCGATGTTGATCAGCGCGTTGTCCAGGGCCCGTCCCATCAGGAACTCGAGCGATAAATAGTAGATTCTCTTCTGGTCCTTCATGGTCTGCTTCTGCTGGGTCTTGTTCCAGTCGGTGATCAGGTTGTCACGAACTGTGTTGGACGTGGCCTGGTACGCCGCCAGCTCGTCACAGTTGTACAGTGATCTGGCTAGCGTGGTCTCAACGTGTCTGACGAAATCCTTCTGGAATTCCTCCTTGGTTTCGAAATTCTCAACCGCAAACTTGCTCCAGGTTTCCCTGGATTTCAGTGGGATTGACGAGTCAATTGCCTTGATCTCGGCTGGCGAGTAGCCCGTAAAGCGTCTTCTGTGGTTTCTGGTCTCCATTGCTCTCAATACTCGTGTATAACCTGCAAAAATGGGTTTTAGGGAGAAATATTTTATGTCAATGTAATAACCTGTACGGAAATGTTTCAAGCTGGGTTTTCCCTCACCAGATGCAATTCAGGTGCATATGGGCAGATTATTTACGTGCCTAGTTGGGCCACTTGCTGCACTAAACTGGAGCTAAGCGCAGCCGGTACGCGCCGCAGCGCCCGCGCGCTCTGATGACGTAAGCTGCCGGCCCAAAAAAGTCACCCGCCCGCGCCGGGCAACCCCACCCTGGCAGCATTGCCTATTTGGGAAGTACATTTTCGTGAAACGCGAAATAATTAAATTGGGAAATTTAATTAAAAATATTTACCTTTGTTTGTTAAGTTTGTGTAACAAAGATGGCGGCGCTACCTACGGTGAAGCTGGACCTGGACTACAAGGAGCTGAGCGAGCGCGTGAGCGACTTTCTGCTGCACTTCAAGCCGAGCGCGACCCAGGACAAGGAGGTCTATGACAGCCAGATCGATCGCACTGCTGAGGACTACGATATGCAAGAGATAGGGGACGGGCCTAAGTACATGGCGCTGCTGCAGAAGATTGCTAACAGAGAGCTGTCCACGCTGTACATCGACCTGAACGATCTGCAGAGCTACGAGCAGCAGAACGAGGTGTTCCAAGGCAACAGAAGATCGCTAGTTGAAAAGATCTCCAAAAACACCTTCCACTTCATCGAGCTCTTCTCCAAGGTGATCGACGAGATCCTGCCCGAGCCCACCAAGGACATGAGCTACAAAGAGGACGTGTTTGATGTCATTTTACACCAAAGAAAGCTGAGAAACGCCAGATTGCAGGCCGAAAGAAGAGAAGAGTCTGAGGCCAACAACCTGCTAATGGGTGACGGATCGGCCGAGAACCCGCAGGACGAGCAGATCGGGTTCCCATCCAAGCTGATCCGTCGTTACAACTTGTACTTCAAGCCGCTAGTAAAGTCCTACGGGTCCAAAAATTCACAACCACTGGCTGTTAGAGACGTTAAAGGTTCGTCCCTGGGTCAATTGATCACAATAAGGGGAATCGTGACAAGAGTCTCGGATGTTAAGCCTTCCATCTCGGTCAACGCGTACACTTGTGATCAATGTGGGTTTGAAATCTTTCAAGAAGTCACCCAAAGAAGCTTCACTCCTCTGAGAGATTGTACTTCCGAGGTTTGTATACAGAACGATTCCAAGGGAAAGCTTTTCATGTCCTCCAGAGCGTCCAAATTTTCAGCGTTCCAGGACGTCAAGATCCAGGAATTGGCCTCCCAAGTTCCAATTGGTCACATTCCAAGAACTCTGAGTATTCACGTCAATGGTGATCTAGTTAGATCAATGAATCCTGGTGACTTTGTTGATGTAACGGGCATTTTCCTGCCTTCTCCATACGTCGGATTCAAGGCTTTAAAAGCTGGATTGTTGACGGAAACTTACTTGGAAGCTCAATTCATCAAACAACACAAGAAGAAATACGAAAATACAGAGTTAGATGATGATATTGAAAAAAAAATAGAAAACATTAGAAATCAGCCCAACATTTATGAAAGATTAGCAAGATCAATTGCACCAGAAATCTATGGCCACGACGATGTCAAAAAGGCTTTACTATTATTGTTAGTTGGTGGTGTCGATAAAAAATTAGGCGATGGTTTGAAAATTAGAGGTGACATTAATATTTGTTTAATGGGTGATCCTGGTGTTGCCAAATCTCAATTGCTGAAAACCATTTATAAAATCTCTCCAAGAGGTGTTTATACTACTGGTAGAGGTTCCTCAGGTGTTGGTTTAACAGCAGCTGTGATGAAAGATCCTGTTACGGATGAAATGGTGCTAGAAGGTGGTGCCCTTGTGTTGGCAGATAATGGTATTTGTTGTATTGATGAATTCGATAAGATGGATGAAAGTGATAGAACGGCAATCCACGAAGTTATGGAACAACAAACCATTTCTATCTCCAAGGCGGGAATTAACACAACACTGAATGCAAGAGCTTCAATCTTAGCAGCTGCAAATCCACTTTATGGAAGTTTCAATACAAGATTAACTCCATTAGAAAACATCAATTTACCAGCAGCTTTATTATCGAGATTTGATGTCATCTTTTTGATATTGGATAAACCAAACAGAGAAGTTGATGAGAACCTAGCAAAACATGTTGTGTATGTTCATATGAAAAACTCACACCCAGAAATGGGATTTGAACCTTTGGACTCAACTACAATTAGACAATATATCACCAAGGCAAGAACTTTCAGACCTGTTGTGCCACAAAAAGTTGCAGATTATGTTATAAGCTCATACTGCAGAATTAGACAAGAATCCAAGAATGGTGGAATGATAAATTCATTTGGTCAAGCAACCCCAAGAACTTTATTAGGTATATTAAGATTATCGCAAGCCTTAGCGAGATTGAGATTTGACAACAAAGTTGAAAATGACGATGTTGATGAAGCATTAAGATTGATTACTGTTGCCAAAGAATCATTTATTAATAACAATAAAACAAACAGACAAGATTTTGATAAAATATCCAAGATTTATCATATTATCAAAGATCTGGCAATTAAAGATGACCTAATAAGATCCACATTAACAATGGAAGAGATCAGAAATGCTGTTATTGCAAGAGGATTTACCGAAGATGACTTGAAGAAATGTTTGAACGAATATGATGAAACCGGTATCTGGCAGATTATCGATGAAGGAGAAACTTTAATGTTTATAAACCTGAATGGTGCCGATAACGATATTGATATGGAGGATTAGGATAGCCAATTTGTTTAATAATAATGTACTACTAGGGAGATGTAGAGTTCATTCTGTTGCGTACTACATTGTTTAAACTTTGATAATAAAAAATATAAAAAATAAAAAATAATGGATCCTAAGAGGTTCGAACTCTTGCTTCTTACGAAATCCGATCTTGAGTCGGACGCCTTAACCACTCGGCCAAAGATCCTATTATTGAAAAAGTAATTTTTACAGTCTGCTAGTATGCGTGGGTGCGGCAACCCATAAATACCAGAATACCAGTGGAAGATCACTTTCAGAAGGGGTTTGAGGTGAAAAAATTTCAAATAGCTTGATATTATGTAATCTAGGAAGTTTGTTTGTAGGGTTTGGGTAGAAGGTGGTGGTATCGAGCATTTAAGCCTGTAAATTTGTAAGCTTGGAGTTATTCACAACTGTAGAAGATTTCTGGGGCCGTGGTAACAACCGAAGTGGCACCGGAGCACCAGGCAGGTGCTGGAGTGGAAGTTAAAGTGGTGCGATTTTGCTTAGTGGAAGTTGTAATGTTTCAAAAAAATAAAAAATAAATGGTCCCTAGCAGGATCGAACTGCTGATCTTGGCGTTATTAGCACCACGCCTTAACCAACTGGGCCAAGGGACCAATTTATATTAACAAAAAAGCTGCAGAAGTGTGGTGGCCTAAAAGTATGCATGGTGAACTTTATATCAGTCGCTATATCCAAGGTAGGTCTACAGCTTGGTCAGTCTCAGTATATCCAGTCTATTTACAGTTTTATAAAAATCTTGTTGTAGTAGAGAACTCCACTGACCACAGCCAGCACCAAGGAATAAGCGATCAAAATACCCATGCTTTGGATGATTGAACAGTCCAAGGTGTTGAAGCTGAGGTTGATCAACCCGGTCATTACGTTACTGAGCAGGAAGATGATCATTCCGTTGGAGTTGATGGAGTCCAAGCTGACTGGTGTTTTGTCGTAGTAGTCGTCAGTTGTGTTGGAAAAGTACTTTTCAATCAGGTAGTAGCATATCAAGAATCCTGTGTTGTATGAACATGTCCATAGGACATATGGTAGATTTGCTAATCTTCTTGAGACGGTGAATTTGTGGAAATGCGAGACAAACTGGAACAGGGACGTGTAGATGAGGAACCACACGATCAAACCTGTTAATGGCGAAACTGAATGCGATTTCTTAGTGTTGGAGGTGACTGAGGCCCTGTCCTTGAGTGGTCTGAGCCAGTTCCAGCTGGAGTGCTTTGCTGGAAGGATGAAGAAGCCCACAGACTGGCCTGAAAGGAAGATTGCCAGGTACCCAAGCAGCGAGAAGATGCCTTCTCTGTTGCTGTTGATCAGATTAGTTCTTTCAGACAGCAGCAGGTAGCTCAGGAACCCGTTGCAGCCCACAATGCAGTACTCATACGCCAGCGAGATGACCAGTGCTAGGACTGCGTGTGGCACCAGGCTTGTCAGCGGCTCCAGCAGCACGGACAATGGCCCCACGAGCACCAAAGTGATGAAGAAGTTCCAGTGGACTCCATACTCGGTAACATGCTCCTGGTACTCCAGGTTCTTGACGAAAAACAGTCTCAGCAGGCCCAGCACCAAGACGGTAAAGGTGGACTTGAGGGTCTTGAGCAGCTTGGCTGCATAGGACACTTTGACCTCGTTGAAACGCCCGGCTAAGATGCCTCTGGTGGAGACGATTCCCAGCGAGAAGACGAACGAGCCCACGCCCAGGTCCATTAGCGAGGTGCCCCACGTCTCAACTTTGGCAAAGCGTCTTGGGAACACCTTGAAGTCCACTGCCAGAATGGCCAGGCACGTGATGATAAGCATGCCGCCTCGGTAGGCGGTGAGGTACGATCTTCTAGGCAGGAACTGCTGGAGGGTCGTGGCCTTACCGGATTCCTTTGGCGCCTTGACGACTCTTTGGGGCGATGAGATGGCGAAGAAGACAAAAGATGGCAGCAGAATGGCCAGGCCCAGCACGGTGGAGTGCGACGAGTAGAGCGTGATGGACAGCAGAAGCCCAATCCAATTGAGAAAGAAGTCCACCAGCAGGCTTGGTTTTTCCCATTTTCTCGATTTCTGGAAGATGTTGGTGTAGCAGTTGATGATGCTCCAGGAGAGGTACCCAGCTAGGGCAATTGAGGTCACCATGTTGATTTCAGAGATGGAGCCACCGAGCAGCCCGCTCACAAACTCTTCTTTTCTCTGTTTTAAAGTGGACATTTTGATGCTAAGTTGGGTGGTGCGTCTAAGTTGTCTTTATTTTTCATCCATTTAATTTATTTCGCTTTCCTCCATTTAAGTTACCTCGCTCCTCCATTTTTTTAACAGCCAACTACACCTCGCTCAAAGTTTTTGTAGTCGTTGTTGTCAGACTGCTATCCTCCATTTAAGTTTACTTTGCTCCCCCGTTTAAGTTATTTTTAACAAAGTGGGAGTTTTCAACCTTACACCTCGTCGATTTCGAAGTAAAGTCTTCAGCCGTCTTCTTCTAGCAGCTGTGGCTGTTACTGCCATCCTCCAATTAGTTTATTTCGCTCCGTTTAAGTTCATTTCAACAAAGTTCATTTTAACAAAGTGGGAATTTTCTATACACCTGAACTACACCTCGTCGTCGATGTCAAAGTCAAAGTCTTCGTAGCCGTCGTCTCGCAGCGGCTGCGACTGTTTGGACTGAGACTGCAGCTCTATTTCGTCGGTTGGCGTCGATTCGTATGGATAAGGCTTAAATGGGTGGAGCAAGTCTGAGACTTTTGAGTTGGACTGAGGTGCAGACGACGTGGACTCGACTGCAGACTCATCAGCCCAGGAAACAGTCTTTCGTTTGTGCTTGGTCCGCTTCTGCTTGAGGATCGACTTGGATGACTTGGATCTGTTGTACACGTACAGCGCGATTCCTATCACGATGAACAGTAGTAGGTAGAGTATAAAGAGCAGTGGGCTCTTGCTCACCTTTTTGTCTTTGCCATCTTCTGGGGTCTCAGTATCTGGGGTCTCAGTCTCAGGCTCTTCAGTGTCTGGGGTCTCGGTCTCTGGGGTCTCGGTCTCAGGTTCTTTAGTCTCAGGCTCTTCGGTCTCAGTCTCATACTTGGGTGTTCTCACATAGCTCCCGCTATTGGAGTCCACTATCTCAAAATTGTCCACCAGAATATCAAACAGCCCGCGTGACTCAAACGGTTTATCAAACGGAACCATATGCGAGCTGTTGTACACCTCAATAAATGTTAGGTTTTTGTCGTACTGGATCTTTCCCACATACTGGTCGTCGTACTTCCAGTCAAACAATTGCACTGCGTCTGTGAACCCCTGGCTGCCGCCCCAACTCATGTCCTTAATCATGTCCAGCACACCTTCGTTGTTACAGATGATATCCTTATCTCCCCCAAACAGCACTATTTGCACCTGTTCCAGCAAAGAAGGCAGTAAGTAGATGGATGGCTTTGTGTCCTTATTTCTGAGCTTGCCAGACACCTTGTTGTCGCACTCGCGCCACTTGACGGTCTCAGTCTTGTTCAGGTTGAGTCCCTCGATGACTCTGTCGTTGGTTAGATACTTCACGACCGCAGGTAGGTCGCCAGGCCAGTTCATTCCACAGCTCGGATACGAGTCCCGGAGCCTGGTGTCGTACATGTTGATACACTGCTTGTCCTGTGGGGCGTCCTTGTCCCTGGTGAGGGCCAGGATCTTGTTCAGAATGTTCTCGCACTGGTAGTAGCCAAACTTGTCTGTGGAGTCCGGCTTATTGATGAGGTTCTGGCACTCCTCCTGGGCCTTGAGCAGCTGGGGCATGAACGGGTCGTCCGTGTGCAGGATGCCAGCGCCCAGCAGGTACGGAATATAGCTCAGGCTCTGAGTGTCAGGCGCAATCCAGCCGTTTCCAATGATGAGGCCCTGCAGGTTGATGGTGGCATTCTGGGCCGGGTTCTCGCGCAGGATCTTGTCTGCGATGAACGGGATGTACTGCCCGGCGTAGCTCTCGCCAGCCAGGTAGAGCGGATTGCCCAGGTCCTGAGGGAACTGCTCGTAGTATGCCAGCAGGAACTTGTAGAAATCGTCCGCCACCTCGTCCAGATCCTTGTCGTACTGCTCGGTCAAGCTGAACCCTGTGCCACCAGGCTGGTCGACAAACACCACGTCTGCGGCTTTGTACCACGAGCCCTCGTTGAGGTGTACCGAGTTTCCGTCGTCATTGACTCTGAAGGGACCCACCTCCATCAGCGCCCCGTCCATGGACGAGCACCCTGGCCCGCCGTTCAGCCACATCACAGTCTTGTTGTGCTCGCTCCCGGGCTCCCTGAACTTCCAGAAGAAGTACCGCGTCTTGCTGGGCTCGTCCACCGTCAGCAGCCCAGCATCCATCTCAGGCATGCGCTCCTGCGGGATGTTTTCTGTCCCAAACAGCCCTGTGACGCCCAGCTGCTTTGCAGCCACGCAGCCCGCGCCCGCCAGCACCACTGCAACATAGCGTAGTCTCATTGTGTTGGTTCTCTGGGTTGTCTGTTTCCTGGCTTTCCTGGCTTTGCTGCTTTCCTGGCTTTCCTGGCTTTCTCGCCAGGTTTTCAGACTGCCCGCGGGAGGTCTGCCTGTGGCCGAACCAAAAGCCCACCACTAGGCCAGTCCGCCTTCAGTCGCCTAGCCCCAGTCCCAGTCTGCCTGAAACATTCTGAGCCCAGTCCGTCTGCCTGAAACATCCTGAGTTCACCTGTAGTCCCAGTCTGCCTGAAACATCCTGAGCCACCTGTAGTCCCAGTCTGCCTGAAACATCCTGAGCCTCATGTAGCCTCAGTGCGCGGGTAGTCCCAGTACGCGGGTAGTCCCCACCGGTGGCTAGGCCGACGAGGTTTGAGCCGTCCGCCTGGCACTCCCCCTGTGCCCCGACCAATACTTGTTCTTCCCCTGGGACCCGCCCACTCCACCAGCGCCTGGTGAAAATCACCGCTTAGAAGCAACAGTTGTCGAAAAACCAAACTTGAACTGTTTGCCACCTGGATTGCTGGCGCGTAACCGACCCCAAGTGTGCACAGACCCCGGAACGAGCGAGCAAGCAACCGACTGAACCACAAGCGCCCACATCTTGAGACTACTGAGCCGGGACCAACTGGACTGAACTGAGCTAAGCTAATAATGGACCCAGCCTCCACCAGGATTTCGATCACGTCCATCCTGTCGTCGCCCAGCGCCAACGCAGCCAGTGCCAGCACGGCACCAGCCGGCAGTGCGGCAAGGGACCCAAACGATCCAGTCTTTTCCCAAGAGAAGAAAGAGTACCTGGACCACGAGCGCGCCAAAATCCAGCACTTCACCGCGCTGGACATGCTGGCACTCAGCGCCAGCGAGATGGACTTCATCAACAACGAGCACGTGCAGCTCCTGAACAAGGCCCGCGCCGAGAGAGACAGCGTCAAGAAGATCGCCAACCAGCTCGACAATGCCCATTTTGTCACCAAGGAGCAGCTGCTGCCCAAGAAGGCTGCGATCCCCACTGCGGCCAGTGCTGCCAGCGCTACCGGGGCCCCTGCCACGGGCCCAGATGCCTCAACTCCCAAGAAGAGAGGCAAGAATGCAAAAAAGGCGGACGACGACTCCAGTGCCCGCCGCGGCAAAAAGAGAAAGAACTCCGTGTCAGACGACTCGGCCAAGCCTAAGACCAAAGCAGGCGCTGCTGCGGCTGCCCCTGGCTCTATTCCGGGCAGCACCAACGGCTCCAGCACGAAATTCAGCAACATCAAAAAAATCAACGTTCTGCCACTCAGTAAAGAGGCCAGCAAGGCCGAGTCCGCAGTCGAGGACGACTCGATGCTTGATGACGCCGAGGACGACACCATGATCGACGAGCCCGAGGACAAGGACGAGGACTACGAGGAGCCCTCCAGCAAAAAGAGAAGAGTTGCCGGCACCCACAACGGCGGAGCTGGTGGCAGCAAGAAGAAAGGCGCAAGCTCTGCTGGCTCTGCGGGCTCCAGTGCGAGTGCCACAGCTGCAACGGCCGAGGCTGCTAGAAAGCAGCAGGAGAAAGAGCAGCTCAAGAAAGAACAGGAAGACAAAACTCTGCAGAAGGAAGCCAAAGCCCTCGAGAAACAGTACGACAATACTTACATCACCATATGGAAGGACCTGTCCAGAAAGGATGCGCCAAAGATCCACAGAATCATCCAGCAGTCCAACCAGACTCGAATGATCAACCTAAAGAAAACAGCCATTTTGTGCTCGAGAGAGTCCAAGAGATGGCAGGTTCGTACAAACAAGAACCTGAAAGACCTGCAGACCAAGGCCAGAAGAGGAATGAGGGAGATGTTCAACTTCTGGAAGCGTAACGAGAGAGAAGAGAAGGAAATCAAGAGAAAGATTGAAAAAGAGATCCTGGATAAGGCCAAGAAGGAGGAAGAAGAGCGTGAGAGCAGAAGACAGGCCAGAAAACTAAACTTCCTGATCACCCAGACCGAGCTGTACTCGCATTTCATCGGCAAGAAGATCAAGACGGACGAAATCGAGGGCACATCGGACGCTAGTCACTTGAAATCGCAGCATACCGATATCGAGGCCCCAGTAGATGCTAAGAAGACAGACATCAACTCGATCGACTTTGACTCGGACAACGAGGAGGAGCTGAAAAAGGCTGCGGCTGCCAATGCCCAGAGTGCGCTGCTGGAGGCGCAAGAGCGTGCCAAACAGTTTGACGGCAATGGAAATACCGCCGGAAACAACGAGCTCAAGCAGGTTAACATCGATGACGATGACCTCAACTTCCAGAACCCAACCTCGCTAGGTGACATAACCATCACCCAGCCTAAGCTTCTGAACTGTACGCTGAAGGAGTACCAGGTCAAAGGCCTGAACTGGCTGGCTAATTTATACGACCAGGGAATCAACGGTATTTTAGCAGATGAAATGGGGCTGGGTAAAACCGTTCAGTCGATTTCAGTGCTGGCTTACTTAGCAGAAACCCACAACATCTGGGGTCCGTACCTGGTGGTGTCGCCTGCCTCAACTCTACATAACTGGCAGCAGGAAATCACAAAGTTTGTGCCGGACTTCAAGGTGCTGCCTTACTGGGGTAATTCCAAAGACCGTAAAGTGCTGAGAAAGTTCTGGGATAGAAAACAGGTCACCTACACCAAGGACTCGCCATTCCATGTACTGGTCACGTCCTACCAGCTGATTGTCCAAGATATTCAGTACTTCCAAAGAATTAAATGGCAGTATATGATTCTGGATGAGGCACAAGCTATCAAATCGTCGCAGTCTTCAAGATGGAAGTCGCTGTTGGGACTGCAGTGTCGTAACAGACTGCTGCTGACGGGTACCCCAATCCAAAACTCTATGCAGGAACTGTGGGCCCTTCTGCATTTCATTATGCCTTCTCTGTTCGACAACCACGAAGAGTTCAGCGACTGGTTTTCAAAGGATATCGAGAGCCATGCACAGTCCAACACCCAGCTTAATGAGCAACAACTGCGTCGTCTGCACGTCATTCTAAAGCCTTTTATGTTGCGTCGTATCAAAAAGAATGTGCAGTCAGAACTGGGCGACAAGATCGAAATTGATCTGTACTGTAACCTAACAAACAGACAGAAGAAACTGTACAAAATCTTGAGATCGCAGATCTCACTTTACGATCTGATTGAAAAGGCCACAACTGGTTCAGACGAAAGTAATCAATCATTGATTAACTTGGTGATGCAATTCAGAAAAGTGTGTAACCACCCAGACTTGTTTGAAAGATATGATATTCAAACTGCGTTCTCGTT
Source organism: Starmera stellimalicola (assembly GCA_030580055.1). Classification (NCBI taxonomy): domain Eukaryota; kingdom Fungi; phylum Ascomycota; class Saccharomycetes; order Phaffomycetales; family Phaffomycetaceae; genus Starmera; species Starmera stellimalicola. The sequence goes on along the minus strand of JAKTSD010000001.1, from coordinate 946,632 downwards.
TGTGGACTATGCTGAGACTGGCTCGTTTGCAAGAGAATCCAGCATCTTGGACTACAACTATTCAACCAAGAACCCTATAAAGTTCAATTTACCAAAATTGATTTACAAGGAGCTGTTGATACCAAGCGAAACCAATCTAGTTGGGTCTAAGAACAAAGTTCTCAACCATCTACTGAACATCTGGGACAGCAAATATATCAGCGAGAATGACAAAGAAAACGAGGCATTCACATGGCTGAAATTCATTCAGAACGACTCACCAAGTGAGGTTGCCAGAATTGCGAAAAGAAACCTGATTGAGCGGGCAATTGAGCTGAAAAGCTACAAACCATCCAGTACCAGTGAAGACAAGCTGGAGGACTTCAAAAGAAAGAATCTACTGCTGTTCAATGATACTAGTAGTAATAGCAACTACAAGAACCTGAACTCGAATTTCAAGAAGATTCAGCAAGATATTTACGACCAGATGTACTTGAATGTCCAAGAGTCGTATGCACCAAGCCTGGTTATTGCACCACCAATTGACCTAATTTGTTCAGCTAAATCCTTTGTGAACGATCTAGACAATGAACTGTTCAATCCTAAACTGAAAAGTTCGCTGAACCCTCTGTCATTGAACAACCAGCTGGAGCTGATCAACAAGCATGTGCCAATTGACCAATTTCCAAAGTGTGATATGCTGCCGGCTCCACTAAGTAAAAGGGCCGGGTATTCCACTATCAGAATGCCGTCGATGGACAGATTCATTAGCGACTCTGCTAAGCTGGCCAAACTGGACGAGCTGCTCATAGATCTCAAGAAGAACGACCACAGAGTGCTAATCTACTTCCAGATGACCAAGATGATGGACCTGATGGAGGAGTACTTGACCTACAGACAGTATAAGTTCATTAGACTGGATGGGTCTTCCAAGCTGGACGAGCGTCGTGACCTGGTGACGGACTGGCAGACCAAGCCTGAGATCTTTGTGTTCTTACTGTCCACCAGAGCTGGTGGGTTAGGTATTAACCTGACTGCTGCGGACACTGTTATATTTTATGACTCGGACTGGAACCCAACCATCGACTCGCAGGCTATGGACCGGGCGCACAGACTGGGGCAGACCCGTCAGGTGACCGTGTATAGGCTGCTGGTGCGTGGAACCATCGAAGAGAGAATGAGAGACAGAGCTAAACAGAAAGAACATGTTCAGCAGGTGGTTATGGAGGGTAAGAGCGCAGCCAAAGATGATGTTGCGGCCGTCGGGTTCCAGAAACCAACCAGAGAGGTTGCGTTCTGGCTGTTGGATGATCAGGAAGCTGCCAGTGCTGTGTTGAAGGGGAAGAAGCTTGAAGAAGAGAAGCTCGCAAAGAGAAAGGCGAACGAAGCCAAAAGAAACAGCAAAGCGAAGAAGTCCTCTGCCAACAATGGTGGTGCTAGCAGCAGCAATGGTGCTGCCAATCTCGAGGATATGTACCATGAAGGCGAGGGTGACTTCAACGCTTGATTGTTGTTACTGTTGGTCATTGTAAGCTATTAATACACTTTATAAGTCCACGGTTGATAAGTTGTTGTCATTTAATAAACACTTTATAAGTCCACGTTGATGAGTTGTCATTGTCTTATAAGTCCAATGTTGATAAGTTGTCGACATTCTCCAGTATCTTGTCGTAAAACAGAGCCAGTATCTCGTCTGAGCTGTTGTTTCTTCTTTTAGTTATCAGGCAGTTCAGGAAACTGAACCCGCTGGACAGCTTGAGCTCCAAGTCTGATGGGTCAGAGACCTTGAGGCTTTTTAGTGAGCTTAACCACTTCAGTCTCAGGCTGTTTGAGCTGTTGAGGTAGTTGACAACAATTAGAAAACACGACAGCTCCACCAGGATCTCAAACGACTTGATGTTTGAGTTTCTGCAGTTCTGAAGCTCATTGATCAAGTACTCAATCAGCACATCCGGCTCAATCAGGTCCAGCAGTCTCTTGAGAACACTGAAGTTCAGGTTCGAGTTGGAGCTGGAGCTGGAATTCGGGTTGATGAGCAGCCCCAGCTGGTTGCTGAGCAGCTGGATTGGTGAGGTTTTGATCAGCTGCGAGTTCAAGCTGTTGTTGTCGTCTTCTGCATTGTTCAGAAAGTTGTTGTTCTCATTGAATCTCTTGAGCGTGTTCAGGTTGTCTGGGCTGATCAGATTGTTCTTCAGGTACGAGTTCTTGGATAGCAAGACGCTAAACTTCTTACCAAAGTTCAGCAGGATCAGCTTGTGGATGTAAACCGAGTCGTCATTGAGCTCGTTGGGAAACAGTAAGGTTTTAATCAGGTTTATCAGGATGAACTCGTCCTGATTCTTCCACAGGTAGTTTTCTGACCATAGCAGAATACTGGAGATTGTGCCCAGTAGAAATGGCTGCAGAAAGTACTCTAAACCGCCCTTGATAGTTTCAAGATCAAAGTTGTTCTGCTTGCACCCAATGATCATCTGCTTGAAAATGATTGGGAATATTTGGATGCAGTCTTTGACTGAAGAGGATTTAATCAGATCGTCTGGGATTCCTGTCGAGTCAAATAACGCATTTGACCAGCCATTAAACAGCTCAGTTTGCTTTTCGTTTTCTAGTGGATTTATCTGCTTGATACAGCCAAGGTTGGTGAGGTACTTGATGATAAAGGAGTTCTTTGACTCTTTGATGAGAATCAGATCATTGATCGAAATATTAAAGTTCTTGATAATCAGTAAAAAGATCAGGAAAATTGTGCCAAAGTCCTTAAAGTTTTCCTGAAGGTTCAGCTCTTCTTGCTGATCGTCGTTATTATCTTTTTGGTTGTTGTTATTTGGAATGCCACTGCTGTTTGGATTATTCTGACTGTTGATGTTTTTCATATCATCGCCATCCCAATCATCCAGTAGGTTCAAAATTGGTTTCAAGAATACCTTTGGTGATGTGTAGAAGATGATCAAGTGCAGAATGTTCTGATTTAAGCTTAAAGCCAACAAAAATCTATTTAGGTTTGAGAAATTCTTCTTCTTAATAAATTCCTGTATAGTTTCATTTGCCAGCTTTGTGAACTCAATCTGCTTTGTCACCTGAAACTTCTCAAAGCTATTAAGGAACTCCAATAAGCCAGAATCCTGTAATGAGACAAATTCAGGGTTGATGTCTATCAGTGTTTTATGTAGCATTTCGTTGATGTCCAGAACATTACCGTGCTCATCTAGTGGGTCATCATTTTCAATCAGTGGACGGTTGTCGATATTCGAGTCGTTCTTTAGGATCTCAAAGAATGACGATTTGGGCAAGATCTTGATGGCAATGCAGTTTCTCAAGAATTCGTGTCTTATGTCCAAGTTAGTCGACGGAAACGAGTCAAACATATCTTCATCGTCATCGTTGCTACTGCTTGTAGCCTTGGTGTCATGCTTGACATGCTTTAGCAGGTTTGGGTCGAGTTTATTGATTGAGTTCAGTAGAATGTTTTGCAGGTTTTTCAAATTCAGGTTCTTGATCAGTAGAGGCAAGATTTTAGTGAAATACAGCTTCCAGTTCTTGATAAACATGGTTTCACTGTTGCTGGTGGTTCCAGTATTGTTGCTGGTGGTACTGGCAGTGGTGTTGGGTAATATTTCAGAGATCGACTCAAATGAAATGCTTATCAACTCATTCAAAATATTCTGGTTTGAATTAATTTTGATCAGTTTCTCAAAGCTTTTTAGGAAGTTTGGACTGGTGGTACACCAGTTAACAATTGCGTAATTCAACCAAATTAGTTTAATCAGTTTATTAGTTTTCTTGAAAGAAGAGTTTGTGGTTGAGTTTGTGGATATTTTCATCAAGTTCAAGTTCAGCAGCTCGTTTAGTTTATTTGATGCATCGACATTAACTTGGTTCAGCTTGATGATGAACGACTGGACCAGGCCCAGCTGGCTGCTGTTGTTGTTGAATTCTAGTTTGAACTGAACTATAAACACTACCAGACTCTTTGAGAACAGTTCGATCAAACTAGAGTTGTTTAGCTTTAGCAGGTGCTTGATATAGTTTGTTATCTCTAGTTTCAGCGTATTATTGTCATTCAAGTAGCTCAGATCACTGTGTGTACTGTTACTAAACTTGATCAAGTTCAGATTCTTCAAGAACAGCTGCTGGTTCGCAGCAGTCAGGTGCTTCAGTATGTTCACCAGCGTTATAAAATTGATGTCTGTGTGCAGGTGTGTGGCTACTTCCAGCAGGTAGACAGGAAGCAAAGGATCTAAGTCATTTTCAGCTGTTAAAATGGATTTAATCTGTTCGATTTTGACTTCTTCAATTGAGTTCAGTTGCTTCACCAAGGACACAAACGTGCTTGTGGGGATTCTCTTGCTCAGCGCCTTTCTGATCACCTGCTGCAGCTTCGGTGAGTCGGTCATTGCGTCAGTTTATCTGCTAAAAGGTCCACCAATTTTGTTGTGAAATTTTGGAGCTACAGACCGTTATGTAAGCGGTTACTAAGACTAGAGCATATGTAATGCGTGACTAATCAATGGCACAAGCGCTTACTAATAATTGATAACCGAGAGCGTGCTACAGACGGTATGGCGCAGGTGGGCAGGGCAGGTGTATTTCGGCTACTCGTCAATCTCCTTCCCTCTGCTCTTTTCGGTCTTTGCGTCGTCAGAGACTCCAGCAGCCATGTTCTGCTGCCACAGTGGGATCTGGATGTTGGAGGTTGACGAGTTTTGTGAGTTGGAAACAGAGTTCGCATTGGAGCTGGCGCTGGAGTGGGAGCTCGGGGAAAGGTTGTTGCTGGAGATCTCCTTCTTCTTCAGAATATCACTGACCGAGGGAATTGTGGATACTGGGGGAACTGGAGAAGACTGTGCCAGCGCGCTGGACTTGTTCTTGATCAGGCTCTCCAGGGACTTCAGCTCGTTGTTCAGCTTGAGCAGCTCGTTCTTGACCAGCACCTCGTTGTTCTCAGTGAACTTGTCAAACATGTTTCTGAGGTTCTCGATCTCAATTCTCAGCATTTTGTTCTCCGCCTCGTACTTCTCAGCGCGCTCGTTGGCTTTGGCAATGAGACCGTCGATGTCCTCGATCACAGAGTCCAGCTTGGCAGTCTTGTCGGTTTCGTTCTGCTGCAGGGTCTGGTTGTTCTTGGAAATGTCTGCCAGCAGGTTCTCCAGCTTGAGGAACTCGTCGCTGATCTCCTGCTTGTCCCTGGCCAGGTTCTCCTTCGACTCGGGCAGGATCTTGGGCAAGAGGTAGTTCTTGGTCACCTGGTAGATCCCGTAGGTGATGCCCACGGTGGCTGTGGCCATGATGAAATAGTCCTTCCAGTCTCTGTCTGGGAGCTGTGGTGGCAGAGGGGTGTATATTTTCTGCTCAGGAGCCACTGCGGGTGCCGCGGAAGGCGCTGTGCTCTTGGTGGAGCCAGCAGGCGGTGCTGAAACCTGCTGGGCCGTGCTGATTGCTAAATTGATCTCATCCTCAGTCAGGTCCTTCTGCTTCAGAAACTCGATTTTCTTCTCCAGCGGAGCGTCCGCAACCTTGGGGTCCCTCAGGAAGTCCACTGCGTTCGACACCAGGTCGTCTCTGACTGCCATGGCGGTGTAGTGGCTGTTTTGTTGTGTTTTGTCCTTTTGTTGATTTTCATTTCGTTTTGTTTTTGTTTACCAACCAGATACCCCCAGCCCGCTACGATGGAGAACCCGCACGAGCAGCTGCAGAACTCGCTGCTGTCGCGCATAATCAACAACCTGGTGAGTTGTGGCGGAACAGGCAGCCCCCCGGGCCCACTAACACGTTTAGGAACGACTGAATGAGAGCGTCGAGGTGATGAACCAGCAGCTGAAAGTGAGTTTGCCGCATGCGACGAGGCCCAGCAGCACTAACACCCGCAGGAAACAAACAAGGCCAACAAGCAGATCAGCCTGGTGTCCAACATCTGGGAGAACTACAGCGAGAACTGCGAGTTCAACCTGCAGGCCACGAATAATAAAAAGATGCCATTGTGATGAGTGTAGTTGACGTAGCGGTACCAGGGCCCACCCCGGTATCCCAGCACCAGCACCCCAGCGCGTACCAACAGTACCACCGGCAGCTGCTGGTGCTGAAAGTGTCAGCTACAGCGAGAACTGCAGTTAACCTGCAGGCAATGCTATAACAACCAACAATAAAAGAGGCCCTTTAATGTCAGTGTAGTCAGTTAGTTAGTGGGAGCAGCACCAGCACCCCAGTGCGTACCAACAGTACCACCGGCAGCTGCTGGTGCTGAAAGTGTCAACTACAGCGAGAACTATTTAACCTGCAGGCAACCGATAATAAAAAGGTGCCATTGTGATGAGTGTAGTTAGCCAGTGGGAGCACCCCAGCACCCCCAGAAACAGCTCCTGGCCCAGCATCTGAAAACACGGAAACTGCACCAACCAATAAAAAACCACTGCAATTTCAGTGTAGTGCGATTTCAGTATAGTTAGCAACCTCAGCAAGACAGTTTGGCCACGGGACAGCTGGCAAGAGACAGTTGGGACACCCGGGAAACAGAGCAATGAACTCGCACCTAGTCGGGGGGTTTGTGGGCGGACTGACGTCCTCTGTGATACTGCAACCGTTCGATTTGGTGAAAACTCGAGTCCAGCAGGACTCCAGCTCCACCATCACCTCCACCATCAAGGGCCTGAAAAGCGTCAAGGAGCTGTGGCGAGGCACCCTGCCGTCGGCCATGCGCACATCTGTTGGGAGTGCACTGTACCTGACGTCGCTGAACGGGCTGCGGTCGCTGTACAGCACGAGCAGCGGCTCTGGAGGCACTGTCGGGAGCTCCAAGCTGCCCAAGCTGAGCATGGTGAACAACCTGATCACCGGGGGCATTGCCCGGGGCGTGATAGGCGTGGTGACCATGCCCATCACCGTGGTGAAGGTGCGCTACGAGTCCACCATCTACCAGTACAAGTCCATTGGCGAGAGTGTCAGGCTGATCTGGCGCCACGAGGGCCTGAGGGGCTTCTTCAAGGGCGTGCTGCCCACAGTGGCTAGAGACGCACCCTACTCGGGCCTGTACGTGCTGCTGTACGAGCAGTTCAAGGTGGTGATGCCCTACATCCTCAAGTTTGACCGCACTGCGAGCAGCAACGGCGAGCTCTTCAGCACCACCAAGTCCACGCTCATCAACTCCGCCTCGGGCTTCATAGCCGCAAGCGTCGCCACCACCATCACCTCGCCTTTTGATACAATCAAGACCCGGATGCAGCTGGAGCCCCAGAAGTACACCAGTTTCTTCACCAGTTTGCGCCTCATAAGCCGCGACGGGCTCACGAGCTTGTTTGACGGGCTCTCGTTGCGGCTTGTGCGCAAGGCGTTCAGTGCGGGCATCGCCTGGGGCATCTACGAGGAGATCGTGAAGCTTAACCTGTAAGATATTGATTTAATACATGTACATACAGTTCTGCCGTTTACTAGTGGGTTACGTTTCGTCACACTGGGTATGCAGTTCCAGTTACACTGACTGTTGGAGTTCTGTTACTCTGTGATTTATATAGTGGTTCCAATTACTCTGAGTTTAGTTCTGGTTGCAGTTACTATGGGTTTATACAGTGGTCTGTTACACTGTGTTCATACAGTGGTTCTACACTTTCCCAGGCGTAATTGGTTGGCATCCACATAAACCTGGGTAAACTCGTAAAGATCTGCGGTTTGTTGAGTGGTTCGGTACTATCATACAGTGGTTCTGGTATACTGGGTTTATATAGTGATCTACTGAGTTTAATCTGGTTCTAGTTGGAGTACATTTTCCCAAGCGTAATTGCCTGGCATCTACAAGAAAGTTGTGTAAACTTGTAAAGTATCACCTTGATACATGTATATAGTTGTGGTTCTGTCACTCTGGGTTTATATAGTAATTCTAATTACTGTGAGTTTAGTTCTGGTTCTAGTTACTCTGCTATACTGAGCCGAGTTGTAGGTCTGTTACTCTGGGTTCTTATAGTGCTTTTAACTACACTGAGTTTAGTTGTGGTTCTCCACTGGGTATATACAGTTCCAGCTACACTGGGTCTATATGGTTGTGGTTCTACACTGGGTTAGTTGTGGTTCTACACTGGGTTAGTTGTGGTTCTACACTGGGTTAGTTGTGGTTCTTCTACACTGGAAAATTCCGTTGCACTAGGTTTATAGAGTTCTCGCTACGCTGGGTTGGCTGTTATAGTGGCCCTAGTAAAGCACACTTTCCCAGCAAGGCGGCATCTACATGAAATCGTGGTAAACGATATCACTAATACATGTATATACAGTTGTTCTAGTTGGAGTACACTCTGGAGTTGATCACATCCCAGTTGAGCGAGTCAAACACCTTGCCGACGTACTCGGCCTTGCCCTCGACGCCAAAGTCGTGCAGGTACGACTGGTCCCACAGGCTGATGCCAATGATTGGCAATGTGTAGTCGGTTTCGCTGTTGTTGGTCTTTTCCCTGATTTTCTCGTAGATCTCGTAGTCTTGCTGCGAGATAGGCGAGTTGAAGTCCAATAGCTGCTGGCCACTGAAGTTGTATGGTGTGCCAGAGTTGTTTATGGCGATGACTTGGAGGTTTTTGAAAGCGTCTTCAACGACGAACAGCCAGCCCTGGCCGATCAGCGAGCCGCTGGCAGCCACGAGCTGGGCACGGAGCTCGTCTGTGGACCCGAACGAGGCATTGATCTTGGCCTGGAGCTGTCTGGAAGGGCTGGTGGAGCCCTGGGCGTGTGGAACCAGCTGCTGAAAGAAAAAATGGTTGTTGTGGGCCTGGGACGCGTAGTTGAACACCCTCTGTCTGTGCGGGTCCCTCGCGTTGTTGATGGCGATGTGCAGCGGGTAGCGCGTCTCGTCCTTGGACCCGTTGGTGCACAGGGTCAGGTTGGTGGTGAGAAAGTCCTGGTACTCGGTCCATGCAATGTTGAACCCTTTGGCAGAGTACAGCCCCGGGATTCCCGCCGATTTCAGCGCTGCCTGGCCCGGCAGCGTTGGCGCAACGTGCAACGATCTTCTGAACAGGTTGAATCTCAGCATTCTTGCAGCTCTAAGTGCTTTGCAAGTCGCCAGCAGTAAAATTTTCAGTTGGCGGCCAGTTTTTTTCGGCTGACTAATCCCGGGCGGGCTGCTGAGTCAGCGCCCGTGCAGCGCGCGCAGGTCCCGCGCCACGCGGAAATTGCTGCGACGGTTCCACGCTGCTACGCTTATAACCAGCACAACAGGCATTGGGACCAGATGAACGTGCTCAAGCGATTCTACAGCCCGCTGCCACGGGTGAAGGCGTCCAGGCACCTGAGACGTGAAAACATCCAGCGGATAGGGGACGACGGCACCCAGAGGATAGCAAACGACAGCATCCAGAGGATAAGAGACGAGTACTACGACAGCAGTATAACCTCCAGCCTGCTCAGCAACGACGTGCTGATCATCGAGCGGCAGATCGAGATGATGAACGTGTTCCTGGGGTTCGAGCAGGCCAACAGGTACGTGATAATGAACGAGCTGGGAGAGCGGGTTGGGTTTATGGAGGAGCGAGACATCGGGCTGCTCAAGGTGATCATGCGGCAGATCTACAGGCTGCACAGACCGTTCACGGTGGACGTGTTCGACGTGGACGGGGCCAAGGTGATGAGCATCGAGCGGAAGTTCTCCTTCATCAACTCGCACATCAAGGCGATCAACAACTACGGCCGAATCATAGGCGAGAGCGTGCAGAGATGGCACCTGTGGCGCCGGTGCTACGAGCTGTTCCTCAAGAGCAGCAGCAGCAGCAGCGAGCCCCAGCAGGACGACGGCGAGTACGTCCAGTTTGGGGTGATCGACTCCGGGTTCCTGGCGTTCGAGTTCCCCGTGTACAACGAGCGTGGCGCAGTGGAGTCCTCGATCAGCAGAAAGTGGGTGGGCCTGGGCAGAGAGGTGTTCACCGACAGTGGGATCTACTCGGTGGACTTTGGTCGCGGCACGCCCGTGGATAAAAAGGCAGTTTTGCTATCTGCAGCAGTATCGATAGATTTCGACTACTTTTCCCGGCACTCAACCTCCAGCATCAACACCGTTGACTGATACACGACTGCCTACTGCTAGATAAGATATAATATGACCAACTTCATTGTCACCTTGAAAGAGGGTGTGGACCCACAGCAATTCAAGTCTGTGCTGAACAAGATGGGTGCCTCCATCAACCACGAGTACTCCCTGGTTAAAGGGTTTGCTGTTTCGCTGCCATCGCATCTCGACATTTCTGCTCTGAAGAAGCACAATGATGTTGCTACGGTCGAGCAGGACTCTGAGGTCAAGGCCAACTGAGCTGGTGCGTGTGTATTTCCGCAATATAATTAACTGTTTTGCCCCTTAGTAGCAATGATAGTAGCGCTGAGTGCCTGGCTGTTTCTGCGGCTGCAAGGCCTGCAGTGGCCTGTGTATCTACACAATTACTTAACTGGGCGATTGCCCCTCCCTGTCCTGCTGGGCAGACGATATCTGGCATACTCGGCTCGTCTTTGGTGGTAAAAGATTTGTGGCATATTTGGCTTGCTTCTGTGTGTTAGCAGAACTGTCTGAGCTGGTGGCTACATAATCTACATAGCTTGATATCTACAGAACACATAACTACCCAATTGCTGCCCCTTGCTGGGTGGATAAAGATATGGCATATTTTATATAAGCTTTCCACAATTGGTATGGTGTCTACATAACTAAGTATCTACATAGCTTGATATCTACAGAACACATAACTACCCAATTGCAATCTCTGTTCCTTGCTGGGTGATCTGGCATATTTAGATAAGCTGTCCAGCACACGACTGAGCCGCAGCCTATTCTGTATGATACGATTAGCTGTGCACTTTTGCTCCTTGCTAACTAACATGATAGGGATATCTAGCAAAACCCACAATGCACTGAGCAGGTGCCTGTGTATTATATTACTACTCAATTGACTGGAAGCTTTGATATAGCATACTCGTCTCTAGAAGAACAAAAGCACGCAAGTGAGCTGGTGCCTGCATAACCACTTAACGTCTCTGTACTATTCAATGTCTACATAACTACCTGTACCCAGATAACTACTTGATGTCTACATAACTCAATTGCACTTGCTAAGAATAAAGATATGTTTCTAAAGCTCACAGCGCCTTAGCTCGTGCCTATATCTATAGCTAGTCAATTGACCTCCACTGAGTAGATAAGGCATATGGTTCTAAAGCTCCCAAAGCACATAATGCTCAGCTGGTGCCTGCTATTTCTACACAACTACTCAATTGAACGCTTGCCTAAGATGAAGATATGGCATAATCGCTTCAATATAAAGCTCACCTGTTGAGCCTGCTACTCTGTATGTCTACATAAATAAGTGTTTTCCCTTGCTGAGTAGATAACACAGACATGGCATATTTGCTTTTAAAGCTTCCAGAAACCCACGATCCATTAGCTGGCAGCTAATCTGAATGTGTAGCAGCAGCGGTTACTGCTTTACCTACTATATAACTAATCAAATGTATGCCCCTTAGCAATAAAAAAAAACATTTGCATATTTGGCATATTCCTGAAGCTCACTACATAAGCACAAATGTACCCATTGATCAACAACACGCCAAAGCCCAAACAGGTGGACAGCATCTACCTGAACAGGCTGAACCAATTTCTGGACCAGGGCCAGTACCGGGACCTGAACCTGCCCCAATGGTACGAGACTAAGAGAACTGACAACCTGGAGATCCTGGTGTACGAGGTGGAAGGGACCCAGAGACCGCTGCTCAAAGACCTGCTCAAGAGCAAAGACTTCAAGTTCGAGAAGCAGGTGCACAAGGGCGACTCATTTGGGCCTAGCTGGAAGACTTTCTGGTTTAAGATTGGCATTTCTGTGCCAAAGGACTGGCCAATTGACCAAGAGATCTGGTTTCAGTGGGACTGTGGCAACGAGGGCCTCATATACACTCTGGAGGGCGAGCCATTGCAGGCGCTAACCGGCAATGGCGACAGACCCGACTTTATCTTGCCCAAGTCGTGGGTCAAACAGGAGCCCGCAAAGCACTATTTCTACCTGGAAATGAGCTGTAACGGGATGTTTGGCACTGGTTCTCCGACTGACATCAGTCCTCCTGACCCTAACCGGTATTTCAGGCTCAACACAGCCGATTTAATCTTGCCAAACCTGACTGCAAGAGCTTTGAGGTTTGATTACTGGATCATCAGTGACGCAGCTCGAGAACTGCCAGACGGGTCATGGCAAAAGTATAAAGCCAGAGAAATTGCAACCCGAATCATCGACACCTTTGACCCCCAGGATGAGAAATCCCTGGGAAAGTGCAGAGCCATTGCCAAAGAGTTTTTAGGTGAAAACATTGACTCTGAACAGGTTTATATCGATGGAAAGGGCAACAACGAAATCAAAGTGTATGGTGTTGGAAACTGCCATATTGATACTGCATGGCTATGGCCATTTGCGGAAACAAAAAGAAAAGTCCTGAGATCCTGGACCACTCAGCTAAACTTGCTAAAAAGGTACCCAGAATATCAGTTTGTTGCCTCGCAAGCTCAACAGTTCAAGTGGCTGAAGCAAGACCACCCTGATGTGTTTGAGTCACTCAAACCTTTTATTTCCCAAAACCAGTTCATACCAATTGGTGGGTCCTGGGTTGAAAACGACACAAATATTCCAAGTGGTGAATCACTGGTTCGCCAGTTTCTATTTGGTCAGAGATTTTTCAAATCCAACTTTGGAATTTACTCTAAGACCTTCTGGCTGCCTGACACCTTTGGCTATAGTTCACAGATCCCACAGATTTGTAGACTGGCTGGTTTCACATCTTTTTTGACACAAAAATTGTCATGGAACAACATCAATAGCTTCCCGAACACAACATTCAACTGGGTTGCCTTGGATGGTACACAGATCCTAACACATATGCCTCCTGCTAACACATATACAGCAGATGCAAACTTTGGCGATGTTGTGAGATCAATTTCGCAGCACAAGAACTTGAGCTACGATCAAACTAGTTTATTGCTGTTTGGCAAAGGTGACGGTGGTGGTGGTCCAACCTATGAGATGATGGAGAAGCTGAGAAGATGCAGAGGGCTGGCTAATACTGTAGGACTGATTCCAAAAGTCCATTTAGGCTACAATGTTGAGGACTTCTTTGATAATTTGATGAAGAACAGTCATAACGGGCAAGATTTGGTTTCGTGGGTTGGCGAGTTATATTTTGAATTCCACAGAGGTACTTACACAACCCAGGCTCTGGTCAAGAAATATATGAGAAGTGCTGAAATTAAATTGCATGATTTAGAGTACTTTGCAACAATTTTATCCATACTGCTACCAAAAGATGAGTATGAATATCCGCTGAAAGAGATCAACGAGATTTGGGAAGACGTTTTACTGTGTCAGTTCCATGATGTGTTGCCAGGCTCGTGTATTGAGATGGTCTATAAGGATGAAGTCAGACCAATGCTGACCAAAGCCATTGAAAAGGCTGAAAAGTTGATTGAAGTTGCTTTGAACAAGATCTCGACTAAAAAGGGCAACGATATAACTTTGAAAAGTTTACAGTGGGAACTGCCAGCCAGGGGTAAAAGTGGTGGCTCAAAAGTGAAATATCCAGCCAATATCACCAAAAATGATGAGGATAAATCACTGGTTTTGAGCAACGGCAAATACCAAGTAACCTTACAGGATGGAGTGATTAAGAGCCTGTATGATCTGGTAAACGAGTTTGAAGTGATTGATATCAAGACCGGGGCTAACAGAACTGGTGGAAACCAATTTGTGCTGTTAAAGGACACTCCACTGAACTGGCAAGCGTGGGATACAGAAGTTTATTCGCTGGATAAAATTGAGTACTTGAGTGGAGCTAAGATGGAAATTTCCCTGGAAACAGATGAGAAGTGTACAGTTCTGATCAAGCAAAAGATCAGTGACAAGAGCTGGATTGAGTCCAAGGTATCGATATTTGGACTGAACAGCTTAGAGGAGGATTCACTGATTGAAATCGATAATAAAGTTTCCTGGGAAGAATCTAGAAAGTTCCTCAAGGTTGAGTTCCCAGTCAACATTCATTCAGACTTTGCAAGCTACGAGACTCAATTTGGTATAACCAAAAGACCAACTCACTACAACACCAACTGGGACGTTGCCAAATTCGAAGTTTGCCACCACAAGTTTGCTGACTACTCTGATTTCAGCTATGGAGTTTCCATTTTGAATGACTGCAAGTACGGGTTCTCTACTCATGGGAATATTATGAGACTATCTCTGTTGAGATCACCTAAGGAACCAGATCCAAATGCCGATATTGGAGTGCACCACTTCAAATATGCCATTTACCCACATAAGGGTGCGCTTTCTTCCAAAACTGTCAAGATGGGCTATCAGTTCAACTACCCAGCTTATAAAGTTGGTGGTTCCGGTGGTGCTGGTGTGAAACTGGCGTCGAAAGTGAACGATTTCATCAAAATTTCCAGTATGAACGATAACTTGGTGTTGAGCAATATCAAGAGAGCCGAGGACGATGACGAGTTTGCTTCATCTGCCTCACAATCCAGTTCAGAAGAAAGTTCTGTCATTGTCAGGGTCTACGAGTCGCTGGGTGGATCAGCAAAGGGACTTTTGGAGTTTGGTAAAGAGTTCAAAAAAGTTGAAAAAGTTGATCTTTTAGAAAGAGACATCACCGATAAAAACACTAAACTCAAGACAGTGGCCAATAACAAGATTGAGATCACCTCCAGGCCATTCGAAATTCAGAGCTTCAAAATTTACTTCTAGCTACACTGTTAAATTTTATTCAATATTTTTTTGTATAGCAAATATTTTTATTTAGTAGGATAATGACGACTGTAAAGCATATAAAATACTTTGAAATCTTCCTGAACCTGCTGCCCAGCCGGCTCCAGCGAGAGGATTCAAACAAGCTGCTGCTGGTTTACTGCTCAATTGGCGGTTTGGAGCTGCTAAACTACACCAAGTTCGATAAACAGTTCATATCCAACTACCTGTACAAATACCTGCTAAAGACCGGGTTTCGCGGGTCTTTGGTCCAAGCTGGCGCAGGAAAGTACGACGTGGCCACCCTGGAGAGCACTTACAGTGCGCTATGCTGCTTATTGCTGATCGGGGAGGACTATTCTAAGCGGATTGATAGATTTGGTGTGTGCGAGTATATCAGGAAACTGCAGGTCCAGGACGGGTCATTCTGGTCGTTTGAGGATATCAATGGGGACCCGTTCGGACGTGGGGACCTGAGACAGTGCTACCTGGCAGTGGCAGTTCTGAGAATGCTGGGGTTCGAACCCAAGGAAGTGATTGATGTTGACGGCCTGACCGAGTTTATCAGGAGCAAGCAGACGTTCGAAGGCGGGCTAGGAGATGCAGAAGCACACGGGGGGCTCACGTTCTGCGGCATGGCCACGCTGAGTCTGCTGGGGAAGCTGGACGTGGTTAATAAAGAGAAGATGATAGACTGGCTGGTCCACAGACAGATCAGCTACGAGTACGAGGACGACACCGATATCGGGGGCTTCAACGGGCGCCCCAACAAGTACGCAGACACCTGCTATGTGTACTGGTGCATTGCCACGCTGAAACTGCTGGGAGCAGAGCACCTGGTGAACACCGCTAGGGCCCATGATTACCTAATCAACGTTACGCAGAAGGGCCTAGGCGGGTTTGGCAAGACAGATGTGGATGATGCAGACCCGTTCCACAGCTTCCTGGGGCTGAGTGCGCTGTCGATACTCGGGTATGGGGGTTTGGGGGAGCTGAACCCGTTTGATGTGGAGTTTTGCATCAGTTCGAGGGCTACGAGGTTTCTGCGTAGTTTGGATTTTACCACCCGTTAGGGTGTATGGAAAGTGACTACCTAGCTGGTGAGCTAACTGGACTACCTAGCTGGTGAGCTAACTGGACTACTCAACTGCTGAGCTAACTGGACTACTCAACTGCTGAGCTAACTGGACTACTCAACTGCTGAGCTAACTGGACTACTCAACTGCTGAGCTAACTGGACTACTCAACTGCTGAGCTAACTGGACTACTCAACTGCTGAGCTAACTGGACTACTCAACTGCTGAGCTAACTGGACTACTCAACTGCTGAGCTAACTGGACTACTCAACTGCTGAGCTAACTCGTTAACTGGTACTGGTTAATTTTGTTTGGTTTTTACGTTTAATTAATGCATTGACGGCCTGTAGATTGAAGCTGGCACATGGAACTGCCAGATGACTGTCAGATGGATTTGTACCAGATAGAGTTGTAGTTATTAGTGTTCCTGTGCCAATGCAGCGGTACAGTGGAGGAGGATGTCCTCAGCTGTGGTGTTGATTTCTCGTTTAACTTCACTCGATGCATTCACGAGCCTGAAGATAAAAAGATGGGATTAGCACAGCTGGCACAATATAAGAATTGAGTAGTCAACTGTTTGGTTTTATTGCAGTTGATGCATTGACTGCGTGGGTGTAATACAGCTATTATAGCCCACTGGACTGCCAGGTCTATATTTCAACTGACGCAATAAACTCGACAATTTCACGGACCTGCTCGTTCCATTCGACGCCTGAGAGCTTGAACTGGAGCTCCTCAAGCAGCTGCAGGTTCTCGGACTTCAGTTTCAGTAGCTGCTGGTTGTTCTCGTCACGTGCATCAGCCAAATTCAAGCTTTTGAGGTTCCAGAGCCCATCGGCTAGCTCACCGTCAATTCTGGATATCTTGCCGCGCAGTTCAGCTATCCTGGCTTGCACACGTATGATCTCGTCATTCAGTTCGTCTCGTTGGGCCACTTTCTGGTATAGATTTCTGTCAATTCACACTAATGTTAGTATATGAGCTGGCGCAAAGCAGGATAAAACTAACCTTTCCACAGTGGGCAGGTCCTCCACCTGGTGAACGGACCTCAGTATCGGAAGGGTGATCTCAGAGGACTTGATGATCAGTCTTCTGTTCTCCTGGACTTGCCTCAGGTAGCTCAGTTTATCGCTAATTGCAAGCCTGTTGAACTGGTTCTTCAGCAGTCTATCATCATCGTCCCCATACTCCCTCAGCTTGGAGTTCTCAATATTCATGAGCTCATCGAGCGATTTTATCAGCTCATTGAACACCTGCGCGTATTCAGTTTCCATGTAAAGCAGTTTATTGGTGTTTATTTTAACACTTTAATATTTTAAAATAAAAGCACAAAATGAGCTTCAGGTACCCCAAGATCTACAACTTTCCGCCCTTCTTCACCAAGCAGCCGAACGAGCAGACATGGAGGGCGCAGCTGAGCAGCTGGATCCAGCTGATTCTGGACTATTCCAAGGAGAACAAGATCTGGATAATGAATAACCGCGGGAAGGTGCTCTCCAAGGGGACCATTGAAGACTACGAAGCTGATGAGGATGCGGGCGATGCGGGCGAGGACGACGAGGCGATAGAGGAAAGCTCGCTGTTTGTCAATAAGCAAATCGACAGAAGCCTGGGTGTTGAGCTGATTAACGAGATATTCAGCGAGATGGTGAAGAACAACGACGCCAGCTACCTGCACAAGGGAGATAGCACCACCATAGTGGTGAATTGGTACCGTCCCGAGGACTGGGCGTCCATGATCCTGGAGTGGTGCGAGGAAACGGGCCAGCTGGGCTCGGTTTTGACTATGTACGAGATATCCAATGGCGACATCAGCATAGGAGCCGAGTTCCATGGGATCCACCCTGTGGTGCTGGAGAAGGCGCTGAACGTGCTGGTGAAGCGAGGACGGGCTGGTCTGATCAAGGACGGCGGCAAGATCCAGGGTGTGAAGATTGAGTAGCGATTTCACCTATATTTGCTGATTCTGCTAGGAGCAGCACCCACTGCAACTCGTGGGCTCCTCACCACTTTCTGCAGTCAGCAACTGCCTGCCTGCCTGCCCGTCACCTCTGATAAACCAGTGACGCAGCCAGCTGTATGGACTGTTACGCCTACATGTTTCCCAGCTGACTCTGCTAGAAGGAAGCAGCACCCACGACTGAGGGGTTACTCGCCACTCCCTGCTCCTAGCTACTGCCTGCTGTTCACCTGCTGTTCACCTGCTGTTCACCTGCTCCTCACCTGCTCTTCCTGTATGGAATTGTTACGTGCACGACGCGTCTGATTTTTTTTTTTTTAATAAAAAAAAATTTTTTGGCTCAGGAAAAATTTTAATAAAACTTTCCCTTTAAAACAAGCTTTAAAACGGCGTTTATTGAGTCACATTTGAAACCTGTTTTTAAGAGGGCTTTTGCAAGATATAACGAAACATCGGTATATCTTAATAAAATAAAAAAGAACTGAAATAAACAATTAAAATGAAGTACGTTGTTGTCTCTGGAGGTGTTATTAGTGGTATTGGTAAAGGTGTGTTAGCGTCATCTACCGGTCTGTTGTTGAAGACGTTGGGCCTAAGAGTCACATCTATCAAGATTGATCCTTACATGAACATTGACGCGGGTACAATGTCGCCTTTAGAACACGGAGAAGTGTTTGTGTTAAATGATGGAGGTGAAGCAGATTTGGATTTGGGTAACTACGAAAGATATCTGAACATCACCTTGACAAGAGACCACAACATCACCACAGGTAAGGTTTACCAGCAGGTTATTGAGAAAGAGAGAAAAGGTGACTACTTGGGTAAAACAGTCCAAGTTGTTCCTCACTTAACTAATGCCATTCAGGACTGGATTGAAAAAGTTGCTAGAATTCCAGTCGATGAGACCGGTTTGGAGCCAGAAGTGTGTATCATTGAGCTGGGTGGTACTGTTGGTGACATTGAAAGTGCGCCTTTTGTTGAGGCTCTAAGACAGTTCCAATTCAGAGTTGGACACGAGAACTTTGCTTTGGTTCATGTGTCCTTAGTGCCAGTTATCCACGGTGAACAAAAGACAAAACCAACTCAAGCTGCAATCAAAGATCTTAGATCTTTGGGTTTGACCCCAGACGTGATTGCTTGTCGTTGTTCCGATAAATTGGAAAGTTCAACTACTGAGAAGATTTCAATGTTCTGTCACGTTGGACCAAACCAAGTTATTGCTGTTCATGACCTGAACTCAACTTACCATGTCCCATTATTGCTATTGGAACAAAAAATGGTTGAATTCCTAAAAACAAGATTGGACTTAAACTCAATCAAACTAACTGAAGAATCGAAATTAAGAGGACAAGATTTACTAAACAGATGGAAAGCTCTAACAGTTTCATTTGACAGATCTTTTGAAACTGTTAAAATTGCTCTAGTTGGTAAATACACTCACTTGAAAGATTCATATATTTCAGTTATCAAGTCTCTCGAACACTCATCAATGAAGTTGCAACGTAGATTAGAGATTATTTGGGTTGAAGCATCTGATTTGGAGCCTGAATTCAATGAAACTGACAAAGTTAAATTCCACAAAGCATGGCATTCATTGTGCGGAGCTGATGGTATTTTAGTTCCAGGTGGATTCGGTACCAGAGGTACCGAAGGTATGATTGCTGCAGCAAAATGGGCTAGAGAAAACAACATTCCTTACCTTGGTATTTGTCTTGGATTTCAAATTGCAACAATTGAATTTGTTCGTAATGTTGTTGGAATTCCAAACTCCAACTCGATGGAAATGGATCCAAGTCTTTCGGAAGATGAAGCAGCTGTTGTTTACATGCCAGAAATTGATAAGGATAAACTAGGTGGTACCATGAGATTAGGTTTAAGAGGTACTATGTTTGATGAAACCAGTAAAGAATCAGTCTTGAAAAAACTTTACCACAACAAAACTTCTGTTGAAGAGAGACATCGTCACAGATATGAAATCAACCCAAAACTAATCAACAGAATCGAAAGCCATGGCCTCAAGTTTGTCGGTAGAGATGAAAGTGGTGAAAGAATGGAAATTTTCGAATTGGAAAACCATCCATTCTATGTTGGTTGCCAGTACCATCCAGAGTACTTATCAAAAGTTCTAGACCCATCAAAACCATTCTTTGGTTTAGTCGCAGCCAGTGCAGGATTACTAAACAAAGTTTTAGATGGAGAAGTTGCTAATTCCACCGGTGGAGATTTCTAATCGAACGCCACATCCACCATATCCACCACATCCCCGCCACCTCACCAACTAACTAATAATAGCATTTTAATCTTAGTCTTAGTCTTAATTTTAATTTTACAGTAAATAATAGATGAATAAAAGTAGATTTTGTAGTTGAGCACTATATAAGGTGGTAGATACTGTGAAAAGATACTTAAGCGATACCAATAACACCACAAGCAGGTCTACCACCGGCGTTACCAGTTTTCAATGAGTCAGCATGACCACCTTTACCCAAATCGTCGGTACCGGCGTGAACAACAACGGTTCTGCCTAAGATTGATGTTGGACCAAACAATTTGACCAAGTTATCAGTGATGGAACCTTTTGCTAAACCGGTTGAGTCAGTTTTGATGTTACCCAAGTCACCGACATGACGGTTTTCATCAGTTGGGGCACCGTGAGTTTTGCCAAATGGGTTGAAATGTGGGCCTGCTGAGGTACACCCGTTGGTGTTGTCACCAAACTCGTGGATATGGAATCCTCTCTCAGCGTTTGAGTCATTACCGGTAATTTCATATGAAATTGTGGTTGGTGCTGATTCTGATTCTTGTTCAAAGTAAACGGTACCTGAGACACCAGCGTCTCCTCTTAAAACTGCAACTGCTTTCATTTTTGAATCGTTAGAAGTATAACTTTAATTAACGTAAATTGATAAAGGAGCAAGTATGAAAGAAAGAAAGAAATAAATCGAATTTCAGTGCAATTTATCTTTTTTCCATTATTAAAATCGCCAGGAGTCGAATTTGGTAGTGTTTTTACCAAATTTTTCTGGTTTTTTTCTTCGAAACGAATTTTTTTCATCCGCCACACCAAAATTTATCGAAAAAATTGACAAAACTGTGAGATTCGGCCGTCTCTCGGCTTTACCGTTGCACTTTTTAGAGGGAAACGAAAATCCCCGAGCCCTTGCGGATTATGTAATTTTGGGCGTTTGCTTAGTAAGGAGAGCATCCAGTTGTGTCAGTGGGAGCACCGTGGTGTGGTGCCTGGGTGTCTGCCCGGACCATTGGGTGGTGCGTAGCAAGCGTGGCAGCATACGGCCGATTATTGCCTGTTAATATCACCGTGAATGTATGAGTGGGATAATATAATGAGTGTTGTGTGAGTGCGAAGGTGTGAGTGCGAAGGTGCAAGGCTCAACGGTGAGACGGTTTATCAATTAGGTGGGTACCGTTCTGAACTAAGTAAAAAGAGTAGTACAGTGCGTAGATGGTGAATAATGTAACAGACACTAGACGATGAATAATATAATATAACAGATAATAGATGATACATAAAATAGTATAGATAATAGTGATAGGTGTGATCGGAGTTGTTAGTGTTTAATACTGACGTCTTGGGTTCATTGAGAACAGTGCCAGGGTTGTTGCATTGTCGCAGTAAACAAAATGATAGTGTAATATAGTGCTTAGGTGATGAATATAACCCATAATG
This sequence comes from Starmera stellimalicola, assembly GCA_030580055.1. Classification (NCBI taxonomy): domain Eukaryota; kingdom Fungi; phylum Ascomycota; class Saccharomycetes; order Phaffomycetales; family Phaffomycetaceae; genus Starmera; species Starmera stellimalicola. The sequence goes on along the minus strand of JAKTSD010000001.1, from coordinate 925,194 downwards.
GATGTTAAATATTCCAGTATAATGATAACAGTAATAAGTGCAATCGGAGTTGTTCAGGTACTAACGTCTTAGGTTTCTCAAGGTTAATGTGAGTGTTGTTGCTATTGTAAACGAGATAGTAGTGTAATATAGTAATAGTAGATGGTGAATGACATTATATAATGAGAGTGCGCAATCAACGTTGACACCAACCTTTTTACTCAATTACGTGTCAACTTTGGAGGGTCTATCGATTTTGGAGGGCCTGTCGATATCAAAATGAATATCATGATTCTACAGATGAATAATAATATGGTATTTGTAGATAATAAATAATGAGTGTAACCAGACAGCTTGTTCAGCTTCATAATGACACCAACTTTTCAAACCTCAATTGAGGTGCCAATTCCTCAATTGAGGTGTCAATATCAGAGTAAGCCGTTTGTCATGTGATATAGTGATAATAGAGATGAATAGCATCATTCCATTTGCAAATAATAAATAATAAGTGTGACCGGGCATCAATAATGACACCAACTTTTCAGTTAATCAATGATGTGTCAATATTTGTCACTGCTAACGAAGTAAATTCTGTATAATCATAATAGATGATCATAAATAATATGGAAACAGATGATAAATAAGTGTGATCAGACAGCTTGTTTAACATTCAATGACGACACCAGCCTCTTCAGCTCATCAATTGAAGTGTCAATGTCAGGGTAGATACCGTTTTGCGCCAAAATCGTGAACAGTTCAACTTTATCGTCTGGTTTTCTTGCTGCGCCTTTTGTATCTTTTTTATCATCACTTTTCTTCTTACTATCATCATCACCATTTTCTGGGTGCTGTTGTGGCTGCTGCAGTACCATTATCACAGTGCTGACAACAATTATCCCACTAAACACCCACAGCATGGTCTCTCTTGGTCTGTGGAGCATTCTATCTAACCTCGTCATGTTTTGTTGCTTTAGTGTGATGGTTAATTAAAAAAGAAAAAAAAGAAAAAACACCCTTTTGACGCTAACCACATGGAATGTTTAAAATGAAAATTACCACCTGTTTCCCAATTTCGAAATAAAAATAAAAGCCATGCAAATATTAGCTCTGTTGGTACTGTTTCTGCAAGCAGTCTCGTCGTGGAAACTGTTCAAAAATGTTATAGTTGCAGACGATTCCAATTATGAAGATATTATCCACTCGAAGGGTAAATACACGTTTATAAATTTCTACTCCAAGAAGTGTACGCACTGTAATAAGCTGGGGCCTCAGTTTGCTCCACTGGCAACACTGTTCAACAACACAGCGGTTCAAATAGTGCAGCTGGAAGGACTGGAGAATAAAAGAGTCAGAAAGAAGGAAAACTTGGTCGGATTCCCAGTGCTTAGACTGTATGCGTTTGATGGGACACACATTGCGTCCTTCACTGGTGAGAGAACCACTCAAGAAATGGCCAAGTTCATCACAGATCACACCGGTGTCCAGCCTAAAGAGCTGGTGTCAAATGTCGTCAAAATAAGTGACGATAATGCAAGCAGCCTACAAGACAATATTGACAGTGAATTGACGAGTAATAACAAGAATGTCTTGATTGCATTCGTACCTGAGTGGAATAAGGACTGGGAGCTGGCTGGCTTTTACGAAGAACTAGCAGCGGCTAACAAAGATAACACCTCTTTTTTCCAATTTAATGATCAAAGCTCTGAATGGCTGAGGCTATTCAGAATTGATACGTTCCCAACAATTATTTATTTAAAATCGGGAAATCCAATTGAGTCCACTCAATTGAGTGTTCTGCAGCCACAGAATGACAAAGAAACGGTAACAAAAAGAATGATCGAGCTGTTGCTAAAAGGCGTAAAAGGTGAAAAGTATTCGTCGCTCGAAGAGTTACACAAAGCGGTCGAATTCTTAGAAGAAGAGGACGAGTACAAGCCTGAAATCAAAAGAGGGTTCAACAAGGTGTCTCATGGGGTCTCTCCCGAGCAAGAAGCTGAGCAGATTAGAAGACTAAGAGAGTTTTGAGTTTATATGTAAAAAGTTTTGTATAGAAATAAAATGAAAAATAAAAAAAAAAGTAATCTTAAAAGAACAACAAAACAGTTTTGAATATTTCAATAAGCAAATAAAGAAATAGGAATTGAACAAGGATGATCAATATTTTCAGGATTGCCGGGGACGTTTCCCACTTGATAAGTATCCTAATTCTTATTCAGTCAATTCAGACTTCCAGATCGATTTCTGGTGTTTCATTGAAAACTCAGATTCTGTACTCAATTGTCTTCATTTCTAGATATATTGGTGAGTTTGTGCTGCCGTTGGAGTGCTGCTGGTGTGGCAATGAAACAGTACTAACATGAAACAGACTTGACTTTCAGATACATCTCCCTATACAACACACTAATGAAACTATTTTTCATTTCATCTTCATTATACATCATCTATCTGATGAACAAGTTCAAGAATACAGAAACTTCCAAGCTTGATACGTTCAAATTTGAGTATCTGATAATTGGTTCAGCAGTCTTGGGACTTATCTTCAACTATGAGTTCTCAATAACTGAGATTTTGTGGTCTTTCAGTCTCTGGTTAGAAAGTGTTGCAATTCTACCACAATTGTTCATGCTACAAAGATCTGGAGAATCCAAGACCTTAACTGCACACTACATCTTTGCCCTGGGAATCTACAGAGCTCTATATATTCCAAACTGGGGCTACAGATGGTGGGTTGAAGGACATTTCGAGTTTTTGAGTGTTTTCACCGGTATTATTCAAACCTTGATCTACTCAGACTTTTTCTACGTGTACTACCACAAGGTTCTGAAAGGCCTGAAATTTGAGCTACCAAACTGAGAGTACCACGCTGCAACGCCGTTGGTAGCATATAAAGATGTATAAACGGGATTAAACTGAGTTGAATAAATCATACTAAATAAGAAAATGGAGTCAGATGACAACACAATAAACACTGGTAAAGCTATCTCTTAATCACTCCAACACCTCCCCTTGCTGGCAGTTCCATGTCGCCTATATTTTCTGTAAAAATAACCATTACGAAGACCTTACTAACCAGACTAATCGAAAAAAGGAACGGAACAAAAATCTACAAAAGTGGTAAAAACAATTAATTAAATCTGACAATATCTAGAAAAGCTGGCAATCTCATCCACTATTCAGGTTTTGAGATTCATATAAACAGATAGAAATTACAAAGAACTCGGCCTCATCTAAGAAAACAAAAACATCAACAAAAACATCAAAAAGGTTTTGTTATTGAAATTTATTCTTTGCATTTCTGTCAAATTTATCAGTTTTAGCCAAAAAAGTTTACTGGAAGTTGTTCTCAGCGGTTTAATCATTTCAGCGTGTTTCAGCCTACCTCATCAGACAGTGGACAGTGGATAACAAGCAAACATCATTAAAGAACTGGACAAAACATGACTACAAATCCATTGTTTCCACTGGAGAAAGAGTTACAAATAACGGATAAAACTGTCCCCATTGCTCAGACGGGCTCAATCCAAGTGTTCATACAGCTGGCTGAGCAGAACCTTTTTGTTCAGGGGTTTGAAGCACAGCAGTTTTCAGAAAGACCGCCAACTCTATTGAGAGGGTGCCTGGTTGTAAGGATACTAAAATCCACAAAACTAAAGTCCATCAGTTTAAACTTTAAAGGGATCTCAAGAACTGACTGGCCCGAAGGAATCCCACCAAAGAAGCAGGAGTTCTTTGAGGAAAACGATTTAATCAACCACACTTGGCCATTTTACAATCAAAATTCCGATAATAACTCCAGTGGTGCGGATATTTATAAACCTTTATCGTCATCAGCAAATCATTCCCATTCAAGCCATATCAACTCGAATGATGATCTGAGCTCTCTAAGCTTGGATAATAGCAGCAACAGTAATAATACGAGCTCATCCCCATTTGCATTGATCAAAAGAGCCACTTCACCATCTCCCTCAAGATCTGCAAGATCAAGATCAAACACCTTGCTTGCTTCCTTGAAAGCAACTACAACCAACAACTCTCTGGAGCAGTCTTTATCGAATGACTCCATGCTATTGAACAATAATCATCATCATTTCAATTTTCAACCAGGTGATTATATCTATAATTTTGAGCATCCAATTCCTTCATCCACTCCAGAGACTATCAATGCTACATTTGGCTCAGTTAACTACAAGCTCCATGTCTCGATAGAAAGAGTTGGCGCTTTCAAGTCGAATATTCAAACTTCTTACCCTATTCGGATCATTAGAGGCCAATCTGAGGAAAGTGTCGAAGATTCAGAACCAATTGCAATCAGTAGATATTGGGAAGATCAATTACACTATGATATCATCATTGCATCAAAAGCTTTGATTCTAAATGCTTACTTGCCAATCTCATTCAAATTGATCCCCTTAGATAAGATCAAACTACACAGAATAAGAATCTACTTAACAGAAAATACTGAGTATTACTGTCGAAACAAAAAAGTTCATAGAATGGAACCTGTTAAGAAATTTCTGTTATTAGAGCACAGAGCTCCTCCACCACCAGATTTACCTGCTGATGCGGATCCAAAACAGAAAAAAATGGGAAATTTGCTAAGTTCTGATGGCTATGATCTAATTGCAAAGGAGTTTGATTTCCAAATTTATGTTCCAAAAGAGCTGAATTCGAGACAATCTCTGCACCCAAATACGTCTTATTCAAACATTAAAAGTCATCATTGGATCAAAATTTGCTTAAGGTTATCCAGAACTATTGACGATAAACCAAAACACTATGAAATCAGTATTGATTCTCCAATTCATGTCTTAGATCCCTTGTGCTCTCATGCTAATACTTTATTGCCTGCATATGGACTAAATCAAACTCAAATAGAAAATCAGCCTCACCATGACTCAAATATTTATTTTCCAAAAGAGATTTTATCTTCACCTCCAGTATCACCAGATGTTGTGCCAGTTGATAATACCTTACACAGCATATATCAAGCTTTGAACAGTGATCACAGACCAAGAGCGATGTCAAATCCTGATTCTGTTTCTTCTTCAATCAGACAATCATCTCCCTATGTTCAGACGTTTGAGTCTTCCCTATCAGCTAATGTTTACAAACCGGATCATTTGCAACTGGAGCTAACTTCTCCACAAGCAATTCCTGTTTCACCAACTGTTTCACCTATTTCAAGACCTTTTTATTCGCTTGGTAATGACATTAGTCCTCCACCTTTCAATGCAGAAATTAGTCCTCCACCAATGAGAGACTTATTAAATCAAAACATTGATGACATTATTGATCTGGACAATGCTCCAAAAAACCCACCGCCTTATGATGAAGTTTTGAAGGATATGAACAATAATCCAAATCCTCAAATTGTTTTAACATCGGCAGCGAAAAATAATGACGATACTCGTGTTGGTAGAAAAAGGAATGATGATAGTGATGATGGTGATTTAGGTAGTAGTTTCCAATTCAAAGGGACTTCACCAAATATGCCTGCATCTGTTATGAGGGCCACTTCTCCTGATACGCTAAGAGTCAAGTCTGCAGCAACTTCACCAAGACATTCAATTGATTTGAATAGAAGAAGTATCAGTGGCGACACCGCTGCTGTTCCTGCTGCTACTACTACCACCAGCACCAAAAAATCTCCAAATGTTAACAATATTCAGGACATTGATTCAGTTTTAAGAGGTATGACAGTTGGAGACTCATCAGCCCATAACAGTAATAATTCAACTACAAATGGTAGTGCAAACTTGAATAAGCTAAGTAGAGCTTCATCGATTTCATCGACACCTGATTCAGTTCATTCTTTTCAAGGAGATTCAGAGAATGAAATTGTTGATATGGAACCTTTGTTACAAACAGTTTCAACAACAAACTCCTATCTGAACTCAAGTTTCAGTCGTCGTGGTTCCACTAATTTTAGAAATCAGAGTTTTGATCATTTTCAATCGAAAGAGTCACTAATTAATCATCTGAATAGGGAGCCTTCATCGGTTGATATAACTGCATTATACTCTTCCCAAACCCCAAATTACTGGCATCCATTTCAAGAAGAATCAAACCCAAATCCTACTCTAAATTCTCCTTCTTCTTCCAGATTTCCAATTTCAAATAACAATGATTCAAGTTCTAACATATTTAATAACTTCCAGAAGACATTGAATGGGAATACCAATCACAATTACAGTAACCAAAAAAGACCATCATTTGGTGTTCAAAGTCCAATATTGTCAACACTGAGTAATGACCAAGTTTCAAATCAGTCATCATCAGCAGTAACAACACCAACAAGATTAAACAATAATCTAAGTAGCATAAGTGATGCAGATGATGTTCCAAGTTCAATTTTATCAAATAATTCAATTTCCACCTTAACAAATGTTAATGAAAGAGAAGACTCAATTATAAACAAGCATACAATTAGCACAAAAAACAATATTGATAGTAACGTTGACCGTGAAGAAAACAAAGTTTTAAATTGAATAAAATTGAATAATTGAATGCTACAATACGTTTTTCTTGCTCGTATAATTCAAAATAAATTATTTACCTAAAGAATCAAGAATTCTATCAAATTCCAGCTTATCGTATTTGATATATTTTTCTGTATGTTTTGTAAAATCACCTGAAGAGTGCTTATCATAAAATCTATGATACAATGGAATTATGAATGAAATTTCCTTTGATAAGAATTTTTTCAGTGTTGGATCAGAAATTTTGAAGTTTCTATAGTTTTTAACTAATTCATCAAATTCTAAGTTGAAATTCTTGAATTTATCTTTGATTAATTCCTTGTCCTTAGAAGACAACTTACCAACAATATTGACATCTAAAAGATATGCAGCAATTTGTTTCCAACCGGTTAAGAAATAGTTCAATGCTCTTTTCTTCAACTTATTCAATCTTGACATTCCATCTTCATTCAAAATTGACTTCAATTCACTTCTTGATATAATCTGTTCCACTAGAGTAATATTCGTAATCAGAAAGAAACCAACAATTTGTTTTTTCTTATAAATTTGAAATGCTTTAATTTCTAAACTTACTATTAGTGCATCTATAACATCAGAAAAATATGATGATAATAGCTCAATTGGGGAGTTTTCATTAATAACATTTGTTTGGCTGACTGTTGAAAATGTTGATAGCCATTGAGGTTTTGGTTGTGGAATCCAACTACCAGCCTTCATTCCATTCATTGCAGTTAGTGCTCCATCTTTATATTCTGAAAACTTTCTCAGTTTTGACATTATATCAACAGTAACTTCAGATATACCAAAATCTTGTGGTAAATTAATTAATGAATTGACCTTTTGATCAGTAATTTTCAGTAAATCTTTGAATAAAGATTTTGATAAATCTCTTGAATCATTCAAAGATTTGGTCAAACTTGAATAAGAATTTTTTGATTTTGATCTAAGAATTGATAGAATTTTAACAATATTATCAATAACTTCAAAAATTAGTAGACCATCATTTGATAAGTTGGATTTGATAAAGTTCAATATATTTTCAATTATCTTTGAAAAGTTGTCAACAGATGGACTTATTATTTCCTGAAATAGAGCTGTTATATGGTTCACATCATTATTAAACAAATCTTCTAGTAAAGCGTACTCGTTCGAGATGAATCCTGTGAATGCTTCAGTGTAATTGTTTATACCATTTGAACCTTTTTGGTATGGGACTTTTTCATTTGGTTTTGTAGGTTTTGTGAAAGGTTCTAAGAAGGCTAAACTGGAATTGATCAATTTACTTCTTATTCCAATCAAAGTCGAATCAATTGATTTTTTGTTTGGTTGATTGAAATAATTCAAAATCGTTGATAGATCACTAATCTTTTCATCTGGTACATAAGGAAAAGGTTTTTTCTCGTTGATGAATATTTGTGGATCAAAGCCTTGTGATTCTGGTACAATTAAATCTTTAAAATAGTTGATTAGTTTTAATTCACTGTTTGAAATGGTTTTACTCAAATTTTCTGATATACCTTTATATTCACCCCCATCATTTCCGTTCAAATGTGCTAGAATATTCTCAGCTTTGCTGATCGTTGCAATGTATGTCTTAACATCAACAATTCTTTCATTTAATTTTCCTTCATACACAGAAGCTTCGCTGGCCACTCCTTGAACGTTGGAAACAGCAAGCAAACTTTCATCTATATTCTTCTTAAAAATTGTCAGCTTCTTCTGTCTTTCAACCATTGGCCTTAGCGTTCTTTCTGATTTAGATGTGCTGGTGGATATTTTGTGTAAGGACCCGCTTATCTTTGAAATCAAAGCACGAGCGCTCATTAGATTCTCCTGCAGCACCACGGCATCTGCCTCATCTATATCGATCGATATCTGTGCCAATGACATATTCCCACTTCCTTTAACTGCAATTCAGTAACAGTTTATTTTCCTAAACATATAAATAATAAACAAATAAAAATACCTAATTTTTACCCTATGAAGCCAAATATTTTTATGTATAAAAAAAAATAAGTTGAAAAACTTCTTTTCTTCTTCTTATTCTTTGTGCTTTTAGCTCCTCTGAAACCCCATGCGATTCAGCTGGCTCCAGCTGCTGTTCTAGCAGTTGATGGCTGTCTCTGAGGCGTGTGGGCTGGGGCTTAGAGCGTAGATTAAACCGAGCCGTTTTCGCTAACCGCAACTGAGACCCACAGGTTGTCGTTTGATAGTAGACTGGCATACATCTTTAGCTTTAGTTTGTGTTTATTGTGTTGTGCTGTGTCCTGGTGCTTATTTGGTATCTGGTATCTGGTATTTGGTATTTGGCGTTTGGAGTTTGGCTTGGAGTATGGATAAAGTAGTTTTGAAGCGTAGAAATTTCTTAAGCTTGATATTCCTTCAAGAGCAACAAAGGCATTTCGGTATACTGAAGTTCTTATAGCAGTTCATACGCACATAGACCTGTCTTTTGAAAAGGACACCTTCAATGGTTATTTTTTTTTTTTGATTTTCGTTTATTTTGTACCAGTAAATAAATTTCAGTTTGATGTTTTGAATACTTGAACCAATAAACAATTTAACTAGAAATGTCAGCCCAAATTGCGGAACAACTCGAAAGAAACATCAAACAAGAACTCATAAATAATGGAGACTTTGATGACAGCACAGCTTTCTTGAATTTCCTCATAGCGAGCAAGCATGAAATTGTGAGTTTCTATTTACCTGGTCTTTTACACTTCAGCATTTTGTCACCAGCAAGTATTAACATCCTTGAATAAGAATTCCGATATACTAAGGAAACAAGAGATTAAGTCAAGCTCCAAGAGTGGTAACAACTCAGAGTTCACTAAAACAATTGACAGCTACGAGAATGTAATAACTACAAATAAGTTTGAAAGTGAATTGATTTTGAAGGAAACCAAAAAGAAGCTTGATGATCTGAAAACAAAAAGACTTTCAGTTGACTTACATGATGAAGATGTAATTGATGAAATTGAAGAAATAGCACCAGCTGAGCAATATGAAGATGAAACCCTTCAACAATTGAAAAATCGATTATTGAATAATAATAACGCTAGTAAACCAGAGAAAAAATCGACAATTACAACTGATGAAAAGGTACACTATGAAGAAGAGAAGCAAGAAGATATTTTAAAGGATATGTTGCAGTTCATTCAAGGTATCAAAGATGGTGCAAATGCGTTTAACGAAAAATTAAATCAAGATGAAAGTATATTGAATGCTGCCACAACTGGTTTGGAGATAACTAGCAAGAAACTAGCCAAAACAAGAAACAGCTTGTCAGTAAAGTCTCTTTCTGATTTGGGCTTGCTGGATTTCATTAAACTATTCGGTTTACTGGTGTTCTTATTCATATTTTCCTTAATTTTAATTAAATTATTGCCAAAATGGTGATAACTACTCTTAATGTTATTTATCGTATTTATTTACAATTCATATAATATATTAACTGAACCCTAAATCAATCCCTCGGCATATAATTGATTGATCACACTTTGGAAATGTTTTTGGGCGTTATTTCTTTTCAGTTTTAATGTTGGTGTAATTGTTTCATCATCAATTTTGAAAGGTTCTAAATCTAAATGAATATTCTTAACTTTCTCAAATCCATATAAACCTGTATCTTCGATGTTTTTGTTCAATTCTTTCAAAACGAATTTTCTCAATTCTAGATCATTTAAGTTATTTAGCAATTTTTCTTTAGTATTATACTTCGAAGATAATGGAGAGTTTTGAACTAGTTTAAATAATGGATCAAGTTCAACACCAACAATACCAATTAAGTGACTTTGGAAACTGTCTCCATATGCAAAAAATTGATTTGTAAATGGATTATTACCCAAATATAAATTCTCAATCTTTTCACTTGCAATGTATTCACCTTGAGATAGTTTGAAAAAGTTCTTAACACGATCAATAACTTTCATTCTACCCTGTTTATCAAGCTTGACTATATCTCCAGTTGAAAACCATCCATCTTCATCAACGGCTGATTTAGTCGCTTCTTCATTTTTGAAATATCTTGAAAAGATTTGTGGTCCTCTCAGTAATAGCTCACCACTTCTATTAGATTCATATGTGTAGTCCAAATCTGGTAAGTTTCTTAACTTGAATTCAGCGGTTAATCCAATTGCTCCAGTATTTTGTGGATCATCTGTGTATTTTGTTGTAATTGCAATACCACCAAATGATTCTGAGCTACCATATCCTTGATAAAATCCACAGTTTAGAACCTTGCGCAAGTAAACGATTGATTCTGCACTTAATGGAGATCCTCCACTAATTAAGAAGTCTAAATTAGAGAATCCAATTTGATTTCTGATTTTATTGATAACAAACTTATTCAATAAATTAACAAGGACTCCATCATTATCATCGTGAGTTAATTTGTAGTTCACAGCAAATCTTAATAACCAACCTTTGAATCCTGGTGTATTCTTAATTTTATCTTTTAGTCCACTTTCAATTCTATTATACAATCTTGGAACTGAACTCATGTGGCTTGGTTTCAAAATTTTGATATCATCCATAAATGATCTAGGATTTTCTGGGTTATGTGGAAATCCAATTGCACCACCTTGAGAGATCTCATAATTAATCTTGAATCTTTCATAAACATGGGCTAATGGCAAAAAAACTAAAGATATTGGATTTTTTGGATAAGTAATTTGAATCATTAAGAATAAATTAGCAGCCATGATATGTTTATGTCTTAACTCAACACCCTTTGGTATACCTGTTGTACCTGATGTAAATGAAACAGTATACAATGTTTCTGGAGTTGGTGGAATATGGGCTCTTGGATTTTCTGAACCAAGTTTCATTACTTGACTGAAGTCCACTAATTGCAATCCCAGTTTTCCAGCAGTTTCAAACATCTCTGAATCAACATCTTTTTCATCTAAATCTTCAATTGAAATCAAGATTTTTAATGATGAGGATTTAGCATCAATGATCTTGTTGAATTTTGATTTTGAGAATAAAATGATTGGAGATTTTGTTAAATTTAAAATATATTCGGTTGATTCTTTGCCTAATGTATCATATAATGGAGTATTTGGGATAGAATAAGCATGACAAGCAAGATCTGTAATAATCCATTCTGGTTTATTTGCAGAAAAAAGTGTCAAAATAAACTCCTCTTTAGCTGCTTCTGGTGCAAAATCGTCCATTAATTTCATGATACCAGAACCGACATAATCTCTTTTCTTACCTAAAGTTTCATAATTATCCCAAGTATAGAAATCGTCAAATTTATTAGTTTTTTTGTTGAAACGTCTTTGACCAACAGAGTTATAATCCTTGAAATCTTTGATAGCTTCTTCAAAAACCTCATAAAATGTACTGAATGTAGGTGCGAGATTACCAACTGGTGGCTTTCCTTTCAAATACGCATTTCTGAAGATTGGTGAAAATTCTTCTGTTTCGGTACCTGGAACTGGAATTGATTGATCAACAATTTTAGGATCTAACGGAAAGAACTGGGTGAAGTCTCCCATGCATTTCAATTCATCATAATTTGGTAATTCAAGGTGTTCGATAGACATTTTTTCCTTTTTCCTGTTCTTTCTATAATTGTTCTCAACGCAGATAAGACAAATCAAGCTTGCTTTTCTCTATAATTCAGATTACCTCTCTTCTAATAATAGCTGGAGTAACACCTATTTATTTGTCTGTATGGGTTATCCCTTGCAGAATCCACAGCCCTTTTAAGTAACAAAGTGGAGTTTTATCTATCCAGAGAAATAAATTTTTTTTTTTATCTGTAAACAAACAAATAAATTTGAAGTTCGGGTAGCAAAGCAGTTTTTACAGCCGCGGGTCTCTATATTTGGCAAAAATCAAGCAGAATTACGTGAAGCCGTGCATAAGTTATACAGAAATTAGCGGGTACACAGGTAAGCTTAGGCAGGATGTACAATGTCAGAAGCATTTCCAAAACCGATTGCAGCTGATATTACATAAGACACTGGGAAAAAAATATTTATTTTGCAAATTAGGTAAGAAAGAGAACAAGCACACACTGAGAAGAGACAAACAACGGCTAAGTTAGCCATGGATATTGAAGATTTTAACGACGCGCAAAAAGTAAGTATCATCATTTGAAGCAATTTGTGAAAGTGAACTAACATTGATAGACGGTCTACGTTTTGAAGAAAAGTGGAAGAAAACGTCAAAGAACTGAAGGAAACAAAGATGAGCTGATTTCGTCTGAGGGAAAGGCCACAGGTAACCCAAAGAACCCATTCTTGAGGCTTTTAGCAGGAACTGAAAGTACAGATAATGTCAACATGCGTTTCAAGCTGGTTTCTGAGACGCTTGAGCTTCAAGATCTGGAATCACAGAAGATTTTTGACGAAACAACAAAGGTTGTTATGGATGAAATTATTGAGGTAGTAAAATTACCTACTAGAGATATGCTTGATACCATAATTTTGCTTTCCAACTCTAATATAACAGGCAGTATTAATTTCACAAATAAACTGAATGATAATCTGGTTAAAGATAAGAACAACAAAGTGATCACATTAAGCTCGAAAGAATGTTCTACTATCAGAGTTACTTTAAGACAAATAGTAAACACTATGATTAATGAAGGAACTAACGTCTCAATGAGATCAGTAGAGAATGATGATAATAGTGATGTTGATGTTGATGGTGATTTTGACAAAGAATACACCTATGAACATGATCTGAATAATGGCACAGAAAACACAACACATAAACAAGAAGAATACGGGTTTTCTAATGGATTTAATAGCGAAGAAATTGATAAAAGACTTCCTTTTGATTTAGATATTGCATGCGAGTGGTTTCAGCAAATTATGAAATCAAAAAACCAAACTATTTCAACTACAGAGAATAAAGTTATTATTCTATTTGAAGATATTGACTCAATGAAAGTTTCATTGTTGAATGATCTTATTAAACTATTATCAAAATTCTCAAATAGGTTACCTTTTAAACTGATTTTCAATATTGGTACAAGTTTGAAAACATTCAGTAAAAAGTTTGAAAGTGAAATCAATCATCTTTTGAAAATTCACACTTTCAAAATAGAGAAGGAAAATGTTATCATAAATAGACTAGTTAAAGATATCATTTTGAAAGATGATATATTAATTGGTCACGATAGCTTAAACCTAATGCTTTATAGGTATGAAAATTCCATCAAAAATGTGGAAGAATTATTAAAAACTATCAAATATTTGAAAATGATTTTTTTCTACAACCAACCTTTATCTATTGTTGGTATTTCAATAGTTAAATATGGTGATTTCAAATTAACAAAAGAGTATTACAAATGTTTAAGAATGTTACCATCATTCAAAAATTATATTGAAAATTTAATTGCACAAAATACAAAACCATCAGATATAATGATACTACTTAATGATGATGAATATTTGCATAATTTGCTGATATCTGCTGTCAATGAATTTTCAAACTACATTTCAAGTTTAAAAGATAACTTCAAATTCATCACTGAAGTTTTAATTCCATATTCAAATGTTTTAAACGAAAATTACTTGAAAATTTACTCAAAATTGATAAGTAAAGAATCAGTTGTTAGAAATCAATTTATTAACAGTTTGGTTGTTTCTTTAAAAAAGATTTCTTTCAAACAGTTAGAAGAGTTGTTAGCTGAAATTTATGAATTTGCAAACACTTTTCTAAGCTTCAGAAGCTTGGCCTCATCATTGAAAAATAAACTGAACTTTGATGATTTGAGATTGTTCAAACCTGAGGAAATTGACAAAATCACCTACAAAATTGAGCTTAGAAAGCAAATGGATATTTTAACTTCAACTCTTTTCACTTATTTACAAGCTTCGTTCAAAACTCCTACAGAATTTTTATTTAATGAATTATTCACTGCCAATAGTGTTGATCTATTGAAAACAACGCTTTTTCCAAAATCTAGAGAAACTTTACTAGATACATTATCTGATCCAGAGAAATATTTCAATGATATAATAGGAGATGAAATTGATGATGAAGATGGAGAAGGAATGTTACAAGAGCTGAATTCTAAAATTAATCCAATCATTTGTGAATTATTTCATATTTCAAGAGAAACTACCTTAAATTTGAATATCTATGATTTTTATCAAGTTTTCAAATATTCATTGAAACAGGATGAAATAATGAAGATTCTGAATAGGATTTTAGATAGTAAAGATGATATATTTGAAAAGTATTTGAATGATGAAGCAAAGTTCAAGTTCATCTATCAATTTTTTAATGATACAACAATAACAGAAGATTCAAAATGGGATAAGCTAACTTTGGTTTTATTCCTACAGAAATGTGGTGAGCTAATAAATTTAGGTTTGTTAAAACAGATTAAAAGAAAAGGTGACTCTCTAGAAAAATGTATTTGGAAAGGTCTTTAAAATTTTGTGTCCTAATAGAAATGGAAAAAATAAAAGAATGTTAATCTATAATTTTTTTTTTTGTAGAATTGGACTTTTTGTGGTACTTTTTTTTTATGTAGCTTCAAAAATTTGAAAATTATTTTGAGAGAGAATTAAATACACACGAATTCTTCTAGATGAGTCAAGAGTTTGACCCGCTAGAGTTCTTTTCAGGTGAGCCGCATCATGAAGAAGATAATAATAACACGATAGACCAGGAAACAGAAAATTTAGTCTCAGCCAATGATTTACAGATTGACATCAAATCTGAAGTTAATGGTATAATTGATGAAGAAACTACCTATGATATACACGTTTTAGATTTGCCAATACTTAATAAAAGTCTACCAGATTTTGTGCTGCTTACTCTACTTCAATTACTAGCTCTTGAGGAAATATTAAATTTTGGAAATAATAATGATTTGACTGAATTATCACTGAACGAAACACTAGAGAAGAAGGGAATATCTCATGAACAGTTCAACAGAAGTAAGAAATGGCTTGAAGATAACGGATACTTGAAGCTGAGTCGAAGCCTCTTGAAAATTAAATTTAATGAATCCTTTTTCAAATATTTGAATAAAATCTTTACATCACCATTTATATCCAATACAGAAATAATTGATCTTACAAGTTTAAGAATATCAGAAAACTGTGGTAGAACAGCACAACCGAATTTCAAAAGAAAAATTGTCATGAAAAATTTTGATAAATCAATTGTTTTGAACGAACCTGCTTTAACATCTGATAGTTTAGGCTTGAAGACATGGGGTTCTGCATTAATTTTGAGTGAAATTTTGATTGAGGGGCACAAGTCATTGTTGAAATCACCTATACTGGAATTAGGTTCAGGTACTGGATTGACAGGAATAACAATAAGCTTATTAGGTTACGATATCATTTTAACAGATTTAAAAGAAATCGTTCCCAATTTGAAGATTAATGTTGATCTAAATAAGTGCAATGCAAAAGTTGATGTTTTAGATTGGACTGATGCGTCAAGCTTTATAAATAAAAATTCACATCCAGCTGAATTTAAGACTTTAGTTATAGCTGATCCAATATATTCACCAGATCATCCAAAATATGTTGTCAATATGATTAAGACATTTTTAATGAAAGACTCAGAATCAAGAGTACTACTACAAATACCCATTAGACCAAAATTCGAGAATGAAAGAAATACTTTATGGGAGTTATTAAAAAGCTCTGGATTCAAAGAACTATATACAAAGTATCTTGATGGATTTGATGATTTTGGAAGTCAAAAATTCATTTTCAAAGAACTCCGCTGGGATTTATGATCATTATTAAATATTAAAAACATATAAGCTATATACTCCACTCATCAAAATAGACATGGTCTTTATCTTCATTTTGTGATAAAGCAACAAAATTTTTTGCATCAAAAATTGAATACGTAGTTTCTAGTTGTT
Organism: Starmera stellimalicola; assembly: GCA_030580055.1. Taxonomy (NCBI): domain Eukaryota; kingdom Fungi; phylum Ascomycota; class Saccharomycetes; order Phaffomycetales; family Phaffomycetaceae; genus Starmera; species Starmera stellimalicola. Next base: position 908,877 of record JAKTSD010000001.1, on the reverse strand, counting down.
GTTCCTTTTGATCCAGTAGACTTTGATAGGTTGATCTGTAACAATCCAACGCTGTTTTTTCTAACTTATCATCAAAAACTAAAACTTCACATAATGATCTAATGTCATTTTCTACCAACTCTTCAGTAGTAACTTGACTTTTTATTATAAATGCCAAAATTTCTTCAACAGTAGAGTAATTCTTATAGTTATGTGAGTATAATTGATTATTCTTTAAATCCAAGTTATTTGAGAAGGCATTTGGAAATGTTTTACTAGTAACAAACCTCCATATAATAGTCAATAAACTCTCAACAAATTCTGTATCCAGTTCCCCATCGGTAAACCATGGACCACCTGTAACTTCAATTGATGGTGTTAAATGGTATAACATATAGATCTTTCTAGTCGGGTATTTGACAGATTTAACACTTTTAATCTCCCTTTGATTTTCCAATGTTTTCAAGCAGCGCAAAACAACATGCTGATGTAAATTTGTTCTTGCTTTTATTGTTTTCGTCCATATACCTTCTCTACCTGCTGCTTCGATATGTGAATAAATTAATGATTCATCTGGACTCATGTTTGATTTTTTGTTTGCTTCTTGAACATTGACTGCCTGAAACCTTAGCAGTGAGTTATGAACCACCAATTTCACCAGATTCTTGTTTATAAGTACTTGTAGAGTCTGCTTTAAATGAGCAGCATCTGTTGTACCTACAAGTTCTTTCAAATCATTTTCTGAAAACATGGTATTTTCAGGCTTCGCTATCATAGCATCATATAATTGTTTGACCGCAACATCATCGCTCATTCTTAACTGTTAAAGCAGGGCTTTTACTTTGAAACCGGTGATTTCAATTTTTTTTTATATGCTTTAAGCAGCTAAAATATTTTTTATTTTATTTTTTTTATTTCAAGATCACAGGGTGTTAGGATGTTTTGTGTTTATTTCAGCTTTATAATTAACAGAAATACTCTATTAAGAGCTCTTTTCAGCAAGAAATGTCTTTCCGGAAACCCAAAGTGAGAATTATAAGAGAGGAAGATGATGAAGGAGAGAGTACCACACTCATATCTTCAAAAGGTGAGTTTTAAGGTAAAATCACTACTAATGCAATACTAACAGATTTATATAGAAAAGAAGAAACCATTTAAACGGTCAAAATTAAAGTTTTCTAAAGATCTGGGTACACCAGAGCCTGATATGAAGGTATGTCAATTTAATATGAGCTTAAAAACTGAGCTGAAACTAACACTTTATAGGATCACGACATTGATTTAGATGATATTAAATTTCAAATAAAAAATAAAACTAAGAGCTCTTCTACTAGCATCTCTACTTTCAACAATATTTCAGATACCTTTACAAATATTGCTTTAGAATCTAACGAAGAGGATAATGAAAATGAAGATCCTGCATTAGCAGATCCAGATATGCCAATGGACACAAAAAATGAAAATGAGGACATTATAATGCATTTGGATGAGAATGACAATCTAGTCGCCGAAACAGAGGATGCCAATACTACTTTAGCTAAAGAGGTGGTAAATATGAATGACATAAGAACAGATATTTATGATTTGTGAGTTTGTTAAATTTTTTAGTTTGAATATGTCATATACTAACCATTAAATAGAGAATTATCAAATGATGACTTATATACAGAATGGGAAAGCAAGAGAGTTAATGACGGAGCTATGAATGTTTCTTTAGACTCCACGATAGGCCTGAAGCCACTGAAATCAAACCTTATTACTACTTCGCCAGAATCAGAAATCGAGAAGATAAGCTCTTTGATAGAACAATTGACTATTAAAAAGAACAAGCTGGCAGCCAAACAACAACAGAATGCGTCCAATATTGAACAATTCAAGCTGGACAAAGAGAAAGTGATAAGCTCAATTAAAGAGGTCTTTGAAAAACTATAACCGCGTGCCCTAACCATAATGAAAAGTTCGTTCACGAATGCTTTTAAAGCTCATTTTCAAAAGATGATTAATTTTGAATAATTAGAAGCCATTCACATTGTGTCAATATGTCTACTGCAAGATTTTTTTCTACTTATAGTCCAAGAAAAATTTGTCATTTGATCTCAATCAGTGATTTAACTACAAAGGAATTCAATATACTTGTTTCGAAAGCTGAAAGCTACAAGAAAATCTATAAAAATGATTCAAATCAAGCTTTCGTTGAGAATAACAAGAAGTTGATTGGTAAAACAGCAGCCCTGATTTTTTCCAAAAGATCCACCAGAACCAGACTGTCTTCTGAGGGAGCCGCAGCCTTCTTTGGTGCAACACCAATGTTTTTAGGTAAGGACGATATTCAATTAGGTGTTAATGAGTCATTTTATGATACCACTAAAGTTGTATCTTCAATGGTTTCCGTTATATTCGCAAGAGTTAACTCTCATTCTGAAATTCAAAAACTGGCACAGCATTCGACTGTTCCGGTTTTGAATTCGTTATGTGATATGTACCACCCATTACAAGCAATCACTGATATTTTAACAATCAAGGAAACCTTTGGCAAAACCAATGGTTTGAAATTAGCATGGATTGGTGACTCAAACAACGTCATCAATGATTTAGCGATTGCAGCTTTGAGATCTGGTATTAATGTCTCAATTGCTACACCATCTGGTATCAAAATGGATGACACCATTTTGAGCAAAGCTAAAGAAGTTTCTGCAGAGACTGGTGCTGTTTTAGAAACTACACATGATCCAAAAGAGGCCGTTGTTAATGCTGATATTTTAGTTACAGATACATTTGTTTCAATGGGACAAGAATCTGAAACTGCTAAAAAATTAAAACAATTCGAAGGATTCCAAATCTCTTCAGAATTAGGTAAACTTGCAAACAAAGACTGGAAATTTATGCATTGTTTACCTCGTCATAAAGAAGAAGTTACAGATGAAGTGTTTTATTCTGAGAGATCTGTTGTTTTCCCAGAAGCTGAAAACAGATTATATGCTGCTATTGCAGCTTTGGATGTTTTCGTCATCAACAAAGGTGACTTCAACAAATAATTGAATTATATTTTATATGTATGTATTTACAATTTCAGATAATTACAAATTTCAGATAGAATCTAAATAGCTATTAGATACTCTAATATATCAAAAATTTACCACAACACAAGCATTCTCGATTAAAGCATTATGATCATTTTCGTCCCATTTTAAAATGAAAATATTACCTTCAAAATATCCCTCCCCATTAAATTCGTCTGCATTTTCAGCCAATTTGTTCGATAAAAATGGCTTGATTTCTTCTGAAATTGTCCCTAAGGTTATATGCGGAAACTTGTTACTGGAAGTGACATCAACTTCCTCTCCAGTTTCTTTATTGTATATTCTCAATATGTCAACTAAGACCATGGCAATTTTTTCATCCCAAATCAATTTGGTTAATTTGATATCACCAGATAACTTCGTAGTAACCTTGTTACCAGTTTTGGCTTCTTTGGCAAGATTGAGACTTTCCAGTAGTTTCCATTGCTTCTTCTCATTCTCTGTTCCCTTCTTTGCTTGATTGATATGTGACAAGGTTACATGAAACTCATTTTGTACCCTGTTTGATTCTTTCAACACCTGCCATGTTGCATTGCTCTCTTGTATTTTGATTGATTTCTTTTTAATCAATGAGTCAACCCTTTCAATTAGTTGTTTGGTACCTTTCAATTCTAAGGCGTAATATACTGGAGAAATCTGTTTTTTCGCACTTCTTGTTGGACCTTTAAATTTTCTAATTGTGGTTTTGAAAGATAATGCTTCATTAAATGCTTCCTGAAATCTTGCATTTGTTGGGGTTTCTTTAAATATTTGTGGATACTTTCCTTGCAACTCTTCTAAAATCTTAGCAGCATTTTCAAGCGAAGAATCACCTTTAGTTACGTTTAAATTAATAACAAGGTTAAAATCTGAATCTGGTTTTTCTTCTATAATTACTGGCTCAAATCTATTAAGAAAACCTTTCATGATACCCCTAACAAATGCCTCTCCATCAGAATCTACTTTAATCGATTGGTGATTATCACCACGATTTTTAACTCTATTTAGAGTTATATCAAAAAGATCTTGTGAGCTATTTTCAATAAAATCCAAACAGATAAACTGAATATTTGTGTTATGTGGTAGGAATGAGTCCTTTAGTTCTTTGATATCACTAAAAATTTGCTCTCTTTCTCTTTTCTGATGATTATTTCTATCTAGTATAACGACTTGCTTCTTCTTCAAAAGTTCTAAACCCCTTTTAACAAATTCTTTTTTTGCTGACTTTCCCTTCGGAATATCATCATTACTGATCATTCCCCAGGTATCTCTGAAGAGGTTTGTTAAGGTGAGACCAGTTGTACTTTTACCACATCCAATAGTTGCAACTGGTATTAAAACAAATTTTGTTGTTTCATCAATAGTTAATGACTTCAAAGATTCTGTTAATGCCAAATGATCCAATGATTCTTGATCTATAATTTGTAGACCAGTTAACCCATGATGTTCTAAAAATTTATTTCTCAAATCTATAATCCCCAAGCCTTTTAAAAAATTATCTGAAATTTCTGGATTTTTATCAATTAACGGGATAACAAAATCAAGATATAAATTCGTGATCAGTTTATGTTTCGAAAACTTGATTTCGCTTCTATCCTTCTTATTTATATATTCTTTTGTGACTTCCCTCCATTGGCGATACATTAAATATGGTTCCTCAAATTTAAACTTGAAGAAATAATCCTCATCTGATGTCAATTTACACCTTATAACGAAACCCTCAGTTTCCTTCCCCTTATAAGAACCAGTTTCTGAACAGCTGTATAAAAATTCCTGTAACTCTTCCTGGGTTTCTTTCACTTCATATTCAATTTGTTTGAATCCATATTTCATTGAAAATTCATCAACTTTATCCATTGAGTATGTCTTAAATTCTGGTAAGTTCTCATTCAATCCATGCAAATAAAGTCCCGAATTAGAATCCTTGTATTCAATGATATGCTCTTCAAAAGAATCATCACAAAATTCTGCAACAGCAGTTACGTTTAGTTTGTAGAGTTCAAGTGCTAGTTCTTTCGTAGTTACATTAACCTTCTCAAGTTGCTCTTCAAGTACTTTTTGACCTGCAGTTGCATGATTCCTGTTCACGTCTGTCCTTTCCCCTGTCGAATGTTTACTACACACAACAATAGTTCCATCTTCAAGGCCCGATATGAATATAATACAACCATTTTCTTTAGATGTTACAGTGTACGGGCCTTTCGTATTGTTTTTCAGGTAATCCCATCTGGTCGTAGGAACTTCATCAACATTGAAAAACTTGTCATAACCTCTGGCAACTATTACAGGCTCATTCTCCAATATAAAAAGCCCTCTAGCATTGCATGGTAACTGGATTTTTGGTTTACCGTAATCCCATTCATTAAATCTCCAACTAACAACTTTTTTTTCACTACCCAAAATGTTGTAAACTCTTTTGTTTGCTTTCCCTCTTTTTGGGAGCAGTGTAGACTCTTCTAACTTATTCACGAGCTCCTGAACAGCTGAAGCCATCGGTAACTCACTGGTGATCTAATAAAATGAAACTAGTTTACCAATTCCAACTAAAAAAAATTTATGTATTTTTTTTCCATGGAAACAAATAAATGTTTACCCAAAGATCCTGGTTCACTGCTTTCAGATTACTGAGCTTTATGACTCATTTTCTAACCCCCACTAACTACAAAGTTATTGAACAGTTTCATCGCTTTTCACTCCAATTTCAAACTTAAACACCACTGTTGAGGTGCTTTTGGGATCAAGTCAAGCGATCAGTTTGACGCGTTTCTTACTAGAAAAACTGTGGCGTTTCGAAAACGACATCTGATAAATAAGCTGAAAAGTTATAATTCTTATTGTTCTCTGTTCTTCATAGACTCTTTATTACGGGAAAATGTTCAGAATAGCCACGAAGGCCTTCAAAATTAGGCCTTCTTTTCCCTCAGTGAGAAAGCTGTCGACAAATTTGGGTACTGGTAAAACTAGCATACTGAAACCAGCTTTGTTTTTTGGTGCTGGTTCTGCTTTAACGTTTGCAGCTTTGAACCTAAGATCTGATAACACGAAATCTGTCGATAAAGATCTATCAAGTACGACCAAATTAGATGATCTAACAGAAATCGTATATGGCTCTCCAGAAGACTTTGAAAAAGCTTTTAAGGAAATTGAAGAATATCTTGGTAAAGAATATGTCAGTTTTACTGAAAGCGATATAGAGTCACACTCAGACACATATTATCAAACTCATCATCCACTTCCTGGTCAAAGACCACAAATGATTGTTTTTCCAAAAGACACAGAGGAAGTATCTGGAGTTTTGAAGATCGCACATAAATATAGAGTCCCAATCGTTCCATATACTGGTGGTACCTCATTAGAAGGACAGTTTTTTGCATTGAGAAAAGGAATCACTATAGATCTCAACAGATTGAATAGAATTATCGAAGTAAATGAAAAAGATCTAGATGTTACAGTTCAAGCAGCTGTTTCATGGCAAGATCTTAATGAACATCTTGCTCCTGCTGGACTTATGTTTGGCCCGGATCCAGGTCCTGGGGCTGGAATTGGAGGTATGATTGGTACTTCTTGTTCAGGTACTAATGCAGCTCGTTATGGTACAATGAAAGAAAATGTGATTGGTTTAACTGTTGTTTTGGCTGATGGTACAATCATTAAAACCAAGAGAAGACCGAGAAAATCGGCTGCTGGTTATAATTTAACTGGTTTGTTTATTGGTAGTGAAGGAACTTTGGGGATAGTGACAGAGGCAACATTAAAACTACATGTTAAACCTGAACAAGAAACTATTGCTGTTGTTAATTTTAATAGTATAGATGATGCTACCAACTCAGTTGCAGAAATTGTTTCTAGTGGTATTCAAGTTAATGCGGTGGAGTTGATGGATAAAAACATGATGAGTTGTGTCAATTACGTTAAATCAACTTCAAAGACTTGGATAGAGAAACCAACGTTGTTCATTAAACTTGGTGGGTCCAATGCTATTATAAACGAGGTTGTTAAAGTTGTTAAAAATATTACAGAAAAGAATAATAGTGTTAAGTTTGAGTTTTCAGAAACAGAAGACCAGAAAGAAGAATTGTGGTCTGCAAGAAAAATGGCACTGTGGTCTATTATTGACTGGGGTAAAAGAACGATCCATGATGACATTAAAGTGTATATCACAGATGCAGCTGTTCCTATCTCAAGGCTACCAGACGTTATCAAAGAAACCCAAGAAGACATCATCAATTCTGGATTTAAATTCACTTTATTAGGACATGTGGGTGATGGTAACTTCCATTTCTTACTTCTTTACCAAGATCACCAATCGAAAGATGTCCAAAAAGTGGTGGACCGTCTAGTCAGTAGAGCTATTGCAAACAATGGTACCTGTACTGGAGAGCATGGTATTGGTGTAGGCAAAAGACAGTACTTAGTGGAAGAACTTGGCCCAGATGCTATTGATTTAATGAGAAGACTAAAAGTTTCATTAGATCCTCAAAGAATTCTCAACCCGGATAAGATATTCAAAGTCGATCCAACCGATTGCGCTGATCATTAGGATCAATGATACATAAATATAGATAAATTAATATGTGTAAGTATTTTTTTTTCTTCTTGTTTTTCGAAATTCCTAAAGTAAAATTCCTGAACCATATTATTTACACATATTATCAGAACATCTTGCTGCTTTTTTCTATTACTACCAACACAGAGTTTCAATTTTGAGAGTTATTTATATTTTATTGCAGCTACCAGCTACCGACTAGCTCGATTTACCAAAAGCGTGACAGGTCAGGTATTATAATTTATATTTCTTTAGTTATTATCATTTATACATTTATTATACATTTATATTTTTATTAGTTTATTTATTTATTTATTTATTTATTCATCTTATTTATTTTATATATAATTTTTTTTTTATTTTTTTTTCTCCGTTGCAACGTTTTTTTCCTTAATATTTTTCAAAACGTCCCGAATATCATGTGGCTTTATTTTGGCTAATTTTCTTTTCCGAAACTCCAAACACAATAAAACTCTTGTTGCATAAACCGCAAGGCCTTAAATTTAAAGTTGAGTGAGTTAGTTCATTTAGTAAACTAAAATCACTTTTATTTTTGTTGAGTTAATGTGACCAGCACTGTAATAACGATAAGTGTGTAATTTCTATCCGGGTCCCAGTTTCCTACGATGTTGTTTAAACAAGTTAGTGCTTGGCAGAAAACGGTAAAACAGAAAAATGGCTTTCAAAAAAACGGTTTTGTTGACATTAAACGGTAAAACAAGACTTTAAAAAAACGGGTTTTTTGACATTAAATGGCAAATGTTTGAAAATCTACATTTCAAAAGAGAAAAAAACTGTAGTTTTTATGCAGTTTTTATTGCTGCTGTAAAAAAGATACGAAAGTGCGCCCTTTAATAAATTGATGTACACAACACCGAATACAAAAGTAACGTTGGACTATTTAACGAAAAGCGTCAAGAATGATCAAAGTTTGAGGTGTCAAAAGTACAAGGCGTTGAGACAAAACGGTTAGACGTTTGACGTTGAGAAGAAAAAACCGTTTTGACGTTTGAGTTTAAATGGTGAGACGTTTGACGTTGAGAAGAAAAAACCGTTTTGACGTTTGAGTTTAAACGGTTTGACGTTGGGAAAAAACATTTGAAGAAAAAACGGTGACGTTAGAAGTTAAGAAAAAACGGTTTGACGTTTGAAGTTAAGAAAAAACGGTTTGACGTTTGAAGTTAAGAAAAAACGGTTTGACGTTTGTTATTTAGGAAAAACGTTTTGTTACTTAGACGTTTTGTTTGGCGTTTTAAAAAAGTGGTTGACATTTGAGGCGTTTATAAATACGTTTTCAAATTGTATGATAGAGGAACAATATTTGTGTCGAAAAATAATGGAATTGGTGGAAATAAATAACAACTGAATTATGGCTCTGCATAAAAAGATTGTTTGAACAACTAAAAATGTGAAAATTGAAAAAACGATGTCAATTCTGGATGCCAATTCTTGTAGTAAACACTTAATACAGGACAAGCTATCAAAACTTTTTCGTCGCTAAAAAAGCGCATTCAATTACTGGAGTTGAATAGTCCGCCATGTCACATGACTGATATGCAGGCGGTTATCATTATTAATATCAATAATTGATATGCAAGACGCCACAGTTTCAAATGATTCATTTGAAGATTTGATGGTTTTTGATTTAATTTGAACGAACTTTCAATGTTTAAGCAATTAATTAAAACAAATATAAGGACAATGTCTTCAGCAACAAAGCTCCCATCTCACAATCCGTATTTCAATTCTTCAACTAAAGATGTCTGGTCATTAATCAACGAAGCAGCTGCAAAAGCAGCCTCAACCTCAACTAGAGAGATTATCAACTTGGGTCAAGGGTTTTTCTCCTACTCACCACCTAAGTTTGTTATCGACGCTGCTAAAGATGCTTTAGATGTGCCATTGAACAACCAATATGCTCATACAAAAGGTAAACCAAATCTTTTAAAGGCCTTAGCTAAAACTTATACCAAACATTACGGTAGAGAAGTTTCCACCGATGAAGTCTTAGTTACAACCGGAGCTAACGAAGCTTTATTGACAATTTTGACTGGATTTTTAGAGAAAGGTGATGAAGTCATTGTTTTTGAACCTTTTTTTGATCAATACATCTCCAACATTGAAATCCCAGGTGGAAAACCAGTTTATGTTCCATTACACCCTCCAAAAGAAATGGCGGAACGTAATGTTAAAGGTGAGGAATGGACCATTGATTTTGAAGAATTGGAAGCTGCTATCAGTCCAAAAACTAAATGTATTATTTTAAATACACCACAAAATCCAATTGGTAAAGTTTTTACCAAAGATGAGTTGAGCAAGATTGGTGCTTTAGCCGTTAAACACAATTTTTTGATCATTTCGGACGAAGTTTACGAAAACTTATATTACACTCCAAGTTTCACAAGAATCGCCACACTTTCACCAGAAATTGCGCAACGTACATTAACTATTGGTTCAGGTGGTAAATCATTTGCTGCAACTGGTTGGAGAGTTGGTTGGATCGTGGCTCCACCTGAAATATTGAAATACGCATCTCTTGCACACACAAGAATCTGTTTTTCAACACCAGCTCCACCACAAGAGGCTATTGCTATAGCATTAAATGAATCACTAGAAAATGGTTATTTTGAAAAGACCCGTCAGGAATATATTGAGAAATACCAAATTTTCAACAAGGTTTGGGATGAATTAGGATTAACCTACACAATCCCTGAAGGTGCATACTATTTGTTAGTTGATTTCTCTAAAGTTAAGATTCCAGAAAATTATGAATATCCAGAAGACTTAAAAAGTCGTGCGAAAGATTTCAGAACTGCATATTGGCTAATTAACGAAATTGGTGTTGTTGCGATTCCACCAACTGAATTTTATATTAAAGAACATGAACATGTTGCAGAAGAGTTACTACGTTTTGCAATTTGTAAAGATAACGAAACACTTCAAAAAGCGGTTGTTAGACTCAGAGAGTTAAAGAAATACATTGATTAGAAAAATCTATAGAAACTTATTTATTACGATTGTAGTTTATACAATAAATATATATTCACTTTCTAAAAGAACTACTTTTACCAGTTGATGGATTAAATTGTCTTTTAGCAGGTTTTGGTCCTTCAGATTCTTGGGCATATGGATCAAATTTACTAACGGGTCTTTTCTTTTGTTTTCTTGCTTTAGGATCATTGTTAATTAGTTTATCGAATTTTGAATAATCAGTAGCTTCTTGAGCTTCATCGTGCGATTTTTTAGTTTTAATGAACTTATGCTGTTGCTTCTTCTTGAGAACAATGATTTCATCAGGATCTTGTTTTATTGGTCCTTCTTCTGCTTCAGGTATTATGGTATTTACTTCTGGAGGAGTTTCTTTAATTTCACCCGTTTGTTTTTGAGTGATTTCTTCCAATTCAATAGCAACAAATGTATCTAATGCATCTCTGATCTCTTTGAAACGAGTCGTTCTATCAAGCTTATTACTAATAAGTTTCCCATCAGTAAATTCCAAAGTTTTACTGGGCTTGAACATTTGCTTAGTGAACAGGATAGATTTTTTTGAAAAGTTTTTTGGAGTTAATTGTTCTTTGGTATTGATCAAAGTATATAACTCTTGAAGTTTAGACACGTTTTCAACAGTAACTTCAGTTTCAGTATTGTTTTTATTATTTTGCTGATCATAAGAATTCAAATCCTCATTTCCTCCATCTTTTAAGGCAGCTGAAATGATTTCAGAAACTGTTTTGGAGTTCTTCCTCACATATTCTGTGATCATTGAACTTGACGCCAAAACACCAGCAGCGTCTGTTGGAGCAGCTGAAGTAAGAGAAACAAGAAGTTGATTTGGCATAATATATCTCGGTGATTCATCTTCATTTTTGGCCGATTGTTCTCTCCAATCATACAAAGCTTTGACTATTCCAGTTTTGGAAGCTGGTAAATTGTATTGATAAAGTAAGCTTTTCCATGGTTCATCTTTTTCCACCAATGAATAAACCTCATCTTTTCTTGCTAATTTTGGCCTAAAGCTTGTGTACTCAAATCTTCTTTTTGCAACCTCTCTAGAATTAAATAAAACAACGTTTAATTTATCGCTCTCAATGAGCATATTTTTCAATAGGTCATAAATGTATAATAAGAAATGTGTATCAGCTCTTGCATATAGTTTCATTGGAGGTGTTAATGGACGAATTCTCCAATCTGCTAATTGATATTTTTTTGATGTTTTGAAATGAGCAAATCTTTCTAAAAGATAAGCGAGACCATGTTTTGGAAATCCAAGTTGTTTAGATGCATGGTAGGTATCAAAAAGACTAACAATATATAAACCAAAGTCTCTTTGTAACCAAATGATATCCATAAATGCACCATGAAGAACCTTCGTGATATTTGGATTTGTGAAGACCTCGTTTAAAACTTGTAGTTCTTCTCTTAGTGATAAAGTATCAACCAACCAATCTTTTTCCCTTGAACTTATTTGCATTAAACAAACAATACCATAGTAAGATCTATAATCATGATGTTCTAAATCAATAGCAATTTCAGTACATGATCTCAAGTCCTTCAGCATTAAGTTTAAATCGTCAACAGTACTAACCCAAATAGGTTCTGTTGATTCCCAATCAGTTGGGTTTATTGGTTCTGATTTTTCCAATATAGCTGAGTTATATTCTTGGTTCAAGATTTCATTTTCATATGGGTGTGGATAATGCGAAGGATTATTCTCATCCGCATCAGTTAAAACTAAAGAATCTTTCAACGAAATTATTGAGTTTGGTTTTGAGGTCAACAAGGGCCTAAATGGATGTGATTCTGAATTATCAACCTGCTTTTTGAAGTACTTCTGTGGTTTTTCAATTCTCTTTCTCAAATCATTGTTGGAATTTAATGAATTGGAATCATTAATGTAAGTTAAGTTGTTTTTAGCTTCGTTATTAGGATTCTTTTGGTTTCTCAATCCATCAAAGGCAAGATCCGATTTCTCAAGAAGTGCGTCAAGCACATTACTGACTGTTTTCCAAGATTCAGTTAAAGTGTCCTTTGTGATCTCCTCTTCATCCACAGACTCTATAGAGTTGGTGATTTGGTTGATTAAAGATAGTAATCTGTTTGAAGCTCTTTCACTTGATTGAGACACCTCTTGATCAAGACTTTTATAAAACTTAATATCATTAGACGCCAAACCAGAAGCAGCTCTAATTGTAGCAGTGGTTTTTGGCAAAACTCTGTCCACAATACTAGCCTTCTCTGAGCTCATAATGTACTAAATTATAGTTATTGAAATGCTTTCAGCTTAAAAAAATATTTTTTTTTTATAATTATATAATACTGCAATGTTTTTTTTTTTTTTTTTTTTTTTTTTTTTTTTTTTTTTTTTTTTTGGGGAAATTCGGGTTTCCGGGGGGTTGCCGGGGGGGGGCTCTGTTTAACTTTTTTTATTTTTTTTTTCCCCCAAAAAATCCAAATTTTAAAAAATTTTTTATTTAAAAATACTCAAAAA